>OX336338.1:25476384-26676384 GCA_946902875.1 Nematopogon swammerdamellus | reverse complement strand
GAGCTCAAACTCGCCTGCCCAACCCCCAACTACAACCCGCCACGCCGCCGCCGCCCGTCCCGCGCCCGCGCCCAATATATAAATGGCTACTTCATCCATGCATCACGCTGTGGGCCGTTCATTTGACTTACTGAGATTCTCTGCTCTCGTTCAATCAGTTTTAGTTTTACAATATTTGATTTTGAGTTTTAGTTTTGCATATTTTCCAGTATAACTCAACAAAGAGAACCTTATCTCTTTATAATATTAGTGTAGATAATGTATGGGGACCCCCTAAATTTTTCACTTTTTATTTGTTGGTATATCAACCGTGGTTATTTCAAGCGGCTACCTATTACGGTTCAAAAGATACAGCCCTAGGACAGACGGATGGACGGACGCACGACAGCCATAGGCTTTGGGTACGGAAACCAAAAAAAACATTGAACCGACTTCAAAAAAGAACTAGAACTAAAAAGTATTAAATACAATTTTTATTCGGACCCTTGACTTGAAGGCGGTACAAAAGCACAAAAGGGGTCCATCTATGAATTTTCGTACCGCCTTTAACTCAAGAGTCCGAATAAAAATTTTATTTAATACTTTTTAGTTCTAGTTGTTTTTTGAAGTCGGTTCAATGTTTTTTATAACAGTTTTTTTATTTCACTCTTTTTAGTAATTAATAACACAAAAAAAATATCATCGAAATCGGTTGGCGCGGTATAGAATTATTCGCCCATTTGTCATGCATTATGCTGAGTTTGATTATTTTCGAACGGATCCTCATCCTCGAACTTGACCAAATTAAAATGGGACCGCCTCTAATAAAAAAAGAATCATAGAAATCGGTTCAAAATTGTCGAAAATATGGCTGAACATACATAAAAAAAATATTCCGACTAATTGAGAACCTCCTCCTATTTTTGAAGTCGGTTAAAAATGAATGCATGAAATTACAACAGATGGTCGGACTTCGACCGTCGTCGGACCGGCCGGGCCGGACGGGCAGCAAAACAATAGGTGCATTATGTTCTTTTATATGCCTTTCAACTGCTTTGGAAGATTCCAACTATACCTACTAGTCAATATCGAAATATGAGATAAAGACTAGGTGAATGTTTGAATAATTGCAAGATCGAGGTTTTATAATATTATTTGTAATTTTTTAATGTACCTAAGTAATTATTTATTAAATAAAAAATAAATCTATGCCCCAATGTTAGTGACATATTGTTAAAATGCTTGCAAACCGTAGTTTTTTTTTATTGAAAGCGCGACATATGGCTTCAAGCCACCCATAAGGTGTCTAACGACGCCCATGGACATTCGGTCGTTTAGTGACTAAATTCCCTTTTCCTTTATAATAATAATATTTCAAAGGTATAGTTTTGTGTAAATGTTTCACTTTATAAGAAATGTGCCTTCTCAAAACAATGCTTTTTGATTGTTGCATTTATGTAGTTGCGACAGGATGTTGCCTCACATTTCCTTTAAATCAATTTAGTTGTTTATTAATTTTATCATGTCATATCATGCATGACTGACTATCCTTTGTAGGTATTCCATATACTTTATGTACTTATATGCTAAAAAGAAAATATACATAAAACCGTTAAAATTTGCATGGAAAAAAGAAAATATACACACACCCATTATAAATTATGCTGAAATTATGTGTATTGAATAATAGTACATGCCACGGTTAAATTTAAATCGAAATACAATCTTGTATACCTGCAAAAAAAGGCATGATTGTACCTATAAATGTTTTATTTTATTAGTTAGGATAATTATAAAAAATCAGCCAAAGGCAAGTCGGACTCGCACGCGAAGGGTTCCGTACCAAATTTAGTTCATACAAACTTCCATAGAAAAAAGTAATAACGTTTCGTGTGTGGAGTGTTTAATTTAATTTTTTATTTTATTTTTACTATTTGTTGTTTTAGGGGCAATAGAAACACACACTCTTTGAAAATTTCAACTATCTACTTATGACGTTTCATGAGATACAGCCCGCTGACAGACTGACGTAGAAGCTTGAATTTCTTAGACCTGCAAGGGACGATACCTCTACCCGTTCCTGAAAAATACGGACGGAGAACATAGTTATCCTATCAGGGTCCCTTTTTTCCTCTTTAAAGTACGGAACCCTAAAAAACCAGAGAGAATCGAAATGAACGACCGAGCCCGTGATAAGATAAAGTAATAATAAATAATAAACAAAAGTAGCCGAGAAGCCGACACGCGCGTGGGACAGCGACGCGACGAGGAGGGGCTGGAGGTGGGTGGGACAGGCGAACGATTGATTGTTTGAAGTTATTGTACATTCGTAAGAAATGTCGACTATATTATGTGAGTAACTTTTTTAAATTAATAGCAGTTTTGGCGCGAATTCAAATAATTCCAAATGTATTTTGCGCTCGCGGTATGCAAATGTAACAGTGAATTTGTCTAACAGTAAACAGCGAAAAACCCAAAATTCTTAGAACAAAAGTTGCTCAGTTAGTTGAGGCTACATAACAATCCCCTGATATATCATTTACTGCGTATTCAAAATCACGTGTCGACCATTCCATCGAATAGTCAACTTTTGTGTGTGGGACCTATTGTGTGTCTTTCCAGTTTCCACTCGTTCGACACACAAAATAAAAATAGCAACTTATTGACAAAAAATGCAGCATGTGTTTTTAGATTTGACCATACTTACTCGAGCCGGCCAAGTGCGTGTCGGGCGGGCTCGAGCGCAGTGTAGGGTTCTGATGTTGCCCGCCCGTCACAATGTGCGGACTTGGAAGGGGGCTTTTAGTTTGATTATATGAACATATTTATTTATTTACTACCGGTTTTACACTACTAACAACTTCAACTAAGTAATTTTCAATAGAATTCCTACGAAATTGTCTATTTTATTCTTCTGATACATTTTATAAGTTGGTCGACTATTGCTAATCTCTGCTATTGCTCGCTAACTGCAAGGCCTACTTCTGATTAGCTGAGATAGTTTTCCTTTTAACTTCGTTAAACTTGAATCTAACAAAAATTAGCACTTTAAAGTTTAATATTCCGCAAACAGATCCCTAAATCGAAGAATTGTTTTTACATACCCGCAATATTTTTGAACGAACTATCCAACGACCACATCATGGAATAGACGAGAAAAATCCCCACTTCAAATGTAGGGGAGGTACCCTAAAAAATGTTTTTTAAGATTTTATTTTACCACTTTGTCGGCGTCATTAATTGTATACCCATGCCAAATTACAGCTTTCTGGTGGGTACCTACTAAAAGTCTCTGAGCTGAGCCGCGCATAGACAGACAGACAGACGGGCGGACATGTCGAAACTATAAAGGTTCCTTGTTGACTACGGAACCCTAACAATATGAAAGTGGGAAAGACGTGCAATAAATATTTGTATCGTGTATTGTAATAACATGGTACCACAGATTACTAACACTAGAAATACCGTTCATATTTATTTGATTGGCGATTTTTAATAAGAATTTCAGTTTGTAGTTTTGTACTAATACATATATGTAAAACTGTAAAAAGCTGTGTCTGTACATTGAAGATATTCCAGAAAAAAAAACAGCCCAACTGTTAGGGTACCGGGACGTACCAATTATTATTATTTTTTTGGCTATTCGTGCGCGCATCACGCAAAAACTTACTGAACGGATTTTGATGTGGTTTTAACAGTTTTGTTCTTCAAGAGGGGCGGCAAGCCTGTCAGGCCGGCATGGCATTCGCAATCCCCGCACACGACAGAATGTCCATGGGCGTCGTTAGACACCTTATGGGTAACTTCGAGCAACATGTCGCGCTTTCAATAAAAAATCATAAAAAAAACCGAAATCCTGAGGCTAAGGCTACCTTCTGGTACTAATAAGTCTTTTATAAGTACTTTTATATACTTAAGTAGATCAGCTCAGGTTAAAGTAGAGTTTATAATATACAAATGCCAACGTGTTTTTCGTAAAAAAAAACCGGTAGCATAAATAAATTGAAAAGCTTAAAATATTTCCGTTTGAGTAGATGGGTTATACTATACCTGGCTCCGCTCGGTTTTTGTTTTATATAATCCGGTACGGGTGGCTGAGTCAGAGGGGCCATAGCATATGCTCCGACCAGCCAATATCACCTCCGAGAAGGTAGGTGCCATACCGCAGACTTCCCTTTTCATATGCTGGCTATACTGGGGACTAGAGGAGAACGCAGCCGAGGCTACTATGCGGCAATCCTACATCCAGTAGGGTGGTACTAGCCCAGTCGGCTAGATTAGAGCCTACCACCTAGTAAGGTGCAAGGGAAGGGACCTACAGTTTAGGACTCCTATGTGAATGCAAATTTTTCATTAAATGCGAATGTGCATCTTATCTCACAACACAGACAGTGGTCATAGATGTCGTGATCAGTGAAATTCCTAATTTAATATTAGAAACTTTAATTAGAATTTCAATTGGATTCAAAATATCCTTATTGGAAAAATTGCTATGAGGTTATACATTAAGTTTGGAGAATACGTAAGTACAGACAGTAACATGCCCTGTCTGTTGTCCATAAAACTGAATTTGTTATTTGTGCCTCTAATGACCCTCCCGAACTCTTTTTCATTGCCTCTTGCCCTCATCAACCTTGTCAAAACACATTATTATTGTAACGCAATATTGAAACCAATTATATAATGTGCACCAGTTCCAAAACAAAACACTTACAAAAAATTGCATTAATAAACTACATATGTTTGAATCCTATTTAAATTCGAGTTTAGTTACAAATTAAAATTATATAGGTATCTACTTAGCATAAAAGCTTCGTTCATAAAAGGTCCGGTAAAGATTGAGAAGTGTTGTTGTCTACATCTGGCATTTCAATAGTGTCACATTGTTACTTGTTCCTTTCATTAAAAGTAACAATGTTACTGAATCTACACAATCTGGTCACAAAATTACAAGACCCGTAACATAGATAGGACGCCATGTTTCTTATGCAAAAATACACGTGGAGCTATTAGAAAACTAACTATTTAGGCCTTTTAAACCAGTTTTAACTAAATAAACCAATTGAAGTTATGATTTTATAACTAAGTGAACGCATATTAATAGGTTGGAAGTAATAAAAAAATAAATATGTTATATAACCATTTTTTTTAATTCCTAAATACCTAAAAAATATATATATTTAGATGGCCCCTTCATTTTATCAAATTGTTTTATGAAACTGTACGACAAATTGCATTTCGCAAACAAATTTTCATCATCTAGGCAGTTTTACGAGACTTATAAGTTCATGCACATAATTAGTTATCGTTCATCTTGTCTGACCTGAGAATCATACACAACAAACACAAGTCGTACGGCGTACCCGCCCGCCATTGAAAGAACGAAGCTCAAGATGTTCGGAGACAATAATGCGACAAAAAAGTTAAAGCATTCTGACATCCATATGGCGTTGCAAAGTGTAGTCGCATTGCCGAAACAAATTGTCGTCGCGGTGTCGATTTAAAATACAGTTGCAGTGTCAACATTAAGTGTGGTCACGTGACGATTAGTGTCGTCGCAGAGGCGAAACAAAGTGTGTTCGCAGTGTCGACTTCGTGACTCGACACTGTAACCACACAACCCGTCGCAGTGTGTGGTCGCAAATCATTCCCCAAAACCGGTAACTGCGACGTAACTACAACGTAACGGCGACCGAAATTGTTACTTGTTTCGCAACATTGTGTCGTCGCCGTTTCGAAACTGTAACCGGCATGTGCTACATGGGACCAGACGGACGGTTATGGCCTATGTAATTATATATTTCGTATTTTCCCTTCAGTGTAAGCACGACCAAAAGGGAAGCAATGACATGGCACCTAATAATCATAATAATGTGTTGTGAGCATATAAGTGTAGGGTAGGTAATATTAACGTATAATAACACCCCTCCGCTTGCGTCGGGGGTTAAAAATAGAATAATATCAGCATTACTGCCAAGCAACCAGTAGGAAACCCTCGAGGACTCAGCGACCGCGAGAGCGCCGGACATGGTACCTAGATGGCATAGGTGATTTGTGTGTCGCCCGCCGCCCGCGCGCCGCCCGCCCCGCCTCAGCAGCTCGCCGATGTATGATAGGTTGGTCGGCCACAACACTTGGTTCATTAGATTATAGAGTGGCGCGTGCGGCGGTCGCCTCTCCGCTCGCTCGACAGGCTAGCTCGACAGCTGGCACGATGCTGCTGGGTGCAGCGCTACTGCTGGCCGCGCTGGCCGTGCTGGCGCGCGGCGAGGAGAGGCCCCGTGTCACCCTGCCGCAGGGCACCATGGCCGGCTTCCTCACCACCACGAGGAAGGGACGGAGCATCGAAGCCTACACATCAATACCTTTCGCCGTGCCCCCGCTCGGAGCACTGAGGTTCAAGGTAAGTAGCCGGAGGCCGCTGGCTGATTCGTCCAACATAAGAGTACATGCCTATACATTATGCATTTACAAATAATATCATAAAGATAGTTAGTCTCGCAACTTGGCCAGAATTGTTAAAAATACAATATAAAATATTTTCGTATATTACGTATAACTATGTAATTTACACATAAATATAATGCATTGTGATATTATAGTATTTATTGTATGTACCTTGTATATTTTTATGTCCATTTATTTAATCCTTTTAGCTATGCATCACTCACACTTTACTTTTGACTTCTGCATTGTCCGCACCGCACCACCACCATACCAACCATACCAACCAACCATACGCTATACATCCCAACATGGACTTATAGTATAATAATTATTTATTAGTATTGATTAAGTACTAACGTAAGGACATGCCCGTACGATAGTAATTCGAACTCAAAAACTAACACGGGGGTCAAAAATAATGTTTATAAAATTATTCATATCTATATTGATGTAAAAATAGTTTATTAGGTACATATATAATTGATTTTTAATTAAAATTAAAATTATTAAATAAACTATAACTATTAATAAAGAAACCCCGCTTAGAGACGTGCCATGCCAACTACAAGACGGACGAAAAGGCCGTCGAAGATCCCAGGTTATAGGCATTAAGCTCGCCTTGCGTTTGTTTTATGGTGTACAGTAAAGTATGTTTGAATTTGAATTGTTTTGTTCGCTTGTGATTTCCAGTTTACTTATGTGCTTATTCATACTATACCTCCAACTTAAGGTAAAACTATACTAAACTAATACCTATATTATGTATAAATGTACGCCTGTGAACCTGTGACTAATGTAAAAGGCAAAGACAACGCATCTACGCAGCAGAAATTATATTTATATAACAGCGGCGACTCCTGGTCCTGAATATTGGGTTGGCTCTGGCTAAGGATTTTTTTTTTCATAATTTCATAACTTAGGTACCTACGCGTTAATTTATTTCTACCACAATGAGTTCAAAAACTGAAAGACGATTACGATATAGATAGTTTATAATATTTAGTTTAAATGATTTATTTTGCTCACTTACGATTTATTTGTCTGTAGATAGGTACCTACTGGTTGTGTCAAAGCTGTCGAGTTGCAGCCGACAACAGCGACGTCTCCTCTGGCACGACGACGACGAGACAGGCATACAAGCTTGAATTGTTACATTTTATTTGTACATGAAGTCCACTCTTCGTTCCACAGACAAGAAATTTTCGATGACTCGATCGTGAAAATCTTCTTTCTTCCTCAATTTTGTTAGCAACTCCTTTTCCACAGATATGTAAGAGTGCCAAATTACTGAGTCTCTCTTGTCCTTGAGTGCTCCGTAGATAGCTCGGTAGGAGTTTGCCATTATAATTACCAATAAATCACTTTAAATTGAACAACACTGCACAGGATTCAACCATACAAAGTCCATACCTACATAACGGAATATATGCAGCTATCAACTCGCGAGCCAATGCGCACACACACGCGCACACAACACACCTAGCCTAGCTCGCTAGTCGCATCGCATCGCACGTCGCACAGCACAAGAATACTAGTCGTGTGGACGCAGCGCGCACACACCCGCACACGCAACACACACACCTAGCTCGCTCGCTAGCTCGCTCTACTCGCTACCGCGTCACTAAATGCACTCCCCGCTGCGCCAACTCGAAAGGCTGATCAGCGGGTCCGCGCGGGACGGGGGGGGACATCGGTCGCTTCCGCCTTGTATGGAATACGATGGCGCTACAAAATGTAGTCAACCGGCCAATGAATGCCTTGATGTGTCGTCATTCGTCGTCGCCCGCGTTTGACGCGCGCGAAATTTCAAATTATGTAACGGGTACGGGATTGACGTTTTATCTTATTAATCGTGGATTATATGACATAAATAATATAACTCCGAAATTTTTTCACATTTATTTTAGCCTGATACTTCTGTATTAATGGTGTCATTCATTTTATTTGGTTTGGCGGCGCCAACCTCGCCAACTGAGAGGAGTCGCCGCTGTTATATAATATAGACTAGACTATAGCTGTTGCCCGCGGCTTCTCTCGCTTGAAATTCGTATTTCAAAAGAAGAAAGACAAGTAACTAAATGCGAGGCCGACGGCGGAGCTGCGTTCATCATCAGCCTGTTCACGTAAAGAATATTATTTCTCAATCAATATAAGTAACTAAACTATGGACGAGTCCAAAGGCCGAGCTGCGTTCATGTAAATAATATTATTTCTAAAGGTTCAGGTAAACGATAAACCTTCTTCCGCCCTCGAGCCTCGGGCCTCGCCTTTATATACCTACCCTTATTATCGTTTACGCGAATGAGCGTCATCGTCCCGCCCGTCCCTAGTTAGGTATTTTATTTAAATTAATCAAAATAACCTAATACAATAAAATTAAACTAAAATTAAGAAATATGATAAAACTAAACTAAAATAACTTATAAACTAAACCTAAAAAATAAATAAATAAATAAAAATTTAAATTACCTATAGGTAGGTTTATAGATAAATAAAATATTTCCAAGTATAAAATAGTACCTAGTGCCAAGTACGCACGCGTTACACCTCTGAATCTCAATGGCGATTCGCCGAACAAAGAAAGCTTTGGCACGGCGGTCACCAGATTTATCTACTAAAAGTTTTCCCAATTTATCCGAGAATGTTTTGGTTATTTACTTTCCTCAAGAAGGTTTATTGTTTACCTGAACGTAGCTCGGTCGTCGGCTTCGCTCTTAGTTACTTTCTTTGGGAAAGTATATGGTTTAGCTGTACGCCAATGGCTAATTGGGAGAAACTCACCACTGCCACTGAAAAATAACCTTCTGGTGTACAAAGACATTCTCAAAGCAGTTTGGGCATACGGAATATAGCTCTGGGGCACTGCTGCCAGTGCGTGGAATGTTGAGATTGCAGTTGTTGTTGACTTGCAGTGAGCACAAAGCAATGCACAAACAAAACAACATCCTAAGAATGCTTGTCAACGCACCGTGTATCGCCAAAAATGTTGAAATTCACGATTATTTTGATGTACCACCAATAAAAGAAGAAAACTATGTCAACGCAGCATCAGTTACAGCTAGCGCTCATCACATCACCCCGACCAACTTGACTCAATCCTGCTGACACGGCAGGCAATGTGAACAGACTAAAAAGCGGGCAGTCCAAGTAGGTGCCTAACTAAACTGAGGAAGCTGTGCCTAGCCTTCTAGTACTATACGGGGAGCCACATTGATGGATGTGGCCATCGATGTGGCCCCTTCGCACTCAACGCATTCTAACAACAGTCATCCGACTGATGGTTTATATGAAAACTAAAGAGAAAAAAAAAACGCTGTCTTTAGCAAATGCGATTCGTTTTCAGCGCGGATTTTATGCTGCGCGGAAAAAATCGCGCGTCTATCACGTACCTATAAAGTTGATTAGGTGTTTACTGAATACATACATTATTCATACTAAATAATACTAAATAATTCGTACAAAGTTGTTGATTAGGTGTTATTATTTGTGGGTAAATAAAGAAAGAACTTGTTATTCTGATTAACTTAACCGCACTGAGCGAAACGTCGGTCAAAACGGCTATGTAAATAGTTCGTGTTTTCCGTCCATTTCAGTGTAGCCGACATGGAATGAAGGCAAGCCTGACACGGCACCCAGTTCTCCCGTGTGTTATGGGCTGACATCACGGATAGGATGTTGTAAGTGATGTAGCCAACTGTCTCAGTTTAGATAAAAAAAACTTAAAACTGTCATCAAATAATAGTGTTATTCATATGCATATGCACTTAGCTTCCATGATTTTCCTCGTCTCAATGTGTTTTAGTACCTATACCTACTTACTTAGACGGTACTTAGGTAATTCCAGAACGCGCATATCAAGGACAGATACCTATTTACATAGGTGATAATGACATGAATATCTCTCAAGTCAACATTAGAACCTCTTGACACGTCGAAATTGTTCTCGCCGGAAGCTAGGAGGTAGGTAGGTAGGTAGGGTAGGGTAGGTAGGTAGTACGTTATGGTAGATGGACGCCACGCCCGTTTTTTTAAAGTTATAAACAAATTAAATATTGAGAATTACAAGCACGAATGCCTGAGAGGATGCCGTGCGTGTGAGTATGGGCACGCGCAAGCGCGCACACACCCAACTCTCATAGTTAATATATATATTTTTTATGTTATTTTTATCAAGGTTTATAAATCTATGTAAATCGAATATGTAACTAGATTAAACTCTGCTGGTGGACGCAACTGGCGTCCCGCAATCAAGGGCCTAATTAAAATTTATTCAAAGGGTAAGCCTTGCCATCCGGCGGGGTAATGCCGCAAGTGTTCTGGAATTAATTCTTATTTTTATTATTTCTTGTTATATCGGTCATAATAAATAAATAACACATATTCTGTGAAAATTTCAACGGGCTACCTCCTATTACGGTTCAAGAGATACAGCCCTCGGACAAACAGACAGACAGACGGCGTAGGCTTAGTAATAGGGTCCCGTACGACGGATACGGAACCCTAAAAAAGGTGGTTACGGCATCTTGTCTCTGTCGGCGCCGCGCCGCGCACAGCTCAACCACCCGCCCCCCACCCTTGTTCACACAACGTGGCTGATTCACATTTTACAGTTGAGCACTGTTAAGTTTTTAATTTAAATGAGAGACAACTTTCACTGAAAATGCTGGAGATCACCATTTGAGCGCTAGGACATCATCCGCACTCAAAGTCTAGCGCGCGTGGCAGCCTAGGCTCAACTGGAGAAGTTCATTTTTATTTTAACGTCATTTAGGTTTATTTTACTATTTTTCATTTTATTATGTATGTGTGTATGTATAAAAGGTATTATTCTATATATTTGTTCAAAAGAGGATTGGCTAGTGAAGTTGATGAAACCTCAAAGGTACAAAAAAATTATTATAATAAAGAGAGAATTATCGTTACCTACCTATGTTACCTACCTATGTTATGTTTTTAATGACAATGGAAAGGATTTTGAACGTTCTATCGACCTTTTTCTATCTTTCGAATAAGAAAAATTTACTGAATTTAGTAATAGACCAAAATGTGCGACCGTAGAATGCGAACGAGGTCTCGGGTCTGAGCAGACCTAAAAGAAGCCCAAGGGTTAATATAGAAAAAAATATATAGCTAGGTACTTAGGTATATGAAAATGGATCGTTACTTTAACGTCATTGAATAATGTCGAGGACATCTCAGAGGGAGACGCACGCGGCACGACAACCAACATCGATGCACAACAAAACTTACAACAGTAAGTCTTCAGGTTTTCACAGGCGCGGCGTGGAATCTGTTGTTTTTAATGGGAAACAAATTAAGCAACCCTGCTTTAGAAACCACTGCCTATACGTTCTCCAAGTTAAAAGCCCTATAAGTATATTTTCCGAAAACTCCATTTGAATTGGATCACTATAGTTTCACATAAAGCTTGGCAAAACAAACGGACAGACAAATTGCCTGTTGTAGGCCGTGGGTGGACCCCCGGCACTCATCAATTTCATGAAACTTTATGAAACCCTGTATTACATACAAGTAAACCAAAGAGTATTGAAAGACAATTCAAAGTACATACCTGCCAGACCGAACAAAGTTAACAATAATTTTGTTACTTGAGTACAAGTCGCTCAAACATAAGTATTCTGTGCTCATACTAATGTGATACGCCCGTCTGACGTTCGAGATCTAAGTTTTTGTATGAAAATGTTCCCAATGCCTATGAGATATTTAAATATCTCTGATTGACGTAAACTTAGAAAGACGAGTGAACGGAACCTGCTTGAAATAAGCGTTTAGGTATAGATCTCGATCTTGCTTGACTAATAGATTACAATCTTGATTGACTAATCGAGCGCCAAATAGCTCGCGAAAGAGACATTATATTCTGGACAAGTTTTACTAAATACCAAACTCGTTAATCATCCAGCCACCTAGACAATGAGACAGGTTGGTACGGAGGCGGAGACTTTTTAGCTTGTGTTACCTTGACTTTTTGCCTCTGAAGAAGTAGCTAAACTTGTTAGAATCAATTTTATTCAAATTTTATAAGCATGGTCATTGATAGTGTGTATTACCTAAGCACCCATATGTACCTATTTATATAACACACGATAATATTTTTTTAATTAACGTGTGTGTGGTGTACTCTTAGTGTGTGTGTGTGTGTGTGTGGCTGGCTGGCTTCAACTGTATATTGGAAGGATGTCCACGATACGATCCTAGATGAAAGAAAGCAGTCGACGCGGCGGGGGAGGAGTCGTCGGCGGCCGGCCGTGAAGCGCCGCACGAGCAGCTCTAAGCGCACTCAGTGTGAAGTAATGGGTCATTTAATTTTAATGTTGGATGACGTAAGGTGAATACACATTTCTGAATTCAACATAAGGAAATGACCTTAGTGTTCGACATAAATTTATCTGCTAAGCTTGAATATTGATGAAGCTTAATTTTTTTACATACTTACAATAATTACGCACATGCGTATTTTTTGTATTTTTCGTTTACCTTGGAAAAATAATAGATAACAATTGCCTACACTAGCTAGACAAAACAAAAAAGTCAAAAGCATTGTTAGATTTCTGGATAGCTCAGTTGATAAGCTCACAATGTAATCCACCACCAAAAATCGAGTAAGTAGATACATTAATTCTTTACATAAAAAATCCCTTCGCCTTTAACCTTTATAAATGCCATTTGGTCTATTAAACGATTCGTCCGGTTTTAGGCGACATTTAAAATCGTACAATCATCGCGCGAAAATAATCCCGATACAGATTCATTTTTCAGACACAATATAGTTAAATATTTTAGATCGTAAAAAATGTGGAGGGAAATTTGAAATTGGAACAATCGTATTTTTAATTGTAAATAGTTATGTTTTCATAATAAATTTATAACTGGCCAGACACTTTTTTTCACAAAACTTTCTGAGCGCCCTAGTAGGTACATAAAACATATCACACGCTGCAGCTGTATCTGTAGGTTGTAGGTATGGCTATCTTGTCACCTTTAGCACGACATCTTGTGCTTTTCGTTAATGCGAGAAGCCAAAAAAATATCTTGTTCTTATTTCTTAGTCAACATTCACGGGGAGAGATGCAGTGGGGTTATTCTTTGTAAGTGCCTACCGGCACCACACGGTAAATTGTATTCATATCAATAAATAATTGTTCAATAAAATGGTGTTTTCTTATACATATACATACCATACATATACATATACATACCTCACATACATGAATGTGAATGTGAGTGTGAGTGGGTATGGTGGTTGCAGGCGCCGCAGGCGGCCGGCGCGTGGGCGGGGGTGCTGGACGCGAGCGCGGAGAGTCCGCAGTGCGTGCAGCGGAACCCTTACATCCGCCAGCAGGGCATCACCGGCCAGGAGGACTGCCTGTACCTCAACGTCTACACTCCGGCGGTACGCGAGCACTGATGTTACCTAACTATAAGCACCGAGCTACCGAGGATGACAAGGTTCAATGAGATATCTCATCCTTGGTAGCCCGGTGGCCGGCGGCGGAGGGGCTGGGCAACGAGCAGTAGCTTATAAGCTCCTTTGGTCGATGCCATGCTTTTTCGGGAGTGATGTGTGACAAAAGGCTAATCCAGTACAAGGCATCGACCCCGAACCCTATCCTCGCCAGCGTAACACGATATAAGTAAAAGCATACTTGTTTCATTGGACGGTCGCGCGCTGGCCCGTCAGTCTGTCATCGGCTGCGTTCGCAAAAACCTGTTTAAAATGCCCGCATGCTCTGTGTTTACGTGTAAAAACACTACAGCCAAGTTTAGTGTGCACAATAGTGGGATATCTTATCATCGGTAAGTGCACTCCGCTCCCCGCAACTCAGCGACGCTAGTTCTCATACAAGCATTTGACAGTCCGGCGTCCATACCTTTTTTATCGTTCTAGTCCAGTACTATAGATCAGTGGTTGACTGTTGTCGTCATGCGACCGACTGAGTGGCCGTGAAGCGCTGTGTATTGTGTGTGATCTACAGGTATGCTGTAAGTTTATTGGTAGGTATTTTGACGACACCGCACCGTGGTTACCACGCAGAGCGCTCTCGTTGTAGCATCTAGCTATATTTCTCTGATCTATGGCCACGATCCACATAACCACTCAGGCGTAATGTCTTGTCTCATTGTGCCTTGGATCACATAGTTAAGAACAACTGATGAACTGTCCCACGGTTGCTCTATACCACTCTACCACCACCAGTACCACCACCCAGAGTCGAATATTTGTTATTTTCATATTTATCATTTCACTTCGGCCGATCTTCATTCAGTGTGGTGGTACCATTTCCGGCGGGTTAAACCTCACCTTTGCTTACGAATCCGAACAACGCAACCTCAACGACCGCATGGACACCAACCAAAATCGGTGATATGCTATGGCGAAACATGTTCTAGCTACCCTGGTGGCTGAGATACTTTATGTCAACAATATTTTTTTTTATTGAAATCGCGACATTTGGCGCCTGGCCAACCATAATGTGTCTAGAGAAGCCCATGGGCATTCGGTCGTATGCGAACCTCCGCGAATGCCACTCCGGCATGTTGACGTGCCATCTTGATGTGTGCTTGCACGCGGCAGGGGCGGAACAAGTCCGAGCTGCTGCCTGTGATGGTGTGGTTCCACGGCGGCGGGCTCATGTGCGGCTCTGGTGCCAAGCAGTCGTACGGCCCGGACCACCTCCTCGACAGGGACGTCGTCTACGTCGCCACTAACTATAGATTGGGTAGCCATTTTGTATTTCACCTGACTGTATTTAATATGTTCACTATGCACTGTAAAAATCAATTGTTCAGTTTCAGGTGCAGAACCACCCCCTCTCGGGGTTAGGTACTCGTACCACCTATTAATGTAATACCATGTATAGATATCTGTTTGATTCCATTATACACTATGTCCATGCCCTGCTAAGTTTCTTGCCTATTATTCTTCGTGCTAGATATAATCTAACCGGATAGAACAAATTGTGTGTGACAAATTCTAGTGCAACCTTAATGCCGCCGCGCCGTAAGAATTTTCCTAATAAATAAAGCGAAGTTTCTACGGGCGATAGACGCGACCCACGACCGTGTAACGCACGTCAATATATGAATATCCTTATAACTCGAGACCAACTTTATCGATTTACATACGATTTTCACTGTTACATTCTATCACTTCTCAAGATAGTTTTAAGAATAAATAATAACGCTACGTCATCAGCGGCCTGAGCTGTGAGCAAAAAGGTAAAACCCTAAACACCCCAAGCGAAGCCCCGGGCAAAAGCTAGTGCTCAATAATAAAAAATATAAACAACAACAATAAACAACATACCATAACTAAATGCCGTGCCAATGTTAGCTTGTGTTCGTGCCGGCCGGCTACCCAACCAGTCTGTGCCACATGACGGTGCAAAGCGGCATGCAAATGATGTAATACTATCCAATGTATGCCTGCGCTCACATGCTGGAGTTTCTAGAGATTGTGACTCGGTGATTAGACCGATAGCGCTGGGCTATTTTGAGGACATAAGTTAAAAAAATTCTAAACTTGCTTATTTCTTGCCTGTGGATACAGTCGTACATAAGAAGCATAATATTGCGTTTTGTGTCACATCTGTCACTTGCATTTTCAGCAATTCGAAGATTTGTGGTTGTTTTTTTTTAATTCTATTCAAAACTGGCAAAATTAATCTAAACTTTAAAATAATTATGGTATCATATCTAGGATAGCCTGCGGAGTGTGCAAACCCAGTTTGTGTCATCTTCGCCCAGTGCAAACTGACCTATGGTCAGTATGTAAAAACAGTGCCTAAAACAAAATTAGAATTGACAAAATTGTTATTTCCTATCTCAGATCACTTACATATGCCCATTAAATGAATTTGTGCCAAATTAGGGCACGCAATTTTAAGATTTTCAATTATGTTATTTTTCCAAGCTACAAAAGCTACAAAAAAATATTAGAATGATTAGAGTTTACATATTCAATTTCATAAATACATCAAAAATGTACATTGTAAATTTGTGTCATTTTCATGCTCTAAATAAATGAATAAAACACAAAAACAGTTGTTGCGGTCAAAGCGGGCGGACGCGGGCAGGTGGCGGCGGGCGGGGGGCATACGCACGCACACACGTTCGTTCGGTACCTACGATTTCTTCTATGCGAAGCGATGTGCCGTACCAAACAAAGTATGTTGACAAGGAGCGTGCGCGTTGCAGGACCGCTCGGCTTCCTGTCCACGCAGGACGCCGAGTGCCCCGGCAACAACGGCCTCAAGGACCAGCAGGAGGCGCTGCGATGGGTGCGAGACAACATCCGCTCCTTCGGCGGTGACAGCGACTCCGTCACCATCTTCGGCGAGAGCGCGGGCGGCAGCAGCGTCCATCTCCACATGCTCTCTCAGTCTAGCGCCGGTTAGATTTTGCTTTTATATTATTTATTTTGAACTTATACTTCTTTAGGCGCGTTATGAAAATGGGGAGTAAACAAAAAAAACGTCATCGTCATCGTCACCGCATACAAATTATATGTATGTAGGCATTGTGTGGTTCTGCCTGATAGATAAGCGGAGAGAGGGAGAGAGGGGGAGGGGAGAGAAATATAACTTCTAACGCGAAGTAAGTAGGTTTTTTTTTCTTTTTTTATGGAAACTGACACGGTTGGCTACATCACCTACAACGTCCGTGATGTCAGCCCATAACACCGGGTGAACTAGGTGCCATGTCAGTGCTTCCCCCTTTGATCGTGCCGGCTACACTGAACTGGTCGGAAAACACAAACTATTTACATAGCCGTTTAGACCGACGTTTCATTCAGTGCGGTGGTACCAACCCGGGCGGGTTAAACCCTACCACCAAGTAAGATTAGGAGGGAAGGGACCTACAGTTTTACGAGGAATCCGAACCTCGGTCAGCCTCCAACGGTCAGCGGTCACCCATCCAAGTACTAACCGCACCCAGCGTTGCTTAACATTCAATAGCGACAGTTGACTGTCTGCACCACTGAGCTATCGAGGCTGACCGGTACACGCACCAATATTTTTAGGGCTTTCAACAATTTAAAACTACTGTTAAGATCGCATCGGTACCACAGTGCTTGTCTTCTCTTCCCCTTAGGGCCCAGTGTCCGCAAATAAGGTCTAGAGAATGTCCATTAAAGGTCAACGCAACACAAAATATATACCTAATAAATAACATAAGTAATATTCGTGTTCTAATTAACAATACCTGCAGCTTGTTTCCTTCAGTTCTTATAATATTTAATTTGTATTCAATGATTATCTTTGTCTGCGAAAACTAAAGCAGCAGATATGTGAGAAATCTTTTATCCGACAACGACGATAAAATGGCATACCTAGTAAATAAGTGTTAGATTTTTGTGCAATCATGCATGCTCGCCTGCATGGGTGGCTAGGTCAGAAGGACCAGAGCACATGTTCCTACCGACCAGCCGTGGTTCGGATTCCACGTAATAATGTTCCCTTACAAAATTGACCCTCAAAATAGAAATTCCCTCATTTACGCTATACGTCACGGATTGGGTCATCATAATTTTTTCGTGCAGTAGATTCGGAGAAAATAAGCACTGACAGGCGGACAGACAGACAGACAGACAGACAGACAAACACAAGAGTGATCCTATAAGGCGTGGTGCCCATACTTTTTTGTATGAAGATCTACCTACAAAAATTTAAGGTTGTGAGATCGACACTTGTATCAAAAGTTTTCGTTGTTAAATAATTTGTAATAATTTTTGTTTGAATTGAAAGCTATGTTTATTACATCCTTATTATATTGGTTAATATTGCAGTCCCTGTGGAAGACGACACCGCCCGGAAAATGTTAGTCACACACACCAAATATTATGAATTCTTTGATGTTTCTACTCTACATGTCACTTATTGCTCTACATATTTTCAGCGATCGACCTAAAAGCCTCTTGCGATCGACCGTTTGGGCATCACTGCTGTAAGGGTTCCGTCTTTCTTTTCCGTTTTGAGGTACGGAACCCTAAAAATGGTGTGGGTTGGTATAGGCGCGTTAGAAGTTATACTTCTTTGGCCCCGCCCTCCACCTCACCCTTGGCCCTCGACCCCTTCAAAAGCAGGTCCGCGCAATGCCTACATACAAATATTTTTTATGCGTTTTTTTTTTTAGTTTACTTGGCATTTTCATAAAGTTTAATTTATTTCATAACGTGCATACAGGAGCATACTTAAAAAAAAATTTGCGGAGGACACAGCATAAGCTGCTGTGCGATCATATTTTGTCCAGTGGCAGTGGTATTAACCCAACCCACCCAGCCACCTACAATTTGAGTATATCACCTAGTAATGTGCAAAGAAAGAGGCGCCTACTACGGTTTCAAGCCGGTCCCTAACGGTGAAACAGCAGGTGTAGTAAATTTAATCAGAAATGTCATTGATGCTCGTCGCCCGGAATATTTAGAAACTTGAAGTTAAGATTCCGACCTCAAGTCCGCGCCCATCACCCGCTGCTTAGAACTGCTTATGCAATTAAATATGGTTATTAAGAGGCACTCGCATTATATGCTAGGTATAATACAAGTAATATTTAAACATAGAGTTTACTTAAGTACTAGATAAGTAGATAGAACTAACAAACGTCGTTATGATAACAGAACAAGCCAATAAAAGGCTAGATGATCATTAGCGTAGACAGTCGTTAAGTATTTCGAGCGTGGTGGTAGATAAGAAACTTAATATTTCCTTCCAAATCTGTTTCGTCATATCTGTGAGGTTACTCTAGTTGCTATGTTGCTATGCGCTAGTTTTCCTATCAACGCTAGGAGGCGAATTACGTTCTTGGGGGCGAAATTCAATGTGCTTGAGAGTCCAAAGTCCAAGAGGCACCAGTTCGCATATAAAAAAAAGTCGCCAAGTGCGAGTTGGACTTGCGCACCGAGTGTTCCGTACCATAACAAAATATATTTGTATATATGTAGATGTAGGTATGTACAAAATCATTGTGTTTTTCACGAAACTCCTAAATAAAAACTACAGCAATGGTTTGACTGTTAGGCATTGTTGTAGTGGAAATAATGCCATATAGTTAACTACAAGTTTACAATTTAAAATTTTTTTTTCATTTGTGCTTGGTCTTTACCAAATTTCATGATTCGGTATCGAATCGCTATCGGGAAGTACTCTATAGGTTTTGATTTGATTTGCCAGTAGGTAGCAAAATATGTGACATAAATGGCTGTATCTGGTGACCACAGAACAACGATCGGGCCACATCGCCCGCGCCCTTTCCCCCAAGACTGGTCTGGTTCAAAGCTCCTTGGTGTTGACTTAGAAGCTTAAATTTCTTACAACTCCAAGTAAACGTAGACCTTACTATTTGATATTAATTTTAACTTGATACCTCTACCCGTTCCTGAGAAAAAGGGTTTTGACAGACAGACAGACGGACAACGAAGTGATCCTATAAGGATTCCGTTTTTTCCTCTTGCGAGTTACGGAACTCTAAAAACGGTAAGTACGAGTCGAACTCGCGTGGAGAGAGTTCCGGACCATTCTGTTTACCGTGAGAACTTTAAGACTTAAGATTTTCCTTAAGGTTTTCCTGTAAACTATAAGAGAAGCCATATGTTTCAATCGTTTAGGTACGTTATACGTCCGTGGTTGGGTCATCATCATCAAACTCAATTTATGTACCAGATTTCAACTTTTTTCCGTCCAGTAGATTCGGACAAAAGAAGCTGTGACAGTTTTTTTTATTTAATTTGTATGGACAGTGTCCCCGTGACCCTGATTGCGATTTTCGTTTACGTTTTCCGGTAAATTATGTGTACATCCAATGGTAACATAATTTTTTTTAAAGTGGTCAAGTTCGAGTCGAGCTCGCGTAATCCGTACCATCCCGTTTTCTGTGAGAACTAGAAGGATTAGGATTTTCGTTTAGGTTAATTTTCCTGTAAATTAAGTGAATATCCCGTGGTAACATAATTAAAAAAAAAGTGGTCAAGTTCGAGGCGAGCTCGCGTAAAGAGGGTTCCGTACCATCCCGCCTTCTGTAAGAACTAGAAGGATTAGGATTTTCGTTTAAGTTTCGTTAAATTTACGGGGTAAATTAAGTGAATATCCCATAGTAACATTATTTAAAAAAAAATTGGTAAAAAAACTTTTAAGTTAAACGGTTTTATTAAAAAAAACAGCTGCACAAAAAACTAGAAAAAAAAATCAGCTATACAAAAACTAGAAAAAAATAAGGACACAAACCTTGGCCTTTTTAAGATTTTACGTCTGGGTAAGAAATCGTGCAATACTAGCGTGCTGTGTTCTCATGTCGGATGCCAAAGGGCACTTTGTGTCGCTGCGTCAGCGGAATAAGTAATAAATTGAGACTTTTAACAGACTAATATAAAAACGTGGGGCGTATAATATACGTAATAACATGCGCCCCACGTTTTTATATTAGTCTGTTAAAAGTCTCAATTTATTACTTATTCCGCTGACGCAGCGACACAAAGTGCCCTTTGGCATCCGACATGAGAACACAGCACGCTAGTATTGCACGATTTCTTACCCAGACGTAAAATCTTAAAAAGGCCAAGGTTTGTGTCCTTATTTTTTTCTAGTTTTTGTATAGCTGATTTTTTTTTTCTAGTTTTTTGTGCAGCTGTTTTTTTAATAAAACCGTTTAACTTAAAAGTTTTTTTACCTATTTTTTTATTTACTCGTTTTTAGTTTGATTTTTTTTATAATTTTTTTCTTTCATGTTGTTCCCACGAGTACTGGACCAATAACAGTCGACCCCCCCAGAGGTCCATGTAGAGGGGCAAGGCTCTCATACAACAAGGTGTGCCCAGCCTTGAAGTTGAAACGTTAACGACGTATAATTTTATCCACCCTAATGCCACAGTCCTCGGCACGTTTCAAACGTTGACTTGGGTGGTGTATCGCTAACCACGTATCATTTTTAGCCACCCTACCGCCACACAGTTCTCGGGACAATACAGAAACCTTAACTTGGGTGGATTCAAACAAATATCCTGATCATAATTTTTGTTTTGTTCAACAGTCCACCTCCTGCCTCCATAATCAGATCCTCGTCACCAAGTGTAGAAGTATGGGACACTCGTCCAAACCAACCAAATGAGCCCAAATTCGAGAGGGTTACTAGTACCAGTTGAAGAGTTCCACTGTCCACCTCCTGAATCCATCATTAGACCCTCGCCACCAAGTGTATTGCTAGAAGTATGGGACACTCGTCCAAACAAACCAAATGAGCCCAAACTCGAGGGGGTTACTAGCAACGGTTGAAGAGTTCCACTGTACACATCCTGACTCCATCATCAGACCCTCGTCACCAAGTGTATTGGTAGAAGTATGAGTCACTCGTCCAAACCAACCAAATGAGCCCAAACTCGAGAGGGTTACTAGTAACGGTTGAAGAGTTCCACTGTACACCTCCTGACTCCATCATCAGACCCCCGTCACCAAGTGTATTGGTAGAAGTATGGGACACTCGTCCAAGCAAACCAAATGAGCGCAAACTCGAGGGGGTTAACTAGTAACGGTTGAAGAGTTCCACTGTACACCCCCTGACTCCATCATCAGACCCTCGTCACCAAGTGTATTGATAGAAGTATGGGACACTTGTCCAAACCAACCATATGAGCCCAAACTCGAGGGGGTTACTAGTAACGGTTGAACAGTTCCACTGTACACCTCCTGACTCCATCATCAGACCCTCGTCACCAAGTGTATTGGTAGAAGTATGGGACACTCGTCCAAACCAACCATATGAGCCCAAACTCGAGGGGGTTACTAGTAACGGTTGGAGAGTTCTACTGTACACCTCCTGACTCCATCATCAGACCCTCGTCACCAAGTGTATTGGTAGAAGTATGGGACACTCGTCCAAACAAACCAAATGAGCCCAAACTCGAGGGGGTTACTAGTAACGGTTGAAGAGTTCCACTGTACACCTCCTGACTCCATCATCAGACCCTCGTCACCAAGTGTATTGGTAGAAGTATGGGACACTCGTCCAAACAAACCAAATGAGCCCAAACTCGAGGGGGTTACTAGTAACGGTTGAAGAGTTCCACTGTACACCTCCTGATTCCATCATCAGACCCTCGTCACCAAGTGTATTGGTAGAAGTATGGGACACTCGTCCAAACCAACCAAATGAGCCCAAACTCGAGGGGGTTACTAGTAACGGTTGAAGAGTTCCACTGCCCACCTCCTGACTCCATCATCAGACCCTCGTTACCAAGTTGAAATTATCATAATATTGTATTGTCACGAGAACTCAATGTGTGTGCAAAGTTTCATAAAAATCGGTTCAGTAGAAGTAGTTGAAAAAATTGTCGCAAGATTTGAAACAAAGATAGTAACAAACAAACAAACAAACAAACAAATATACGGAGTCAAGCTAAATAAAACCGTTTTAAAAAAGTGGACAAGTTCGAGTCGAGCTCGCGTAAAGAAGGGTTCCGTCAGACAGGCACAAGATTGATCCTGATAAGGGTTCAGTTTTTTCTTCTTTTTTGAAGTAAGGTACCCTAAAAATGGGCACCGATAACATGTGAAGGGTTGCTGCTGCAGGTTTGTTCCACAAGGCGATCTCGCAGTCCGGCACGGCGGTGGTGCCTTGGGCGTACGCGGCGCCGGGCGAGGCCGCGCGGCGCGCGCGCCGCCTCGCCGACCTGCTCGCCTGCCCCTCCACCCCCTCCGAGCGGCTGCTGGCCTGTCTCCGCACCAAGGACGCCGCACATATCATCAACACTGAGTTCTCCTTCTACGTAAGACCTACTACGTCTTTATCAGTGTTTCTTTCAGAGAATGTTCTCCGGAGGGGCTTCTCAAGGGTTCAAGAGTGCTCGGTATATGTATGAAAATTATATCGAATGAAAGAAACAGAATTTCTTCGGGAGGGCGGTGGACATACTTCGGGGTTGCAGCGCACCCCCGGAGAAGTACCTGAAAGTAACACTGGTCTTTATGTAATGTTGGACGGGACATGTCACGACGACGACGGGATACAATTAATATTTCCTAATCCTGTATGGGTGGCTGTTCAGAGGGGTCAGAGCAAGTGCTTCCCACCAGCCAATATCACCTCCGAGAAGGTGTCATATCGGAGACTTCCGATTTGTTTGCTGGCTAATGGCTATACTGGACGAGTAGCGAAGACAACCGAGGTTGCTATGCGGCCATCTTTTGTCTTGTAGGTCTTGTAGTCGTTCGTATCTGACTAGGTATTATGTGCTATCTACCAAAGAACGGCTTCAAGAACTAGCAACTATGTAACTAAATGTTACATTTCCTTCATACATCTGAGATTAGCGTAGGAACTAATTAAGTAATTATGGCATTAAAGATATGTAGCGGCGGTCGTATTATTATTTCATCATCTCGTTTCAAAATGTTGTTTTCTTTTTAATATTTAGTTTTTATTTTAATTTCGTCTTCGTATTAATTGATGCATTTTGAAATCAGGTATCATTTTGAGTTTTCTGTTTGTTTGTGGGAAACTATGACACGGTTGGCTACATCGCCTACAACGAAAAGAAGAGAAGGGACCTACAGTTTTACGTGGAATACGAAACACGGTCAGCCTCCAACGGTCGAACGGTCACCCATCCAAGTACTAACCGCACCCAGGTGTGCTTGGCTTGTGTGGTGTGAGGCTGACCATAATATTATATAATATTGGCTGAGTAGGTATGTATACACAGTGTTGCATTTGGCCCCGTAATATTTTTAACTGACATAAGGGGGTTATTCTATATGTGAAACTAAACAACTTCTGTGGCGAAAAAAAATTTTTAACCAAAAAAATAATAATTTTTTCCATACAAATTTTAAATACTTACCTATTCTCAAAATTTATGGATTAAAATTTTTTTTTTCTTCAAATTAAAAAGTCGTAGAACAAAAGTTGTTCTATTTCACGCACAGAGACACCCCCTTTCGGGTTTTATGATTGGGGTTGCAACACCGTGTATAATAAATAAGATATGAACACACTGATACAAATGCTTGCAGTCGTGGGATTACGAGCCGATGACGCCGTTCAAGCCTGTGGTGGAGCCCGAGCTGCCGGGCGCCTTCCTCACGCGCGACCCCCTCGGAGCGCCGCCCCACCCGCCCTCCGTGCCCTGGATGAGCGGCCTCACTCAGGACGAGGGCTGCTTGAAGACCACTTGTCAGTGCATCTCTTTACCTCTACTCACCGAACTCTACTGTCTGGGTCCTCCTGTACGACCATTGAGGCTGGTCATGGTTCGGTTTAATTTAATTAAATTTCAACTGATACTTAAGTATAGGTACCGCTGCGCACATAGCCTTTAAGAAACAATTACAATATTCCAGGGCCGATTGCGATAACAACTCTATGGAGCTAACAATAATAATTTAAGTCCACTTATTTTTTTTTTCGACTCCGAACACTCCGTGCGTGGTGCCCAAGGAAGGACCTACCGGTCCTTCTCGCCCTCTCTTCTCACTGAACGCTCAAATTTGTGTTTTGGAAGCGTTGAATAAAATCGACCAAATTACTAAGATAAGATAAGATAATAATAGTTTATTTTGCATAATAAATAAATAACTTAACCTATTTACATTTTAATACTAACTTAATTTATGCAAAATTGCCCAATCGGCTCAGCGTGTGCCAGGGCAGGGCAGAAGTTCTTTCCTGGCGCTGCTTTTCAGCCGTTGCCATATTACTACGTAATAAATTCCGTAGCTACGTACCTAATATAGGTACCTATGTGGCACTAGCACCATAGTCATTTATATTATAGCCCCAGTCTGGAGTCTGGACTGGGATTGTTGTTGTGTTTTTTTATGGATAGCGGGCCATGTGGCATCGTTTCGCCTACAAGTAGGTATCTAACGATGCCCATGGAAATTTTGTGATGCACAGGGATTACAAATGCCATGCCGGCCTGAAAGGAGCCTTTTCACGCCCCTTTTGGAAAACCCCTTATAGCTCTTGTAACGCTGGGTAATTGAGGCAAACCAAATGTCAAACTTGGTGTCAGAATTATCAAAATCGGACGAAGAGTTAGTTACACAGTCATCCAAACACACACATATTAATACATACATAGGTACATACAAACAAACAAAGATTCAGAGGCTAAACACATTACCCTCCATAGTCGGGTAACAAAGGTAGCCGGGAGTGGATGAATGAGAAGAGCGGAAGGTGGCGCGCCTTGCGAGAGGCGTATGTCCAGCAGTGGACAGAACCGGTCTGAGACTATGTAACGTGATGCAGGGTTACTGGCGAACGAGAGCCTGCTGAAGGAGTTCTCGGAAGGGTTCGAGAGGATCGCGCCAGTGACGTTCTACTATGAGGAGTCGAGGGAGCCGGGCGCGGTCACCGCGCGCCTCCTCCAGTCATACTTCGGCGGCAAGCGGGCAGGCGAGATCGACCAGAGCGACAAGCAGGCGCTCATTGATGTCGGTCACATTTTATACCATTTGCATTTTTAGGGTTCCGTATCCGTCGTACGGGACCCTATTACTAAGCCTACGCCGCCGCCTGTCTGTCTGTCCGTCTGTCTGTCCGAGGGCTGTATCTCTTGTACCGTACCTAATAAGTAGCCCGTTGACATTTTCACAGAATAATATGTGTTATTATTTCCGATATAACAAGTCAGTCAGTCAGTCAGCGTGTAAGCGTCCACTGCTGGACATACGCCTCTCGAATTTTCCTTCATAGGTCCCATGGCCAATAACACGTGTGGGAACTGCTGGTCTAGAGTCTTCTTGCGAAAGATGGGGGTCCAAATCCGAAACCTAGTACTATCTACAAATGAGATATATATTTTTTTATTTTCCGAAATTGTTGTATGCTTAGGTACATATTAGCAGTGAAGTGAAATATGAGAGCGGGCGGAGCCCGCTCTCATATTTCACTTCACTGCTAACCTCATAAGCCATTTAGCGTGATAGTAAGTAGCCTATAGTTGATGGGAAGAATCAAGCAATCCGTAGAATTTTGTTTTATTAAAATCGGTTCAGTGGTTCTCGAGTTATAAGCGGACAGACAGACACTCAGACAGAAAGCAGACGTTGGATTTTATTATAGGTAAGGAAGGATTATCTCCATCAGCCGTGTCCGTGGAATTAAGTATTAAAGTACTGACTGATTTGATAGGAAATTATTTTTAAAATGTTTTTATTCAACATTAATAAGTTATTCACAATTAATACTATCTTAAAAGAAAGCAATAATTAACTTAACAAAAATATAATAAAACTAACCTAGTAAATCTAAACTAAATTAAAAATATAATTTAAGTACATAATATTATTTCTACGTACCCCCATCTAAAATGTACATATTTTACGTTAGATTTATGATTTCATTGGTTATATGTAGTGTATTTTTATATATTTATTGTAAGTCTTATTTTTTTTCAACAATAATTATTGTTTTAAGTAAGTACATTTTAAATAAATTGTTTCCAGATACATTTATAGAGATATGTACTATATGTATAGTACTTACTATGAATAATGTGGGCAGACTTTAATGTAGGAATTTAATGTAGGAATTCCTGTTCGCCGACCGTTAGTTATTGCCTAATTGCCAACGGAAGGTACGGCTGAGCAGGCGCGGCGCGGCGCTGCGCCGGCGGCGCGGCGCAGACACGCCTGTAGCTGTATCACACTTGAATGATTAATCTCACGCCGCCGCCGACCCAGAAATGTCATCATCAGCAAAAAGCGAAAGATATCAACAGCAGGCGAGCGGAGCTGGCAACAAGTTGCACTCACAGACTCGATTGCAGATAGATCTCAATGTCACTTGCTCATACCTACAACCAAATCATAGTAACACATTTTTTAACCCCCGACTCAAAAGGAGGAGGGTGTTATAATTTGACGCCCCCGCTGTCTGTCTGTGGCATCGTAGCTCCCAAACGGATGGGCAGATTTGGATGCGGTTTTTTTTATTATTATAAAGCTTTAACAGAAGCTTTTAGAAGGTTAACCGGAATGGTTCTTAGCTACATATGTTTGATGAAGATAAGGTCAGCCGACTCGAAGAGCATCTGCACTTTTTCTAATGGTGATCTGTGCAGTAAAATGGAAATTAACTCGTTTTCTTTAAGTAAATAAAAAAAATAAGAAATTATTACAAAACTAATTTACGAGTATGTGCTTGTAACCTAATCCAACCTAACCTAACTAAATTATTACAAATTCAAATTACGTCTGTATAAAGCTTGAAATAAAAATTAAATTACAAATTATAAAAACCCCCGACACAACCCTTAAAAAGTAAAAAATTCATCTTATTTAATTTAATGTACGCCATCTGTCGCCCGCTCGTCCGTCCTTTTTTTATTTTCTATTTATGTAATCCAGTATAGGTGACTGAGTCGGAGGGGCCAAAGCACATGCTCCGACCAGACCTCCGAGAAGGTAGGTGCCATATCGGAGACTTTCCTTGATTGCTGGCTATACTGGACTAGAGGAGAACACAACCGAGGATGCTGTGCGGTAATCTTACATCCAGTACGGTGGTACCAACCCAGTCGGTTACGATTTGAGCCTACCACCTAATAAGTGGCAAGGGAACTACCTCTTATCTTGATGTGATTATAGTGCAAACTGTAAAGTATAACAACAAATTAGTAATAAAAACCGGCCAATTACGTGGTGGTACGGAACCCTCGGTGCTCGAGTCCGACTAGCACTTGGCCGGTTTTTACTTTTGACTAGCACTTGACCGGTTTTTACCTTTTCAAATCAAATCAAATCAAATCATTTTTATTAATTCAGGCACTTGTCCCATTCCACACACAACAGATACACTAGAATAGCAATAATATAACAATTAGAGTAACAATAATAATTTTACTAGCACTTGTCCGGTTTTTAATTTTGACTAGCACTTGGCCGGTTTTTTACTTTTGACTAGCACTTGGTCGGTTTTTACTTTTGACTAGCACTTGGCCGGTTTTTACTTTTGACTAGCACTTGGCCGGTTTTTACTTTTGACTAGCACTTGGCCGGTTTTTACTTTTGACTAGTACTTGGCCGGTTTATATTTTCGAATTTAATATTCGATCAAAGCAAAAACTGAAACGTTGTCATATGTGTATCAGGTGTACACGGATTCGTACTTCGCGCACGGACTGCTGGCCGCCCTGCGCGCGCATCTGCCGCACTCGCCGCACCCGACCTACCTCTACTACATCACGCACCGCGCCGCCAACAGCTTCTCGCAGATCTTCGGCGACCCGCACGGAGACCACGGTCGGTAGATAGCACCAGCAGCGTAGGTACACCTAGAGAGAGAGTGACATAGTGTCGGCCTCGGTATAGGTGGTGCTATGGATCGACGTCCGATCGTGAAATTAAGCACAGAACGTATAGTCGATAGCTATACATATAAGTAGGTGCGTCTAACCTAAGTTAACACAATGTGTTCCGCCATCCAATCCCTCTACCTACATATTAAAATGATAAATAAAAGATATACCAACTTCGCAATTAATAAGGTGTTTCGTTAGTCATGTCCAAAATTTCGGCAGGGTTACATACACATTCAAATGAACACGTTACGCAAACAAAAGAATATGTTTTTAGCATTACTTTTCGAGAAATTTAACAAAACATGTTTGCTACCTAAACATTAACCTGTGTGTAACAGTAGGTAACTTTCATTGTACGGGCGGGGTCAATGACCGTACTATGTTCAAACGCAGAACAGCTGTTTGTTGTAAGTGAGTCACAAGGTCACTATGATTAGTTTTTACAGCTACTTATTTGATTTTATTGTTTTGTTAGCAGAAAAAAATATCCTATAAACATATGTTTTTTTTTGCGTTAAGTGTTTGTTTGGGTGCCTATGTAACCCTCCCGAAGTTAACGACATGACTAACGAAACGCCTTATATACTTACTTCGGCAAGTAGTTGCTTATCAATCAATCAATGTCCAATTAAATAAATTGGTACCTACCTACTTATTTATTAATATTTCACAAAGCCTTTTGAAAACTAATGGAAAACACAAATTTATTTTATTCGTTTTAGTACGTGTGGCCTTAATAAAAGCTTGCAACTAATGTATACGTTGTATGTACTTTATTGTTTCAGGGGTGTGCCACGCCGACGACCTTATATATTTGTTCCCTATCGGTTTTTTCTCGAAGCCATATTCTGAGAGAGACGAAGAGATGATAGAAATATTCCTCAACTTGTGGACCAACTTCGCCACTTCGGGGTGAGTGCTATTTCAAGTTACTTTTGAAGTTAATACTTCTTTCGGGCACGTGGTCATAAAGGGACAAGTGCTTAGTTAGTACCCGTAACCGACGCGCATGTGTGAAGTGTGAAGAACGTTATGAGAGTGTGCGAGGCGGCAGAGGTGTGTCAGTCAGGACATGACCGTGGCACGTGGAGACTCTTTGTCTATGCCCACCCCACTGGGATACAGGCATGACGCTATCTATGTACATGAAAATATGTTCTTAAAAATATTACCTACATGAAAATATATTACATGAAATATGTTCTGAAAAAATATAACATGAAAATATGTTCTGAAAATATATTACATGAAAATATATTCTGAAAAAATATTACATGAAATAGTTTTTTAATCAGTTTCATCATATTGTTACAATACTATAACAAAAATAAGTATATAAAGTAAATACAACTATACACCAATACACTAAAACTAAAACTAATCTAAAATTAATATTCAGAAAACCTACAAAAAATAAATTTCTGAAAAGTCCGCCGAAGCGCCGTCTCTGCCGACGCCAAGAGTACCCAGTACGCTAAAAAATACGAGAAATATGTTCTGAAAAATATTGCATGAAAATATGTTCTGAAAAAATATATGAAATATGTTCTGAAAAAATATTACATGAAATACGTTCTGAAAAAATATTACATGAAAATATGTTCTGAAAAAATATATGAAATATGTTCTGAAAAAATATTACATGAAAATATGTTCTGAAAAAATATATGAAATATGTTCTGAAAAAATATTACATGAAATACGTTCTGAAAAAATATTACATGATAATATGTTCTGAAAAAATATATGAAATATGTTCTGAAAAAATATTACATGAAATACGTTCTGAAAAAATATGACATGAAAATATGTTCTGAAAAAATAATTATCTAAACTTACATCTATCTATTGTTTTTGTTTGGCTTACGCTGTTTATTATTTTCTCATCCATCTCTGGGGTGATCTGTAGCCATTGATTTTATAGGGGGACCCAGATGTACCGTCAGCGATGTTTTAAAGGTAACATGAAATTAGTCTTCAATTATGTCCTAAGATGGCGCCAGGAGTATCGAATTTGAATTAAATAATTTATTATAATCAATGTCTGTAGCATATTTTTTTTTCAATAATGTGTTGATACGCAATCTTCACTTATGTAGGCGTATAATTATGTTTATGTGTATTAGGGTTCCGTATCAGGTACGGGACCCTATTACTAAGCCTACGCCCCGTCTGTCTGTCTGTCCGTCTGTCTGTCCGTCCGTCTGTCCGTCTGTCCGAGGGCTGTATCTCTTGAAAGTTGAACCGTAATAGCTAGCCCATTGAAATTTTCACAGAATATGTGTTATTATGGCCGTTATAACAAGAAATAATAAAAATAAGAAAAAGTAAAAAAAATCACGGGGTTCCCATAGAAGAAACTAAAAAGTGTATGCGTGCGCGCCATCTACCGAAAAGGGTATGAAGCAATTAAACTAATCATGAATTTTGACTAATATGAACCATTTCATAAACACGCCATTGATGGCGTGAGTGGCGCTGACTATGACATGGCGTTACGGAACCCTCGGTGTGCGAGTTCGACTCGCACTTGGCCGGTTTTTTTTATATTGTTTGCTATATTGATCCATAAATATAAAATAATTGTGTGCAGGAACCCGAACAAGCCTCTGCGGGTGTCGGAGTCTGCGGAGGAGTGGAAGCCGGTGACGAGTGTGGACGAGATGGAGCACCTGAACATCGGCGGCCGGCTGCTCATGTCGCGCGGGCTCGCACTGCGCGCGCTTCTCTGGGACGAGTTCGCACTCTCAGGCGACGCACACTCGCCCCAAGACGCCACCAGGGACGAGCTCTAGGACACGGCACCTAGGCACCTGTGTGCATTGACTATACGTGTATACCTATTACTAACGCAAGGACACACCCATACGATAGTAATAATAGACTCAAATTAACTAATTCTCCAAGTAAACAGCGGCAAGCGAGGTGAACTCGCGTGGTGAGGGTTCCGTACCATTCCGTTTTCCGTGAGAGCTTTTAAACTTAGGATTGTTTAGGTTTTCCTGTAAACTATAAGAGAGGCCTTTTTTCCTGTTTTTTTTTTTCGAAATTTTAGACTCAGTAGTAGTTTGGGAAATATTGGGGGTGGTTGTTTTTTATTTGTGGAATTCCGTAACCATTTCTTTCTTCAAAATATTTATGTAAACCTCGTAAATCTCTAAAATCTCTCGTAAAGTTTATTTAACAAAGGCAGTGTTTGCGGTGCTGTTGTGGATGATGAATTCCCGCAGGAGTAGATAGTTACTAGATAATTAATTATTAATTTTATAATTCTTGGGCCCAATTGAGGGAAAGAGGATTATCCTCTAGTTGTCTTTTTTTAAATAGAAAGCGCGAGACATAGCGCGAGGCACCCACCCATAAGGTGTATAAAGACGCGCATCGGCATTCGGTCGAATACGGGGTCTGCGAATGCCATACCGGTTTGACAGATGCCCGCAATTGGGCCTTAGTTAAATTTTTCGTATGCACTGTTCACGTAAGAGGTGAATGTTAGGCAACAAAATTTTTATTATAGCGACATTGAACATTACGCGCCTAAGTAGGTAGGTACGAATAATATTGTAATGTTTACATACCGTATAATTTAACCTCGTAGATATACCTACCTATACAAAATCCTAAGAATAAGTTTACACCTGTCTGCGCAAATGCTTAGGTACTTATACATACTTTATTTTAGTAATTAAATTTTATAAAAAAAAATATTAAACTTGTAATTTAGTTTCTAAGCACATAACATTAAATAAAATATTTTGTTTTCTTTACCTAAATCTCTAAGACCCCAATAAAAATATTTAACCTTCAGAATAAAGCGATAACAAGTTAAAGTTAATTTAATTTACATATCTTTCCACAAAAAAAAACTGACTTAATTATAAAGCACAAGCAACTTAGTATATAGGTAGGTACCTACACGAAAACAAATTGCAAGATACATTATATTAGATTTTATTGGCATTAAAATACAATACAATTCGTTTCACCATCAATTAATAATATTTTATTACAAAAACCAGCTTTCTAAAAAAACCGCATCCAAATCGGTCCATCCGTTTGGGAGCTACGACGCTACAGACAGACACACATCGTCTCGGGGGTTAAAAAGTGTAATAGACTTAGGCCCACTTGCACCAACACAAATTTAATATATAAACCAGTTTAACTCGTTAAGCTAGCACCCGTTGACTGTGGGAACCGCGTTTAAATCCATAACTCGCTACTTAACTTTAAACTCGTGTTGGTGCAAGTGGGCCTTAGAGGCGGTTTTTCAAGCAGTATAGAATAACAGCCGGTTCCCGCTCATGAGCCGGCGGTAATTATTAGATGTATTGCATACAGAGCCATACACGCACACGAAGAAGATAGGTAGAGAGAAGTTGTTGGTAGTTCTTATTTCCACAAAACATATTATGTGTCGATGACGCATGACGTACTTTTCTATGCAATCCCTTATATTAGTGGCCGATTCATAGGGGCGAGGCGAGAGGACATACTTACTCCGACCATCGAATATCACCTCCGAGGAGAAGCCATAGCGGGGACTTCCTTTGTGTTGCTGCCTTATACTGGACTATAATAGCCCAACTGCGTCTCTCCCCGTGTAGGTATGTCGTAAAAGGCGACTAAGGGATATGACATACTACATACATACATAGCGTCACGCCTGTTTCCCGGTGGGGTAGGCAGAGACAACGGATCTCCACGTGCGACGAACCTGACACACAAGGGATATGACTCCCTTCTTACATTACTAGGTGGTAGAGTTTTAACCCGCCCGGGTTGCTACAATCGCACTGAATGAAAGATCTAATGTAAATAGTTTGTGTTTTCCGTCCAGTTCAGTGTAGCCGGCACGACCGAAGGGAAGCACTGACGTGGCACCTAGTTCACCCGGTGTTATGGGCTGACATCACGGATGTTGTAGGTGATGTAGCCAACCGTGTCAGTTTCCATAAAAAAAAAACTAGAACTGAGAAGAGGGCATCCGCAGTTGGTAACGGCGGCGCATCCAATACGCTGGACTGGAACTGACTCTATCTTTCTTCTCCGTGTGCGACGAGTCTCATGACGGGTTTCGCAGTGTGTGATGTAGCCGTTAACCCCAGACGCGGACGTGCTGGTCCCAAGAGCAGCTGGTGACGGCGACGCCGTTGGGCGCCACAGACAGCGACGTCACTCTGTTCTCGTGTCCGGACAGCACTCCTGCGCACCACAAACCCACAACATGTAGGTATACTCATCCGTTACACACGACGGGTGAGAGCGGGTGCTATTACCGAGAGGCTGGTGCGCTCGGGACAGATGCCGGAAAAGGGAGAGGTGATCCTTCATGCAGTATACAATGCCTACCTACACCCGCACACGCCCTCTACACCTAGCGCCATCCTCCCTCTAACTCATTTGGGATAATATTCTTAGCACATACCACACACGCGATAAACTCTTGTAAATAACACGGCACACAACCACCATAATATTTAGTTTAGCAAAATAATTATAAAACTACTTATCGAACAGAGTAAGGCACAAAGAAAGTTACCTACTGCACATTTTTGTAAGATCCGTGACAAGTTGAGAGGTGGGTGACCAACCTGTCGCCCTTTAGCATGGCATACCTATACCTACCTGTAGAGTAATATTGCAGATAGCTTCTAAGCGTTGGAGACAATCGTCAAAGTTCCAGATCATTGAGTTTATATATATTTTTTTGGATCCGCGAGACACTTGGAGCCGTCAGCGTGGATTAATCAGTTACGCCATGTCCCCAAACGTGTCAAACTAGGTAGGTATATGAGTGAACAGTGCGTGTAGGTGCCACCCACATAGGTAGGGTTGCCAGATTTCAAACCAGTTTTTCCGGGACCTTTCTTCAACATGGCGCATAGTTTTGAATTTGGAGCAAAATTAAGAATGAAACCTCATTAGGTAACATTATCAATACTTTTTAAATATCCGTTTTCTGTCTGTGTGTGTTGAGAGGTTGTGAGTGCGGCGAAGGAGTCAGAATTAACACAGTGGGGTGGCGCCCTAGGAGGACTACAGTTTTGTAGAGCTGGTGTCGTCAGCTATCTAAGTTATTCGGAAATCGCATACGTCTGGCAACCTTACACTACTCGTATAAATGACAGTCGGAGAAAGTGGCAACGAACCAGTGTGTTTGCCCTTCAGTGTGTCCCAGGAGTGCACGTTGTTGTCATCGGAGCCAGCGAGCAGGTAGCGACCGCTCAGCGACAGACCTGCACCATATCAATATTCTTTATTTATTTATTTCATTGACTAATACATGTTTTTATGGAAACTGGCACGTTTGGCTACATCACATACTGTGATATCAGCCCATAACATCTTGGTGAACTTGGTGTCTTGTCAGTGCTTCCCTTCGGTCGTGCCGGCTACACTGAATTGGACGGAAAACACGAACCATTTACATAGCCGTTTCAACCGACCTTTCATTCAGTGCGGTGGTATCAACCCGGGCGGGTTAATCCCTATACCACCTAGTATGGTAAGAAGAGAAGAGCCCTACAGTTTTACGTGGAATCCGAACCACGGTCAACCTCCAACGGTCGAGCGGTTACCCATCCATCCACTGACCGCGCCCAGGGTGTGCTTATGATACGACCGACAGTTGACCGACCTCACCACTGAGCTACCGAGGAGGCTGACAAACGCAACGCATTACTAATGCAAGGACACGCCCACGAACTCAATAAACTAACGCAGTGACTATTTATACGGGTACTGGATAAATAATTTATAATTAACTGTCCGGCTATCTGGACAAATAATTTATGATTAATTTATGATTAATTGTCCGCAGCCATAAAAACTAAACATTATCTAAATACAAAATGTCACACTGCGCCGGCCGCGGGCCGAAAACGGAGTGTGGAAAGTTCACCCGCCAGTTGGAACGACGACATCAGGTAAGTCGGCGGAAATGTGTGGTTACTGGTAACGCACCACCTTACGAGTAGTAAAGCTGTGTGAGCATAAACAGCGTGAGGCGACTGACCGCAGCTGGTGAAGCCGCTGGAAGCGTTGGGAGGCTTGTACAGAGCTAGCTGCTGGTCGCTACGCAGGTCGAAGAGGCGGGCAGACTTGTCCTCGGAGGCTGTTGCGAACGCTTGCCCGTTGTTGTGGAACTACGACAATAATGCAGTGTTACAAATTATTTTGTCAGCTTCGGTAGTACCTACGGTGTACGGTGACGCTGTGCATCGACGTTTGATAGTCGCAGTTAAGAGTCTGTAATACCTCAGATAGCTTTTTATTTTTTATTTATAGCGCGACATAATTATGGCATCGTTTCACCTACAAGTAGGTGTCTAATGATAACCATGGACATTTTGTGATGCGCGGGGATTACGAATGCCATCTCGGCCTCACAGGAGCCTTTTCACACCCCTTTTGAAAAACCCCAGGCTTTGCTTGGATGGAAATAGATGGGCAGGGAGTGCGTTCCACATTTTCCCGGTTCTATGAACAAAAGACCTGCAGAATCGGTTGGTGCGTATCCGTGGTAGGTCGATTGAATAGGGGTGCATGCATCCCCTGCCCAGTACGCGTAGTGCGGAGGTGGAATGGGGAGGGTGGAATCGCGTTAAACAGCTCCTCCGAACACTCCCCATGGAATAGACGATAGAACACACTTATTGAGCCGACTTCGCTACGGAGTTTCAGTGGTTCTAAGTCACGGGACACCACAGGGTCACCTACTAGTCGCACGGCACGACGCTGATCTTCGCATGATCTTCTCTTAAATCAACAATATACTGCAACAATCACTCTGTAATAAATTATAATGGTAAAGTTGAATACTAATGCTAGTTATTAGTTATTACCTATATTTGGCGAAATCAGGAGTCCATTTTTTCTCGATAGAAAAATAAGGTAAAGTTACCTCTAAAACCTTACCACGCACCGGGCGGATTGGTAGCACCACAAATTGTGAATGAACGTATGAATAGCTATAGTTCCTATAGTTAGTATTTTCCGTTCATTCAGTGTAGCCGTATGTGCACGTACATACATACACACCATCACACGCTACGAACAAACGTAAACAATGGCACATGGTGTGAAGGGGAAATTGCGGGCCGAACGGTTTAGTAAAGCTATTAAATGTGTTGGCAGCTGCCAATCATATTGGAAATAAATATGTCGAGGCCTAGACTTTCGCAGTTTTTTGAAGCGTTATTCTTACACAGACACTGTTGACGTCGGCGTCGTGGCCAAAGAACTGCTGCTTGGGCGTGTCCTCCCTCACGTCCCACAGCTTGCAGGTCCGGTCTACGGATCCGGTCACGTAGGTCTTGCAGTCTGGAGGGAATTACACAAATCGGTCGGTACACCACCATGCGATCTTCACCTCTCTCATAAGTAGATAGATTTATTGCTCCAAATTGATAAATCCAGAACCGGTGGAAATCTCTCCCTACTCACATATTTCCATCCAAGTGCAGACTCGGGTCCTTCAAGAGGAATGTGAATGGGCACCTGTGACGTGGGCATGGCATGCGATAGAACGCACATGGGCGTCGGTAGAAACATTAGGTATAAGTGGCTCAAAAAAATTTTTTTTTAGAAACTAGCACCGATCAGGTTGACATCAGGTGCAAATACGGACTTTACGCCTTACAGAAATTTATTCAAGTCAAAATGTTGCTGTTTTTGTGAGACAAAGTTAGTAGGTAGGTAGTAGCAAAAGATTTGAGTGTAAGATTTGGAAATTTACATTTTTTTTAATTGTAGTGGATCACCAAGTTTAGTGTGCATAATTATTTCAAAACCAATGATAGATAATGCCATTTACCTGGTGACAAAGAAATTGAGACGACATCACCATTATGACCGTCGAATTCGCTGGTTCGCTTGCCCACCTCCAGGTCCCAGATGCATCTGAAACATTTACAACAAATGGGTAATTAAATGATAAGTTTGTCCTCCGCAACATGTTTAGTTATCGCATTGTTTGCAGTTTCGAACAAGCCAGCCAAGTCCATCTTCAAGACCAACCAGTGCGTGTTCTCCAATCCGAAAAGAAAATGAGTCATGATTTCGTAAGCCAAACATGCCAACAACTGACATGTTGTCTGTCAGCCTCGGTAGATTGGTATGGTACTATGCATCGAAGTTAAGCACACCGCGCGCGGATGGACTTTGGATGGGTGCCCATTCGATCGTTGAAGGCTGGCCGTGGTTCCAGGTAAAACTGCGGTCGCTTCTACCTTACTTGGTGGTAGAGTAGGTAGAGTATGGTTTGTGGTCTCTTCCGGATTGATAACGCCGCACTGAACGAAGGTTCATCGAAACAGCTAGGCCATTCATATAACATATGAATGGCTTAGGTATGTAAAAAGGTCGTATTTTCCATCCACTTCAGTTTAGCCGTCACATCCGAAGGGAAGCACTGATAGGGTGGCCTTTCATCAAAGTGTGATGGGCTGATGACATCCATAAAAAATAACGGTGAAATTTGACACCGACCAATATGCACTGGAAGCGCATACAACGCCAATACCGAGGTGCGCGCGCATTATAGATCTATGTGAAAAGAGTGTTTATGCAACCGTGACAACGGACACGGGCCGCTGAGTGGCCGCGTTCGATTAGCCGTCGCTTCGCTCCCTCTCGACTCTCATAGCATCATTCTGCACCCCTCGATTTTGGCGCGAAATGTTCCAATATTACAAAGAGGATCGATTGGGTCTTCAGGCTCAGCGGTAGGTGGCATTGGAGATAAACAACAGACATCTTCATGTCGCCGGAGCCAGTGAGGAGATGCGTGTCGTCCAGGAAGCGGCAGCTGCTGAGGAAGCCCTCGTAGCCGGCCAGCTCGCGCAGCATCTTGGCGGCGCCGGTCGCGTCCCGGTTGTTCACGTCGTACACAGTGCACATGTTGTCCATCCCGCCGCAAGCTGCAACACAGTGTACACCTCACACTCTCACACAGACCACTTCTGTTGATATACTGGACGGTACTCTTTTTCGGGCGAGTGGGTTTCCCGAATCCTCAGCCTCGGTAGCTCAGTGCTTGGATGGGTGACCGCTCGACCGTTGGAGGCTGAACGTGGTTCGGATTCCACGTAAAACTGTAGGTCCCTTTCCTTCTTTCTTACCTTACTAGGTGGTAGGGTTTATTCCACCCGGTCCCCATTCCACCTCCTTACTACGAGTACTGAGCAGGGCATGCAACCCTATGCAATCGACCTACCACGGATTAACACGGTATCGATCAGTTCTGATTCTGTAGGGTTTTTATTCACAGAACCAGGAAAATGTGGAACTATTTCCTCCCAAGTACAATCTTTTTTCAAAAGGGACTTGAAAAGGCTCCTGTGAGGCCGGTATGGCATCGCAATCCCCGTGCATAACAGAATCTACATGGGCATCGTTAGACACCTACTCGTAGGTGAAACGATGCCATATGTCCCCCATAAAAAACACGAGGGGAATGAATGAAAGAAGAAGAGAGGATGAATACCGACCGACGAAGTTTCCGGAGGAGGCGAAGGCGACGCTCATGACCCAGGAGGAGCGGAGCGGTATGACCTGCACCTTGTTGCCGGTCCACGTGTCCCAGATGATCAGCTTGCCGTCCAGCGAGCCGGTGACGCAGTGCCTGCGCACACGCACACCCTCACACACACACGCACTAATCTCACCATTGTTTCCACAAGAGCGTTCCTCCTTCCGTTCCTTTTTATTAGGTTCTCTTTTCTTTCAAGTTTTCGGATATTTTTAAGTTTTCATCGGTTCTTTCTTAAGTTCACGTAGGTTCTCATCTAAGTTCTCATATGCTCTCATAGAATCTTATTTAGCTTGTAAGACCGCCTCGGGCTACCACCGAACCTTCGACTCGACTTACGAACTAAATAACAAATTACGTCTGGGATAACTGATACACATACCTAGTTGATCTTTTATTACCATCATCTACACCCAGGGCGTAACAAGTTATCTTAGGCTTCGGCTTCACGAACAGCAACTTGGAGTTTGTTGGTTGAGGGTTGAGTTGCATTTCAGACTATTAATTATTAATATTATTTTATTGTTTTCATAAAAAAAAGTGCTCAGGGTTCCTATCAGACGGTTCGAACACTTTCAGCATGCCTGCAATTCTACCCCAGCCCCAAATCGCCACTAATGCGCGCGCTTACAGCGCAATGTGACTAGTGGGTGACGCCGAGACATGTGGCGCGATTTAAAACCAGTGCGACTTCGCAGGGATGTCGGCGCCCTATAAGTGTGTTTTATCGCTTATTCCATGGCGAATGCTCGGAGGAGCTGTTTGACGCGATGCCGCTGCTGTCCCCTTTCCATCTCCGTACAACGCGCACTGGGTAGGAATTGCATCCCTATACGTTTGACTTACGTCTGTTAACCAAAGCTGGCGCGTGCACAGTACTCACACCAATGCAATTGTGCAAGTGCGAGTGAGACAGAACGGGTTTTCGTGATGCGTATGCCCCGATCTGTCTCATTCGCACTTGCACAATTGCATTGGTGTGAGTACTGTGCACGCGCCAGCTTTGATTAACCGACCTGATCGGTTCTGCAGAACCGGTAAACTCTGAAACGCTCTCCGTGCCCACATAGTCCTTCAAGAGAAGCGTGATTGATTATGTACCTCTCAGCAGGCACGGCGGCATTCACAAGCTCCGCCCCGCATAGGACCTAATGGGCATCGTTAGATAGATACATGGTGGACTATCTACTGGAAAAAATAATTTCCCATGGACCACCTGGGTGGACTACGAAGGTGGACCACGGGCAATAAACGATTATGGGTGGTACGGGCTGCGCCACATAATGATGCGCTTTCTATAAAAAAAAGTATGTAGGTCCATATGTATGATATTATGTTTGTGTATATGTTACTGTAATTCACCGGGAGTCGCCGCTGTAGTGGGTGGAGTTGACCTTGTTGAGGTGACCTTTCAGCATCTTCTTGGTGCCGAGGCGAATCTTCGTCACGTCTCCCATGTCCGAGCACTTGTCCGTCAGTTGCGCGTCGGCTAGCTTCCCTTGCTCCTCCTATGTACACACACAGCCTTCATAAAGCCGCGTGTTCACGTACGCACACCGCCGAGTTACTGTACCGGTCAAGTGTGAACCATGCTCACGTACCCAGGGTCCCATCATCGCTGCTTCACTCTCATCTCATTATATTTTGTCAGCCTCGGTGCTCAGTGGTGCGGTCGGTCGGATCATAAGCACACCTGGGCGCGGTCAGTGGATAGACGGGTGACCGCTCGACCGTGGTTCGGATTCCACGTAAAACTGTAGGTCCCTCCCTTCTTACCTTGCTACGTGGTAGGGTTCAACCCGCCCGGGTTTTACCACCGCACTGAATGAAAAATCGGTTAAAACGACTATGTAAATAATTCGTGTTTTCCGTCCAGTCCAGTGTAGCTGTAGACCAAAGGGAAGTACTGACATGGCACCTACTTCACCAAGTTGTTATGGGCTGACATCTCGGATGTACTAGGTGATGAAACCAACCGGGCGGTCAGACTTTGGATGGGTGGCAGTCGACTGTGGAGGTTTACCGTGGTTCGGATTCCATGTAAAAGTTGTTATTTCCATCTCTTTACCTTACTGTAGGTACGTACATGTCTACATGTTTAACATAGAACTTAACCCGTTCGAATTGGTACAACCGCACTGTATGTAGGTCGATAGAAACGGCAATAAGAATACTCGTAGTCCGTGTTTTACGTTCACTTCAGTTTAGCCAGCACGACCGAAGGTACCTAAGCTCTGACATGAGTTCCGAAAGGAACAAGGTGGTGTAGTCAACCCCGACACGATGCCTCATTATACCTTCAACTTAGCAATGATGTCCTGCACCTCCTTCTTCAAGGCCGTCGTTTCGGGATCTTCTTTAGGCATCTCGCAGGTTCGATTAGGCTACACTGCACAGGATAGGCTACACTGCAGGTCACGCAAGAGAGGTGCGCGGCGCGGGAATTGTCAGGGAGTAGTGGTGCACGGCACTGCGGCGCCTCGTGTCGGATCTAGATGTAATTGAGTTAAGCTAATAGGATCAGCAAATGAGGGAAAGTGAAGCTCTATACGAGCATAAAGGTTTTTTTAAGGTTCCGCATTGTTGCTGCAGCTTGAAAGGCCCCGCATACTAGGTGAGCTAAGCGGCGGTTGGCCGAGTGGTTTGGGCATCGGCTTCTCATGCGGGAGGTACGAGGTTCGAATCGAAATGAGTTTTTTCTGAAGAAAAAATTTACGTGCATACCTACACCTGCTGCTTCACCGTTCGGAACCGGTGTAAAACTGTAGGTCCCTTCCCTTGCTTCTTACTAGGTGGTAGGCTCAAATTGTAGGCGACTGGGTTGATACCATCGCACTGGATGTAAGATGGCCGCATAGCAGCCTCGGTTGTGTTCTCCTCTAGTCCAGTATAGCCAGCAGTCCGGGGAAGTCTCCGGTATGGCACCTACCTTCTCGGAGGTGATATTGGCTAGTCAGAGCATGTGCTTTGGCCCCTCTGACTCAGCCACCCATATCGGATTACATAAAAAAAGGTGAGCAAGCAGCGTTCACATGCCACGGGTGCAAGCAAGATAGCAACACGCAGTTTTTTATGGGTTGCAGTAGGATGCAACGCTCGGAAATTGTTAGTGTATCTAAGGTGAAAATTTGGTTTAAAATTTTTTGGACATAACGGTTATACACACGAGCGTCAAACTTGGTGTGATTATAGTGCAAAATCTAAAGTATAAAAAAAATAATAATAAAAACCGGTCAATTACATCGCAGTACGGAACCCTCGGTGCGCGAGTCCGATTCGCACTTGGCCGGTTTTTTATATTTTAGACACAACAATTTTGACAGAAATTAGTAATTTATTGCAGGGCGCATTTTATTCCAGAATACTGTAGGTAACAAATAATAGTTTTAGAGCTATACCAAGTACCACCTTAAATAATTTGAAGAAATAAAAACACAGGAATTGAATTTGTTTATTAATAATTAAGTAATATCCGCTTGAACATAAAAATTAATACATGACCATCAATTTTGTATAACTTTGGAATGTATATTTCATATATAATTTTTTCTTTGTCCGTAGATAATAGTTCATATGTTAACTATTGAATTTCCTAATAAATAAACAAATATCTACAGTACTAGATGAGCCTTTCTCATACATCACTACCGAAAAAACATGTCACCGACCTAATCAGCTTATAAGCCGAGTTCACAATGACCGATGCTTGTGTTGTAAGGCTCACCTTATCGTCTTATGTCCGGAAATACGCGAGTGAGGAGCGTTAGAGCATTCATAGCATGAGATGGCTTCTAATACGATCCTTATAAAGTATTCCTTTTGAAGTGAAAACTTCTTTAGCGGCGCTTGGCACTTTTTTTAGATGGGTAAAAAATTTTAAACTCGCGTCAGATCGTAGCCTGATCGAAAAAGCGTAAGATTCGTTGAAATTATGGATGAAAGTTGATTTTTCTGAGAAATAAACTTTTTGATGTAAAATAGTTATAATAGTTCTGTAGTGTTAAATTTTTTATGTAATATAAATTGTCATGTTTGTCTACGATAGCGCAATAAATGAATATTCTATTTTACCACATAAATAGTATACTTAAATAGTAGTACTTTTATAAATACTGATAAATAAAACAATTAGTGCGAAATTATTCCCTAACCATTCCAAAATATTCAAAAATGCACAATGTTGATGTTGAAGTTTTCACTTCTGCCGGCACTCCCGGAGTGCAACCTTAGGCTTTTTTTTAATGTAATCCGGTATGGGTGGCTGAGTCGGAGGGGCCAAAGCACATGCTCCGACCAGCCAATATCACCTCCGAGAAGGTAGGTGCCATACCGGAGATTTCCCGTGATTGCTGGCTATACTGGACTAGAGGAGAACACAACCGAGGCTGCTATGCGGCCATCTTACGTGATGACAATTTGCATGTGAAGGCATGCGCACACTTGTTCACCGACAAGTAATATGTTTCACCGCGCATTGCCTCTTCTAGTAACTCTCCTCGCTCGCACAATTGCGGACATAAGACGATAAGGTGAGTCATGCAACACAAGCATCAGTCATTGTGAACTCAGCTCATAAGCTGATTTGGTCGGTAACACGTTTTTTTGGGATTAATGTATGCGAAAGGCTCATCTAGTCCTATAGATATGTGGTTCCGTACCGCTGAACGCCGCCGGGAGGATTGGAGAGGTTATAGAGAGAGGCTTATGTCCAGCAGTAGATCCAAACACGCTACTGACTATTCCACGAGCTTTTCGATCATCCTTAAAATTAGTTTTATTTTTTTTATTCCTATTTTTGTTTTATTTCCATTCACAACAGTCAACAACTCTTGTACCTACATATCTAACTATGGACGTACACTAAATATAATAGTATTCTATAATAAATAAATAAAGCGAAGTTTCTAACGAGCGACCGGTGGGCGGCTGTGTAACATAAGTCAATATATAAATATCATTATAACTCAAGAACCACATTATCGATATACACACGGTTTTCACTGTTAATTTTTGCAACTTCTCAAGATGGTTTTAGGTTAGGTTAGGTCACGGCTAGTCAATCATATAAAAAGAAATACCCTGTGAAGTTTCTTGCCGGTTCTTCTTTGTTCGTGCAATCGACCGGGATAGAACATAAAATATTGTGACAAGTTCGAGTGCAGTCTAACTGCCTTCAGGTGGCAATACGTGGGCTGTTCCGAAAATTGTTAGCCACAGAATAAATACAATTTTTTTTTCCTGAAACTATTTTGATTTGACGGCTAATTTAAATACAAATCTCCTCGATGAAAATTATTGGCCACCTATGTGTAGTTCTTTTTTGTAATATTTTTAACGGTTATCCGACGCAGTGGTTATATCCTCTTTGACTCATATTTTATTTGCAACAATGGACGTCTCGCGAGAAGCTTTTCGTGTTATGATTTTCTATGCTTATAAACTAGGGTTAACCTTCAAGGAATCTCACGAAAATTTGCAAGCTGCTTTTGGGGAGTCTGCTCCTTCGTTAGCAACAGTTACTTATTGGTTTCGTGAATTTAAACGTGGTCGACAGAACCTAAACGATGACCCCAGACCCGGCCGACCATCAACTGCAGTCACTCATGAAAACGTCATCAGGGTAGAGTGGCTATTGCGGGAGAATAGACACATTACACATCGGGAGATTCAGGCTGAACTGAAGATTGGTATTGCGAAGTTTGTCTGCCTCAAGCTTTCGGGGAGTTGAATAGCGAGCGCCCAAGGAGCGGCTTCCGTGGCATTCTTTTTCACCAAGATAACGCGCCCGCTCACACACCGGTAGAAACATGGACTATTTGGCAACTTCGGGGGTACAAAGGTTATCCCATCCTCCGTACAGCCCAGATTTAGCTCCATGCGATTTTTTTTGATTTCCCATGGTAAAAAAAATGCTTCGCAGGCGAAAATTCAACACTGCATATGAGGCCTTCGAAGAATTTCGGCGGTTATTTTTCGACCTCCCGCAAGATACGTTTTTTAAATGTTTTGAAACCTGGTTCACCCGAATGCATAAGTGCATAGGGATTGGAGGGAAATATTTTAAAAAGCTGTAAATAATTTTTTTTCATATTCTAACTATTTTTCATTTCACTAACAATTTTCGGAACAGCCTATGTACCTATAGTTTATGTTGAAATTGTTTAGAAACTACTCGTAGAAGATGCTTGGTTGGCAATATTATACATCCCCATACAACCAAGGTGTAAGTGAGCACGGTGCAAATTGCACGGGTGCAAGCGAGATAGCGACATGACGTTGTTTAGTAGGATGCATCGCAAGGAAATTCGCTGTGTAAGTAAAAAATTCCGTTTCAATATTTTTATTGCAAGACTATGAATAAAAAAACAAGAAAGTACGGTACGGTTTCGACCTTAGTACTGGGAGATTTTGTAACCGTGTCGGATATTCGGGGGTTTAATAAAGTCACTGTATGAGCAGTAGGAATTTAGAAAAACGTATTTCCGTGCATTGCGCTTATGATTGCCACTTGCCAGTCATCTCCTGTCATAAGTGACTAAAATCAAGAGAATAACAAAAATATTTTCCAAGCTTTCGTATTGTTTTCGGCTTAATTTTGTGTCTTCACACATGTACCTATCTCACTCACTCAGCCACTCATTTACTTTGAACCAACCTCGTATTATATCAATCAATACTAATAATAAATATGTAAGGGGTGGTCATGGAGTAAGTTGTCTTATGAAATACTGCGTTTGTAGACTCTATGCATGATACTAAAACTGAATTGATGATTTTTAGAAATCATTCCTGTATGTATGTATGTTCCTCCATAACTCTTAAACCGATCATCCGAATTCGATGAAACTTAGTACAGGCACATTTAGCTATATGAGACACAGGATAGGCTAAATAAAATTCAGTTCCAGTTACGCTAAGATGTGGCTCTCATACAAACCGAATTGTTCCGCGCGCCGAAAAAAAGGTACGGTAGCGGGCTTACTTACTTTCTTCTTTATAAATACTAAAGCTATACAAATTATAAAAAACCTTGTAAAACAGTGGTCTCTACTAAAAAAAATATGTACTTAACTAAACAAAGTAAAAATCCTACCTTTTTTATGTAAACCAACATGGGTAGCTGTGCCAAGGGCGCATTACATTGGTGAGGAGTATAATAAAATGATGTTTAAATATATCTACGGTAATTCTATTATATACCTACTGTACTGTTCTATAATTGGGTGGATCAACTTTTTCTTGTAATTTAAAAACCAGCTGCAGTCAAATAAAAAAAAAAATTAATTGCAATTTATTACATAATTGAAAATCAATAAGTATAAAATACTTAGATTTATAGGCAAATGAAAAATAAAAGTAGAGAACTATTTAAAATAAAAAATTAACCAAATTTTTAGGGGTGACCCAGGGGACAATTTTGTCCCCAGTTTTGTATGGAAAAAAGGGGTTGTCCTCCGGGTAACCAATATTTAAAAAAAAATTACTCAAAATTATTTGTGCAGCTTCTTTCTTATTGATCAATTACTTATCTGAGAGTTGCTGTAACTATTAAAATAAGGTGTCAATAATATCAAGATTATATCCTTTTTTCAGACAGATACAAAAAACAAGAAAAAGTTGATCCACCCAATTAGTAGATTATCAATTGGGCGTCCTAGCCGCACCGGCGGAGGTGGAACGCCCAAGATGTTAAACATTGTGTTGTTGATGGATGACGCTAAGGATTCATTTCATAACATTGAAAATTATAATAAACTAACTGGCAGCATCATCTCTCGAGATGACCTGCGAAGGCTTTCCGCACAGGGGTTTATAATATCAATGAACTCAATTTTCGTTTTATAATGTTTTTAATTCTAAAAGTGAATGATGATTGGTAAATGATGATTTTCACTTCCTCCCTCCATACAGTCCTTTTATTTTCACACACACGCGCGCAACCTGTGATGAAACAAGCAGGTAACTACCAGTACAATAAATTATTCTATGAAGAAGTTGTCTTGTTGTGTATATTATGAATCTTGCATCATTTATTCTTGTGATAATATATTTTTTCATCATAGAACTGGTAACACCAGCAAGTCTGGCCGTGACAGAGATTATATTTCCTGTTATAGCGTCTCTTCACAAGCAAGAGGCAAGAGCTTGCCGTAATGCTGTGCATTTCCTTGGCACATAATGTAATGCCGTTCTAAATGAACGGCATTACCTCTATGGAGAGATGTGTCTATTTTCTGCAGGTGATTTTTTTTATGGAAAATGACACGGTTGGCTTCGTCACCTACTACATCCGTGACGTCAGCTAATAACACCTTCGTGAACCAGGTGCCATGTCAGTGCTTCTCTTCGGTCTTGGCGGCTACACTGAACTGGACTGAAAACACGAACTATTTACATAGCCGTTTCAACCGAGCTTTCATTCAGTGCGGTGGTACCAACACGGACAGGTTAAACCCTACCACCTAGTATGGTAAGAAGGGAAGGGACCTACAGTTTTACGTGGAATCCGAACCTCGGTCGGCCTCCAACGGTCGAGCGGTCACCCATCCAAGTACTGACCGCGCCCATGTGTGCGCTTATGATCTCGACCGACTGCACCACTGAGCTACCGAGAGTCAACCAACAAAATGCTAGGTGAACAATAACAATGTATGAATATGTAATAACCCGTGTAATAATACGACTGCTAAATATTTATATACCTACACATTGATACAACTTCTTCATAGAGTAATGCCGGGGGGTACTAGGCAAAAACACTTGGTATTTCCCTAACCATACTCATATTTCAAGTGATTTAACTATAATATATATGCCTATAGTTAGGTAAAGATTCAAGGTATAATGTGAATACATTATTTTTAATTTAATCTTATAAATTACTTTAAAAATATGTGGTTGAAAAGTGGTAAAATGGTTCAAAAATGCCTTTGCTATTTCCGTCGCCATTTTTTACAAATGCATCTAATACGAAAAATGCTTCATTGAGCTTAGAGTCAATAAGACTAAGAATCATCTAAATAAACTCAAACGCTTACAGAATAAATGGTTTTTCACTGAACTATCTTTGAACATTCTAAATTTTGGGCCGTTGCCGTGCGCGAGCGTTTTTTATATGGACATATTTGTAACGAAATAGCAAATGCATTTTCGAACGTTTTTACCACTTTTCACCTCCTTATTTTTCAGAGAATTTACAAGATTATATTACAATAATCTATCACACATTATACCTTGAATCTTTAACTAACTATAAGTATATAAATTATAGTTATATCTATTGAAATATGGCTATAGTTAGGATAATATGATGTGATGTTTTGCCTAGTATCCCCCCTTAATGCCGTGCATTTTACAACGCATACCTATAATAATACTTTATCGAATTGTACGTACATACGTACAGCCGCTTGCACACCAGACGATAACAGAACCGCCGCGCTATAGTCTGAACTCGGCCCAATCCGATGATCACGGTCATCCGAACGATCGGAAATTCCCTCGCACCGCGACCACCCCTTTGTTTTACCTTGCTTCCTTAGTTCACCCCAAAGATTATTGTGATGTTCGTCAGCCAGCAGCATTGATTTTATAAGTCCGCACTCATAGCCCTGATGTGGATGTTGTGTATTTGTCACAGGTTTAGTCGGGACGGTTGTTAGCTAGGTTTGTAATCAAATAATCAAGTAATTAGAGTAATCAAAAAATTATTGTCTTAAAAAATGGACCGATTTGCATGCGGTTTTTTTTTTAAAGTTAAATTACACGGGTTAAAGTTAAATTACACAGTCCAAATTATTACGGGTTTTTTAAATTTGCAATTGAACTTTTTCTATTTATTGTGTATTCATGTGCGTATAGACTTATAATTTTGTTATTTTGTGAGTAGATTTTTTTATGAATATACTTTTGTAATAGCACCTTAAGTCTGCTTTAATAAATAAAAAAATATATTTTTTTTTATGAAATATTATACGAACACTGGTCGGTGACGGCGACGCAGGGATCGCAATAATGTTATTTCGCGCAAACGTTAGGAGACTATCAAAATAAAAACTATCACTAAAAAATAACGAAGGCAAACTAACGTTTGAAATTTATCAAACGTTACCCGCCAAACGTTTGAAAATCGTTAAACTAACGTTATTCTATTCGTTTGTGTTAGTGATAGTTATTTCCCCCCCACACGAAAACCGCTGCCATAGCGAAATGATAATAACGAAACAAAATAACGATTCAACTAACGTTTAAACTATCAATTCAGTCAGTTAGGTAGGCTGCCGCCGCGCCGCCGCCGCGGCGCTCTAGCGTTTTGATAGAAGTAACGTTTGCGCGTAGGGTTATTTCTAACGTTAGTTTTATGTTAGTTTGCAAACGGTTCCTATTCTGATGTTTTTGTAGCGTTTGTCTTCAAACGCTACCAAAATCAACCTATCAAAACGTTAGTGCACGGATATATTTTCTAACGTTTACGAACCCTGCGGCGACGGCATGCTGTCGCATCAGTTGGTACATTGCTGTCACCACACAGTTGACGCGCCGTTATGGTTTAGTGTGCAAGCGGCCTACGAGTAGATCTTCTTAAGTCACTTTTAGGAGTTTTATGATCGAATGAAGTCCCATTTGTTGGTGTTGCTGTCTGCGCATATGGACATGATGAGAGGTTCGTTCCTGTAGGCTCGGTCCACACCCAGGCACATGCCCGCCGCCACGTTGTATACGGGGTTGCCTACCTGCAAAACATTAAACAATTAGATATTTATGGAGTGATTGTGTGCAGTGTTACTTCGAGTAGTTCTCCGGGGGTAAGTAGATGAGCCCACCACACTACTGGGGGCTGAGATGTCAGCGCACGTCGCATCTCAGATCGAGGCTCTCCCTTACTGACGCGGTATGTGACACCGTCCCGGTGAGTGTCTCCCACCACCTCGTAACAATATGAGATGTCAGCGCACGTCGCATCTCAGATCGAGGCTCTCCCTTACTGACGCGGTATGTGACACCGTCCCGGTGAGTGTCTCCCACCACCTCGTAACAATATTGTATCTTACAAATTTGTATCTCGTAACAATTACTTAGAATTTGTATCTCGTAACAATTATTTAAAATTTATATCTCGTAACAATTATTTAAAATTTATATCTCGTAACAATTACGAGTAATTACGTAATTTGTATCTCGTAACAATTACTTAGAATTTGTATCTCGTAACAATTATTTAAAATTTATATCTCGTAACAATTACTTAGAATTTATATCTCGTAACAATTACTTAGAATTTGTATCTCGTAACAATTACTTAGAATTTGTATCTCGTAACAATTACTTAGAATTTGTATCTCGTAACAATTACTTAGAATTTGTATCTCGTAACAATTATTTAAAATTTATATCTCGTAACAATTACTTAGAATTTGTATCTCGTAACAATTACTTAGAATTTGTCATTATAAATGTAGCTAACATGTATTTTATGAATGACTTTCTGGAAAATCAATAATTCTTCCGTTGAGCTGCTCTTCCCTACATATTATAAGAATCAACGTACTCCATCTGTTTGTATGTATGTATGTATGTATGTGTGTTCGCTTATAAATAACTCAAGAACGGCTGAGTTATAAGCGAACATACATACATATTCGCATATACACACATATATACAACAGCTGTTCGCTTGCGGTCATTGCCTATATAATGCGACACACATATATAGGTACACAAGGTTAGATATAGGCTATAAATATATTATGGCATCAACTCTTTCATATGAGCTGAGCGGTGGATTCAAAAGTGAAAGCAGTCGGAAAAAAAAAACCAATTCGGTTAGCTTTCATGTGATTTACTTGAAAACTACTCAACCGATTAACATAGAGTTTTCACCGACTATATGTAGATACCGCGAGCGGGGTCGCGGGGACAGCTAGTGATGCATAAAGGGCAGAGAACTAACCAATCCCTCGTGTTGCCACTCCTGAGTGCCGCCGAGTTCGTGACACTTGTTCAGAGATGGCGCCACATTGTTCGAGCCGTCGAGACAGAGAGTCCTGCCGAGCACAAGCTCATGCCGATCTGTCTGGAACCACATCTGGAGAAAAAGAGCCGTTCATTTTGATTTATTATGGGTTATTAATTACGGCATTCAGCTTAAGGCGCAAATAAGACTAAAAAGGTCAACTTTAAACGAAATTATTGAGCTATTGATAAAGATAAAAAATCGGTAAATATGTGTTATGTATGTGTAAATATATTTTACTACTTTGGTAAGGTGTTAAATAAATCTCCAAAAAATAACGAAAAGTACGAAAATTTTACTTTCAAGTTAAATTATCTTGAGAAACATGAATTGTTTCAATACAAGACCCTCATAGAAATATAGATAGTATTTTTCCCTACAATCGTAGCGAAAAAAATATTGTTTTCCATCTTTCCAACGCGTGAAATTTAATATATAGTGTGATTTTCGCGCAAACGTTCTTCGTCGGCGCGACGTATCAGCCACCGCAGGAGTAGAACGAATCTCGCACCTATTTACATCCGCATACGGTTCGTGTTTCAATCATCAGTGCTCGAGTAGCACGGTTTTTGAGTCTTATTTCCGCCTTAAGCAACAAAGTTGTTATTGGATCAGTGACCGTCCAATCGTTAAAAGGCTGGCCGGTCTGGGTGTCAATCCGGTGCAACCGGCAGTGGCGTACACCAGACATTCGAGACCGGGTAGGCAGCCAGCAATGAAGATTCAAAATATATAATTACTTAATTTAAAAACAAGTTGAATTGTATTCCTCTTTACCATTATCAGCCCGGTTTTCATATCACATCTTCATGTCCACACGTAAATGTTCTAGCAGATAACTTTTTTTTCATAGCCACTTCAGATATGCCTAAAATTAATGAATTTTAATTAGATAATGTCACAAATATATATATGCTTTGAAAAAAGCCTTTTGTGTGATTTAAACATAATCAATCTCAAGAAAGAGTGAGCAGTGCCGTTACCTAAAGATAAGTACTACAAAAGGATGAAATAGAAATAAGGTAGAGGGGAGCGGAGGGAAGGCACTTTCATATTTGTAAACTAAATCAATGAGCCTATCATTTTTGTAAATATACAGGATGTTCGGCACATCGACCAACCAATTTTTTTTGTAGGTAAGTGGGGTCATTTGCATCGTTTTGACCCATGATACCTTTTGTCAGATGTCACGTGGTATCGAGATAAACCCTTGTAACTTTTTTGTTTATGATTGTATCAGCACGAAATAAAATTTATTTAATTTTACAATGTATCCTCGTTCTAGAAAAAAAATTATTTGATGAAGTTAATACCATGAAGAGGTCTTATGACTTCCCAGAGTCCCGAGAACGAGTAAAAATGTGACAGAATCTTAATTCCTTAATTCATAAAAAAAAAACTGACAGCAATTAATTAAAATTCATCTTAAAATTCAATAAATTTTATTTCGTGCTGTGATACAATCATTACAGCTGGGATTTTGTTAATTTTCAAAAATAAAGAAAAAAAATCGTATCTCGATACCACGTGACATCTGACACAAGGTAACATGGGTCAAAACGTTACAAATAACCCGACTTACTACCTACAAAAACATTTTGTCGGTCGATATGCCGAACATTCTGTATAGTACCTAAAAACACTTTATAAAGTTGACAGACAAGTGTCCGGCCGACCGATGCGTGCGCGCGGGAACGATGCTAGACCACACCTACGTTACGTGGCATTGTGGTGGTGTTACAGAAAGGCAAGCCTGCCCTAGCTAGCCTAGTAAATCACGCATACACACACACAATTGTGCTTCCCTTCCTACTTTACTCGGTGGTAGGGTTCAACCCGCCCGGGTTGGTACCACCGCACTGAATGAAACGTCGGTCGAAACGGCTATGTACATAGTTTGTGCTTTCCGTTCAGTTCAGTGTAGCCGGCACCGGGCACGATCGAAGTTCGCCTAGTTCACCCGGTGATATGGGCTGACATCACGGCTGTTGTGGTAATGTAGCCAACCGTGTCAGTTTCCATAAAAAAAAAACAATTCCAGCGTATGTGACGCAGGATTTGAGTGATAGTGTGAGTGACCACAAGGCCTCCCCGCCTTCAGCGATAGGGAACCACTGCTTTCCGCCGACGTACTCGATGTCGTCGCCCCACCTGGCTGACGGGCGGTCCTCCTACACTACGCTCCTTCATCCACGGCCCCGCAAGTGTAAGACCCGTTTCCTAGCCCAGCCCACTGCCACTTGAGTTCAATTTTGACTACTCCAGTGCGTCCGCCTATCTAGATAGGTGGCTGAATTAACTATAGAGCTATCAATGTTACCTGGTTCACGGTCCTAATGCACTTTGCCAGCAGTAGTCCCCCGCCTTTGGTTTTGATGTCCTTGGAGCTCTGAACGCACAGTGTTGTGTTGGCTAGTCGCAGCTGGAATGAGTCTGTATAGTTTCGATTTCTGAAAATTAAATAAAACTCAAATAAATAAAACTCTTAAATAACGCTCTTAACTTTAAGTTTAATACAGTTGAAATTGTGCTAGTTTTTTTTTTATGGAAACTGACACGCTAGAACGATAAAAAAGGTATGGACGCCGGACTGTCAAATGCTTGTATGAGAACTAGCGTCGCCGAGTTGCGGGGAGCGGAGTGTACTTACCGATGATAAGATATTCCACTATTGTGCGCACTAAACTTGGCTGTAGTGTTTTTACACGTAAACACAGAGCATGCGGGCATTTTAAACAGGTTTTTGCGAATGCAGCCGATGACAGACTGACGGGCCGGCGCGCGACCGCCCAATGAAACAAATATGCTTTTACTTATATCGTGTTACGCTGGCGAGCATAGGGTTCAGGGTCCATACCTTTTTTATCGTTCTAGCTGACACGGTTGGCTACATCACCTACAACATCAGCGATGTCAGCCCATAACACCGGGTGAACTTTAATTTTTGTATTAGTCGTAATATTTTTGTTGTTGTATTGGTTTGATTTTGTATGGTCAGTTCTATCCACTTGTGAACTGAATGAATCACTATGTGAACCGGCTAGGCTTAAATTCAGCGACAACTGGCGCAAGCTGGCTGTCAGACGCTGCGGCTAGACCGTTTTCTTAAGATGCTTGTAATAAAAAATAAAGAACTACTATCTTATCTTATAAAACTTACAAATGGTATTAAATTGGTGCAATAAATTTTTTTTATTTTTAAAATTAATGCTGGCTGCTGAGAATGACCCGGGGCCAGAGTGTGGTGCGATCAGCTGCTTACCTCTGGCTGCTGAGAATGACCCGGGGCCAGAGTGTGGTGCGATCAGCTGCTTACCTCTGGCTGCTGAGAATGACCCGGGGCCAGAGTGTGGTGCGATCAGCTGCTTACCTCCGTAAAGGTAGGTGGGTGCCTTCACTTTTGATTGCTGGTTATAAAGGAGAACACAGCCGAAACTGCTACATCCAGTACGGTGGTGGTACCAACCCATTCGGCTACAATTAGAGTCTACCACCTAGTGCGGGGCAAGGGAAGGGACCTACAGTTTTACACCGGCTCCAAACAGTGAAGCAGCAGGTGTGGGTTTTGTGCCGTGTGGGGCCGGTACTTTAAAAGAACAGCCCCACTGCATCTCTCCCCGTGTACGTGTAAAAGGCGACTAAGGAATAAGACTCCCTTCTTATATTACTAGGTGGTAGGGTTTAACCCGCCCGGGTTCGTACCACTGCACTGAATGAAAGGTCGGTCGAAATGGCTATGTAAATAGTTTGTGTTTTCCGTCCAGTTCAATGTAGCCGGCACGACCGAAGGGAAGCACTGACGTGGCACCAAGTTCATCCGGTGTTATGGGCGGACCTCACGGATGTTGTAGGTGATGTAGCCAAGCGTGTCAGTTACCATAAAAAAAAAAAAAAGTGTGCACATAAATTTTTTCGTCAGAAGAAACTCATTGGTGCAAGTTGGCCGGATTCGAATGTCGGACGCTAGATCGAGCCAAGACCGTGCCGACCACGACCTGCCATTTTAAAAAACCGGCCAAGTGCGAGTCGAACTCGCGCACCGAGGGTTCCTTATCGCTATTTCATGGTTAGCGCCACTCACGCCATCTATGGCGTGTTATGAAATGCTTCATATTAGTTAAAATGCCTCAGACTCTATTCGGTAGATGGCGCGCGCGCATACACTTTTTGGTTTCTTCTATGGGAACTATTTACTTACCACGTGAATTATTTACTTTTTCTTATTTTTTTATTATTTGTTGTTATATCGGCCATAATAACACATATTGTGTGGAAATTTCAACGGGCTACCTATTACGGTTCAAGAGATACAGCCCTCGGACAGACGGCGTAGGCTTAGTAATAGGCTCCCGTACCGGATACGGAACCCTAAAAAGGTAGGTAAGTAGATATGTTGGAGTGTAACCTCGAGTGCCACGGCTGGAACAGGTTCTTGATAGGGTCGTTGAGTGCGGCGTGCTTGCGCCTGCGCGCCGCGTCCGTGTCCCCCTCGAGCGCGAGCTCCGGGTACACGTTGTCGAGGTACCACTTGAACGGCTTGCAGTTGAGCCGCGCGCGCAGCTCGCGACGCTCAGAGACGTCCCCGTAGCGGATGTACGCCGCAGACGGGTACAGCTTTTTGTAGTTGTCCTGTAAGCACAGTTGAAAATGCGGTCAAGTGCGAGTTGGACCTCACGGCAGCAGCCTGATTGGTTTGTTTTTTTATAATTTTTTTTTATTTATTTATTTTTATTGAAAGTGACACGGTTGGCTACATCACCTACAACATCCGTGATGTCAGCCCATAACACCGGGTGAACTAGGTACCATGTAAGTGCTTCCCTTCAGTGCATGTCGGCTACACTGAACTGGACGGAAAACACGAACTATTTACATAGCCATTTCTGCGGTGGTATCAACCCGACCGGGATAAACCCTACCACCTAGTAAGGTAAGAAGGGAAGGGACATACAGTTTAGCCTGATGTACCCGTACCGTAGTACCGTACACTCAATATTATATTGTATTATCAACATTATGTAGGTAATGAGTGTAACGTGCACTCTTATTGTCGCTGTTGTCCAAAGGTTGAAAGTTGCCCAGCGAGCAATGGAGCGAGCCATGCTGGGAATATCGCCACGTGATATGGTGCGTAACGAGGTAATCCGCCGACACACCAAAGTAGTCAATATTGAACACCGGGTGGCTAAGCTCAAGTGGCAGTGGGCTGGGCACGTTAGCCGAAAAGACGACGCCGTTGGAGTAACCGTGGTCCATTTTTTTTTAAATATATAATTTCAATTTCTACCTACAGTTCAAACATACATCCATATAAAGGACGGACGAACGGAAGGAAAGACAGGTGGACGGCCTAAAAAATTGTATTATGTAGATAAGTCGAAGAGACGACACGACGGCCGTTGGAGTAACTGTGTCCTACACTGGCGGCCGTGGATTGGAAAACGGAGTGTGGGAATACCACCCGCCAGGTGGTGTGACGACATCAAGTACGTCGGCGGAAAGCAGTGGTTCCGTACGGCTGAAGGCCAGGAGGACTGGAAGAAAATTGGAGAGGCGTATGTCCAGCAGTGGACGCTTATACGCTGACTGACTGTAAAGGTGTCTCAATAAGAGTGCACTATTTAAAAATTGGTTGTCTGTAAAGTTGGTTTACAGACGATAGTTTTACGTGATGACGTGGAATAATCGTAGTACATAGATCAAAGATCAGTAATTTCTATTTCCAGTAGAAAGATTAATCATCTTGTGACTGGCCATCAAAACTTCTGTTGTCTGATCTTGACAGTTTTACTTCTTAAGACGTTTCCATGGTAACTTTGAATATCAACGTGACACGCTTTCGTGCGTGCAGCCGGTGCTCATCAATTTATAAGACGTGACGTCATCACGTCAAAAGTGTGTTATTTTTTCTCGTGCAACTGGCAACTCTGAAATTTGACAGCTATCACCTATGGTTGTTGCGATTATTAAAAATGGAGCGCTACACAAAAGAAGAACGCGTTATCATTGTGAAAACCCATTACAAAATAACCCATAACAAACAAAAATTGTATACAATTTCTTCGTTTAGACCAAATTTTCTAGAATATAAGTAGAATCATACAAAAAATTTCCATATCCCCGCCTGCATGTTCCCCTGCCTAAAATGTATAATGAATAATATAATATAATAAATAAATAATAGCAATGTACCGCAAACTCATCCATCCACACGTTGGCCATCCTCACGGTGTTCTTGAGCATAAAGTCCTCCTTCTCGTCGAGCGCGTACGGCCGCCGCTTCCTGAACACGTGCCCCACACGGCTGCAGGGGATTATCTCCAGCTCTCCGCCGCACATCCACAGCTGAAATAATATATACCTACATTAATACATATTGTACCTACCACACAGCCCAACGACAACGCTCTGAGCTATCAACAACCCATAAGACAACTGACACGGTTGTCTACATCACCTACAACCAGGGGCGTGCATCCCATAAAGGCAGAAAAGCACTGCCTACCCTGACTGAAGTCCGAATTCCACCCAACCAAACAATCAAATTAAAACGTATAGAATAGAACTACTCGGCTTCACGAAAAAACTAATGATTTAAAATTTGCCGCGCGCTCCTCCCTCTCGGCGCGGCCGCTCGCGCGGACGCAGCGCCGCCCGTCGCGCGGGATAAGTACACAACATGACTGCCTGGTGGTCACTCACACTATTATTCAAATCCTGCGTCATATACGCTACGCTACGCTACGAATTGTGCGTGTGTATGCGTGATTCGATGCGCGATTTATTAGGCTAGGGTAGGCTTGCTTTTCACTAACACCACAACAATGCCTCGTAACGTAGGTGTAGCTGGTCTATCATCGTTCCCGCGCGCGCGCGTCGTCGTCGGTTGGCCGGGTACTTGTCTGGTACACTTTATAAGAAAGAAGTGTTTGCACTATATTTACAAAAGGCTATGCTCATTGATTTCTAAGAAAAGTAGGTACCTCTCCTCCACTCTAATTATTTCTATTTAATCTTTTTCTGTTTTTTCTTGTGATATTTAAGTCTATCTACGGCACTGTATTTGTAGATTGATTCTGTTTAAATGACACAAAAATACTTTTTTCAAAGCCACCCTGCATCTGTATTTATGACATGTGTAATTAAAATTAAATCATTTAATGGATGTCTGCGGTGGCATTAAAAAAAATCTGCTGGAACATTTCATGTGGATATATAAAGATGTGAGAGATGAAAACCGGGCTGATAATGGAAGGGTGAAGAAAGAGGAATACAATTAAACTTGTTTAGGTCTTTCATTAGTAGGTAACGATACGCTAAGGGGTGTAGGTAGGTATGTGTATCAGATACTGATCACGTTCCCATGCTAATTTTTTTTTACGATATAAAAATCCTACTCACTCCTCACATTTAATACGTGAAGTGCGCGTATTTCACCTTAATAAGTATGTTCTTTATATCGTAAAAAATAATTGATATGGGAACGTGATCAGTATCTAATACACATACACCCCTTAGCGTATTGTTACCTACTATTGAAAGACCTTATATATTTTGAATTTTCATGGCTGCCTGCCTACCCAGTCTCGAATGTCTGTGCACGCCACTGCCTACAACCTACCTCGACGCTAAGCTCATATATGGAGAGAGCTTCGAAAACGTCACTGGAAGCATCCTACAGAATATGGATAGGTAGAGAGAGGGAGGTCGAGAGCGGGACTGGTGGTTTCCCCGCGTCCTAGTCAACGCAGACTAGCTGACGAGGGCTTGAAGCGAGCCGAAACGTGAAGCATGCGCGGGAAATTTAGAGTGGCCACTCGCTAGTCCCGGCCTCGATTAACACCCTCCTCTACTGCCGATGGGCCCGGATATGTTCGGTGAAGCCATCGCAAGCTTAGTTCAACACCTTCCCTTCTGTGATGTCATCCATCACATGTGATGATACCAGGTGAACTAGGTGCCATGTCAGTGCTTCCCTTCATTACAATGAACTGGACTGGACTGTAAACACGAGCTATTTTAATAGCTATATGAACTGACTTTCATTTAGAGCGGTGCTACCAATACAGATGGGTTAAACCCAACTACATTGAAAAGCAAGGGAAGGAACCTAAAATATTTAAAAAAACCACCCTGGGAAGTTTCCTTCCGGCTCTTGGGTGTAACCGATCCGAATAGAACAAATTGTGACAAGTTCGAGTGACAACAAACCGCTTTTGAGGACTCAGTGTGGAGATTGGCCCACCAACCCACAAACACAAGAGGCTGGGCAGCAAACAACTTAAGAATGTAACGTAAACGTACATAGGTACCACACGCTGTATCCCGACAATCGGACTAAGCAGAGTAATCGGTGTTGTGGTGTAAGTACTCTTGTAAATTACAGCACAATACCGACCGACACGTTTAGCAATATTAGGACAAAATAACTATCAAGCAGCAAGTAAGGCACGAAGACCCACCTGCTGCACGACTCGGTGGAAGCATCATGCCAAGGTGAGAGGTGGCTAGCTTGTCGACCGTTAGCACAATATCTCGTCCTTATTACTTAGTCACCTTTTATGACATGAACCATAAACAACAATAAACAACAAACATACCCTAAATGAGATCTCCAAGTTTTCTCCACCCCAAATGTCCATTCCGGCGTCGTACTTGCCGAGGTGGTCAAAGTATTCTCGATATATCGCGAACAGTCCGCCCGCCATTGTCGGCGACTTTATAGGCTTCACGTAGTCTTCTTCCGCTGAAACCAATACAGTTAACTTTACTCTTTGCGTGTGGACAGAGGCGGCGCAAGGCGTGGGCGACGTGGGCGACGGCCCTAGGCCTCGCGGCCCGAGGGGCCTCGCGCCTCGAAAGTTCATGCAGCTTTGATTCATGAAAAATATTCAGCTAGATCTATTAAAAGAGACCCCGAGTAAACATGTTTAGACTTAATTAAAGGCATACTAGAGCTTACTATAAAGCCTTTATCAGACACAAGATGAGAAAGCGGGACAGAGGAATATTGAATAATATACATAGTGGCAGTATTTATAGTGGAAATGAAAGAGGCCTCGCAAAACTGATGTCGCTGACGCTACATTTGGTCTAGCACCGCCACTGTCGGAGCATGTGCTTATGCCCCTCTGACTCAGGCAACCCATACCGGATTACATAAAAAAAAAATGTGCGCAAAATGTCAGCTCAATCGGTTGAGATTAAAATTAAGTTGCAAAATTTGACGACATACTAACAAGGTGAAGTGAAATAAAAAGCTTGAAAAAAAAACCACCAACAGTTGAGCGTGCCCTGGGGCAGGTTGTCCCACTTGAAGTGCAGGCCCCAGTTGAAGCCGCCGCGCACCAGCGGGCTGGGCGTGTACACGAACGTGTCCGCGTTGATGATGTCGATGATGGGCGTGACCGCGCGCTGCGAGTACCTGTCGCCCGGCGCGACACCCTCCGCGAGCCGGCCCACCAGCGGCCGCAGCCAGTCCTCGTTCACCTCCACGTGCGAGTCTAGGAACACCAGCACCTGCGGTACACCAACCAACATCACTTTAGTCACTCAGATTACCGTGTGGGGCCGGTACTGTAGCGTGTGGGGCCGGTACTGTACTGCGTGGGGCCGGTACTGTAAAGTGTGGGGTCAGTATTGTACCGTGTGGGGCCGGTACTGTAACATGTGGGGCCGGTACTGTACCGTGTGGGGCCGGTACTGTAACGTGTGGGGCCAGTATTGTACCGTGTGGGGCCGGTACTGTACCGTGTGGGGCCGGTACTGTAGCGTGTGGGGCCGGTACTTGTACCGTGTGGGGCCGGTACTTTAAAAGAATAGCCCCACTGCATCTCTCCCCGTGTATGTCGTAAAAGGCGACTAAGGGATATGACTCCTTTCTTATATTACTAGGTGGGAGGGTTTAACCCGCACGGGTTGGTACCACCGCACTGAATGAAAGGTCAGTCGAAACGGCTATGTAAATAGTTTGTGTTTTCCGTCCCGTTCAGTGTATCCGGCACGACCGAAGGGAAGCACTGATGTTGACATCACGGATGTTGTAGCCAACCGCGTCAGTTTCCACAAAAAAAAAAAATATTATAAAAATTGCACCTTCTCGGTTATAGACTAGTAGCAAGTGAACAAGGGACAAGCAACTTACATCACCCGTGCTGGCGGCCGCGCCGTGTAAACGCGCCCTTATCAGTCCCTCCCTTTTCGTCAACTTGAACAGTTTCACAGTCATTAGTGGATGAGTTTTTTTGGAATCCTTCAGTTTTTCGATTCCCTTGCTGTGGATATCGTAGTCGCCTTCATCTATATCGTTAGTTTGGAGCATACGATAGTGTTTTCTAAAGTCATTGTTCAGATCACGTACGGCGTCCACGACCTGCGCGGTGAGATTCTCTATATTACTATAGTCGTCCACGAGAATGATTTCGTGCAGTAGCTCGCGCTGAGTGCGCTCCAAGATCGAGTGCACCGAACGCATTAGTGTCTCGAAGTGTTCGTTATAGTAACATATCACTATGGACGCACGCGGGAGCTCGCTCGGGTATTGCTGCGTGCGGCATCTGAAACAACAAGAGCTCTTGTACAAACAGAGATATAGAATATTTGTTTTTAAATATTATACCTACCTATGACAATTAGTGCACATTAAGGACAGTTTTTTTCGCCTCGATAGCTCAGTGGTGCAGACAGTCGACTGCCGCTATTGATTGTTAAGAAAGCTGGGCGCCGTCAGTACTTGGATGGGTGACCGCTCGACCGTTGGAGGCTGACCGTGGTTCGGATTCCACGTAAAACTATAGGTCCCTTCCCTTCTTATCTTACTAGGTGGTAGGGTTCAACCCGACCCACGCACTGAATGAAACGTCGGTCGAAACGGCTATGTAAATAGTTTGTGTTTTCCGTCCAGTTCAGTGTAGCCGGCACGACCGAAGGGAAGCACTGACATGACACCTAGCTCACTCGGTGTTATGGGTTGACATCACGGATGTTGTAGGTGATGTAGCCAACCGTGTCAGTTTCCATAAAGAAAAAAAAAGGACATCAGACAGTTTTTTTATGTAGAATACGTCTTAGATCAATCATTATGGTGATATGGTGCGTAACGAGGCAATCCCCCGACGCACCAAAGTAGTCGATATTGGATACTAGGTGGCTAAGCTCAAGTGGCAGTGGGCTGGGCACGTCAGCCGAAGAGACGACAACCGTTGGCGTAACCGCGTCCTACAATGGAGGCCGTGGACAGGAAAACAAAGTGTGGGAAGACCGCCCGCCAGGTGGTTCAAGTGAGTCGGTGGAAAGCAGTGGTTCCGTACCGCTGAAGGGCGGGAGGACTGGAGGAAAATGCAGTGGACGCTCACAGGCTGACTGACGGGCAATCATTAGAGAGAGAAAGAGAATAAATTGCGTTGAATCAAATAACAATATAAGGTGTTTCGTTAGTCATGTCATTAACTTCGGGAGGGTTACATACAGACTCAAATAAACACGTTACGCAAAAAAATTTTTATGTTTATAGTATTACTTTTCGAGAAATTTAACAAAACATGTTTGCTACCTAAACATTAACCTGTGTGTACCAGTAGGTAACTTGCATTGTACGGGGTCAATGACCGTACTATGTTCAAACGCAGAACAGCTGTTTGTTGTAAGTGAGTCACAAGGTCACTATGATTGGTTTTTACAGCTACTTATTTGATTTTATTTTTTTGTTAGGAGAAAAAATGCTCCTATAAACATATGTTTTTTTCTTACGTAAAGTGTTTATTTGAGTGTGTATGTAACCCTCCTGAAGTTAATGACATGACTAACGAAACATCTTATATACAATAAAATATAGAGGTAAAGTTTGTAAGTTTGTATGTAGAAGGTAATCTCCGAAAATACTTATTCGATTTTAAAAATTGTGAGGAGAGGAACTCACAGATGATGCCTCGTGTCGGGCACTGTCCTGCTGTTGCCGATGCGCTGCGACACCAGACAGTTGAATGCGTGCTGGTTGTAACCTTTGTCCCTTATCTGCGCGTCCTCTTCATCTCTTATCAGACCTAATTGATTACCTGCAACAATCATTGATCGGTTTATCAATATCATCATCAATATCATCAATACTAATAATAAATCTGTAAGGGATGGTGATGGAGTAAGTTACTTTGTTTTATAAGATATTTGTTTTATAATAAGATATTGCGTTTGTAGACTCTATGTATGATACTAAAACTAAATGTACGATTTTTAGAAATATTTTCCTTATGTATGTATGTATGTATGTTCCTCCATAGCTCTTAAACCGATCATCCGAATTCAATGAAACTTAGTAGTATACACGCACATTTGATTATACGGGACACAGGATAGGCTAAATAAAATTTAGTTCCAGTTATGCTAAGATGTGGCTCTCATACAAACCGGATTGTTCCGCGCGCCGAAATAAAGGTACGGTAGCGGGCTTACCTACTTTATTCTTTTTAAATACAAATTTCACGCGAGCGGAGCTGCGGGCAAAAGCTAGTAATTACATAAATGGTAGGGTAATACCCCATTGACTTTCTCGCTTGTTTGGCGAACTCAACGGTTTCGGCGTAATGTCGGTGGACGCGTTCGTAACAAACATTTTGAATGCAATATTTAATAGAAAGAAACCTTGCGAAACCTTGCGAAAGTGCGACACGTAGGACGGTTTCACGAAACACGAAACGAATGCTATCGAATGTGATTGTCACGTGGTCTGCCAGTCGGTCGAAGCCGCGAAGTTTACTGTGCAAGCGCTGAAGCTAAATGCAGCGCGCTGTTGCACGCACGCGCAGTAAAAACAATAGCGAGCGTCTATTAATGCTGCAGCGCTGTTATGTGCATTGCATAATAATTACGAGAGCGACTTAGTTAGTGTAATGGAATCGCCCGACAGTGCGCCGGGCGATTCCATTAATCAGCGGCCGCCATTATTCATTGTATTGAAGTTATTATCGGCGCAAGTCAGTTTTTAGCAGTTTGTACGACTTTTCGTCAATTAACAGTTAGGTATTGCGGTATCCATTAGATTCACGGTTAGGTTTAGTACTTAAGTGCCTAGTGCACGCACAACAAGTCCCATAGGTCACCAGCCACCATTCGTGTGACATCATGTATCATAATCATCATCGTCAGCCTGTATCGGTCCACTGGTGGACATAGGCCTCTCCTAAGGCATGCCACCACACGCACTCTTCCTCTCTTCAAAATACCCCTGTGAAGTTTCTTGCCGGTTCTTCTTTGAGCGTGTAATCAAATGGGATAGAAAAAACTGTACTAATATTATTGTAAATTACCGCCATAAGAATGCTCAATAAATAATAAACTCACGGATCTTCAGATTGGGACTGAGGTAGCTACGGCCGGGGCGTCCGGCCAAATCCTCCTTTAGGAATAAGCGCTTCTGATGCAGCACGTGGCTCTTCCTCGCTTGCCACATGCTCTCCGTGTTTTGCGTCTCAGTTCGGATAAAGTCATACGGCAGACTCTTGCGCTCTGCAACAGATTTCTCGTTGTTCTTAACACGCGTCTTCTCTTCACGATTTGCTTTGTAAACAAACTTTTTGTATTCCTCTATCAATTTATCTAAAACGAAAAGAACACAAATATCTTTACTAATACACATACAGAGTGTTTTATGACCATAGGTCATAAAGCAAACCAGTGATTCCTTGACTAATTTGAAGTCTTAAAGACCCAGTAAAATTTTGTCAGATATGCCTTAATTAAGGAGTTATTAATTAAATTAGTTTTCGCGCGCAAACTACTACGGTAGTGCGACCGACCCGACGCTCGCTACATTGCGACGTTGCCGCTCCGCTCTGTGCATTGTCGACGCCCGCACATGTTCATCGGTCTATTCACACGGGAGCATTTCGTAAATGGAGTGACTTTATTTAGTTTAGTATGGAAAAAAAAGCTCACCATAGAACAAAATGTCATCTAACTTTTTTGCTCCAAATAGGCTCAGGAGTACCTGGTTTGCTTTATGACCTATGGTCATAAAACACCCTGTATAAAGCACAACAAACGGATGACAGCTTAATGTTCTATTACCGGTTCCGGGAGTGTTTGGAGAGACTGTTTGACGCGATCGCCGTCCTATTGACTTTGCAAATGCGTACCAATCAGTTCTGTTGGCATTTTGTCTACAGAACCTGTAAATTCTGGAACTCTCTCCCTGCCCATACCTATATTTCCTCCAAGTACCCACAGTATCGGGTCTTCAAGAGGGACATATGCAAGCCTGACAAGGCAGACATGGCGTTCGCATCGCAACCCCCGCAAACAATCTGACAGATGGCTCATCACTATATTTCTGGCTATTTATTTAAAACATCTATCTGTATTGAATAAACTCGACAATTAAGCTAATTATACGTAGTTTTCACTGATATCTCGGCATGTTTATAGTATAACTACCTACCTATGTAGGTAGATATCATCACAATATTTCTCAAAGGGGCTGAGCATTGAACGAAAACTTTGAGTGCAGCGCGGAAACTATTCGCCCGCAGTGAAGCACAGGTGTAGGTTGCCTTTTTCTATAGTCACGAGTCTGGAATTTTTTTTAATAAGTATGTACCTTCAACGAACAATCACAAATTGTGTTTCTTGATTGAGTTGCATTTCAGTCCAGTATTTCTCTTGTCATTCAGTTGATGGTGTTGAACAACAGTACAACACGATTCAAATAAGAATAGGATTCTACGAACTGTCAAACTATTTACCGACCCGGGTTTACATGCTTGCGTTTCTTTGTTTCAATTATTTCTGTCATCGCGTTGTGGACTGTTATTGTCTTTCTTGCTCTGGGACCTTTCCGTGTGTAGATGACAATGAGTAAAAGAGCTTCTGTTTTACATTGAAGATCTCGAGAAATTATCAGCAATGTTGATAAGTTCTTCGTGGGCGAAAAAGAACACACCTCTGCGATCTGCGACCGCACCACTGAGCTACCGAGGCTGACCTCATTATAATATTATTAGTATAAGTACATAAGTATATAATATGAAAATATTCTAATAACTTTCATTTACTCTTAGGTGATGGATGACAGTAAAAGCAGGAGCAGCGACTCGGAACAATCAGACAACGATGCTGAAATGAGTGTTATTGAAGAGCTGGAGTAGAATAACAAGTTTTGTATGTATCGATTCCTGGTGCTGAGTATTGGGTTGGCTCTGGCTAAGGATTTATTTTTATAATTTTATAACTTACGCGTTAATTTATTTCTACCACAATGAGTTCAAAAACTGAAAGACCTTTTGCTGTCTTTATGTACATACTTCAAATTCGACAAACTTGGGCAAGGGCGATCGTTTTGAACAATTAAAAGTTTTCTCAGAAAATGTCCTCGTTGAGAATGGTTTTTCGAAAAGATCTTCTCTTATAGTTTTCGCACTGGAGTTAAATAATCACTTTAAAAAAACACCGCACAAGATTTATCCATAACAGGTCCATACCTACAAAACAAACGGAATATAATGCAGCTATCAACTCGCGAGATTTTGCTTACAAAGCAGTCACGCCACGCATACGCCGCCGCAGCAGCGTATGCGTGCGAATACACACACGCACACACAACACACCTAGACTAGTTCGCTAGTCGCTAAATGCGCTCCCCGCTGTGCCAACTCGAAACGCTTATCAGCGGGTGCGCGCGGGACGGGGGGACATCGGCCGCTTGTATGGAATACGATGGCGCTTCAAACGTAGCCAACCGGGCAATGAATGCCTTGATGTGTCGTCATTCGTCGACCGCGTGTGACGCACGCGAAATTTCAAATTATGTAACGGGATTGACGTTTTAGCTTATTCATCGTGGGTTATATAATAAAAATAATATAACCCAGATATTTTTTCACATTTGTTTTTGCTTAATACTTCGATATTAATGCTGGCAATAATTTTATTTGGTTTGGCGGCGCCAACCTAGACAACTTAAAGGAATCACCGCTGCTTTTCTTCTTAATACATTGCCACAAACTATTCTTGTTCGCCTGCATAAACTTCTCCCACATCCCAAAGTTTGGTTAGAATCAGTGGCGGCTGGTGACTTCGGTGACCGGTAGTGCGCTAAGTACCTACGTATTTAAATACCAAATTTCCCAACACATTCCGTCATATTTTAAGATCGCGACTTCCGAATTTTTTGAACACCTGCGTTATATTATGTACGTACCTAGTATGAGTATTCTCAAGACACCCAATGAGTTGCAAAAAACATGAGAAAAAAATTCAAACTAGTTTTTAACTCATTTTTAGTACCTTTATGAACACACCCATTGTTATTTGTTTATAATAATTAAACACTGTTGTACGTATTTATGTAAGATTTTAATGCAATCCATTATTCAATGACATGTCTGTTATGTCGTTGCTATTGGCAACCATCTTTATTCTATTTTTAAATATACATGCCCCTCTAAATAATTAATTAATTACATAACAATAAAATTATTATTATTATTTATTTATGTTTTACCCCCTTCTAAAAATAATAATACACTCTAAACTATATATTTCATTGACAATAATGTGGTACCATATAACTAAGTACCAAACCTTTCTGGACATCTTTTCTGTCTTTCTGATCTGCGCAGTACCGGTTCATCGGTATTACAGGCAGGTTCTGGATTACCAGTAGTTGGTGCTGGTTGATAATAATTATTTGGCATTTTTTTAATATGGATAGAGTTTCTTCTATAGTATTTATTATTACAAGTACGCACTAAGTATGAGCGAGGTGCTGACAATTTTTTTACAATATAAGCAGATTCCCACAACAAGCTTTTAACATCTTGTAGCAACACTTTTTCACCTACGTTGAAACAATTTTCATTTTTGTAAGTGTGTCGGTTATAATATTTACCCTGCTCTACTTGATTGTCAATCATTTTTTCATATACATCAGTTTCTATGGCTTTATGTTTCAAATTACTTACAAGTGTTGGCAATTTTGAACGTAAAGTACGATTCATCAGAAGTTGTGACGGCGAGTATTCTAATTTGGCAACGGTAGCGTTCCGATAATTTAATAAGAAGAGCTCTATATCTATTTTACAATCAGTTGATTTTTTTAACATCAATTTTGCTATCCCTACTCCTTTTTCAGCAAGTCCATTTCCCCTTGGGTAGTGTGGACTTGAAGTGTCAACTCGGAAATGCCAATCTTGTGCAAACTGTCTAAATTCTAAACTATCGAATGGCATGTTATCGGCAACCACAATGGCAGGAATGCCGAACTTACTAAATATCTTTTTCAGCTTACCGACCACTGCTCCAGACGTCTTAGAATTTAATTGTTCTATTTCAATCCATCTCGAGTAATAATCTACTAGTATTAGATAACTTTTTCCAGCAAATTCCGCAATGTCAAGACAAATTTTATAAAAAGGTACATCTGGTATAAAGTGGCTATGAAGTGGCTCCTTCATTTTGGATGGACTATATTTGAGACAAGTTAAACAACTGGAAATATAGTTTCTCACATCTGAATGTATTCCAGGCCAATACAAAGTGTTGTTAATCATTTTACTAACTTTATTTATACCTAAGTGAGTTTCATGCAACAACTTTGTCATGTAATTTCTCAATAGAGGCGGAACTATCAATCTATTTTTGAAATATACTAAATTATCTTCAACCGTGATGTCATTTCTAATTTTATAATAATGTGACAATTCGCCAGTATAATCACATTTATTCTGCCAACCGTGTTGATAATATTCCAGAATCTTACTTAAACTAACGTCTTTACTAGTTTCAACTTGAAATTCTTTCAGTTTTGATTCGGAGAAAGTCAACAAGGTTGTACTCAGTGTATGTACAATATCACACATGCTAAGATCATTTGGTTCCTCCTTGTGAATAATGTTTCGGCTCAACAAATCGGCAATATACATTTTCTTACCAGGTAAATATAATAATTCAAAATCATATATAATTAATTTTAAACGAAGCCGCCGTAATCGATTGTTTTTTACTAAATTTAAATCTTGCTTTACTATTGACACTAAAGGTAAATGGTCATTAAATATTTTGACCTTATGTCCATATACTAGATTATGGAACTTTTTGCAGGCAAAAGTTACACTTAGCAACTCCTTTTCTATTTGAGCATAATTGATCTCCGCGCTTGTTAGTGATCTCGATGCATAGGACACTGGCTTCCCCTTTTGCATCAGACAGCATCCAATCGCATCCTTTGAAGAGTCACATTGCAACTCTATAGACGCATAGGGATCAAACGGTGTTAATATACTGTCTTCACTAATTATATCTTTAATTTTTTCTAGTATTTGATCGTGACTTTTTGTCCACAGCCAGGTGCAATTTTTTTTTAATAAGTCTCGTAATGGTCCTATTAATTCTGACAAATGCGGTATAAAATTTCTCATATAATTTATAATTCCTAAAATTTGTTGCAGTTCATTTTTATTTGTTGGTGATTTCAAATTTTTTATAGATTTTACCCTTTCTGGATCACACTTTAGTCCTTGTTCATTAAAAATTAACCCAAAATATTTGACCTCATCAACGAAATACTGCACTTTATCTGAATTAAATTTTATATTTAACTTTTTAGCTCTCTCTATGACATTATGTACTATATTTTCCAATTCTTCAACACTACCAGCTGCACAAAGCAAATCATCAAAATACACTGTGACACCAGGAATGTCACCAAAGTACTTATATGTAAACTTTTGAAATATTTCTGGTAATGAACAAAGGCCAAATGGAGCTCTGAGAAATTTGTAGCACCCAAAAGGTGTACTGAACGTGCAAAGATCAGTTGACTGTTCGCTTAGCTTTATCTGATGAAAGCCATCCTTTAAGTCAAATACACAAAATATTTTTTTACCGGACAAATTTGATGTGAGATCTTCAAAATTTGGTATTGTATAATAGTCCCTTAATATATTTTTATTTAATTCTGATGGGTCTATGCACACTCTTAAAGTTTTATTCGGTTTTTCTATTATAACTATATTGTTTACCCATTCCTTAGGTTCATGTACAGGAAGTATCACACCTTTTTCCTGTAGACTTAGCAAAGTTTCTTTTAACCTGGCTTTTAACTTTAGTGGTATTCGTCTAGGTGGACACGTTCTTGGAATCGCTCCATCTTTCAGTTTTATGCTTAGAATGTCTGGGAAGCAGCCCAATCCTGTAAATATATTTTTATTTATGGCAATAAAATGTTCTTTGTCTATCTCTGGTTTACCTATGGAATCAATTCTTTGAATTAGTTTTAATCTAATACACGCAGATAAGCCTAAAATTGGTATTGCTTTTGGATTGTCAACAACAATGAAATTCGTGTTAATTGACTTTCCTTCAAGTCTTAACATTACATCTATTGAACCCTGTGGAGCGATTTTGAAACCACCGAACGCTTCCAGCTTTACATTTGTTTCTCTTATATTCTTACAGAGATTTAATTTCTTACAATACTGCAATGGTAAAATATTAATCTCAGCTCCAGTATCTAATTTAAATTTTATATTTTCACCATGGATTGCTATATTTTTATACCAATTTACCTTAGAATCTAAAGATCCAATGTGAAGGTTGTTCTGAGCTTCTTCCGTTTCATCTTTGTTAATTCCGAGCTCGTGTGTTATGCGTGAGTGCGACGATTTGTATGGCTTTCCCTGTCTTGTTGGCATCGTCTGCGATTCTGACCGGCTCGAGGTCGACATCCGTTTTGACGCATCTCCTTCTTCTTCTTCTTTATTTTGCCGGATTGCTGCTGCGCGACACATCTTTGTGTAGTGGTTTGGCCAGTGACATTTATTACATATGTTGCCAAAGGCAGGACACTCTCTGAACCTATGACTTGTTCCACATTTAGTGCATCTACGTGTAGTGTTTGAAACAGAGTCTATGTTTTTGTCTTTATTTAAAAGCTTGATATTCTGTTCCGCTAGTTCAGCCGATTGACAATAAGCCACTACATTGTCTAGACTTCTTCTTTCTCCTCTTAGAAGTTTTTCTTTGACGGTGTTGTTCCTAATCCCCAGCACAATTTGTGCGCATAAGAGCTTGTCTTCTTGTTCTGCAAAGTTGCATTGGTCGACCATACCTCTCAAGGCGGCGTAAAACCTTTCAAACGATTCTCCTTCTTGTTGTGTTCTTTGGAGAAATTTATATATTTGTACAGTTTCATTTGCTTTTGGCTGCAGATGTTTTTCTAAAATTTGTAGTATATTACTTACTGTTTCTTTGTATGACTCGTCCTTTGGCTTGATTGACCTGTACAGCTTTTGTCCATCCGTACCAAGTAAGTTTTTTAGTCTGGCTACCTGTACTTCTTGCGGCTTCTTATTAGATTCTGTCGCTGTAAAATATATTAAGACTTCTTCTTGGAAGATCGAAAAATTTTCAGCTACATTGTCCGATGCCAGGTTCAGTGGCGCCGGCTTATTGAACATGTCCGTGGACATTGTAAATGAGTTTTGAGCTTGTAGTTCTTTTTACGGCTGCGCCATGTTATTTGTTTATAATAATTAAACACTGTTGTACGTATTTATGTAAGATTTTAATGCAATCCATTATTCAATGACATGTCTGTTATGTCGTTGCTATTGGCAACCATCTTTATTCTATTTTTAAATATACACCCATAGACCACAACCTACTGCAGCTTTCAAAAAGAAAACCGTAGTAATGTCCCAAAAATACTTCAAAAAAATATATAAAAATTGAACCCGGGATCACCTGATTGTAAAGCCTTACCTTTAACCAACACTTAGGCAAATATTGGCACCACTTAATTCACAGTATCACTCGCGCGCTAACGGTTATGTGACATCACATGACAGCACACTGACTCTGGGTAGACGGACTCGTGCAAAAGGAATCGCTCGCGGCGTGTCGCACGTGCGGCTATTCACGATACAGCGTCCTTGTTTGGCGCTCGTGCGCCGCACGCAGAACTCCATTCGGCCCATACTGTTTCTATGAAGTATCGTTTGTCTCACGCGCCAACGGTGTTTTGCCGATCCCCATACAATCAGTATAGGAGACCCGCATGCGTTTTCGATTCCGCACGGGGCGCGCGTTTACTCGCAAAAAAGTGCCTTGTGATCTATAAAATAAGGTCGAATTCACATTCGTATTTATTTAGAGTACTTACCATCGTTATGGTTTTAATGTAGGTATGTTGTAAGATATGATTTATTTTGAGTGAAGTGAAGACTTCTCGTGGTATGGTAGTGCGGCGCACGAGCGCACTTTAGGACCAGCCGCCAGTGGTTAGAATAGAATGCCTCACGGCATTAAACTCACCTATTGTGCCTATTTTGTATAAACAAAATAGGCACAATAGTTATATTTTACTATTGTGCCTATTACCTACATATTTTATTTTTGTAGGGTGTCATGAACAATCCAGATTGTGTTTATTGCTTGAGATGTGGCGGCTGGTGACTTCAGTGACCGGTAGTGCGCTAAGTACCTACCTACTTAAATACCAAATTTCCCAATACATTCACAATGTTATTTTAAGATCGGGACTTCCGAATTTTTTAAACGCCTGCGTTTTATTGAATGAATATGAATATGAATATTCTCAAGACACTCAATGAGCTGCAAAAAACAAGAAAAAAATAAACCAAACAAGTTTTTTAACTCATTTTTAGTACCCTTATGAATATACCCATAGACCACAACACTACTGCAGCTTTCAAAAAGAAAAAGTAGTAATATCCTAAAAATAATTAAAAAATATATATAAAAATAAAAGCATTGGAAAAGTAGGAATTGAATCCGGGATCAGCTGATTGTAAAGCCTTACCTTTAACCAACTCTTAGCGCGTCTTGCACCAACACGAGTTTAAAGTTAAGTAGCGAGTTATGGATTTAAACGCGGTTCACACATACAACGGGTGCTAGTTTAACGAGTTAAACTGGTTTATATATTAAATTTGTGTTGGTGCAAGTGAGCCTTAGGCAAATATCGGCACCATTTAATTCACAGTATCACGTGACAGAAAGCACAAAATCTAACCATATCCCATTTTAAATATTCGCGCGCTAACGGGTATGTGACATCACATGACAGCGCGCTGACTCTAGCTAGCTAGCTGCTCGGGCGTGCACAGTACTCACACCAATGCAATTGTGCAAGTGCGAGTGAGACAGATCGGGCGTATGCAGTGCGACGTCACCCGTGCGCGTACACACAGACACTACGCGATAGTGTTAGTACGTGCCAGCTTTAATTAACAGAACTGTAGACGGACTCGTGCAAAACGAATCGCGACGCGACGTGTCGTACGCGCGGCTATTCACGATATAGCGTCCTTGTTTGGCGCTCGTGCGCCGCACGCAGAACTCCATTTCGGTCCATACTATTTCTATGAAGTATCTTTTGTCTCACGCGCCAGCGGTGTTTTGCCGATCCCCATACATTCAGTATAGGAGACCCGCGTGCGCGTATCGATGCCGCACGGGGCGCGCATTTACTCGCAAAAAATTGCCTTGTGATCTATAAAATAAGGTCGAATTCACATTCTTATTTATTTGGAGTACGATCTTTATGGTTTTAATGTAGGTATGTTGTGAGATATTATTTATTTTGAGTAAAGTGAAGACTTCTCGTGGTACGGTAGTGCGGCGCACGAGCGCACTTTAGGACCAGCCGCCAGTGCTTGAGATGCATTTCACACTTGAATTATTATCATTTTTGCAAACTGAAAGGTCTCGCTCCTGACAAAAGTTCGCGAAATCTTATATAAAAGATTAAAAATTCCGATTACCAAAAATAACATTAGCTACCGTGTTGGTCCGGGATGTGTTGGCTACATACACCCAGAGCTAACATGTCCCGGCACGGGCCGGCGGACGTGAAACAGGATGGTGGTAGGTACGTGGAGATCCTTTGTCACTGAGTACCGTATTGGCAAACAGACATCACTTTATGTGCATATGTATTTATGCAAGAAAACATGAAAATAAAAGGTACCTACCGTGTGGGGCCGGTACTTAAAGAGAGTGGCCCCACTTTATATACAAGAGCACTTGCAGCACAACACCGATTACTCTGCTTATCCCGATTGTCGGGATACAGCGTGTGGTATGACTTACCAATATGTCTATACTCACCATTAGAATTTAGGCTCCAGTAAAGATATAAAAATATACTCCACGTGATAGATGCAAACAGAACTCCCCAAAGAAAGGGATTTTTTATTTTAACCATTTTCAGCCCTTGTCTATCAGAAAAATATGAAGAGCACTGCTTGTTCACCCTCCGCAATTGTGAATTAAACTATCGAAATATTTTACTATGGTTTAGTACCGATACCATAGATTGTAATTATCACTAATAGTTTCGTGGAATCGATAATAATTAAAACTTTCACTATCTTGAATTTGAAACTGAATAAACACTACTTTCAATTCAAAGAATATAATATTGTTCTCTTTGTAGCTGTCAAGTTGCCTGTCTGTTTACTGCACGATTGTTTTTTTTTTTTTAGATTAATTCGTTTCCTCCCGAAACAGGCAAAACTCATTAGAGTATACAGCCATTTCTTTTGTAGCTTTAACGTCTGTTGTATAAATTCTCGGCCCGCGAGAACCACAAAAATAAATTTTTTTAATTACAACGACGACGCGAAAAACTTCCGCCGTCCGCCATCACGATTGTACTGTTGTCTATCAGGCAGTCAGACTGCCTGCTCTCCTATGATCACTTTTTTTTTCTATTCTTGCGCGATGAATAATGGTACGTTGACACGATGCGAGGTTTCACGCACGAGAAGCATGCCGCCTTCTCGAACGAGAAAACTCGCATTCGTGAAGCGTTCGTGGAACTGTTTACACTAGTCCACATCTCGTTCGAGCTCGTCTGTGTTTCTCTGTTTTGACAGTTGCAAAAATGGAGTCTGTAGACGAAGGTTTGGCGTGTATTGGCACAATTTTAGCGTTTATTATAACACGGCGTTTGATAAGAAACAAAATAAAGAAGAAAAAACAGAAAAGATCTTTTTTTTTATAGAAACTGACACGGTTGGCTACATCACCTACAACATCCGTGATGTCAGCCCATAACACATTGGTGAACTAGGTGCCATGACAGTGCTTCCCTTCGGTCGTGTCGGCTACACTGAACTGGACGGAAAATACTAACTATTTACATAGACCTAAAACATCCGTGATGTCAGCCCATAACACATTGGTGAACTAGGTGCCATGTCAGTGCTGCTCTTCGGTCGTGTCGGCTACACTGAACTGGACGGAAAATACAAACTATTTACATAGACCTACAACATCCGTGATGTCAACCCATAACACATTGGTGAACTAGGTGCCATGTCAGTGCTTCCCTTCGTCCGTGTCGGCTACACTGAACTGGATGGAAAATACAAACTATTTACATAGACCTACAACATCCGTGATGTCAGCTCATAACACATTGGTGAACTAGGTGCCATGTCAGTGCTTCCCTTCGGTCGTGTCGGCTACACTGAACTGGACGGAAAATACAAACTATTTACATAGGTAGCCGTTTCGACTGACCTTTCATTCAGTGCGGTGGTACCAACCCGGGCGGGTTAAACCCTACCACCTAGTAATATAAGAAGGGAGTCATCTGAGATCTATATGGATAAGGAAATGGATAAGTATATTATATAAAGATAACCCAATCATTTGCACATCAGTCCACTTTGTCATGGTGCCGTAAACAACCAAAAACCACTAAGAAAACTTTTTTGCACCAACAAACTTTGTGCGAGACGCTCCTCTCGAACGCCAACTAATAAACATGCATGAACTCGTTCGCGCGCGAACGACGCTGCGTTCGTGCACGCATGCGAGCTTGCGAGAACTGTCTACACGGTGCGTGAATGCGTTCGAGAAGCATTTCTCGTGCGTGAACTCGCATCGTGTCAACCAGGCATTATGGTTCTTCTACACGTTAGCCAATGTGTTTGCAATAGCACTTGCCAACACATTAGCCAACGTTAGGATGAGAGTCCTGCTGAATCCTGATTGACCAACATATTCGCAAACGCGTGGTCCAAGCCTTCCGCCAAAACGTTAGCGAATGAGCTTGCCAATATCCTGGTTGGCGAATACTTTGGACAACATTCAAATAAGTGGGCATTCAAAAAGTTTGTCCCTGCGCTTTTACCTATGTATTAAAAAATTTTTAAAGACAAGTTTAGCGCTACGCTATTATCGAAACAATGTATTTTTTTTTTCAACATTACAGCAGTGTTTTACTGAATGACAGATAGACAGTGGAACCAACATAACGGCGAAGGGAATTTTTAGTTTTTCTTCTTCTTTTTTTAAATTTGAAACGCTCTCTAATACATACCTCTGACATGCACATGACGAGTGTCTCGGGGCCAATTCTCCGTCTCTCACTGACAGTTGGTAATCCTAAGAAAACTTTATTTTCGGAAACTTTGATTTCGTATGAGTGATGTTATGATGATGCTAACCTAATGTTGAGGCGGCGCATGTCGTTTGTGTTACGTTTGTATTTCCGAAAATAGTTCTTAGGTGGTTATAAAAAAAACTAAACACACTAAAAATATTTTAACACCGTAACATTGCATAAAAAAGAGAAAAAACAAAAAAAAATTGGTGGGCTTCGAACCCATGGTCAAAAATTATAAGTCCTACACCCTTACCACTGAGCCACGAAATCACATAAACGACCAAACGAATATCGGATTCCCTTGGTTCGCTTTCGGCTTTCTTAGGAGGACAACTGTCACTGAGAGACGGAGAATTGGCTCCGAGACACTCATCTGACATGTGTCATTTCATCTTCCTTATTACCATATTACTTTACTCTTTGCTTATTATTACCTACGTTGGCATTACGTGGTAAATCGTAAAAAGTGTTACCTGCTATTTATATTTTAACCATAGTATTGGAAACAAGGTACCTGTCAGAGGTGGTACCGGACCTAGCCCAGAACACGGCCTTCAACACGAACACGCAAAGTCGAGCTACCGGTCGCGGTGCGTGCTCCCCCCACCAAACCGGACACGCTCCGTGCTGGCCGTGTTTCCGGACCTGCACCGTGTTTCGTGTTTGTTGCTAGCACGGCTCGGCACGGCGGGGTCCGCTAATGTTATTATGCCACAAAATTATGCTATGCTTTTTTGTCCGGCTGTAATGATTTGTGTTGAATCATACATAACGATCACAAATTATGAATTAATAACACGTGAGCAACATTTTCTATTTGTGCACTGTGTGGATAAGAGAATGCATAAAATAATCCTGTTTTCATTTATTTCGTCAATTGAATTTTATTTGTTCTACCTGCTTGCATAAATACGTCCCTCTGTCGCCGGACACAAACCGGACCTTTCCGTGCCGGCTCGTGCTCGTGCTAACCCAACCCGACAAAGTCCGGTAGCACGGTCGCCTAGAGCGCGGTCCACCGGGCTCGAGTCCGACACGCTTTGTGCGTGTCGTATCGTATTTCGTGCTCAATATCGACACGGTTACCACCGGTACCTACCTGTTGTTCTATCGAGAGGTGTCCAGCACATGAGAGAACAAAGGAATAGGATTGACTCTTGCGCTATAGATCAGCTGATTGTAAACATAACCAAAAAAAAATAACCATAAAAAAATAACCAAATAACCAAAATAACCAATATAAAGAATCTCTATATTTAACCCTAACCTAATGTTGAGGCGGTGCATGTCGTTTTTGTTACGTTTCATTTCGTACATGTGGGTGCGCGCGAAAACAAGCTACTTATACAAATATTTATGTCATACTAGGTTATATTCTAAATTCGAATTATTGAACTGCCACCACCTTCAGATGCCATAATTTCTTTTATTATTTTCTTGCTGAGTAAAACCTACATTTTGCAGGTTTTTGTTCCAACAGTTTATACTACAGAAAATACAAAATTTACTAAAAAAACAAAATTGAAACACTATAAATGAACATACGTTACTTATTTTTGCCACTATAAATATACCTTTATGATGTCACCACCAAAAACACAGGAAATATCGTCCTCGTTAGCCGTGAATGGTGCTATGATGCTGCTCGGGAGGAGCATCACGGATGACAGCTCGCGGGCTGCGGTCGGTCGCAGGTTTGACAGTTGTGCGACTGCAAATGCGATCGTAACACCAATAGGCCGTAAAATGTATGGCACAACTGCGGATCCGTCGCACGGACTGGTCCATAGCCGACTATCATTGTCTCCCTCTACGGAGACAAGCCATGCTGCATCGTCATAGCCCCACTGCGACGTTGCTATCGCTTACTCGCTCTCGCTTGCCTACCGATGACAGGAGCGAGAGAGAAACATGAAATCGCTCACCCTTCATCGGGCGACCGTCGCAATCTTCGTGTTTCTCTCTCACTCCTGTCACAGGGAGGCAAGCGAGAGCGAGTAAGCGATAGCAACGTCGCAGTGGGGCTATGACGATGCAGCATGGCTTGGTCTCCGTAGAGGGAGACCAATGATAGTCGGCTATGACTGGTCGCATTGCAAAATCGCTTATATATAACAGTCGCCGAACTGTCAGATTTGGAGCTACGGACCGGTCCGGCGGACCGGTTGCATTATCGTAATAAGGGTGCCGGTTCCGTAGCGAGCGACGACGCGACGCTAGCAAATCCTTATAAAATAGCTCAGGTGTCTGTCCGTCCGCCCGTCTGTCTGTTTGTCTGTCTGTCTGTCTGTCTGTCTGTCTGCCACACGCGCTGTACGAGGTGATTTCTCAAAAAATGTTAACCTTAATAAATCGAAAAAAAAGCCACAGTTGCACTCCGGGAGTGCCGGCAGAAGTGAAAACTTTTTGTATTTCCGAAAATAATTCTTAGGTGGTTATAAAAAAAACTAAACACCCTAAAAAAATTTTAACACCTTAACATTGCTTAAAAAAGAAAACAAAAGAAAAAAAAAATTGAGGGATTCGAACCCATGGTCAAAAAATACAAATCCTACATTCTTACCATTGAACGAATATCGGATTCCCTTGATTCGCTTTCGGCGTTACTGTCACTGAGAGACGAACAGAATTGATTCCGAGCCATCGTAACTTAACCCTTAATGCAATGACTTAAGGTTGCATTTTAAATAATAAAAATAAATCTGTCGCTTTTCGAGATCTGTCGCGAGTCTAACATTTTTTACCCACCTAAAAAAGTGCCAAGCGCAGCTAAAGTAGTTTTCACTTAAAAAAAATATAGAATAATAATAATACAGTTCATGTTAGTCCTTACGGCATGAAAACAATTTAGGAGTTTATTTCTTAAAATTTTTATTTTTATTATAAAATGTTTGGCAAGATGGTAGTCGAATAGAAAATGTAACCTACTATATTTGAAAATTCTATCTATGAAATCTATTATTAGCAAATTTGATATGACAATTTTCCATAGTTTATTATAATTTGATATATGTTGCTGTTCATTTCTTTAGCAAATCCTTCCTTCCTTTTCCTTATTTCCTTACCTATAATAAAATCCAACGTCTGTTTTCTGTCTGAGTGTCTGAGTGTCTGTCTGTCCGCTTATAACTCGAGAACCACTGAACCGATTTTAATAAAACAAAATTCTACGGATAGCTTGATTCTTCCCATCAACTATAGGCTACTTACTATCACGCTAAATAGCTTATGAGGTTAGCAGTGAAGTGAAATATGAGAGCGGGCGGAGCCGCGGGCACAGCTTGTAAATACATAAATAAATAAAAAAAAAACATAAACGCTTATAGAAAAAAACCGGCCAAGTGCGAGTCGAACTCACGCACCAAGGGTCCCGTATCGCCATGTCACGGCTAGCGCTACTCACGCCATCTAGATGGCGTGTTATGAAATGCTTCATATTAGTTAATGTCATGCTTCATACATAAAACGCTTCCCTCGCGCGAGATCTGCCATGAGCACTTGCGTAGTGCATAGCGCCAGTAGCAACACGACGAGTTTCCAAGACATGCTCTCCCGGTCAAGCTGGCGCGAACACTGACTGTTGTAGCATGTATTTATGCTATTTTCAATAAAATAAAAGTATTGTACTTTTATAACATTTTAATAAAAATGGTTGATCTTTTTCTCACAAACATGTCAGTTCATATGACATTACTAACTTTTTTACAACATCTTCCTCTTAAGTTGAGTCACATACATTAAAGCTAATGTTACTCCAACACAGGTTAATCATTTTAAAATAACACAATTTCAAAGAACACAAACAACACATAAAACATACGCCACTAATACATTACAAAATCATTAAATCTCTCAGGCAACTTAATTTGTCTTCTGGGCCTACCAGTGTGTTGTTCTTCAACGAAACCTGCATTTATAACTGGCTGTGTGACATTTCTAACGGTATCTTCTACCTGCACATTACAATTGTTAATATTTAAACTTTCATCGACCTCCCCATAAAGATGAGATGAATCAGTTCTTTTTCTTAAGTGAAACTTATTTCGTACTAGCTCATTATTCAAATTATTTAATATTTTATAGGACCTAGGATTTTCCATCTTAGAAACAACAAGACCTGGTAACCAACTCTTCCCCTCTCTATAATATATTTTATCATTTTCAACAAATTCACCTCTCTTATGAGCTCGTTTATTATAATATTCTTCAGATGTCTTCTGATTTCTTTTTAGTTCTTCACGAAATTCAGTCAAAGACAATTTAGGTTTCAAAGCATTACAAGAAGCAGGAACCCGTGTGCGTAGTAGTCTACCCATAAGTATTTCAAACGGAGAAAACGATGTTCCGGTTACAGGTAACGTATGGCAATCTAGCAATGCTTGTTCTAAGCTCACCTTACTAGATTGACATTTCTTTAGAATTTTCTTTGCTGTCTGAACACCTCGTTCGGCCTGACCGTTTGCCTGAGCATACCTAGGGCTACTGAAGCAAAACTCAACATCATTCTCTAAAGCAAACTTCTTACATTCTAAGGACGAGAATGGCATATTATCACTAAGAACTTTTTTTGGTATTCCATGTATCGCAAATAATTTACTTAAGCACTTCACCACAGCGGATGATGTTTTAGACTGAGTTGGAATGATTTCCAACCATTTTGACAAAAAGTCTTCCACAATTAAATATGTGTTTCCACCATAGTCCATGAAGTCCATGGCTAGTACACTCCAAGGAAGTTTTGGAATTTTCATGCTAATAAGAGGTTCTTTTCTATTTGAATTCTGGTACTTCTGACAGTGAGAGCACTTAGCGACAAAATTTTCAATTGACGTATCTAAATTAGGCCAATAAACAAGCTGACGAGCTCTAGCCTTCATTTTTGACATGCCAAAATGGCCTGCATGCAAGTTAGACAAAACATGTTGACGCATATCAAGTGGTATCACAATTTTCGTATTAAAGAACACTAAACCTTCATCTGCTGACAACTTGTCTCTGTGTTGATATAACACTCGCAGTTCACCTTTTGCCCTCTTGCATGACTCTGACCACCCTTTCTGACAAAATGTCAGTGCTTCTCTTAAGTTCGGATCTCTCAATGTTGCTTCTTTATACTCTTTTTTCTTTTGATCATTTATTTCAAGACTCTCACACAACCCTACACAATGAACAACTTCAGTCAACTGTAGATCATCAGTTATATCAGCCATACTAGCTCTCGACAATGTGTCCGCTATATACAAATATTTGCCCTGAATATAAATCATTTTAATATTATATTTTAACAATTTAAGCCTAAGACGCTGTATTCTGGGACTCCCAATATCATGTACTGGCTTTTTTAGAATAGTTTCTAGTGGTTTATGGTCATTAGCAACTATTACTTCTCTGCCATAAACTAAACTGTGAAACCGGCCTGTGGCAAAAACTATGCTCAACAATTCTTTTTCGATTTGCGGATAGTTTTTCTCAGCTTTAGTTAGAGTTCGTGAAGCGTATAGAACTGGTGCGCCTTCTTGGAGTAAACATGCACCGAGGCCTTCACTAGAGCTGTCACATTGAATTGTGATAGGTAGTGATGAGTCAAACAGCTTCAACACTGGCGGATGAGTTATTTGCTGTTTCAGAGTATTGAGAGCTTTTTCATGAGATGGCATCCACTGCCACAGAACTTCTTTCTTAAGTAGCTCATAAAGACAAGTAGACGTCTGAGACATATTGGGAATAAATCTTCTCAAATATCCAAACATTCCGAGTAGTCTCTGTAGGTCTTTCTTGTTTTTCGGGGTATCCATTTTTAAAATAGCCTCTAAATAAGTCTCATCAGGTTTATAGCCATCTTTTGAAAAGTGATAGCCTAGATACTTCACTTCATGAGACTTGTATTGAATTTTTGACTCATTAAATTTGACACCCTTACCTCTGGCTCGTTCTACTACTTTTTTCATAATCTGGTCATGCGTTGTATCATCTTCAGCTGCGATTATGACATCGTCAAAGTAGACTTCGACACCTTCGATATCTCCGAATATCGCAGATGTGCGACTTTGGAATATTTCAGGAGCGCACTTCACCCCAAACGGAAGCCTTAAGAATTTATATACACCAAAAGGCGTGGAGAAGGAACATAAGTCACATGATACGTCATCTAACTTTATATGATAAAATCCATCCTTCAAATCTAAAACTGAAAATATTTTCTTATTTGTCAGTTTTGGAATTATTTCCTCAACGGTGGGTATCAAAGAGTGATCAGTAATTATAGCTTTGTTAAGGTGCATTGGATCTAAACACACACGCAAAGAGCCATTTGGCTTTTCAACCACAACTAAACTACTTACCCAGTTCTTTGGTTGAGTTACAGGAGCAATAATACCTTCTTTCTCTAAGTCCTTAAGTTTATCCTTTAACCTAGGCATTATTGATTGAGGTACTCGTCTCGGAGGGCAGACCACGGGTTCATGCTTTTCGTTTACCTTAATATGATACTCTTTATCGAATTTTCCTAACCCTGTAAACAAATCTTTATTATTCTCTATAAAGGCGTTTTTATCACTCAATTGCTCAGACATGATCAGTGATGCACCTTTTATATTGACCAGGTTCAACTTACGACTACCTTTAAAACCTATTATAGGAGACCTTACTTTTTTAACATTCTCACCTGTCACAATAAATTCCAAATTACACTCTCTTTTCTCTAAAACACACTTCATTGATATTTTACCCAGTGTCTCGTATTTTTCACCACCAAACGCTTCTAGAACAGTATGAGACGGACTGAGAAATTTTTTATTGTAACCAATTTTTCGCAAAACTTTTACTGGCATAACATTTACCTGGGCTCCTGTATCTATCTTACATGCTACCTCACAATTATCTATGGATATTTGTTCAAACCAATCATCCTCCTTTACCTCAAGTACAGTCTTGACCGACATGAGACTTTTCTGTTTAGAATGTCCCGCTTCAGAATCAGATGAGGTGTCACTGTCCGTGCCCTTGTTTTCAACTTGATGAACTCGTTTCTTCTTATAGCACGCAGCCTCGAAGTGGTTGGGTACTTTACAGTAGCCACAGATATTACCAAAAGCAGGACATTTTCCACGTACATGTTTTCTACTGCATCGCTGACAGCTGACTACTTTTTCAGCCTTGCTCGACTTCTTAGAAGTTCTGTAAGATTGTTCTGTGACAGGCTGCACAGACTTTTCAATAGATTTTAATATCTTAACGTGTTCCTGGCTTAGGTCGAAAGAACGGCAAATAGTTAAAGCCTGTTCTAATAATATGTCACCTGACGATAAGAGTTTTTGCTGAAGATTTGAGTTGTTCAGGCCGCACACTATTCTATCCCGTAGTAGACGATTTTCCACAGTTTCATATTCACAAGCCTTGATCAACCTTCTTAGTTCTTCATAGTAAGCATCAAAGGATTCTCCTTCCAGTTGTTGTCTTGTGTTGAATTTAAAACTGCTTACTATATTATTTTTCCGGGACGCAGTATACTCTTCAAAGGCAGCGACTACTGCCAATGACGTATCATACATAAAATCTCTTTGACTACTGCATCATAATCTTTTCTCTTGTCCGAACTTATTGACAGTGCGTTGTTGTAAAGGTCTAAACCTCTCTCACCTATGCAGTTCAAGAAAATAGCAAGTTTTCTACTTGATTTTATTTCCACATACTCAGAGGCTTCAAGATATATTTCGAATCTTTGTTTGAACTTGAGCCAGCTATCTCTGATTTCTCCATCTTCCACGTCCATAGGAGCTGGTACAGTGAACGGCTGCGCCATGTTGTAGCATGTATTTATGCTATTTTCAATAAAATAAAAGTATTGTACTTTTATAACATTTTAATAAAAATGGTTGATCTTTTTCTCACAAACATGTCAGTTCATATGACATTACTAACTTTTTTACAACACTGACGGGACCGTCTTTCCACCAGCCGCGACGTTGAGGCGGCCGGGTGAATGGCGGAGATGTGGCCGGCCGGCGCCGCTCGTCGTACCAGGCTCAGGCTCAACGCTAGCCAGGCCCGCATTTGGTCTTTCAAAGGCCGATTTAAAATAAATCTGGGGGCACGGCAGTGCCCCCGCCACGTCGAGCAAACGGCCGTACAATCCTTTTATCGAAGCAACTCAGGGTACTTTTGGCCTCCCTGTATCTTTGTTGTGGATAGAGATTACCAAATGTTAATTACCAAAGTTCCGTTTGTCACTGACTCACTCACTCACTCACTCACTCACCGATCATCAAAAATCTAAGGTAGGTACTTACAGCAGAACTACAAAATAGCAATAATAAGAACGAACCTAATACCAGTTTGTTGTAAACTGGAAAGAAATCTTTACGAAGCGATCTGTCTGTGCTGTCCGATTTATTTTGTCCGTTTGCCAAGTTAAGATGTTTTTTTATAGAAATGACGATGTTAAATATAAGAGGAGTAACTAAATATTGATTATTATTAAGTAGAAAATATAATTTATGGCAACATTGTTGAATTCGGGCTTCAATGATATGAAAAGACTTGGCTCTGCATGGGATCTTACAACTTTTTACAGTGGATATTATATGTTTTTGGTGGGATTAGTGTAACATTTCACGAGAGTGCGTCTTTAGGGTTCCGTGCCTCAAAAGATGAAAAAAAAACAGAACCCTTATAGGGTCACTTTAGCTTATTTTCTGAAGCGAATCTACTCGACGAAAAACGTGGAAAGGTACCTACATACGTATATAGAGTTTGATGAACCAATATTTTTTTTTATAATTTAAAAATTCATAGTTTAAGAGATATTAAAGAAAATGTACGAAAATCGAGCATCAAAAAATCTAGTTCTAGGTACTTACTTTTTTGCAAGAATCCTTACCTATAATAAAATCCAACGTCTGCTTTCTGTCTGTCTGTCTGTCCGCTTATAACTCGAGAACCACTGAACCGATTTTAATAAAACAAAATTCTAAGGATAGCTTGATTCTTCCCATCAACTATAGGCTACTTACTATCACGCTAAATGGCTTATGAGGGTAGCAGTGAAGTGAAATATGAGAGAACTTGGCAATATTTGTATGTAACGGACACGGAATCATTCACCCGAGTAAGAACCGATGACATTACAATATCCTGAAGGGGGAGGGGAGGGGTGGGGGGGGGGGGGGTAAGTAGAGGCATATAGGGAGGGGGGTGAGGGAGGGGCGGGAGGGGAGGTGGAGGTAGAGCGATGGAATCCCCCTTATCCTTTCCTTTCTTCCTTACCTTTAATAAAATCCAACGTCTGCTTTCTGTCTGTCTGTATGTATGTCTGTATGTCTGTCTGTTTACCATCTTTGGGGTTGCAATATTTACTCCAAGTATCGATGATGGCCAGACTCAACGGAAGGGAGGGAGAGGCAGGGAGATGGAGGGAGAGGGAGAGGGAGAGGGCCTCGCCGTTAGTTACTTACTTTATTTAAGAAGTTTTATCGTTTATCTAAACGCCATTACTTTCATCGAGAAATCGAGAAGGTTTATCGTCTTCCAGAATACAGCTCGGCCTTGGGCCTCGCCCATAGTTACTTACTTTCATCAAGAAGGTTAATCCTCTTCCTTAACGCAGCTCGGCCTTCGGCCTGACCCATAGTTTATCCTCTTCCTAAACGGAGCTAGGCCTTCGGCCTCGCCCTCAGTTACTTACTTTCTTCGAGAAGGTTTATAGTCTTCCTAAACGCAGCTCGGCCTTCAGCCTCGCTCTTTGTTACTTACTTTCATCGAAAAAGTTTATCCTCTTCCTGAACGCAGCTCGGCCTTCGGCCTCGCCCTAAATTACTTTATTTCTTAGAGATGGTTTATCGTCTTCCTGAACACAGCTCGGCCTTCGGCCTCGCCCTCAGTTACTTACTTTCTTCGAGAAGGTTTATGGTCTTCCTGAACGCAGCTCGGCCTTGGGCCTCGCCCTCAGTAACTTACTTTCTTCGAGAAGGTTTATCCTCTTCCTGAACGCAGCTCGGCCTTCGGTCTCGCCCTCAGTTGCGTAATTTGTTCGAGAATATTTATGGTCTTCCTGAATGTAGCTCGGCCTTCGGCCTCGCCCTTAATTACTTACTTTCTTAGATAAGGTTTATCGTCTTCCTGAACGCAGCTCGGCCTTCGGCCTCGCCCTTTGTTACTTACTTTCTTCGAGAAGGTTTATAGTCTTCCTGAACGCAGCTCGGCCTTCGGCCTCGCCCTCAGTTACTTAATGTCTTCTTTGAAATACGAATTTCACGCGAGCGGAGCCGCGGGCTCAGCTATACCTTTAATAAAATCCAACGTCTGCTTTCTGTCTGTCTGTATGTATGTCTGTATGTCTGTCTGTTTACCATCTTTGGGGTTGCCATATTTACTCCAAGTATCGATGATGGCCAGACTCAACGGAAGGGAGGGAGAGGCTAGGGAGAGGGAGAGGGAGAGGGAGAGGGATAGCGAGAGGGAGAGGGAGAGGGAGAGGGAGAGGGAGAGGGAGAGGGAGAGGGAGAGGGAGAGGAAGAGGGAGAGGGAGAGGGAGAGGGAGAGGGAGAGGGAGAGGGAGAGGGAGAGGGAGAGGGAGAGGGAGAGGGAGAGGGAGAGGGAGAAACGGAAACGGAGTGTTAAAGATTGTATGGGAATATCGGTTTTTTTAAAGGAAAATCATAATTATAGCTACTCAAAACAAATAAATGGGGGGAGGGGGGAGGGGGGATGGGTGTGACGGTGGCCTCGCCCTTAGTTACTTATTTTCTTCGTGGAGGTTTATTGTATTCCAGAATGCAGCTTAGCCTGAAGCCTCGCCGTTAGTTACTTATTTTATTTAAGAAGTTTTATCGTTTATCTAAATGCCATTACTTTCATCGAGAAATCGAGAAGGTTTATCGTCTTCCAGAATACAGCTCGGCCTTCGGCCTCGCCCATAGTTACTTACTTTCATCAAGAAGGTTAATCCTCTTCCTTAACGCAGCTCGGCCTTCGGCCTGACCCATGGTTTATCCTCTTCCTAAACGGAGCTCGGCCTTCGGCCTCGCCCTCAGTTACTTACTTTCTTCGAGAAGGTTTATAGTCTTCCTAAACGCAGCTCGGCCTTCGGCCTCGCCCTCAGTTACTTACTTTCTTCGAGAAGGTTTATGGTCTTCCTGAACGCAGCTCGGCCTTGGGCCTCGCCCTCAGTTACTTACTTTCTTCGAGAAGGTTTATCCTCTTCCTGAACGCAGCTCGGCCTTCGGCTTCGCCGTTTGTTACTTGCTTTCTTCGAGAAGGTTTATAGTCTTCCTGAACGCAGCTCGGCCTTCGGTCTCGCCCTCAGTTGCGTAATTTCTTCGAGAATATTTATGGTCTTCCTGAATGTAGCTCGGCCTTCGGCCTCGCCCTTAATTACTTACTTTCTTAGATAAGGTTTATCGTCTTCCTGAACGCAGCTCGGCCTTCGGCCTCGCTCTTTGTTACTTACTTTCTTCGGGAAGGTTTATAGTTTTCCTGAACGCAGCTCGGCCTTCGACCTCGCCCTTAATTACTTACTTTCTTAGATAAGGTTTATCGTCTTCCTGAACGCAGCTCGGCCTTCGGCCTCGCCCTTAGTTACTTACTTTCTTCGAGAAGGTTTATAGTCTTCCCGAACGCAGCTCGGCCTTCGGCCTCGCCCTCAGTTACTTACTGTCTTCTTTGAAATACGAATTTCACGCTAGCGGAGCCGCGGGCTCAGCTAGTTAAATATAATCTCTTTCTATTTTTGGGCTTACTAAACTTTAACCCACTATCGAAGAAAAATCATATGTATATAATACACTCCGGTATTTCAGTTTTCACATTGTCATGAATGAAAGTGTTTTTGAATGCGACCCTGTGCGTTCGCACGGCGGCATAAGTTATTGTTTTCACACAAACTTACGCGCACACGAAAGAATGACGTTTAAACAACGCTCTAAACTAATTAATACATACATAGATAGATAAAGTGTAACGGTGACAGTTGGCTGCAAAGCCTAGGTTGCATGACAGTTTCACATATTGTCTAAGCGCTCTTCCGTATCTACTCATTTCCGGCACGAGTCTAATGCAATCATCAAATCAAATCAAATTCAATGTTAATTAGGTAGATTTGATTTGAAAATAGTGTTCGTAGTCATATTCCATACCTATTACAAGTTTTCAGTTACTTTATTGTTTATTGTTTATTTATATACTAATAGGTGTTGTCCGCAGCTTCGCTCAAGTGAAATTAGTATTTCAAAAGAAGAATGTAAGTAACTAAAGGCGAGGCCGAAGGCCGAGTTGGGTTCAGGTAAACGATAAAACTTCTCGAAGAAATTAATTAACTAAAGGCGAGGCCGAAGGCCGAGCTGCGTTCAGGGAAACGAATCACCTTCTCGAAGACAGTAAGTAACTATAAGTGCGACAGTAAGTAACTATTCTATTGAAGAAAACAAATCAACCATTAAGGGCGAGGCCCCAGGGCGGAAGAAGGTTTATTGTTTTCTCATCATATCATCGTTTTATCATTTATTATTGACTAAATAATTAATTAATTGACTAAGCAATAAAATAAGTTAATTTAAATTATTATAATATTATAATATTTTTATAAAATTACTGTTAGCACAAGGAAAACAAAACTTAGATAATAGATCCAATTTTAATTAAGAACTTAAATTATTATTCCGGAAAATCATGTATTTTCACCACCGCTGTCCGAGCATCCGAGGGCTCACGGACCCGATCAAAATTGAGTCAGGGGTCAGACAGGGCTGCCCGCTATCACCGATTGTCTTCCTGGCAATAGAAGCTCTGTTGAGGTCAGTGGAGGGCCAGCCCGGTGGAATAAATGTCGCGGGAATCACGTTCCCCATCCTCGATTGTAACGATGATCTGGCAATTTTGGCCAATTCTCCTGATAGCCTCCACTGTCTTCTGCTTACAGCTGTTCGGATGGGCGACTGGGGTAAAATTTAACGCCCGGAAGTGTGCTACCTTGCACAACCCGGAAAAACAGGCCCAGCCAACAATCCACTCTGTGGACGATGTACTCCTGAGGTCGTTGGTTGGAGGCCGGGGGCATCTATGAACACCCAGGCGTCCCCGCAGGATTTCGGATTTCCAGATCACAAGAGGAGGTTGTTGAGCGTGTTTTCCGCGGTGTGCCCGTCGCCTCTGGCTCTTTGGCAGAAGATTGACGCGCTCAATACCTTCATCATCTCCAGACTGGACTTTTGGCTGAGGGGCATCAGTGTATTGAAGGAGCCACTAATCAAGGCTGACAAAGTAATGTTTGATGTTCGTCTGCTGACACGGTCGCCTCCGATGATGCTGCTACCTGCGCCACTCTTCGATCCAAGCAGCAAAGCATGATTAGGAAACCTCTTACAAAATGTCGCTAATGTTGGTTTTAATGTAAATTACTCAAAGTGCCATGTATTTCTCTTCCGGATTTACGGAGGTGGAAAAAGACCAGGTTGTAAGTCTGGTCTTTTTCCACCTCGATAAATCGAAGGAAAACTTATTCTTACTCGGAGCGCCACTGACCGATGAGTGGATCCCGCCGCCCATTCAAGATAAGAAAGACAAACTCGAACTGTTATATAGGGGATGTGGCGGCTCGAAGAGAGTATGCGGGCTATGGACGATACTTGGAGTCAGGCCACCCTCCCTGTGAAATACGGAGAAATCCGCATTCGTTTAGTCGAAGATATCACTCTTCTTTTAGTATATGTTTTGTACCAGTTTCAATATATGTAAAACATCATCTATCAGCGCATATCGATATCTTTTTGAAAAAACGATTTGATTAACTTCGTTCGATAGAAAAAAATCACGAACATGCCTCTGAATTTAGTTAAGAAAACGTATTTAAGGCAACGTCATCAAATCAAGGCTTTGGAAAAAATATATTTATTTGTTGAATATATATCTAAATCCGTAGCTTTTTACTTTTTTTTTTTTCATCCGTAATTTCGAAATAAAAAAATAAAACCTAATTTTTGATTGATTGATTGTGTTGCATCCTACTCCAACCAGCGAAAGCGGCGCGGCGGCGCGGCGCATTGAGGGGTACAGGTGAATACGGATTGCCAGGACCGGGGTCTGCATGCCTAAATAGTGCCTCTCACTCTAACAATGCGCGTTTTTCATACATTTTATGTTATTATGAAGAAATTATACAACTTATAAAAACATCCTCTGGGAGAAACATGCATGATAAAATTATTATTCATGGTGTTTTAATTTCGAGATTTTAAAAAAGTGGCCGGCATTTTGAACTTTTTAGTTACTGGACCGATTGCTTTCAAAATCGATATCTGGGTGTCTGTGTGGGCTCTGAATACGAATCCGGAACTAAAAAGTAAAAAATGGCGGCCACACTTTTTAAATTTTGACAACGGATTCGTATTCAGAGCCTACACAGACACCCAGATATCGATTTTGAAAGCAATCAGTCCAGTAACTAAAAAGTTCAAAATGGCGGCCACTTATTTTAAATGTTGACTACGGATTCGTATTCAGTGCCCACACAGATACCCAGATATCGATTTTGAAAGCAATCGGTCCAGTAACTAAAAAGAACAAAATGACGGCCACTTTTTTTAAATTTTGACAACGGATTCGTATTCAGAGCCTACACAGACACCCAGATATCGATTTTGAAAGCAATCGGTCCAGTAACTAAAAAGTTCAAAATGGCGGTCACTTTTTATTAATTTTTCCAAAAAAATATAGGTACGTATCTAATAGTAAACAATTTTTAAGTATGTGCTGTAGCTCACGAAATAAACATTCACACATATTTACTCTTTATAATATTATATTGTGTAATGAATTTATATTTTTATCGAAAGTAGCAGCCCTAGCGTCACCGAGTTTGCTTCAAGGCCACGCGGCTGCAAAGCAATAATCACTTTACGCTCTTTCGTTTAGGTACATTTTCGCACGCAGCGACTGGCGACGTAAAGCTGTAGGCTATTAAAGCCGTAGGTATGCAACTTTTTCTATGGAGTGATTCATCTGTTACGAAGTAACTATTGAGTAATCTGTGCCTGAGGTCTGACCTGGTAAATTACAATACTCTTTGCCATATGACATAGGCTGACGATGCTCGGGTGTCACATAACATAACATAGCATCTGTGTTTTGGCGTCTGTAAGGTTTTTTTAAGTCAATGGTGAAAAATAACAAAATGCAGTATAATTTTTTTAAACATATTTACTAAATATTTATATTTTAATAGGTAGAGAACAAGTATAGAAGTTTATTTTCATAATATATATTAAAACAATATAAACAATGAAAACAGAATAAATCAAACGTCATTTGATCATTGGGAAATTGGCGGCGGACTTAAACTGCCAATCTGGGCTGGGGTTTCCAAAGGGAGCAACTTTCTTTCAAATAACTGGTAAGTGCAGCCCCAGTCCGCTGTACTGTAACAAAGCGCAGGCACCCGTGTGAGCAAAAACCGAAACTGCGGAGGCGAGCATGGGTGCCTGCGCTTTGTTACGCAAGGACGGAGGGGCTGTACTTTCCGCAGCGCCCGAGAAGAGGCAAAGTCGCTATTGAAAATTAAAGATACCATTTTGTATGAAATTTTTCGTGAAATTTGAATTTTTGTGATATTGATATTTTTACTAGTCAAGTAATTAAGTTTTACTAGTTGTACCGCCCCCCAATCTGAATCAAAATATACAGGCTGTTGTAACGGCCACTACAATAAATTTAGGTAATGATTATTAGGATCAATAGTAACAAAAAAGTCTAATAATTATTTTCTGAATTCTGCGCGGGGGGAGAGAGGAGATGCTCGGTGGCGGGCCTGGCGACTGGCGGCGCGGCGTGAGTTTTTCGCCCCGACCGTACCCGTGCCAGCACTCTCCCCCCGCGTGCGTAAAATAACACTTGACTAAAACATAAATTTAAAAAAATAATATTTCGGAAATTGGACTCTCTAGAGAAAAGCTTTGTTCACTTTTTTATTTTGGAAAAACATGAGGATTGCGCTGGAAAAATTATTGTGCTGACCGTTACAACACCCTGCATATTCGGTTTAAAGAATTTTTTTAAATATTTTATTGTAGGTACAATATATTATAATATTAATGGTGTCCACAAAAATTGTTGCCGCCGCAACTGCAAATTTAAACTAAAAAATTCTACTTTTAATTGATATTGAAAAATATTCAATATATTGAAAACGAAAATTGTTGCCGCCGCAACTGCAAATTTAAACTAGAAAGTTCTACTTTTAATTGATAGGTATTGAAAGATATTCAATATATTGAAAACGAAAATAGTTGCAGCCGCAACTGCAAATTTAAACTAAAAAATTCTACTTTTAATTGATAGGTATTGAAAAATATTCAATATATTGAAAACGAAAATAGTTGCAGCCGCAACTGCAAATTTAAACTAAAAAATTCTACTTTTAATTGATAGGTATTGAAAAATATTCAATATATTGAAAACGAAAATAGTTGCAGGCGCAACTGCAAATTTTAACTAAAAAATTCTACTTTTAATTGATATTGAAAAATATTCAATATATCGAGGGCTTACTTCAAGAATGCACTATGTCAAAAAAAATCGAGTTTGACTTAATTATACAGTTTTGTTCATTATTTCTTGCGCTACATTCTTCAAAAACACACTAAGCTGTACACTGACGAGATCCAAAGATAGCTATAGCATTAAGTCATAATATAACTACTTTGTACAAGCAAAAAGCACTAAATGACATGATTCGAATAGAATGGCACTAAGTTTTGATTATTGTTGAAATTATAGTCAACGTAAATACACTAAGTACAATTTAGTGCCTTACTGTAAATGTTTTTTAGGTTAATCGCAAAATGTAATTCTTCTGAAATGCATTAAGTCTACTTAGTGTTATTTCACAAATACAAATTCGATAATGCGTGGTAGAATACTATTCTACAAGAAAGCATTAAGTGACTTAATGCATTTCATGTTGCGGTTTTGGCTTACTCAGACTTAATGAAATCATTTTCAAAAAGACATTATGTCACTTAGTGCATTTACGAAGACGCGATTTTTAGAAACGTCGTCAAAACTTAGTGCGAAAAGCACTAAGTCGGACTTAATGTATTCTTGGCCATATTACTTGAAGTGGTGGTTGTTAACAACTACACTGGCCGATGCATTAAGTCGACATAAATTAGAACTGTGTGCTTGCAATACTGAACCGTGGATGGCACCTCAAGCATTCGCTGAGTGAATTTGTTAGTGAGCTGTTATAATTTGAGGTTATCTAGTTAAAAATAATTTTTTTTTTTCAAGATTTCTCTCTGGTAATCGTAATAGATAGATGAAGATCAATACAACTAGTTTAGTAGCAGCCACCATTTTAATTCACTGAAAAATTATAATCCCGTAAAACTGTCTTTTTAATCAACGATGCAATTAGAGAAGCTTTAGAGATTCGCCTGCATAGATATTACCTCCAAGGATATTACGGATTGTATGCGGTACACCCATGGCCACCATTGAAGCCCTACTCTGTCTGTCAACGCTGGACCTATGTGTCAAACAGGAGGCAGCGGCGTCCGCATTCAGACTCAAGGCACTATGATTATGAAAAGGGGACGAACCGGTAAAGCACACAAGTGTCCTGCACACGGTGTGCAGTGAACTACCCTTATTAATTACCAACCCCCGGCCCATCTAGTGAGACAGAACTAAGAATCTTCACAGACGGGTCAAGGACAAGCAGCTGGACCGGTGCGGGCATTTTCTCACGTGAGCTGAACATTAATAGATCAGGACGACTTGGTGCACACTCAACAGTTTTCCAAATGGAAGTAATCGGGGTGCTACAAGTGCAACCGCTGGGACTGAGATGGGCGTATGTCATGTACACTGCACTACAACGAAGAGGCTCTAGAACTATAACCACAGGAGCGGAACCCGTGATAATGTCGTCAGCAAGCATACAGAAAACTTGGTTGAACTTGGACTTGGTTGCACGCGTCGACATCACGGAAACACAGGGACAGATGAAAGGGCCTCTCAGAGTGCAGACAGTCGAGAGCTGCTCTTCCTAAACCAGACCGAAGGCTGGCTCTGAAGCTTATCAATCTGGCCCGGGCTAAGCTAAATAAATATCTACACACTGTGGTTATTACGAATAGCCCACTGTGCAGGGAATGTTTGGCGACGAATGAAATGACCGAGCATGTTTTGTTGGAGTGCAGTTTGCTTGACAACCAACGAAGGGACATACTCCGTTCTCCATCTTCCGTTGCAGAGGTCTGCAAACGCCCCAGTCGACTTGTGGCTTTCTTCCATGAAAGCCTTTCTTCCATGACATAGGCTGGCTGGGGTAGCTGGAGATCGCAGGGTTTTGCACGAAGGTCCTCAACCAAGCGGGACTAGTTTGCAGGCCTAGAGCCAACCCCAAACCAAAGCACCAACCACAACTGTCTTTTTCCATTAAATTACTATAAGACTTAACGCAGTATTTTTATTTTACTGCAAAATTAACCGTCAAACAAAATACACTAAGTCAGTACCTTCTCCTACACTTTTGAATATAAAGTGCTATTGTGTGAACATATATTTTTTTCATTAATAACATTTTTAACCTCGATAGATAATAAATCTCGGTACATAATACTGATATTGTAAATATAAGTAGAATGTTTTATAAATTTTTCGTAAACTTTAAATCTTGATTATCTCAAAACTACTTTTTCTGACTTAATGCATTCTTGAAGTAAGCCCTCGATATTGAAAACTAAAATAGTTGCAGCCGCAACTGCAAATTTAAACTAAAAAATTCTACTTTTAATTGATATTGAAAAATATTCAATATATTGAAAACGAAAATAGTTGCAGCCGCAACTGCAAATTTAAACTACAAAATTCTACTTTTAATTGATATTGAAATATATTCAATATATTGAAAACGAAAATAGTTGCAGCCGCAACTGCAAAAAACTAAAAAATTCTACTTTTAATTGATATTGAAAAATATTAAATATTGAAAACGAAAATAGTTGCAGCCGCAACTGCAAATTTAAACAAAAAAATTCTCCTTTTAATTAATATTGAAAAAGCGATGCCGACGCACGCAGCACCTGCGGAAGAAACGACATTCGTTAGAGCAGATTTTTTTTTTCAAAAAGTTTAAAATCTTTTTATGTCTTAATAGTTGAACAATTATAATTGTTGTCAATAATTATTGATAAGTGAGTTGGAGTGCTCAGCAGTGTGATGGATGAGGTCATGTCAGTCAGTCAGTCAGTCAGCGTGTAAGCGTCCACTGCTGGACATACGCCTCTCACATTTTACTCCAGTCCTCCCGGTCTTCAGCGGTACGGAACCACTGCTTCCGTCATACATAACAAAACCGCCATGACAATGACATCGTCATAACAAATCAAATACTTAGAAGAAGTAAAAATTGAATAACCTTAGATACAATCATATACAGGGTGGCCCAGTTACAGTGGTCCAAACATTTTTTTTAGATGGAGGACATCATATTGACTCATTTAAAAAATACATTAGTTCCGCGAAAATCAATAGTTTAGAAGTTATGATTTTTTTTTAATTTTTTTTTATTTCTCTATTTTAGTCACATAAATCGCTCTAGTTGGATATCTATTCCACAAAATGGAATAAAATCTGGTGTGGAAGTAGAGGAGACACGTAGCTAGTACGTAATGAATAGTTTTTAGGTTTACTCCTAGACTGTACTGTTGCTATAGCCCTTTCAGTGAATTTTTGTTCAGTTTACATTAAAACTGATCAATTTTTGAAAAATCACTGTGAAAAAAAAACGTACTACCGGAGATTTGACCATGCCCTTAAAAACTACCTATACAAATCACAATTCTCCAGACCAATAATTGTAGTGGTGTTACAATTGTAACATATTCAAAATTAACATCATTTGTACAAAGTCACTACAATAGAAAGTGACGATTACCTTAATTTTTTGGAGCACTATAACTGGGCCATTCTGTATAAGGAGGAAACGAGGGAGGAAATAGGAACGTCAAAGAACCGTCAGCAATTCGAAATTCCTAAGAAAATTGGTAAGTTGAAGTGGCAGTGGGTTGGGCACAGCACCAGCCCAGTCTAACTCTACATTCATTTCTATAGGTCGCCCGTTCGGTCTACAGGCACCTGCGACCAAAGTGCGACCAGTGTGTGGTCTCGGCGGAGACCACGGTCGCGAACTCGAATACATCAAAATAGAAGAAAGATTAAAAAAAAAAAACCCTCTCATAGTACACAAGAAGCAACATTGGCCGTTTTTCATACATTTTATTTTATTATGAAGAAATTATACAAGTTATAAAAAAATCCTATGGGAGAAACATTCATGATAAAATTATTAATGTTTTTCAATAAAAAAATTTGGTACTCCAACCAATCGATTCTGCAGATCTTTCCTCTACAGAACCGGTAAACTCTGGAACGCTCTCCCTGCCCATATATTTCCCCTCAAGTACAGTCTCGGGTCCAAGGGGCGTGAATGGGCACCTGTCAGGCCGGCATGGCATTCGCAAGCCCCGCATACGGCCGAATGTCCATGGGCGTCGTTAGACACCTTATGGGTGGCTCGACGCCACATGTCGCGCTGCTAATAACAAATAAAATAAAAATGTACCTATGAAAACTCGTTCGGCTTGGCTGCTAATTCTCCGGCCCGTCCTTTGGGACGCGGGAGCACCGGGCCCGCAACACTATACGGATTTCGGGCGCGTTCGGTCCCAAGGCCTGTGACATAATATGCACGCATACAAGCATAGGTACATCCTACTAATCCTATCCTTATTTACTACTACCTACTAATATTATAAACGCGAAAGCTTGTGAGGAAAAACCCCTAAGGAAAAAAAAAACATATGTTTATAGGATAATATTTTCTCCTAACAAAAAAATAAAATCAAATAAGTAGCTGTAAAAACCAATCATAGTGACCTTGTGACTTACTTACAACAAACAGCTGTTCTGCGTTTGAACATAGTACGATCATTGACCCCGTATAATGCAAGTTACCTACTGTTACACACAGGTTAATGTTTAGGTAGCAAACATGTTTTGTTAAATTTCTCGAAAAGTAATGCTAAAAACTATTTTTTTTTGCGTAACATGTTTATTTGAGTGTGTATGTAACCCTCCCGAAATTTTTGACATGACTAACGAAACATCTTATAAAGGAGTCATTTTCACGAACTTTGTCCCATAACGAAACACTGTATCCAATGTCAAAGGGGACATCCATTAATCACGTGAGCAATTTTTTTGGATTTTTTTAAGCAATAGTGTCTCTAGCTCCATTGATATCTATTTTATAGATTGACCCATCCCATACATCACTCCCGAACAAATATGTTCTCGACGAGAACCGCATATAATGCAGATTTCACGGACAGCCGCTTCATACGGCGTGTGCGGCGCGTGTTGAACGCACGCATGTCTGTATCGAGTCGGTGACGCGTGTGTGCAGCATGCCCGGTTGCTGTTATAAAGAGTGACAGTGACAAACGTTGTTGTTTGTTTCGCCTGAGTTAAGAAGAAGTGTTAAGAAGCCATGCTGTCACGGATAGGATCGTGTGACGGTGCGGTGGTATCGCGTTCTCGTTCTCGCTTGCCTGCTGGTGATGGGAGTGGGCGGAAAGACGGCAAACGCGCCGCATGACGTCTTTCTCGCTCGTTCTTGTCATCTGTGGGCGGGTGGGGCCGAGCGAGCGCGCGATAGTATCGTCGTAGGGATCGTGTCACGTATCACAATACTGCGTGTGTGTGCACGCACACTTGTACCGACGTCTAGCACAGGTTGCATCGTACGACGTTCGATCTATAAAATAGATGTCGATGTCTAGCTCCAGCTCAAGCTGTTAGCGTTTAAAATAAATAGGTAAATAATAAACAAATAATAAATAAAAAAAAAGATGACGTGAGATTGTTGTAGACCCCCCCCCCCCCCCCCCCTCTCCCCCTAGTGAGATTTTGTGAGATTTTGCCAGACCCCCCCCCCCCCCCTTTTTTTTGCTCACGTGATTAATGGATGTCCACATTTTTCATTACCTGACGTTTTCGGGCTTCGTTCTCCTCATCGTACTCAAGGCCGGCTGCCGCCCCGCTGCGCTTGCGGCCACGGCGCGCTGTCTGCGCACGCGGCGCACCGCGCACGAAGGGCCGACCGCGCCGGGCCGTATGCCCGCGCTGCAGGAATAGACAAACATGCGCCTCGCAGCCCCGGTAGCTCAGAGTGGTGCGGTCGGTCGACCGACACACCTGGGCGCGGTCTGTACTTGAATATGGCCGTGGTTCGGATTGCACGTAAAACTTGTAGGTCCTTTCCCCTATTACCTTATTAGGTGGTAGGGTTTATCCCGCGCGGGTTGGTACCACCGCACTGTATGGAACGTCGGTCGAAACGGCGGCTATGTAAATAGTTCGTGTTTTCCGTTCAGTTCAGTGTAGCCGACATGAAATGAAGGGAAGCATTGATATGGCACCTAGTTCACCCGGTGTTATGGGCTGACATCACGGATGTTGTAGGTGATGTGGCCGATGCCGAGGTGAGAGGTGGCTATCCTGTCGCCCTTAAGCACGACATCTTGTCCTTATCCCTTAGCCGCCTTTTACGACATGCACGGGGAGAGATGACCGTTTCTCCACACCCCACACCTCTCTAAATGTTATTAACTAAGCGTGTACCTACTCCCTTTTTAGGGTTCCGTATCAGGTACGGGACCCTATTACTAATCCTACGCCGTCTGTCTGTCTGTCCGTCCGTCCGTCCGTCTGTCCGAGGGCTGTATCTCTTGAACCGTAATAGGTAGCCCGTTGAAATTTTCACAAAAAATGTGTTATTATGGCCGAAATAACAACAAATAATAATAAAAATAAGAGAAAGTAAAAAATTCACGGGGGTTCCCATAGAAGAAACCAAAAAGTGTATGCGGGCGCGCCATCTATCGAATAGATTATGAAGCATGATATTAACTAATAATATGAAGCATTTCATAACACGCCATCTAGATGGCGTGAGTAGCGCTAGCCGTGACATGTGCGATACGGGACCCTCCTCGGTGCGCGAGTTCGACTCGCACTTGTTTATATATCTTCAATAGATACACAGATCAACGCTGAAAAGAAGAGAAAAAAAAACCGCCCAAGTGCGAGTCGAACTCGCGCACCGAGGGTTCCGTATCGCCATGTCATGGTCAGCGCCACTCACGCCATCTATGTATTACTTAAGTAGTTAAAATGCTCCATACTCTTTTCGGTAGATGGCGCGCGTACACTTTTTAGTTTCTTGTATGGGGGCCCCGAGAATTTTTTACTTTTTCTTATATTTATTACAGACATACGGACGGACAGACAGACAGACAGACGGCGTAGGCTTAGTAATAGGGTCCCGTACGACGGATACGGAACCCTAAAAATACGTCCCGAAGTCCCGACCAGGATTTGAACCTGGAACTCCGGCTTGACCCGCCGCCAGCGCGTTACCGGTTCGCCACAGCCAGCGCCGATGATGTAGGTAGATATTTATTCTTTTTTTTTTTATGGAAACTGACACGGTTGGCTACATCACCTACAACGTCCGTGATGTCAGCCCATAACACCGGGTGAACTAGGTGCCATGTCAGTGCTTCCCCCTTTGATCGTGCCGGCTACACTGAACTGGTCGGAAAACACAAACTATTTACATAGCCGTTTAGACCGACGTTTCACTCAGATTCTCTGTCAATTTCGAACAATTGCATCTTCTATTATCTATAATATGAGAATGAGACAATGAGTACCTATATAGATTTTTTTTTATGAATACTGACACGGTTGGCTACATCACCTAAACATCATTGTGTTTCCGAGAATCGGGACAGCTTGCGCATGCGATCGGGACACGGGACACTGTTATTAAAATCGGGACAGTCCCGACAGAATCGGGACGAAGGGTGGGCAAATAAAAAATATTAAAAGTTTTTTATTTATTTTCAATTGTAAAACTCATATAGGTAGAACATAAATGTTAACCTGGATAGTGGGGCGGTCCTCGCTGGTCGCGGACCCAACTGAGATCGGTCTGTCCCCTCGCGAACTGGGCCCAGCTACAGCCTCTGGCTCCCGCTGGCTGGGTCCCGCGCCGTCTGACATTGGTCCGGCCCCATCGCCAGTACCGTCCCCCGAGCTCGGCCCAGCCACGACCACTTCGATGGGCCCAGCAGCCCCGACCGAATTTGGTCCGGCAGCGTCGCTCCGGGCCATCACCAGCCATACACGACGCGGCGACGGACCTAATCCGATTCCGCCTATAGCCTGCGTTATTTCGTTCTGAAACATAACAACTTGCTGAGACCGCTCCGACGGCGACGACGCAGGAAAGCGAGAATGGAATGTATATTAGTGTTGTGAATCAATCTCTGAAATTAACGACATTTAGGAAACCTCTTTCTTATTTAAGGCATTGAATTATTTATCTAATAAGGTTTTATTGCATGGTTGAAGTACGAAGACAAAACAGGTATAATCGTTTAAAGCTCTATCGGCCTCCGCCCGCAGAGGCCACGAACGTACGCGCTAACAGTACATACACTTATTAAATTTGGCACACCTGCTTAGAAGCCCACATAGATTAACATACACGAATATTGTGCACTTCCATCGATATTACATACATACGGGTCGAATTGGCAACCTCGTTGGTAACCTCCTCTTTTTTTGAAGAAGTCGGATAAAAATAAAATTAAAATAAAAATTAAAATAAAACAATAATTACTATGACGGGAAGTGTCGCGGGTTCGTCCATGTGCACCTCCATGTGCACATTGATTCCCCCTGTGCAGGTCATGTCCACATCCATCGCCGTCCCTGAATTCTGCGAAGGAAAACGATATTACCGTGTGGGGCCGGTACTTAAAAAGAATAGCCCCACTGCATCTATCCCCATGCATGTTGTAAAAGGCGACTAAGGGATAAGAACAAGATGCAGTGCTAAGGCGACAAGATCGCCACCTCTCACCTTGGCACGGTACTTCCACCGACCGAGTCATGCAGCAGTTGGGTATTCGTGCCTTACTTGCTGCTTGATCGATTGAATCTTGTTCGAATACTTTGCGAAACGTGGTGGTTGGTGTTGTGCTGTAATTTACCAGAGTTCTTGCAGCACAACACCGATTACTCTGCTTACCCCGATTGTCGGGATTCAGCGTGTGTGATATGTATGTATGTATGTATGAAAACGATATTATTCTGAAGTCTTTCATGTCGCAAAAAGTACAATAGTGACTACAAGGAAGTGGACTATCAATGACAGCTTACAGAGGGTTAAGAAGTTAGCGCATGATAGATTTTTTGTGAGTACCTACCTACTAAGGGACGGAATTCTTCCTTATCTGTTTTTATTATTTTAGTAGTAGTACCATGTAATGTTTGGTTTTATATCTTAATTTTGCTAAGTAAATTAAACAGTTCTGTTTTAATTTAATTAATTAGTTATTTTAAATTATTATTAATTTTCTATTTTAACTGTTTATTTATCAGTTTTGATTTGTATAAGTGTATTTTTCTTTCTCTTACTCTATCATATACTTAGTTTTATCTCTAGTGACCTATTAGCGGCCTACTATTGTAAATTTTGTGTTGATCACACTATTGGTTACTCTAACTAAATAAATAAAATAAAATAAAAAATACCGCAATCGGTCTTTTTTGCGCAGTTGCCGCACGAGGCCTGCCGCGCCGGTCACTTTGTCTGCAGTCGCAGGAGGGCCCTGTAGTGAATGGGCACCTGTCAGGCCGGCATGACATTCTCAACCGCCGCATACGACCGAATACCCATGGGCGCCGTTAGACACCTCATGGGTGCCTCGGCGCCATATCTCGAGCTTACAATAAAAAAAATAATAATAAAAAATCCGAACCACGGCCAGCCTCAACGGTCGAACTGTTGGCAGCACGCAGGTTTGCTTATGAACACGAACGTCGGTCGACCGATCTCACCATCAATAGCTACCGAGTCTGACAAAGACTCCATGCGCTGACTCACATACCAAATGGTTAGCTTGCAAATATTACCTCAAGGTATTAAGTTCGCCTTGTGTGCCCCACGTTGTCCAGTGGTGTGCAATGAAGAATATTTACTTACGTACTTACATACATACATACATACCACAAGCTGTATCCCGACAATCAAGATGAGCAGAGTAGTAGGTGTTGTGCTTCAAGTACTCTTGCGTAAATTACAGCACAACACCGACCACCACATTTATCAAAGTATTAGGACAAGATAACTATCAAGCAGCTAGTGCCAAGGTGATAGATGGCTAGCCTGTCGCCCTTATGCGCGGCATCTTGCCCTTATCCCTTTTGTCGCCTTTAACGACATGTACAGGGAAAGATGCAGTGGGGTTATTCTTTTAAAGTACCGACTCCACACAGGTACATTACCTACCTACTTACATATTATTTACCTAAAGCTTAATTATTCACTTATCAGCCAAACAGAAATGTGTCCCTTCCCTTACTAGGTGGTAGGGTTTATCCCGCCTGGGTTGGTACCACCGCACTGAATGAAACGTCGGTCGAAACGGCTATGTAAATAGTTCGTGTTTTCCGTCCAGTTCAGTGTAGACAACATGAAATCAAGGGAAGCACTGACATGGCACCTAGTTCACACGTAGGTACCTACCTCGCGTCAGTTATTTATTACAATTGACTAAGTTCCCGCCAAAACCATAAAACTAAAAAGGCGGTTTAACGGCGTTCCATTTTCAAATCAAAGCCCGCAAAACACACGTACCTACCATTAGAATTGACTGAATTCCCGCCAAAACCATAAAACAAAAAGGCGGTTTAACGGCATTCCATTTTCAAATCAAAGCCCGCGACACGTCGCGCTGGAGCGTCTCGTCGTCCCTGTCTCGCACGAACTCGAACGTATATGTGCGACAGGGACGACGCACTACAACTGGATTGTCTCTTTCTAAAGCTCGATACTCATTATTTACTGCCGGGTACTATACAGGGTGTTCGGCACATCGACCGACAAAATTTTTTTGTAGGTAAGTGGGGTAACGTTTTGACCCATGATACCTTTTGTCAGATGTCACGTGGTATAAAGATACGATTTTTATTCTTTATTTTTGAAAATTACCAAAATCCCAGCTTTAAACCCTTGTAACTTTTTTATTTATGATTGTATCAGCACGAAATAAACTTTACTGAATTTTACGATGTATCGTTGTTCTAGAAAAAATATTATTTGATGAAGTTAATACTGTGAAAAGGTTTTATTACCTCCCAAAGTCCCGAGAACGAGTAAAAATGTGACAGAATCTTAATTTCTTAATTCATTTAAAAAAAGAACTGACAGCAATTGAGCGCTTCATTTTCTTTTAAAAAGTTTGCTAGTTTACGCCCTTTCCAACGGTATACCACACGTTACACAAATAATTCATTAAGTGGTCAAAATTTGGCACAGAGACAGAACAGAACGACAACACGGACACTCGCTTCCCGTATTGAGAGCTTTTTCGGGAGCATTTTCAAATTTAGAACATGTACCGGTCGCGCGGGCACTCTGTCAAATTATCCCTAATTTTGTCGTTCTGTTCTGTCTCTGTGCCTAATTTTGACCACATAGTGAATTATTTGTATGACATGATGAATACCGTTGAAAAGGTCATAAACTAGAGAACTTTTTAAAAGAAAATGAAGTTTTTGACAGCAATTGATATTGCTGTCAGTTTTTTTTTAAATTAATTAAGAAATTAAGATTCTGTAATATTTTTACTCGTTTATAGGGTTACCGGTATACATAAAATACCGGTAACCTACTATAGCTACCTACTTACCTGCATATTATTATGTCCCTACATAGTAAAAAATACCGGTCACCCTAATATAGCTATCTACTTACCTACATCACCCTACATATGATTATGTGCCACCCTACATAGCGAGACCTCACTCCCTCCGTCTCCTTTTTATCTTTTGTATTTTTTGTGCATTTCCAAGCTCCGCCCTCTACTGCACTTAAACCATAAATCAAGAACCCTTGCTAAAAAAAATAAAAAAACACATATTTCACGTATTGCGCATATCACATATTTATTACACATATTACGTTTGCGTAGGTTTATATATATTTATTGTATTACTAATATGTATACTCTTATGTAACTACATGTATATATACGTGGTTTATATATAATATGTAATATAATACAAGTATTAAAATTTGTGAAAGTCATAATTGTGTGTGTGGGTCACCAGTCGACATATATGGCCACCACGGACTATCATGTATCAAAAGTGCAGGTAGAAACTGCAGGCATCAAAATTTAAATTTTATTATAAAGTCCACGCTTCAGACAGCAAACATACCGTGCATCCTAGAACCTTGCGGTTAATCCCGGCTGGATGGCAAGAGGCCCGATGGTATCACCCTAGTGCCATGGGCTAAGGGTAGGTCATTGATGTGGGACGCCAGTTGTGTCGACACATTGGCTCCAAGTCACGTTCGGGCCTCTTCAAGAGCGGCTGGCGCGGCCGCGGCCGGAGCGGAAAGCCTCAAACGCAACAAATATTCAAATATAATTCAAGATTTCGAATTTGTTGCGTTTGCGGTTGAAACCCTCGGTCCGTGGAGCTGTGAAGCCAAAAGCTTCTTGAAGAGGCTTGGGCCTCTGCTGGTGGGCGCAACTGGCGTCCCGCAATCAAGGGCCTACTTCATTCAAAGGGTAAGCCTTGCCATCCAGCGGGGTAATGCAGCAAGTGTTCTAGGAACATTTGAAAATGCCCCTTTTGATAGTTATTTTAATGTTTGTTAGGTTAGGTTTATTTCTTTAGTTATTAGTATTACTTTTTTATAGTATACGTTCATTTATTTATACATCTGTTTATTTGTGCGGATGAATAATTTGAGTAGGTATACATATTATATACTGGTTTACTAACACGTCAAAGTATTTTTCTTTTTTCTTTCTGATTATTATTTGTATCAAGCTTTAAAGTACCTAACACCTATACCACACCAAACAGAACGAAGAATAGGCAATACGGATGAAAGTCTAGTGCCTTCTTCGAGCATAGCTACTTACACATCATTTTTAAAATTCTAGTAAATTACGTAGATAAGATAAACAAGTGTAATAAACACCTATATTATGTAATTTGCGTAATTTGTTAAAATTTTCAATAAAATATTTGGAATTTGCTTGCTGTGCTGAAATAAAGTACATATTTGCATACATACATACATACATACCACACACGCTGTATCGCGACAATCAGGGTAAGCAGAGTAATCGGTGTTGTGTTGCAAGAACTCTGGAGCACAACACCGACCACCACGTTTAGCAAATAAGGCACAAAGACCCACCTGCTGCACGACTCGGTGGAAGGACCGTGCCAAGGTGAGAGAGCAAGCCTGTCGCCCTTTAGCACGGCATCTCGTCCTCATCCCTTAGTCGCCTTTTACGACATGCACGGGGAGAGACGCAGTGGGGCGTGGGCTATTCTTTTTAAGTACCGGCCTCACACAGTAAAGTGAAATAAAGTAAGATAATCGAATGCATTTCTGTTGAGGTGCTACGGGACTCTCTCGAGTTGTTCAGTGGTTCAACGGATTATTTCGTATTCGTCACCGTTAAAATTTAATTTGTATGAAGAATTCGGTTTCTTGCACTAATTCTCCGCATTCGTCACCAGTTTTGGGCAGGTATAGTTGGGAGATAAAATAAAAGTGCGTATTCAATAATCAATAATATTTTTTATTTACCATGAATGTTTATTGATTGATTATACATGCAGTTTCTAAAATGAATAATCACAGAGATAACAGTCACAGAGTGTGGGTAAGGGTTAGTCTCGTTTCGCCACCGGCCAATTTTGTATGAAGAATTCATTTTCCTATAACGTTTGTAGCGTTTCGCCACCCGAGTTCGGCCAGGTACAGTCAGGATACAATAAAAGTGGCAACAATTGTCAGCCTCGATAGCTCAGTGGTGCAGACAGTCAACTGTCGCTATTGAATGTTAAGCAACGCTGGGTGCGGTCAGTTCTTGGATGGGTGACCGCTGACCGTTGGAGGCTGACCGAGGTTCGGATTCCTCGTAAAACTGTAGGTTCCTTCCCTCCTAATCTTACTTGGTGGTAGGGTTTAACCCGCCCGGCTTGGTACCACCGCACTGAATGAAACGTCGGTCGAAACCGCTATGTAAATAGTTTGTGTTTTCCGACCAGTTCAGTGTAGCCGGCACGATCAAAGGGGGAAGCACTCACATGGCACCTAGTTCACCCGGTGTTATGGGCTGACATCACGGACGTTGTAGGTGATGTAGCCAACCGTGTCAGTTTCCTTAAAAAAACAAGAAGGTTCTTCTGTAAAAAAAACCCAAGTGCGAGTCCGACTCGCGCACCGAGGTAACATAACTTCTTCCCTTCGGCCGAAGTACCAGGAAAGCAGCAGTGGCAAGAAGGTTTTCTGTGGTAAAAATAAAAAAAAACAGTAAGTGCTAGTCCGACTCGCGCACCGAGGAAGCCAGAATAACTCTTTTCATTCGGCCGAAGTACCAGGAAAGCAGCACTGGCAAGAAGTTCTTCAGTGGTCAAAATTGAAAAAAGGGTTGGAAAAATTGGAAAAATATCATGGTTGTCGGAAATATTTTTTTCTTAATTTTAAACGATACTGTCTGGTATATTTTTGTAAGGTACTGTTCGATATCATACGTACCATTTAACAACTTTTCCAGACATGAATTACTGATGATTTGTGTTGAGGTGGGGAGCGTGTCACCCACACCCACCATGGCCTCGCACTTTTAAACGATGTATGTACCTAAATACAATGTGGGGCTTCGCAAGCAGGGTAGGTTCTTCGTCCTGCTCGCTCTAGAACGGACTACGCGCCTACAAATTGTTTTCAAATTCTTTAAATTCTTTATTTAACTTTTTGGCCATACAAAGATAGCATAGTTTTTTTTTATGGAACCTGACACGGTTGGCTACATCACCTACAACATCCGTGATGTCAGCCCATAACACAGGGTGAACTAGGTGCCATGTCAGTGCTTCCACTCATTTCATGTCGTAGTAAACATGTGAATCAAAATTATTGTCGAACAGACAGACGGACGGACGGACAGACAGACAGACGGACAGACGGCGTAGGCTTAGTAATAGGGTCCCGTACCGGATACGATACCCTAAAAAAGAAAGGAAAAAGAAGTAATGTAGTTACTCACATCATCGCTACGTTGTGGAGCAAGCACGGGCACCGCGGCCGCGGCGGCGGGCATCTCTCCTTCGGAACTGCTGTCGTTTTCTATGTCGCTGATGTGGCCGTCGCCCCGCGGCTGGTGTTGCTCGTTTTCACGTTCCATAGTTGTTGTGTCCGGACAACGGCTGTCGTTTTCTATGTCGCTGATGTGGCCGTCGCCCCGCGGCTGGTGTTGCTCGTTTTCACGTTCCATAGTTGTTGTGTCCGGACAACGGCTGTCGTTTTCTATGTCGCTGATGTGGCCGTCGCCCCGCGGCTGGTGTTGCTCGTTTTCACGTTCCATAGTTGTTGTGTCCGGACAACGGCTGTCGTTTTCTATGTCGCTGATGTGGCCGTCGCCCCGCGGCTGGTGTTGCTCGTTTTCACGTTCCATAGTTGTTGTGTCCGGACAACGGCTGTCGTTTTCTATGTCGCTGATGTGGCCGTCGCCCCGCGGCTGGTGTTGCTCGTTTTCACGTTCCATAGTTGGTCTCCGGACGTCTATAAACAAAACGCAAATCAAACATAATGATAGTAAAGAAAGTGTTCCATAGTTGGTGCAGTGCAGAGTAAGTTGAATTGCTTCTGAAAGAGTTGCCCTATTCTGTTCAGGTCGGTCATACACACATATATCCCATTACTACAATCGCCGTAATGGCATGATATGGTAATGGTGTTCCATATTACGGAAGGCAGTTCCACACCCTAGCGGTGCGACAAAGAAACGAATTTGAGAACAGCTTGCGCCTTTGCACTCGATACAGCGTCGAACCGTGCGAACCCGAAGTGTCACGCGATCTAGAACCACTGCAACACCGTAGGGATGTCGGCTCCCTAAGTGTGTTCTACCGCTTATTCCATGGGGAGTGCTCGGAGGAGCTGTTTAACGCAATCCCGCCGTCCCCTTTCCACCTCCGCGCCACACGCACTGGGCAGGGATTGCATCCCTATACGCGACTTACCGCGAATGCGACAGGCCGGCATGGCATTCGCAACCTCCGCATACGACCGAATGTCCATGGGCGTCGTTAGGCACCTCATGGGTGGCTAGGCGTCATATGTCGCGCTTTCAATAAAAAAAACCGTTGGACTCTTAAAAGCCCATGTCATGTTCAGTTTTCAGCTGAACAAAATGGCGGCGCTGCTGGTAGGTACCATCAAATCACATATAGGAACCTTTTTCCCGAAGGCGACAGACGCGCCTAGCAGTCCTAGCACCCGACCTAATACCTATGCATTATAGGTCGGTAATAAACTAACTAGTGTTAACTAGTATGTTGTTGCTAAAGCGAAATTTCGTTTCCCGCCTTTTTTTTCGTGCTGCACTACGCCCACGCACTGGACGGATCAGTTAAACCCTACAGAAACCTTTTTCCGTGCATGCGACAGCAGCGCCTAGCACCTGACCTAATAGCTATGCATTATAGGTCGGTAATAAACTAACTATGGTTAACTAGTATGTTGCCGCGAAAGAGAAATTTCGTTTCCCGCCTTTTTTTTTCGTGCTGCACTACGCCCCCGCACTGGACGGATCAGCGAACGAGACCCAACAGTGGCTGATGAAGTTCCACCGATTCCAGCCAAAATCTGACATAGCTATACATACAGACAACTGCAGGCGTGCAACGGGGGCGTCAGTGAGTCTATTCAACATCGGCTGTAAAGGAAAGGCAAAAAAAAAAATTGCGGTCTGTTCTCACCAAGTAACTCGTAGACGTCTCTTGACTTGAAAACTGCTATTTCTTTGCTGCGCGGCACCAGCAGCGATATCACTAAACGTTTGCAAACCTCGTTCGCACTCTACAGACTTTAATGACAATGAGAGATGCGTATGCGACCGAAGACGACGTCACGAATGCGGCAAATGCAGTACGTACGTACGGGGGCTACATCACTTCCGGTTCCCACTCGATTCCTTCTGGAACTTACCTTGAAATTAGTGAAATTAGAAAAAGGTGCTAAATTGTAATTTTGTATGTTAGCAAATGCGATTTAAAATCCATTATTCGGTACCATATAGGTGTAGGCCTACGAAGAAAGTATTAAAAGAATTTCTCCTTAAAAAAGAAGTGTATTTGACTTAACTTTTTTTACAAATGCTATGCGCACACCCAACGCCTCGCCCAACGCTGGAACCGGAAGGGGGTTCACACACCACCGGCCGAAAATCATATTATCAATTCTTTTATATAACTAAAGATTTTTTTTTATTACAAATTTAAGGGCTCTGGATGCGATGTCACAAATTACTTAATAGTTCGATGTTCTTTGGAGCCAATCTTATGTTTTTTTTTTTTTAATAATGAAACTATCTAGTGTTGTATCCAATATTATGCACCCATAATGAAAGTGTTTTTTCCAAATTATTCTTCAAATACCTGTATACGTAAATATTGCAATATATAGGTATATAGATATGTTTTTATAGAAATGAACATGTTAAAAGTGGATAGAGTAAATAAATATACTTTAAATAAATTAGACATCAATGCTTTAAATTATAATTTATTGCAACATTGTTGAATTGGGGCTTCGATGATATGAAAAGATGGCTCTGCGTGGGATCTTACCAACTTTTTACGGTGGAAAGGTTGCAATGGTTGCATGCGAGACGTCTTGTCAGATTTTTAACATTACCTAGGTACCTATATGTTTTTGATGAGATTCTTGTTATCGAAACATTGGGGCGTGGCCATCCACATTTGTATGAAACCATAGAGAAATAATGTTTTTGTTTCATGTTTTTTGTGTATTGTTTCGAAAAAAACATGCGCAGGAGTCGTGGCTTTAAATCAGTTAAAATGTGTTCCCGCCGATTCGGAGCACTTTTTAAGCGACTTCAAAAAAAATAGTAGGTTCTCAATTCGTCTGAATTTATTTTTATATATGTTTGAGCGAAGGAAGCTAAGGAGCGCGGCAGGGGCGCGGGCGCGGGGAGGGTAACGGCGGCGCCAGCGAGGCGGCGGCGGCGGGCGGCAGCGCGGCATGGCAGCAGCGCCGTGTGCCAGCGCGTGCGTCGGCTGACTGAGAGTTGAGACACAGCTGAGATATTTATTTGTTACTATGCAGAGGTCCGACAACAGCGCTCACGGGTTGCGGGGCGCGGGGAGAAGCAAGCTCGCTTCGAGGCGGAGGATTGGCGCGGCGTCTCGTCGCCACAGGACACACCGCCACGCCCCGCCACGTGCCGCCGCGCTTTGCCGCTCGGTTCTATCTATACCTACACCATCAGTGTTATCCCCTTTACCTTTAATAAAATCATGAATTTATGATATTTTTATCTTAAAAGAAAATATATATATAACTTTGTAGTGCTTCTAAATATTTATTGAAAAAGAACACATGTTTTTTATTTAATTTTATATATATTTCGGCGAAAAAAAAAACAAATTTAATAAAATCCAACGTCTGCTTTCTGTCTGTCTGTCTATCCGCTCATATCTCGAAAATCACTAATATATAAAGCGATTTTAATAAAAAAAAATTCTACGGAGTTTGATTCTTCCCATCTCAATTATATGCTACTTTTCATCACGTTAAATGGCTTATGAGGTTAGCAGAGAAGTCAAATATGAGAGCGGGCGGAGCCGCGGGCATATAGTATAATGAAGTAAGGTATATTATTTATTTTCACATTTTTACCATATTTATATTAATTTTACATATTTTATAATATTATACAAAAACTTATAAAAATACACAAAATTAATAAAAATCTAAATAAAAACGGTAAATATCCGCCGGCGGCGGGAGGCAGGCCTCCAAGCACGCCGGCGGGTGCAGGCCGTGGCTACGGAGCTCTCCGAGACGACGCGAGGCAAGCTACGAGCGATAGGTGGTGGTACTAGACACGTAGGCCACCACCACCCGCATCTCGGAGAGCTCCGTATCCGCCGGGCTGCGGGGCGACGTCACGCAGCTCTTCTATACTTGAAAGGCCTCTTGCGTGCGTCGCTGTGGCGCACGGCGCTGCACCGGTAGCGGAGGCTGCAAGCGAGCGGGACACAGGGCCGCGATAGCCCCAAGCTAACCGGTGGCGGCGGACTTCGTCCCGTCGTAGCTGGTGTGGCGGGGCGCGTCCCTGGTTCGCCACCCTCACCAGCAGACGCGGGCGATGGAGTAGCAAACCGTGGTGGATTGTGTGCGCTGCTGGTGTTGAAAGAAGCGGCAGGTCTTGTCACTGGATCCTCCGGCCACACCGCGAGGAGGGCGAGGCCTCGGGAGAGGCGCTGTTGACTCGGACGCGTTGCATCACTGGTCCCTCCTCTGACACAGCGGGGTGGTGAGGCGCTGAGGCGGTGTCGCCGGTATTCCGCTGCCGAGGCTGTCGACGACTAGTTTTATAAAATTTTCATTTTTCCGGATAAAATTTTTTCCACCCTGTCAGTCTGACAGCTTTTCTTCTTTATTATCATCAATAGTCATCAATCAATACTAATAATAAATCTGGTCCCAAAAACCGAACCGGTAATGGAGTTAATTAGTTTAGTTTTTGGAGATTAGGCGTTTGTAGACTCTATGTAGATATTTAAATCGACGATCACCCGAATTTGATGAAATTTAATACAAGCAAATTTAGCTATAGTTACGTGACACAGGATAGGCTCAATAAAATTCAGTTCCTGTTACGCTAAGATGTTGCTCTCATACCTAAAAACCGAATTGTTCCGCGCGCCGAAATAAAGGTACGGTAGCGGGCTTACTTACTGTCTTATTTTTAAATACGAATTTCACGCGAGCGAAGCTGCGGGCAAAAGCTAGTAATAATTTAAAAAGAGAAAGGTAGTAACCCATTTCGGCGTATGGAACAATTCGGTTTGTATTAATATGAGAGAAACTTCTTAGCGTAACCGGAAGTGAATTTTATTTATCCTATCCTGTGTCTCGTATACGTAAATGTGGTTGTACTAAGTTTCATCGAATTCGGACGATCGGTTTAAGAGTTATGGAGGAACATACATACATACAGAAAATATTTATAAAAATCGCCAATTAGTTTTAGTATCATACATAGAGTCTAAAAACTCAGCATCTAAAACAAAGTAACTAACTCCATGACCATTCCTTACAAATGTATTATTAGAATGATGATGATGATGATGTGATGATATTGATCGATCGAAGTTGTTAATATCATCATCATTATCAGGAGGATATATGTGTGTGTCCTTAACACCTGTACATGAGTCAGTGTAAGCGTTAAACAGCCTAATTCTATTTACAATAATTGCAAACATGACGGTTTTTGCCTTCCACGATGCCTTCCATGACCACGGTAACGTAGAACCTCTTCGTGTCTCTCTTTGCGCTGAACTCACGCCTAGGTGATGGTGATGCGTCACCAGTGTCACCACCGTCAATCCCCAGATGCGAGTGTTCCATGCCAATGGTGCAGTTTCGTCAACGCACCGTGCGGACGGAGCAGCTCGGTCTGAATGTCAGGAAAGCGAGTGGGGCCGACAGGACCCCTCTCTGGTGTTGAAGATGTGTGATATCGTGAGTTGGCTTGTCCTATTGCTCTGGCCGGGCCGGGTATCATCTACTTGGAAGTCTGCCTACGTCAAGCCCGTCCCAGAGAAAGGCGTTCGTTCTGACCCTGCAAACTATCGTCCGGTAGCGGTTACCGGCTTTGCAAGGTGATGGAGCGAGTTATTAACGCTCAATTGATGGAGTACCTACAGACCAACGAAATTATCTCCGACAGGCAATAGGGCTTCAAGCTAAACCGTTTCGGCCGGTGATCTTCTAGTCTACGTCACCGACCTCTGGGGTCAATCGCTTGAAAACTTTGGTGAAGCTATGGGGATTGGTCTAGCTAGACATATCAAAGGCCTTTGATAGCGATACGAGATACGGCTTCGCCTTCTCGCCGACTTCCTGCATGGACGCAGCATTCACGTGCTAGTAGACGGCTGCAGCTCTGATGCCATGACTGAACGCCGGCGTTCCACAAGGCTCCGTGATATCGCCTACTCTGTTCCTTCTGCATACCAATGACTTATTATCCCTTGGCGATATTCACTGTTATGCAGATGACAGCTGCCCCAACCCCAGTGCCAGTAAAGAGGAAGTGGAGGAAGGCAGGCGTAGTGTTGTTGCTGAAATTTAGTAAACCCTGCATCTAATTTCATTATGGGGTCCAGAAAATCTGGTATAGTTCAACGCAACAAAAACACAGGCGTTTGAAGTCTCTGGGCGTGTGCGTTTAGTGCTCAGCCCCGAATTCCAGGTGGCATGGTTTTATTTATTTATTTAATTTAAATGTTTATTAGCTCAAAGAACCTTAATTCTAGGTACATAATCAATTTCTAAATTCCAAACATCACGTTAACAACACAAAAGACACGTCATTTCATTACATTAAACATGTTTATATCACTACAATCAGAACTTTACAAATTAAATTGTTTGTATACGTATAACATTAATTCACCAATGATTATTGCGCACTGATAAACTAAAATACATTTCAATCACTAAAACACTCAATATAATATGTAAAAAAAATCAAACTTTATTAAAACAATTTAAATATAGTATTACGTCAACTATAGCACCCGTATCATCATCATCAGTGAGCATAAATTATATGAGCAGGCAGATCAATAATAAATATTAGAAACAGAAGGGGTTACAAAACTGGTCCTTGTGGCACGCCCACACTAATGTCTATAATAGCGGATGTTGATGTAAAAACACATTTTTATTAATAACAAATGGACCTCAACGTATTACCTACTATCTGCTACTTTGATAATTTTTTAACAGTTCCAACTATACACCCCTTATCCCATATTCTAGTAGGTATATTAAGAGTTATAGTATAGTATAGTTCTAGTATATCTAAAGTAACGCCACCGGCGGCGTTGCGATCATTGATGATGGTTGCGATTATCCATTTGTGATAATTTTTGTTCATTCGATACCTCTTGATTCAGTCTGCATATGCAGCCATAATTTTTTTAGTTTTTTACTGAATCTCTCTTCGGATCATTGCTTTTTTGTGGCGCCTTCGTTGTATGAATCTATTTTGGTGAAACTTGTTCCCTAAGTTGAAGTAAATGTAACCTCGTGTACTGACTTGTTACCTTTCACTATCCACAGTCGGTTCCTATAATATTTCACATATTTACAGTTTATTACAGTGTCCCATTCAATACACAATGTGATGCCCTTTAAAATGATACTACATTCATTGCTGTAGCACTATAAGACACAAAGTTGTTATAGAATTTAATGTTCAGAAGTTACGGAGAAAAAGTGCCAGTTACTATGAGTCATCCATCACAGATGATGTGATCGCACGATATGGATTGTTTTAATGTTATCATGACTGCGCAGCGCAAGCTTCTTCTCGCGGTATACACTTGTGGCACCGCGCTTGATCAAATGACGCTGAATAGTAAGCTTCGAACTGGTGTTTTGGTCGAATTTTGGGCCGCACGCCGACCCGCTTTGAAGTACTGCCCGTACCGGAGTAGTAAGACAGGGATAACCGGAGTAGAAGACAGGGTTTCCTGTAAAAAAATTCTCGATAAGCACAAGAGTTTGAGGAGATAAATTAGCAAAAACTAAAATACAACTTTTTCACACGCCACACGCAGTGACGACGATATCCCTCCTCCCTCCGATATCATTGATGGAATTGTGTTTATCTATCGCCCTTCACCGCCGTTCATCGTCGTTCACCACTGTTTACCCTTGACCTCTCAATCCTTCGACCCCTCGACACCCACGATTTTTCGGAGTTTACTCCCCATTTTCATAAAGAGCGGGACTGAATAAGTTCAATTTATTTTCATTTTCTCTCCGCGCACTCGTACTCGAATCCGTTTGGCTCCTCTCAGATTTGCCCGATTGTCGCTATTACGATAGCGACGAGCCCTCTCTTTATGACTTAATTCTTAGATTATCTTGCGTGAGATCATTCGACTTTACATTTGATTTAATTAAAACTTAGAGCGTTCACAGGTCAAACAATTTATAATCTCAACACATTTGTTACATAAGCCTGTTACCGTAATTAAATATTACATATTTTTTCTGTTCTGCTTTAAAATTTAAATCGACAGTAGATACCTTTCAAAAAACTATAAAAAAACCGCATGAAAATCGGTCCACTTTTTAACATAATTAATTTTGTTATTACTTAATTACTTGATTACAAACATAGCTAAGAACCATCCCGATTAAACAAGCTACCTAATAAAAAAACCCGCATCCAAATCGGTCCATCCGCTTGGGAGCTACGATGCCACAGACAGACAGACACACTCACAGACACCCTCAAACACAGGTCAAACTTATAACACCCCTCCGTTTTTATTTTCGTCGGGGGTTAAAAAGTTACATAGGTATTTGTTATTTCAATAAGAACCTCCGAGATTTTCAACTTTTCAAAACCAAATTGCTGGCGAAATCAGAAAAAAAATTCCAAACTTTGATGACTCATAATCACAACTAAAAAAATATATGTACTCTTCCATTATACTTCTTCTATAGTACCAATGATACTTCAAACATACGTACTACTCCTCGCTATTATAATTTCCGAAATATAGTAATTATTCTTTCGGGAACACGTTTGGGGTCTTTTTTCCGATTCAAACCAATTTCAAAAAAAGAAGGTTATCAATATTCAATAGGTATAATTCTACACGTATGTTGTAATATTATTGCAACTGCAATATATTCACATACGATAATCTATTAGGGTTTCCAAACAAATATACAAAATTTTATAGGTGTATGTATGTGTGTTTGTACATATGTTTGTATGTATGTATGTTTGTCCACGCATTTCTCTGAAACTATCGGATGTGACCATTATTTTTTTATTGGCTTACATTTACTTCAACTTAGGGAACAAGTTTCACCAAAATCGGTTCAGTAGTTTTCAAGATAACTGTTAAGTGTGTCAAATGGGCGAACAATTCTATACAACGACAAGCGATTTCTGTGATTCTTTTTCTTCTTCTTTTATGTGGCATTACTAAAAATATTTAAAAATCGGTGTAAAAAAAACCTTGAACCGACTTCAAAAAACAACTACCTAGTTAGAACAAAAAATGATTAAATAATTGTTGAAGGCGGTACAAAAGGGCTTCAATAATTAATTGCTTTTGTATCGCCTTTAACTTCATTATTTAATAATTATTTTTAGTTCTAAGTAGTTGTTTTTAGAAGTCGGTTTTTTTTTTTGTGGTCGATTTTGCGTTACTCTCACTCAACTCTCAAGTTCCGTAAATACCTCGCCTTATTTGACGTGCGGTTATTATGACATGCCACTTGATTCCATGTTAAAAAAATCGGGGTGGATAGAAGTCGGGATGCTACCGCTAGTTTTTTTCGTTAATTCGTTAATTTGGTTACATCAATTTCGAGAGACAGACAGACTGACAGACAGACAGACGGCGTAGATTTTGATTCCATGTACGGCAGATGTCCACAAAGATCTACCTATTTTTTTCGACATTTAAATTTAGAAGGTGAAAAGCTTGGGATCTATGCACAAACATTCGACTCCTGACTCACTTCATACGGGTGGCTGACTGTGCCCACTGCCCACCCACAGTTCAATCAGTTCAATGGAAGCTCTCAGCCAGCATGATACATCATCGTACTCACAGAGGGACTGTGTAGTCGTTAGAACTATTTTTTTAATAAATGTATTATTTCGAACAGGGACATCATACCGATTATGGCAACACAGAGCTCAGGTTAGCCAACTTTATAGCCAGAGGTAAAATAACTGTCATGCAAAATAAAAAATGATTTAGTACCGGTCATAGAGTAACTTATATGGTGGTATCGGTTTTTGACATGGAATCCTTATGTCTTACCCGTGCCATTTGCAAAAATATACCGCCATTTTTTGTATTTGTACTTTCGGCATACTACTATCTCACGAACCGCTCAACCAATCCCAGCAAACCAGGAGTCATTCGGCCGCCTTCCATCTATCTATGGCAACGTCAATGAATAATATTATGAACAATTGATGACGTCATAGCCTTTGCAAAAAAGGGTTCGAAAATCAATAAATGCCTATAACTTCTAAACTACTGGTCGGATCGACTTGAAATTTGTTTACTTCCTGTAAAAAAATTGTCTCTTCCTGAAGTAATGTATTTTATCCAAATCGGTTCAACCGTTTCGAAAAAAAAAAAGGAAAAAGACTTTGAGTGGGCATATCTCGGAAACTACTTATCCGTCATCCCAGCCTACTCATTCCCATATGGAAAATGATAAGTCTCGACGAGATAAAACTTTTTTTTTTCCAATTTCAAATTCAAATAATTTATTAAATAAAGAAACATGGTAACAATTTGCGTGAAAATAAAGTGAAAACATGTTCCCTTTACAGGATTGTTTAATTTTTGTTGCTCAGTTCGAGACACTGAACTTTCGTCTGTGACGCCTCGAACCCGTTTTCTCGGTCAGTTCTCCAAAAAGAAAAAAAAATTAATATATGTAAAAATAAGTATAGATATAATTTTGAGTATGTGTATGTAGGTGGGTAAGTATATGTAGGTAACTATAAAAGTGTTTCAGTGCGTAGCGTATGTATGATAATTTTTTAGGGCACATCTCTGAAACTACTGATCCCAGACTACTCATCCGCTACAGGAATGATAGGTCTCGACGAGACGTTTTTTTTATTATTTTTTTTAGTTTTAATATTTCTGCCCATGATTCCATGTCAGTGTCCACCGGTAGTCCCACCACTACCAGGGCATTTTTTTTTATTTGAAGCACCGTACCGTAACGCAGCGACGTAGGGCGTTAATTTTCTGGACCAAATTAATTTGTATTGATCTAAACTTTAATCTCTATCCTATCCCTGTGAAACATGAGCAAATTGTATCGAAATGCTCGACAGCTCGCTAACTATTGGCGGATGACTGCCGGAGTCTGTACGCAGGACGTGGAGCAGAACAGAACTAGTCCCGCACTCGACCTCCCTCTCTCTCTAACGATCCAAGGTTAGAAGGTCGTTTTATAAGTTGAAACATAAAACTTTCGTTTTGGAGCCACTGGAAATTGGAATTAACGTAAAGAACATAACAACATGCAGATTAACCAGATTATACAGGGTGTTGTAACGGCCAGTACAATAATTTCGCCAGCGCAATCCTCATGTTTTTCCGAGATAAAAAAGTGAATAAAGCTTTTCTCTAAAGTTTCTAGTCTTCGAGATATTAATTTTTGAAATTTATGTTTTCGTCAAGTGTAATTTGACTAGCGAAGGAGGGTGCTGGCGCGGGAACGGTCGGGGTCGAAAAACTCACGCCGCGCGCCGCCGCCACCGCCGCGTATCTCCTCCGTGCATTCGTCCCTGCTCGCTCGCTCACCGCGCGCCTTTCATTCCCACGTTCGTGCAGTACATTAGATTCTTTTTACACTAAATAAATCAATTAGTTTTTATGAAAACTGTAACTTATTATTTAAAGGGAATTCAGAAAAAAAGTTATTTCACTGTTTTGTTACTATTGATCCCAATAATCATTTCCAAAATTTTATGTAGTGGCCGTTACAACACCCTGCATATATTGCGAAGAATAATTGAACAGATTGATTGTGAATATTTTTAATCACACAAGTTTGATATGTTCTGTTTCTTTCATCACATGCCTACATACATACATCTAGGGAGTAAACGGTTAGGTAACTATACTTACAATCCAGACAACCCTTTAACGAAACAACATACTTTTTCTTATCGTATTTAATAATTTGATAACATGTTCCTGTACATACGAGTAAAACATCGTTCACAATAACGCGTTACGCGCACACCCGATGACAAAATACGAAATACAACAGGAGGGGATGAAGGCTTCAGCAACACGGACACACTCACCCGCACACACCACTCTGTCTCACACACACACACACAGCACACTGGCCAATGACATGACACGCCTACACGGAATATGTTTTAAGAGGAAACGCGGGCGGCGTTTTGTCCATACAGAATTACAAATATATTCCCCTATTTCCTGCCTGCATTTAGGGACTAGAGCAATTCTTTTTAGGTTTCCGTATCCCGTACGGAAGCCTATTACTAAGCCTCCGCCGTCTGTCCGTCTGTCCGTCTGTCCGAGGGCTGTATCTCTTGAACCGTAATAGGTAGCCCGTTGAAATTTTCACAGAATATGCGTTACTATGGCGGATAAAACAACAAATAAGAAAAATAAGAAAATGTTAATAATTAAGGGGGGCCCCCATACAAGAAACGTACAATAAAATTAGTCACACTATTGAATAATAGATGGCGCCACAGGCTTTTATACATTGAATTGTTGAAAGACAAAAGATAGCCGCTCAATTGCCAACGACCTCATTGAGGTGCTGTCATTTTCACACCGTAAATTGCTATCGACCTCATTGAGGCTTCTCTCCGATCGTCCTACATATCTTCGAAATTAAAATTCGAAGACCATGTCACCAACCTCCGTGCGCGAGTAAAACTCGCACTTAACAGATTTTTTAAATATACTAGGTACATTAAAGGTGGACATAACGTTTTTTTTAAGTTGTTTATTAGCTGATAAATATTGAGCTAGGACCCTTAAAATATTCTTAAAGTTGCCAAGTTTGAATGCGGTCTATAGACGTGGGTACACAATCTCAGTGCTTTTTTTAACAAAACGTGTCTATAAACAGTATAGGTATTGGTTTCTAAAACAGTTGATGAAAAAATCTTATAAATGGACCTAGTCGGGTGTCGCCGGGACGAAAACGAATCGCCACGGCAGCAAATATTTGAGGTATCTTACGGAGATCAGCGCGCGCCGGGCTGGCGCCGACACCTGCAGCGGTTAAATACAGCGCTGAATCTAGTGATCTTTCACTAAATTCAGCACACGCTTCGTTGAGTCCTTTTTTACGTATTATATAAGGTATTTCAATAGTAGGTGACGATACGCTAAGGCACCGCTAAGGGGTATATATGTATCAGATACTGATCACGTTCCCATACCAATTTTTTTTACGATATAAAAAACCTACTCACTCCTCAAATTTAATACGTAAATTGCGCGTATTAAATTTGAGGAGTGAGTAGGTTTTTTATATCGTAAAAAAAAATTTGGTATAGGAACGACGGTGATCACTTGATCAGTATATCGTTCGTTACCGTATTGAAAGACCTTATATAGTACTTATGTTCCCCAGCCTCTCCCCAGCAACATTAGTCCACCTCCAAGCCGGACTGGCACCTCCTCGGCGGTGAAATTGGCTGCGCCTGAGGCTTCGACCTCGGGCAGAGTCACCCAGTTCGGAAGCAATAAAAAAAAAGTTAAAAATAAATGTGGACAGTTTTGGAAGAGGGGACAGGAGAAGTGTTGATCTCACTCAGTAGATGGTGGGTGGAGTAGAACGCAACACATAACGCAATCTATTCTTGATATTTCTCGCTGCCCGCATTTCCTTTTAATCAACATTACATACTATATTGTCCTATGTACCTGCTACTTGTACACCTATAGGCTGCTTGGATGTCATTGGTTGATTTTATTCAACATATGGTAACTTTTTACTAATAATCTTAAATTATTTGAGTAAATCAAAGCCTAGTTGCGACCAGAAGTCACACACACATTCACAGTGCTAGCGTAGACACACACACACACGCACACATACAACAGTACGAAGTACATGCTGGGCGCTTTGTTGCTAATAAAAATAGAAAAAATAATATGATTCTACCCTCGACATGTGTATGCGTTAATGCGTATTTTATTATATGCAACTACCTGCACACGCCACATCATCACATCACAGATATAGCGTGATGACAACTTATTAATATGAAGACCATCAGGACCAGTCTAACCAAATTAAATAAGCAATGTGTGAGTAGTGACACTACCAACCATAGGAGTGTCGTGGGGGGGGGGGGGGGGGGGGGGGGGGGGGGGATTGCTATTGAATGTTAAGCAACGCTGGGTGCGGTCAGTACTTGGATGGGTGACCGCTGACTGTTGGAGGCTGACCGACTGAATGAAACGTCGGTCTAAACGGCTATGTAAATAGTTTGTGGCTTGTTTTCCGACAAGTTCAGTGTAGCCGGCACGATCAAAGGGGGAAGCACTGACGTGGCACCTAGTTCACCCGGTGTTATGGGCTGACATCACGGATGTTGTAGGTGATGTAGCCAACCGTGTCAGTTTCCATAAAAAAAAAAACAAAAAAAAAAACTTACTTGGTATCTCAAGTATAATTTGTTTTAAAATTACAAAATTAATTATCATTTTTTTGCACAATAACAAGGCATGCAATGGTACGACCACCTAGGTTTCTAGGCATTCCAGTATCAGAATATCTCGTGATCTAATCTGAAAACCCCCTCCACAACAAAATGCTGGGCCCCCCAGTGCCTCCAACTTATAGTTAATTGATCATCTATACACAAACTTTTCTATATTTTTTGCGTCATATGGCCTTTTTGTATTTTTAGCTTCATGCTTTCCGTGGTGTTTCCGTGCAAGTAATGAAAGGCGACTGATACGGGCGAATAACAAGTGCGCGGACCTACGCTTACTAGTTTTTTTTTTGTTCTGTGCACGAATCTAACTGTTGCGCAGCGAACCCATTGCACACAAATAATTATTATTATTTTTATCACAAGCACTCGTACACGACCATTCATAGGTGCATTTTAAATATGTGCATTGTACAATGTAATGTTGTACAGGAATAATTACATGACTACATATGCAATAACATTCTCATTTTTTTAATTCTAGGATACAATAAGACTTCTTAAAAAAAAAAAAAACTTAAAATCACATATCGCCTGAACAAATAAAGTAAAACATTAATTCACAGAATAATTTTTTTTTTATTGACAGCTCGACATATGGCGCCGAGCCACCCATAAGGTGTCTAACGACGCCCATGGACATTCGGTCATATGCGGGGGTTGCGAATGCCATGCCGGCCTGACAGGTGCCCATTCACGCCCCTCTTGAAGGACCCGAGACTGTACTTGGGGGGAAATATATGGGCAGAGAGAGCGTTCCAGAGTTTATGGGTTCTGTAAATAATATCGTGACATACGGGTATAGTCTACTAACACCATAAAAGGCAGAAATGTATTGTTACTCTATTGTTAAACTGAACTTTATTGCAGTAGACATAAGGACGAATATCACATGGCTAATCTAACTTGAGTTCAGAAGGCGAAGACTACAACTAGAGATGTATGAAGTTAAGCGCCGTATCTATAATAATTTATTACATTGTATTAACTAGGAACTTGGTACTCTGTAACAAGTCGCCGACCCTGATTGACAGGGTTCTACATAGGTACTTTGCATGCATGTCTGCTCACTTGCCAATGAATCTGACAGACCGGCATGGCATTCGAAATCCGCGCATACAACCGAATGTCAATGGGCGCCGTTAGACACCTTAACAGCACCACATGTCGCGCTTTCTATAAAATAAAAGGTTCTATGTTGTGGTGGTTTTTTAATTATCGTGGTAGTTTAAGTAAGCGGTATTTAAACATCCTGTACGGCATAGAGACCTAAAACAGTGAACCAACATGTCACATGGATGCAACCATGTAACAGTGAGCAAGTTTGTCATGGAATTTGGTCTATGATATGGAGCACATATGTACATTAGTCTAAAATTGCATTCAATGAATGAACTGAATATTGCGAATAGCTCTCTGTCGCACGTGTGCTCTGTGTCGGCGAGTGGGCAAGAGATGGAGTTTGTTGAGGAGCTCATTTCATACATGTCCAGTTGTAAGCCAACCATACGAGTAATATTGTGATCTGCTGTTTCGATGATGTTGAAACCAAAGCTCCTAGGTATATTTACATTTTTGTTTTTTGTCCCTGGCCGTAGCGGACATAACATTTTAAGCTCAAAACATTTTTATTTACTACTAGTGGAGATATTTCTTGTATTTTATAAATTAATAAAATTTTATTAAACAGTAAATCGGACATAAAAAAGAAACGCTAATATGAATGATGCTACAAAATAAATTCTCAAATGAGTAGGTACCTATATAGGTACCTATGTAGGTACCTAGGTATGTAAATTACAGTAGAACCTCGATTTTACCGGGAGCCATTGTGGATTAAGCCTACATTGGATAATACAGACTTTATTACACTATAATCAAATTAAATAATTTTTTTTAAGTAAAATATAATATATTAAAAATAATATAATAAATATTTTATTAGTTCATTATAAATAACGCAACCTCGGTAATAAGTTCGGATAATCCGGGTTCTACTGTAGTATTCGTCTTAACTAGATCTTTAATTTGTTAATGTCAATTAAATTTGCACTATTAGCTGCGTTTAGCAAATAATTATATATAAAAAAAATTGTGGGTGCGTGTACTCAAGTACGCGCATTAGAAGTTATACTTCTTTGGCGTGATTCTCCCCCTCCCCTCTCTCTCCCACCGCTTATAGGTATATCGGGCAGCGCTGCACAATACTTTGTATGCTGTGATAATGACAATTTTCATATTTTCACAGCACCTTTAAAGAAGTATAACTTCAATACCTGTACATTTCGGAAAACGACTCCATAAGTGATCAATAACCTGCCGTAACAGAGTTGATGTCTACCTGACGCAGGATAAGAGCTGGGTGTTGTGTCGCGGTGCAACCATGGCAGATCTCAAATTAATGTAGGTAGGCACCCTTAGGAATTAATTATCACTTACGTGGACACTCATTAACACTTAACTCAACCTCAAGCAAATCAAACATTAAAATCTGTAGGTGACTCCAGAGGAAGTGATTAGTTCTACTTCTGTAAACAGTTCTAAAAACACACTTGATATTTACAAAAAAAAACTTTAGAAAAAAATATAATATCTACCTGTATATTTATATGCAGCTAATGCTGCTGCTAGTGTATGTAAACAATAATAGGTATATAAAATTTATCAAAATCAAATCAAAATATATTTATTGCACTTGAAAGTTTTTTTGCAAAAGGTACAGCTTAACACCGTAGGCGTTCTCCCCCAGCCAACCTTTGGGTTATTATGAAAAAGTGTGGAGTGGCAGAGAAGAAATAAATGAATGATGGATGATAAAATATAGACATATAATTTAAACAGATAATAAAACACAAATACAAATAAATGGAGAAACATACACATATATATATATAAATATATACAATATATATGATGTATAAACATACATACTTGTAAATAACATATACAGGGGAGGTAACAATAGACTCTAAAACATTTATCTACATGAACACTAATGAATAAAGTTTGTAAACCTGGATGTAGGAGGTTATCTCCGAAAATACTCATCCGACTTTAAAAAAGTATTTGACCAATATTTAGAATAGACCTTCATAATAACCATAAAAAAAAAAGAGCTAGTTAATAATTGTGAAGTTCCAAAAAGTACGTCAGAACACGCTTTTTAAACACAAATACTGACGAGGATAGACGAATATCGAGGGGTAGCGAGTTCCACATGCGTGCATGCATTCACACATTTATGTAAATGGTTTTAAAAACTAAACGTGTTAATAAAGGCATTAAATAATAATAACCCGCGTCGTCATACCTCAATCATGCGCCTGCGCGCACGGTGGCGGCACAGAACATTTGAGAATTGGCTAGAGGCGAAATTAACGCTAGGCGAGCGCGCCGCATGTAAGTAGGTACCGGTTGACTTACTTCGTACCTACTAGGCACGAGATCGCATGACTTCGTGCATACATCGCAGAAAGCATTTCTTGACACATAGAGTGGTACACGCATGGAATAAAGTCACGGAAGAAGCTATCAGCTCGCCCTCAATAAATAGTTTCAAAAACCATATTGACAAAATAAACACTCAATCTAAAAAAGAAAATAAACCATAATATAAAAATCATAAACACAAGTGCACTCGGAATATTAGAATACACGCATCAGCATGTATTCTAATATTGTTGTTGTACAACATGTCTGGGAAGACTACTTTTATCGTAGTACGGACTAAAATGGTCGTCGTGGTTTAAGTACAAGTAGTACGGCAGGTCCATGTTCCTTCCAGACACTCCTTATTCCGTGGGTGGCACTAACACGTGCTAACACTCAGCCAGCTGTCCTTACCCTGCGTCAGGTGTCGGGTTATTTAGTTATAGCATCAATTAAGTTTTTCTTACAGCGTAGCGACATGTGATGTAATTACATCAGTATTACATACATTTTCACATTTATAGAGGGTTAAGTATTTAGCTATTTAATAAATTCATTACGGCTAAATTTGTCATATAGTCTGCCAGCGTAAATATTATTTTTAAAATAATTGCTGCGACGTTCCTTGTGCCTAGAAATCACAATAATATTAAACTTATGAAAAATTAAATGAAATATCACATTTTGTACTGCGCCAACATATTACAAAAAAAACTGCGTTAAAACGCAGAGTTGGGGAGTCAGCCAGAACAAGGCAATATTATCTAACTCTAACCGCACTCGGCTTAACTGCACCGCGGCGGAGCGGCACGGGGGGCGCGGGGAAGGGGGAGAGGGGATAATATTCCTTGTATGAAATAATTGTATGAGGGAGACCGCACCACGCGTCGCGACGCAAAAAGCATTTAATATTGCCATCAATTTATGCCGAACCGCTCCCCCGCCGCGCAGTTCCACGGAGTGTGATCTTACTTTAATATGTAAATAATATGTAGATAGACGAAAACTATTTCAAACAATGGACCTGCCAAGAAACTGAATTGATTAAGTTTTATGCCTGTCCTATAAATGCTTTTAAAATGTAATTCTGGGTTACTTACCTAATATTCACAACAAAAGCTTAAGAAAAATGTTATTCCAATTCAAGCCGAGTAAATTTAATTTGCTATTAGTTAAAAAAATTAAAACACTATTAGTTGTCGTACAGGCCCGAGCAGACCACAAGTGAGACATTTCAAGCAAATAAAATCGTATCTAAGCTAACAAAAGTACTAACAATATGACATCAGTTTATTCCCTGTTTGAACTATAAATTAACAACAATAATAAACAATAAATCGAGCTCGTCAGTTCGAAAACTTACTTAAAACAAACTTAACCTACACCGTAAATGATGAGCATTACGTAACGCCCTAAAACGTAAAACCATAGATATCTAAATGTAATGGCTAGATGCAGCGTCGAGAGCGCTCTGTATGTGTAACAAAATTCCTACAAAACAACTTAAGAAAAGCTCTACAGGACCCATCTCATTCCACATCTAGCCTTCTTGAGATATCTATGGCTACGAGAGAAAAGTTCATGCTCAAAACGAAATGGAATGGAAAAAAAAGGAATAAGGCGGGCGCACACGCAGCCCCCGCCGCTCCCAGCTGCGGGACCAGCCTTGGAGCCGCGGGTACGCGCGGTGGATGAGCGCGCGCGTCTAATGGCGGTTCTCGAAGAGGAGGTCCACGACGGAGGGGTCCGCGAGTGTGGAGGTGTCGCCGACGTCCCGGTCGTTGACGGCTATCTTGCGCAGTATCCGACGCATGATCTTGCCGGAGCGGGTCTTGGGCAGGCCGGGCGCGTGCTGGATGACGTCGGGCACGGCGAACGCGCCGATCCTGGCGCGCACGCGTTTCCTCAGCGCGTCCGTGAGCGCGGCGCCGAAGGTGGCCGTGTCGGTCGGCGTGATGAAGCAGTAGAGAGACTCGCCCTTGACGGGGTGGGGGCGGGAGACGACCGCCGCCTCAGCGACGTCCGGCTCCTCCGTGAGCACCCCCTCCACCTCGGCTGTCGACATGAGGTGTCCAGACACGTTCAGCATGTCGTCGATCCTGCCCGTCACCCACAGGAAGCCGTCCTTGTCGCGTCTCGCACCTGCAAACGTACACACGTACATACATAGCACACGCTGTATCGACAAGCGGGCGGTATGCACTGAATGAAAGGTCGGTCGAAACGGCCATGTAAATAGTTCGTGTTTTCCGTCCAGTTCAGTGTAGCCGGCACGACCGAAGGGAAGCACTGACGTGGCACCAAGTTCACCCGGTGTTATGGGCTGACATCACGGATGTTGCAGGTGTTGTAGCCAACAGTGTCAGTATCCATAAAAAATAAAAAAATCGGTTGTTACAGCACAGTACCGACAACCACGTTTAGGAAAGTATTAGGACAAGATAACTATTAGGTAAGCAACAGGTAAGGCATGTAGACCCACCTGCTGTAAGATACAGTGGAAGGACCGTGCCAAGGTGAGAGGTGGCTGTCGCCGTTTAGCACGGCGTCTCGTCCTTATCTTTTAGTCGCCTTTTACAAGCACGGCACAAGGGAGAGATACAGTGGGCTATTCTTTTTAAGTAGGTTTAGGCTTCACCTGAAACTTTTTTTTTTATGGAAAGTATTGTAAGAAATTATATTGAATTTATATAAGCTACAGTGAATAATTGATACTGAATGGAGGACTCATCGTGAGTAAACAAATATATTATTATGTATGCAGAAAAAATTGCATCACATAATAATATTATGTTAACGTGAAAATGTGTTTCTACAAATTCTGCACAGTTGTGTAGCCGTGAGAACACAAAGTCTGTTAAGTGTAAGCGTTGCCAACATACAGCGGACCGCCTTGAGGTCTCACAGTGCGGAGAATGGTCCACCCCTGCCTCCCTACTAACTAACACGAGATGCTGAGCAGCAAACATCAACAGCAAGTGTTTGACTCCTTCTTGAACGTAATAGTGAGTGTGATGTGTTGGGAAATGGTAGCTATGTTTCATAACGCCAATTTATAATGTACGTATGTTTGTCTATGTTCAATATTGATTATTGAAAGTGGCAACACATCTCTCCCTTTTTAATTTATGTCCGTTCCTTCCTGTTCGATCCTCTGTTCGGTTATCTGTCGTCTGTCTCGTCTAATGTAATTTTGTATCGTGTTGTTCTTCTATTGTGAATTCCTGATCGCATTCATGTGTTTTAACACTGATTAAAACTGTATTGTATGCTGACAGTGCGTATATTATTTCGCTCCGTCACCCATCACGCACAACTACCTGCCACTGCCAACATGATGATGCTAAAGTATAATGCGCGGGGCGGATCTCGGCGTGTCGCCGCCGCAGCGGCTCGTCAGTGTTCTCCCTCGCACCCGCACCGTACTTGTATAGTGTATTCGCGTGGCGGGTCGCCCGCTGCGGCGACGACACGCCGAGATCCGTCCCGCGCATTATAAGACCTTGCTCCGTTCCACTTCAATTCTGTCCTTCAAAACAATTTTCATGCAGTTAGCACTAAATGGACTATTATGTATATACGCATATTATAAGGTCTTTCATTAGTAGGTAACTTTACGCTAAGGGGTGTATGCGTATCAGATACTGATCACGTTCCCATACCAATTTTTTTTTATGATATAAAAAGCCTACTCACTCCTCAAATTTAATACGTGAAGTGTGTCACCTTAATAGGTAGGTGTTAAGATCGTAAAAAAAAAATGGGTATGGGAACGTGATCAGTATCTGATACACATACACCCCTTAGCATAGCGTTACCTACTATTGAAATACCTCATGAAATATACTTTTATTATAATTTTTTTTAATTTTATTATTTTTATTATACATACACGGTGAACAAAAAACCTGTCGAACACCCGAAGGCAGGAAGTACAGTTTCAGATACTGAATCGGATAGGCTAGTTTTTTTTTTAATTCGGACAAAAATTTTCAATAAAAAAATCAAATTAGTATCAGGACCTTTTACTTCTATGCAAAATTCTTTACTGTAGGCGGCGGGGCGGCGCGGCGCGCAACACAAAGCGCCTGCCGCACCGGTGTCATAAATTATCTTGAGGCGGCTTGAATGATGTGAAGACAGAGAGCGTTTTCTTATGTCTTTAGTGAAATTCTTTGTAAAATTATTTGCCGATTTTGATTATTTTTGTCTTTTGTACTGAAAATGAAGTCGGTAAGTGCTTTGAGGTCAGTTAGTGTGCAACAAACTATTATTTTGTATACCTAAAAAGTTTTACAATATTACCTAGGTAGGTACCTAGAAAACTGCTATCACGTGCTTAAGACATATGGTAGTAGGGATTAACTTCACCTCACTGTTATGTATGATGGATGGCATGCAGACATAATTTAGTTGTTTAAATACATCTTGATACTTTAGGAATATTAAAAAAGGGCATATTTTCATTAGAATTTTGAAAAAAAAAACTAGCCTATCCGATTCAGTATCTGAAACTGTACTTCCTGCCTTCGGGTGTTCGACAGGTTTTTTGTTCACCGTGTACATGGGCGGGGCGGGCGACCGAGCTGTCTTCTTTTGAGAGAGGTCCGAGGATCGAAAATGGTTGAGTGTACCTACCAATAAAATTTTTCTGATTCGAACAATTTACGTACATACACTCACCAGTTACTTCTGTTTCGGATTCCATGTAAAAACTGTAGGTCCACCGGCTTATTGCCTTAGGAAGAAACTTCCTAAGGCAATAAGTCAGCCCTTGCCACGCATCAGATGGCATACATTTATATATTTCGGAAGTTATACTTCTTTAGCCGCATTATGAAAATATTATATGGAAATACGTTATGAAAATGGGGAGTAAACTCAGAAAAAACGTCATCGTCATCGTCATCGTCATCTTCACAGCGGACGGACAGAGGTGCGTCTCTGCCTGCATCTCAGGAACCCTAGGTAGTGAATGAAGGAAGCGGCGTAGGTATACCGTCGCCGGTGCAGTAGTAGCCGGGGAACCTGGTGAAGTAGACGGTCTGGTAGCGCTCGTGGTCGGCGTACAGTGTGCGCATGAGCCCGGGCCACGGGCGCGCGAACACGAGGTAGCCCTCGCCCTCGCCCCCGACCACCTGCCCGCCCTCGTCCAGCAGCACCGGCTCCACGCCGAAGAACGGGAACGACTACAGCAACAACAACAACAACTCATATTCATACCTCTTATGCATTTTTATATTAAAAATCGGTCAAGTGTGAATTTTAATCGTGCACTGAGGATTCCGTAGATCCGCTATACTGATAGATGCTCGTGAACGGGTGCTGTTCGTGGAGACTGGCCTGCTCCAATTGGTAACATTGTATATTTTATATGCTAGGCGTATATTTTTAAAAAGAACTATGGTATCTGTCATGAACTGTTACATTTGTCGCAGATTTATATTTTTACGTTATATGTATTACTTTTTGGCCTTTGAGATTTGTACTACTTCGTATTATCACTGGTATAAACCGAAATGCTACAAATATGCAACAAATTTTCTGACTGCATACGAATTTAGAATTTTGACAGGGTACACCCTGTACCTTAATTAATACTGCTGGCGCATGCTAAATACTAATTTGACTAATTGATACATTAAGTATCAAATTAATTAATTTATTTTTATTTTTTTGACATTGTACTACAATGTGGTATGAATATTTATAATTGACATGACTTGATACGATATGTATCAACAATTTCTGACAAAGGCCTTTTAGTACACTACGTTAAAAAAAGAAGCCCGTGAAGTTTCTTGCCGGCTCTTCTTTGTGGGTAATCGAACCGGATAGTAAAAACTAAACAGGACAAATTCAAGCGTAGTGTACTACCATACGAATGATGAATAAAGAATAAAGAATAAAACTATACCTGTCATAAGACCATTAACCGTCTATCTGTTGTCTTTCTACAATGTAATATGTAAAAGCCTGTGGCGCCACCTATTAAACCACAAGCCTGACTAATCGATTCTTAGCGCGTTTCTTGTATGGGATCGACTTAATTTTTTACTTTTTGTTGGCACATCCGCCATAATAACACACATTCTGTAAAAATTTCAACCGGCTACCTATTACGTAACTTAGTCGCTTTTCACCATAAGCACGGGGAGTGATGCAGTGGGGCTATTATTTTTATTCAGCTTAGCTGAATGATATAGGTATGGAGACTGACCGCAGCGCCGGGCTTCATGGGCGTGGCGGCGGGGAGGGGTGTGAGGACGTGGCCGCCCGTCTCCGTCTGCCAGAATGTGTCGACGATGGAGCAGCGGCCGCCGCCGACCATCTTGTAGTACCACAGCCAAGCCTCCGGGTTGATGGGCTCCCCCACGCTGCCCAGGATGCGCAGCGACTTCAGGTTGTGCCTGCGCAGGCACATGTTAAGGGGTGAAGTACATCATATAGGTTTTCTGTGTGAAACTCGGCGAAGAAATGAGAGGGGGTTGGAGGTGGGCTTATCTAAGCGCGGTGGGCTGCATAGCATACATGGTGTAAGGGAACGTACGCATACCACATGACCGATTTTATGCCTCTTTTGGACCCCTCTCCCGTTGTGACCGTGCGTGGTATCTTTGGGGACGAAAATGTAATAAGCAAGATGCATAGGTACTCACTTGAGGATAAATGAGTCGCCGTGGCTCATGAGCGAGCGGATGGCGGTGGGGGCCGTGTAGAACTGGTTCACCTTGTACTTCTCAATGACGGCCCAGTACCGTCCCACGTCGGGGTAGAAGGGCGTGCCCTCGAACTGTCGACGCAAACCCACAGGTTAGTTCAACACTCATCAAGTTACATACATACATAGCGTCACACCTGATTTACAATGTGGCAGGCAGAGACTGGGAACTCCGCATGCCATGATCCTGACTCCGATTTGGCGATAATTTCGTATTTTTTTTAATTTCTTTTTTATGGAAACTGACACGGGTGTCTACGTCCCCTATACAACATCCGTGATGTCAGCCCATAACACCGGGCGAACTTGGTGCCACGTCAGTGCTTCCCTTCGGTCGTGCCGGCTACACTCAACTGGACGGAAAACACAAACTATTTTTACAAAGCCGTTTCGACCGACCTTTCATTCAGTGCGGTGGTAGCAACCCGGGCGGGTTAAACCCTGCCACCTAGTAATATAAGAAGGGACTCATATCCCTTAGTCGCCTTTTACGACATCCTCCACGGGGAGAGATGCAATGGGGCTATTCTTTTAAAGTACCGGCCCTACACGGTCAAATACACGGTCTAATCGGAGACTAGCTGACGAGGGCTTGAAGCGAGCCGAAACGTAACGCATGCTGGAGAACTATACAGAGTGGCGACTCGCTAGTCCCGACCTCGATAGACACCCTCCTCTACTGCCAACGGGCCAGAACTGCCAGCAGTTCAACACAGGCGCAAATTGTAGCCGACTGGGTTGGTACCACCGTACTGGATGTAAGATGGCCGCATAGCAGCCTCGGCTGTGTTCTCCTCTAGTCCAGTATAGCCAGCAATCCAAGAAAGTCTCCGGTATGGCACCTACCTTCTCGGAGGTGATATTGGCTGGTCGGAGCATGCGCTTTGGCCCGTCCGATTCAGCCACCCATACCGGATCACATAAAAAAACCATCGAAATGAAGCAACTCACTAGTACGGAGGTGGCGCAGTTCGCGAGCGGTCCGTACACGACGTAAGTGTGCCCAGTGATCCAGCCGACGTCGGCGGTGCACCAGTAGATATCCTTCTCGCGGTAGTCGAACACGTAGCGGAATGTAGCCGCCGCGTACAGCAGGTAGCCGGCCGTCGTGTGCACCACGCCCTTCGGCTTTCCGGTCGATCCACTACACACCAGTCATCATCAATAATCATCATCATAATCGTCATTATCACATATCAAATAATGATGGCAAAATTTCCCCATTCCACCTCCGCCCAACGCGCATCGAGCAGAGATTGCGTCCCTTCACGTTGGAGGTTGGTTCTGCAGAACTTTCCTCCACAGAACCGGTAATCTCTGGGACGCTCAGCCTGTCCACATATTTGCCCCCAAGTACAATCGGTGGACCAGGCTCTCCACGAAATGTACACCAAGAGATGGAATAAGGATAGGTAGTCCTTTAAGCGGGTGGACTGATGAGCTGAGATCAACATGTCCACGATGGTGGCGCATTTTTTTTATCGAAGCTATTCCTAGAAGAAGTCCCGAAGAAGTCCTAATAAGTTTTTCTATATTATAATGATATTTATTTATTTCTATTATTATCATTGCTTTTTCTATATTATAATGATATAAGTCAAATATATACATTATGTTTAGAATATTTCCACTGAATATTATATGTGACAGGAAAACCTTTCCCAGACAGGCCTGGTCAGCCAGGGAAAGTAGACCGCACTAGACCGTGGAAATATGTCGACATCCTCTGCTTCTCCGCCTTATGGCCAGTTTTACCTGACCGAAGGAGGGTTATTTAATAAATACAAATATGTTTTTATATAATTTGAAATGCATACTTTTAAGAAAATATACGAAAATCGAGCATTCTGGTACCTTATCTCCGAAACTACTGAGTCTGAAAAGTTGAAATAAGAAAATAGGGAATATAGGGCCTCTCCTCTATTATAGCTTTTCTTTTTATGGAAACTGACACGGTTGGCTACCTCACCTATACAACAGCCGTGATGTCAGCTCATAACAGCGCGTGAACTAGGTGACATGTCAGTGCTTCCCTTCATTTCATGTCGGCTACACTGAACTTGACGGAAAACACGAACTATTTTATAGCCGTTTCGACCTACGTTTCGATCAGTGCGGCGGCGGCGGTACCAAAGCGGCCGGGTACTTAGTAAGGTAAGAAGGGAAGGGACCTACAGTTTAACGTGGAATCCGAACCACGGTCAGCTTACAGGAAGGCCTTCGTGCATTACATGCTGCTTGATAAAAATCTTATCCGAATACTTTGCGAAACGTGGTGGTCGGTGTTATGCTGTAATATACTAGTGTCCTTGCAGCACAACACCGATTATTCTGCTTACCCCGATTGTCAGGATTCAGCGTGTGTGATATGTAAGTATGTATGTGTGTGTGTACCATACTAAAATTACATAAGCACAAAATTATCCAAACCAGATGACTATTGGACAGACTGAATCGTCAACAGCTCTTTTCCCGTTCCACTGTTGGGCGTAGGCATCCATTGCCGTCACGGTGAGTGAGGAGATATGAATAGAGTAGGTATATACCTTGTGTAAAGCATCAGGAGTGGATCCTCGGCGTTCATCCACTCGGGGGGACAGATGTTGGACTGTCCGTCGACCATGTCCTGCCAGTAGACGTCGCGATCCTCGTTCCACGGGTACTGCAATGCCAACACTCTCTTCACTCAAATCAATTAGTTTATTGCACAAACACATTGCGATATACCGACAAGTACAAATAAAAACTTACAGCCCGGAGGCTGTAACCTAGGTAGACAGTCCTAATATTGTACAACTGCATGCTTAGTTATGTTTCACTCAAATCTAATCCCACTTTTCTTCTGGAGAGGCGGCGCGGGCGGCGGTCGGGCTCCTGAACAAGAACCAAGGAGGAGGGAGTACAAAGGACTTCTAGCTATCTCTAATTTCTAGTAGATAAAACATGTGGCGCCCAAGTGGCGCCAATAGTGTGTAGAGGCAGCACTTCGTAGTCCAATGTCACTCTGGTCGGTGTAGGTACACAGCAGAGGAGGGTAAGGAAGAGTCAAGTGTAAAACATGACTCTTCTTGAAAGGCGGCGGAGACGGATAGTGAGTAATTTGACGACGCAGTCGATATTGGAAACCGAGTGGACAAGCTCAAGTTTCAAGTGGCAATAGGTTGGGCACGTCAGACGATGAGACGACGATCGTTGGAGTAACCTTCTCCTACACTGACGGCCATGGTGGACAGGGGAACGTAGTGTGGGAGGGAAGGAGACGTCGAAACATCTACGTCACAGCGGAGAGCCGAGTTTACATGTAGCTAAAGGCCGGGAGGACTGGAGAAACATTCGAGAAGCTTAGGTATGTCCAGCAGTGGACGCTTACTCTACTGACTGCTACAATTATAATTTGTTTTTTTATGTAAACCAGCATGGGTGGCTGTGCCGAGAGACCAATGGTGCAGTCGACAGAGCCAAAATCACCTCTCCTCGCGAAACCACGCTCAGTTCGGTGCCATGCCAGCAGATTTGCGGACTGTTGCTAGGCTGTCTAGCCCGTTAATACGACGCTTGAAGACACCCTGGTTAAAGGATTCAGGAAATACACTCGCCGGAAGACAGTTCCACACTCTAGCGGTGCGACAAAGAAACGATTTAGAAAACCGATGAGTTCTCAAAAGCCCAATGTCAACAACAAAAGGGTACTGAGTCTCTCTGCGACGAGTCATGCGAAGATAGGACGGGTGGCAGGGAATAAGGGATGCTAGTTCCGCAGAGCAGCGTCCGTGATAGTATCTGTAAAACAGACTAAGCGAACCCACAAATCGTCTTTGACTCAGGGACTCCAGACCATCTGTAAGTTTCGGGTCACCAAAAAGACGGATGGCTCGGCGCTGTATCGAGTCCAAGGATGCTAGCAGATAATGGGGACTACCCTCCCAGATGTGACTGCTACTACTCTCACTGACTGCCTGACTGACTGAAGCGACTGAGTAATTATAAGCTTCTCACATCGTAGACGTTCTCCCCGCAGGGCGTGACTCTGCGCAGGTGCGAGACGACGACGCAGAGGCTGACCTCGTGGTTGTGCTTCACTTCCGACTTGTCCATCGCTTCGGAGCACACCTTCTTCAGCAGCAGCAGCTTCTCTCCCCGCCAGGCGCCGTCCGCCGTCACCAGCACCTTCGCCTTGCAGTCAGCCATGCGCTCAGCTAGCGAGTCCGAGGAGAACCCCGCGAACTGCAGACACAATCACATTTCACAACTGCTGCGACCACGCCACTTCTTATTCATGGGTGGCTGAGTCAGAAGGGCCAAAGTACTTGCTTCGACCAGCCAATATCGCCTCCGAGAAGGTAGGTGCCTTGCCGGAGACTTCATTTTGGATTGTTGACTATGCATCTATCTTTCGTCTAGCCAGAACGGTGGTGCCAAACCAGTCGCCTCGACAACGATTTTGCCTAAACTGCAAATCAACTGCAAATAGACGAAATGGTATTTTATTTTTGTTGTTGTTTTTATCCTTTTTTTGGGATAGGCCACAGATCAGAGAGGATTTCTGTGCCTAAAGGTGTATACCATGCAGCCTTGTCTGTTATTATATATATATATATTTTTTTTAATTCTATATGTCTTCAATTGTTGTTGTTAAAATAAATTCGTATATTGATGGGGAACATTCCGTATTAGCAAGTAGGTCCTGTGTGACGCGCGGCATATGGTACACGAAATGGTATATATGAGTATGGTGGCGAAATGGTAACGCGCTGGCGGCTCAAGCCGGAGTTTCAGGTTCAAATCCTGGTCGGGACGTCTCTTTATTTTCGGCTTTGCATTTATCTAATGGAAGAAATAAGCGAGTATGCTCGAGTTTAGTACTTTATTCTTTATATTCTTTATTCTTTATTCATCATTCGTATGGTAGTACAGTACGCTTGAATTTGTCCTGTTTAGTTTTTACAACATGCCGCTAAACAACAACAACAACAACTAACTCAAATACCATACCCATAGCTGGCTGCTTTGCATAGAAAAAGGTCGTAAGCCGGTGTTGTTTTTTAATTTTAAAAAATTAATGGTAAAAAAAATTAAAAATCCACAACAATAGTGTTCTGTGCTTGTGGTTTAGTTATTTATAAGTGCAATAAAAATTTCGTTTTATTCATTCACTTTTGCGTCAGATGAAAAAATGATTTATTTAGATATTTTTCATCTGACGCAAGAGTGGATCAATAAAACGAAATTTTTATTGCACTCATTAATAACTAAACCACAAGCACAGAACACTATTGTAGTAGATTTAAATTTTTTTTTTTCATTAATTTTTAAAAATTAAAAAATTTTCTATGCAAAGCAGCCAGCTATGGGTATCGTCTTAAAATAGACAAGACTTAGATAGTCGAATGGATGTAAGAAGAGAGTAGGTACTCACGACGACGGAATGTATGGCGCCGATCCTGGCGCAGGCGAGCATGGTGACTATGGTCTCGAGGATCATGGGCATGTAGATGCAGACGCGGTCGCCCTTCACCACGGTGCGCTCGCGCAGCGCGTTCGCGAACTGGCACGTCATCTCCATCAGCTTGCGGTACGTGATGCGGCTGTAGTCGTCCGGGTGGTTCCCTTCCCTGATCACACAAACAAACTCAATATACAACGTGTCCCAAAACTCAACGTCAAGCGCAAACCAGGGAGTAGGACAGTTTATGACTACCCAGGGAAAAATAAGAAAAACAATCGGAGTCATTTGTTTTTTATGATATGAGCATTTTTTGAAAAAAGTTGAAAATTTCTCGTACATAATTTTTAGGTACTACGACTACAAATTTGAAAATATAATTGTTAATTTTTTTTATTTGTAGCCTAAATAACTCTGCTATTGATCAGTATCCCAAATAAAACCAGAATGCCTGTAGTTTTACAAAAAATAATATTCAGTAAAAAAAAATTCTAAAAAAATTTATGACTCCGATTTTTTTTCTTATTTTTCCCTGGCTACCTAGTCATAAACTGGCCTACTCCCTGGTTCCCGCTTGACGTTGAGTTTTGGGACACCCTGTATATTACTCGTTCGTTATCAACTTATGTTTTACTTTGACGCTACATACATCTTTTAAAATGTTCCATACTAAAATTGTTTATTATTTATATGGGTTTTTAAATTACCGTGGTTGTTAGATATTATTTTTTTAAAACAGAACAGCTTTACTCACGTTTCTTCCGAGCTATGTGGCTCGACGTTTCGGGCCAATATACGCTTGGCCCGAAACGTCGAACCACATACCTCGGAAGAACCGTGAGTAAAGCTGTTGTGTTTTAAAAAATAATTGTTAATTATTTGCCTATTAAAGCTCTTGAAAACGATTCTCCACTTGATGTGTTTTGAAGAAAAAAATGTAATATAAATTTTCCAACAAATGTGGTACCCTTTGTGACTGCCAAATCGAATGACACCTAACTATTTGTCCCTTCGTGACTGCCAAATCGAATGACCCCTAACTTATTAAAATCGGTACAATTAAGGCTGTAGAGTAGAACATAGATAGTCACATACATACAGAGGTGCACCCGATCGCGATGTCGGGTAAAAACGGAAGAGTTTTAACTCTTCCGTGTAGTGAGTGAGGGTTTAGCCTCACTCACTACGATGCTCCTCTATCACACCACGCAGCTCTCAGAGCCAGAACCAAACGGTACAAGCTAGATAGATAATTACAATTTGCCACATTAAAATTTGTTCTGAACCAATACTATATGAAAAGTTCAGTTCATGACGGGAATGAGTGCCTAATATATTCGCAAGCGATGAACACATAAAATCATCGCACGTTGCAATATTTTATAAATCGGTCTTCAGCCATCAGGTAATGCAAGTAAATAACACAACACAATATCAGCTATTTTTTCAACAACGATCCTATTCCGACTTCTGAGTACACACTTGACACGCACGCACGCACGCACTAGCTGCTGACTCGGCACCACACTCACCAGCAGCGGCCACTTTTCTGGCCTTTTCAAACAGTGCGCCCGCGCCCGTCAGATAATTTATCTACCTGTTACCATTTCTGCCACCGTGATATTTGAATGATTTTCCGCCATGGCGAACTTGTCACCAGGAATGAAATTTCTTCCAGTAAACATTTAGTTAGGTGATGCGAAGCGGCGAACTTTGGATGGGTGACCGCCCGGCCGTTGAGGCTGGCTGTGGTTTGGATTCCAGGTTTTTTTTTGACGTGATAACGTCTTATAAATTGATGAACACCGGCTGCACGCACGAAAAAGTGTCACGTTCCATCTGAGCCCGTGTGTGCAAGCGAGAGCGCGTAACAAGCGATAGAGAGGCACAATCGGCCCAAGCAGCAGTGTTGCCAAACGTACGGTAATTGCCGTATCGTACGGTAATCGAGGCTATAAATCGACAAATGTACGTCGTACGGCAGCGATAGGGGTGCCGTACGAAAAAATACGGTAATTCTTATAGCTGTGTTTCTTTATGACGTTATCACGTAAAACTATCGTCCGTAAACCGACTTTAGAGACAACCAATTTTTGACGTGATGACGTCACGTCTTATAAATTGATGAGCACCGGCTGCACGTACGAAAGCGTGTCACGTTGATATTCAAAGTTACCATGGAAACGTCTTAAGAAGTAAAACTGTCAAGATCAGACAACAGAAGTTTTGATGGCCAGTCACAAGATGATTAATCAATCTACTGGAAATAGAAATTACTGATCTTTGATCTATGTACAACGATTATTCCACGTCATCACGTAAAACTATCGTCCGTAAACCGACTTTACAGACAACCAATTTTTTTTATGGAAACTGACACGGTTGGCTACATCACCTACAACGTCCGTGACGTCAGCCCATAACACCGGGTGAACTAGGTGCCATGTCAGTGATCCTTTTGATCGTGCCGGCTACACTGAACTGGTCGGAAAACACAAACTATTTACATAGCCGTTTCAACCGACGTTTCATTCAGTGCGGTGGTACCAACCCGGGCGGGTTAAAGCCTACCACCAAGTAAGATTAGGAGGGAAGGGACCTACAGTTTTACGAGGAATCCGAACCTCGGTCAGCCTCCAACGGTCAGCGGTCATCCATCCAAGAACTGACCGCACCCAGCGTTGCTTAACATTCAATAGCGACAGTTGACTGTCTGCACCACTGAGCTATCGAGGCTGACAATAACGAGGCTGACGTAAAGCTGTAGGTCCTTTCCCTTATTACTAGGCGGTAGGGCATTGCGATGCCCGTGGCTGACTGCACACCTGTTCCACCTGATTTAATCGGCAAGCCGGGTCGTTCATTGCAATATTTGTTTGTATTTTTAAAGGAAGGTTTTTAAAAGTTGTCTAAGCAGTAGATCAAACGTGCTCTTAAGCACTGATCTATATTATTAGATGAGCCTTTCTCACACATCACGCCAGAAAAAACGTGTTACCGACCAAATCACCTTATAAGCCGAGTTCACAATGACTGATGCTTGTGTTGTATGGCTCACCTTACTGTCTTATGTCCGCAAATACGCGAGTAAAGGAAGGCACGCTTCCTTGTTTACAGACAGAAAGGGTATGTTGCCCAATGCCAAAAAATTATGCTCAACAAACAACTAAAACACAATACACGATAGAAACACATAAACACGATAGAACAACTAAATAACTAACTTTCCTATTACTTACTAAAAACTAAGAACATAATGTCTATCCCATCTGTCTTAATTTTATTAAACTTATTAAACTCAATAAGAGCGCCATCATGTAATTAATAATTATGTACGTGTTATTCTATAAAACAAGTATTTCTGCAAGGCAAGAGTTTCTCAGGAGACATTATTACATGTAAAATAGGCTTAGAAACTTTTCTAAATAAATAATTTTTCATTTTAATTTTCAATTATAAGACGTATGTACAAAAGCATATCGAGCCCACTCTTGGCCCGCGAACCGCGCTGTTCGTATGCCTTCCGCACATATTAAAACACAATAATTTGAAAGCTAGCTGTTTGGAAGTATTTCTTTATTTTATTTCATTGCTCATTTATCTGCTAGTATCGCCCCTGGAAGTAATCACTGAAAAGTCGCTCATGACGTGTTTTACGGCCAAGCGCTGAGCCACCAGCATCCGTATCGAAACTCTACCTTCTACTTGCCGGTGGAAACGGTGAGGGATCTTCCGACGTCTTCACCGACTACCTGTCCAGCCACCACCCCATCAACGGAACTCCTCCTGTGGTCTTCACCAGGTGACCCAATCATCAAAGGTTCTTCCTAAATCTATACCAAACGTTTCGAGTCTAAAGTCCTCCAGAACACTTCAGTGGATACAATCAGTTCTTTCTGCGCTGGAAAGTTTACTAAGCTGCGTTGTCGGCACTTGTGTCGGCTTCTGCTAGGACTGGGTGAAGAGTTCCGCGTAGGACTATGGCTAAAGCGGTACGCTCGTTCTTCGCGAGGTTGTGGGCCAGGCTGGCGAACAAAGCGGAGAACATGTTCGTGCCAAGGGATCCAACCATGTCCGAGCTGGAACAGCTCAACACGCTGGAAGAGTTGGAGGAGGAGAAGACCTATCCGGTGCTGATCACTTGGAGGCAAGGAGGAAAGAAGGTGTTCCTGAGGGGAGATTTCACCGGCTGGGAGCCGATACCGATGATCCACATCGAGAGGAAAGAGTTCGCTTTCTACGTCCATCTGCCGCCGGGTGTTTACGTCTACAACTTCACCTCCGACGGAACAGAAACGCACGATAAAGGGAGGAGTACGGTGTTTGTGAACGGCAGGGAGTGTAACGAGATACACGTCACCGGGAGGGAACGCGACACGTGTAGAATCACCGCTTCCGATAAGCGGAAAAAAGTTTGTCGGAGCCGCTTGATGTAGGAGAGGAAGTGAGGCTCTACCGTGGATTAGAAACAATGGCTAGATCTGTCTGTCGGCATCTTAATGCCCAAAACTGGCCATAAGGCCGAGGACTTCGATAGCTTTCTCACACAGATCGTTCTTGATGGTTCATTTAGCCTGGCTTCTCTCATCTGTGGGCTGTGCACTGCTGCAACCGGTGTCTGTACCATCTGTACTTAGGTATACTGCAACCCTACAAGCGTTCACTTCGAAGGTCGACCTCGCGACGCGTCCCGTCTCACTCGATCTTGTCACATATTACCCATATTGTAGATACTAAGAACTAACTAGTGTACTTGTTAAAGTATCAAACACTGTATTGAACATTTATAAAATAAAATAAAATACATATTAAAATATTTTGCTTTATTTCTAGTATGATAAAAATATTTCTGCTATTCTAACGGACTACCGTTGTGAGTTGAGCAAAGCCGAACGAAGGCCTGTTCTGTACCCACTATACCCAACTTCACAAGAACTAAGTATGTGAATAAAAATAGAGTTTGCATGAAAATAACCTGAGGATTCAATATGAGGATGTTTCACAATATACCTAGATACGTACCTAAGTAGTAGAACCAAAATTACCAACGCCCTCTGTTGGTATTACGATTTTTATGTTACCCTTTTAACCCCCGACGACGCAATAAAAAAACGGCCAAGTGCGAGTCGGACTCGCGCACCGAGGTTTCCGCACCACAAAAAAAACACGTTTCTTGTATGGGAGCCCCCCTTAATTTATTACTTTTTCTCAAAGAGTTTGTATTACGTCGCAAGGAGCGCAGCGACGTAATACAAACTCTTTGCTTTTTCTATTTTTTATTATTTGTTGTTATATCCGCCATAATAAAATAACACATCTATTCTGTGAAAATTTCAACCGGCTACCTATTACGGTTCCAAACATACAGCAGTAGGACAGACAGACAGACAGACAGACGGGGTAGGCTTAGTAATAGGCTTCCGAACGGGATACGAAAACCTAAAAAGAGGGGTGTCGTAAGTTTAACGTGTGTCTGGGTTAGTGTTGTAAATTGACCGTCAATGACCATAAAGTCCCGTCAATGACCACTAAAAGAGCGGTCAATGACCGTCAACGTCCTAAAAAGTCGTCGTCTCGGCGTCGTCGAGCGACGTTGCCGGTTGTCATCAAGACGTTGTCCGCTACCGACGCCGAAATTGAAACGTTGCCGCACTGCTGCTCGGGCAACGTCCATCGACAACTTCTGAGAACAAAATACGTTGTGGAGTCGCAATATTTTAGCGCGCGTTTAAAAATATAAAATAAGTGTGCTGTATGTAGTTGTATCATTTTATTATTATACTCAACATAGATTAATGTGAATATAAAATTACTTAAGAAATACAAATAGGTAGTGTTATAAAATAAAACTTTAATTAAACAAGACTTATAACTATTTTTTAAAGTTAATGTTAGGAAGTGTAAATATCTATTTTGCAGTATTATAAAATGCCCACCTAATAAAATTAATTAACCTTTTAACTAAGAACCTACACTAATAGTATGCAATATACTGGATAAGACAGGTGATTTAAATCCTCATAGCATATAATAAATAATTATTAAATGAAAACTATTTGAAATCGGAAAAACAAAACTACTCGTAGGTACCTTGGAACAAAATTTTTATTTTAAATTGTATCTAGCAACTCCATGGATGACCAACCTCATTCCGTTTTCGTGTTCGTTTGAGCGAGCGAGCGGCGTCCATGACGCGAACCGTTCAGACGGACAAGTTGACATGCAAGCAAGTGTGCAAGTTACGTGCAGCATGCATTATCTTGTTTGATACTTGCATACAATGCGTTTAGCAACATTTTGAATTTTTCCTATCATATCATATCACATTTGAACATCATTTTTTCTTCATTGCACTACCGCAATGGAAAGGATACCGCATACTTGGTGGTAGGGTTTAACCCGCCCGGGTTGGTACCACCGCACTGAATGAAACGTCGGTCGAAACGGCTATGTAAATAGTTTGTGTTTTCCGACCAGTTCAGTGTGGCCGGCACGATCAAAGGGGGAAGCACAGACATGGCACCTAGTTCACCCGGTGTTATGGGCTGACATCACGGACGTTGTAGGTGATGTAGCCAACCGTGTCAGTTTCCATAAAAAAAAAGGAACTTGGGTCAAATTGGGCTCATACTCCAACAGAGATGAGTCATATATCATTGTAAAGGGTTCGATTAGTACTTCAAGTTTTACTAAGGGCATTAAGTTCAAATCAATTGCAAAAAAAAGATATACATGAAAATAGCTTATTCAGAAAATGATTAATATTTTTGGTTATTGTGGCAATAAAAACAATTTTTAAAAATTAAAATATACTCTTATTTATATATTGCTTATAAAAATAAATATATGTATAAATTGCTTAGTAATTAATAGTATTAATAGCTTTATTGTGTTTGTTAATAATCAGCTTTATTCTCGACGACGAGCTACACGAGCGACGCGGAGCAGCGCAGGCGACGCGTCGACGCGTTCCCGTTACTCTCCACCGCCCCCTCACCCCTTAATTATTATATTTAATACACCTTATACTAAAAATTTCATATATGTCGTAAATCAGAATCTAAAATACATGTATAAACCGCATAAAAATTCATGAATTCTGCCCAGATAAAAGTTTATATTTTTATATTAAAAAAAATTTATAACTTAATAACCCCGATGGGTCAAAAATTATTTGATATATATATATTTATGGTGGAACAAATATATTAACAGTTATCTCATCTCTGTTGGTGGGTGAGCCCAGGCTTCATACATTTTTGCCCATCCCCCTTTCATAAGAAGATAAGTATTGGTGAGTAACGAATGTACTTAAAACAAAAAAAACATTCTAAATATTGTAAGCGTAATAAATAAGATCGACGAAGCAATAAACAATATTTTGATAGCAGTCCAGCAAGATAGCTTTCTACTTGCCTTCTCTGTCCACTGGTAGGTATTATGCCAGCAGAACATGCCAGTGGAATGTTTCCTCGGCGTTGTCGACCGCGCGCGCCGCCGCCGCACGCGACGACGACGTTGCCGTTTCGCATCGACGTGACGTCGCTCGCACTCACTCGGTCGGACTCGGACTTAAGTAGCCGTTTGCTGCGCACGCACGCTTAGCGTTTGCATTGCACCATTTGCACCACGTGTTAGTCAGCGACTTGTTAGTTGTGTGTGTGTATTGTTAGTTCGAAAAAATGCCTGCTTTTGGAGGCAAAAAGCAGGCATTTTTTCGAACTAACAGAATACGATAATTAATTAAAAAAACTAATTAATTATCAAACTTTTAATATGGAGTGTTTTTAAAATAACGTTACATACCTACTTTTAATTTTGCTAATAAAGTAGGTACCTACCTACCTATGTGAAATTTTTTGTTTGTTTCTGTTTTAACTTTAAGAGAAAACGAGAAAATAAATTTTCCCCGTATTATAAACAACTTTTGCCAAGAAACTATGCATCTATTCGTAATGGTTTCCAAGAAAATAATTATTATAAAATTAATAAGGACGGAGCTGCGCGGCGGCGCGGCGCAGAGGTGGGCGCGGGGGCAGGCGGCGCGGGAGCTGCGCGCGAATCTGCCGCGCGCCGCCTCCGCTCCCCCGCGCCCATCTCCGCGCCGCGCCGCTCCTTCCGTCCTTAATATTTATAATAATATAGTTCATTTTTTAAACAATTTGTCGCCATCGCCAACGATTTGCTTTCAACCCTAACCACAGATCCCTAACTATACTCATTTGTTTCACTCGTTTGCAATTATTACAGGTAAAAGAGAGACAGCGCCCAGCGTACTGCCTGGCGTGATAGCGTGTCGCGCGCGCGGCCGCTGCAGCACAGACATCAAAGAGACGCCGCTGGGGCGGCGGCCCTTTGATAACCTACCTAAACACTAAATAAAAGGAGATAGGTACAAAGTTTACGCCGCCACTCTGTTCAATTGTCAATCTAGAGTCTAGAGAGTATTCCATTGCAAGTCCTTTCGGGTTGGGTTGGTTAGGTTAGTTTTAAAATAAATTTAATTTAATAATTCCTTATAGAAATACGTGTAGGGTAGACTATTCGCACCGCACTCATGCATGCCCACGAGTGAATTTCCGTGTTATAGGTATGTTGTTAGTGATTGAGTGCTACCTACCCTGTTAGCGCTGGAAAAAGTCCGAGGTAGGTAGGGTAGGTATGATTGATTATATTATATACATTGATGTTATATATATAAGTTATTGGAGTTGATCGATTGAATCTTGTTCGAATACTTTGCGAAACGTGGTGTTCAGTTTAAAGAATATTTATTTCCCAAAAGAACATTACATTCACTTTTATGAGAAAATTTTACATTTGTTTTCTTTTGTTGCGGTTACAACATTGTAAATAAGAATTTGGACATGGAGGCCCACCACGTAAACCATTACCGACCGAAACACTCGACTCGGTATGTCGACACGCAACGAGGACATATTAATTTATAAGTACTTTCAGTCGATACTAGCCCACGTAGTGGACCACCGGACCAGGTAACATTTTTATTTATAATAATCTAGATATAAGTATAAAATAGAAACTAAAGACCTAGTCTGCTATTTATTAGACACTAAAGTAGGTTTAGCTCAAGATAGATTATCAAGATAGCTGTCTTGAACTGTCTGTTTGTCTCTAAATTTCTAATGCTGTTAGGAAGGCTGTTATATACCTGTACACCATCAAATAATAGGTTTCGTTTTCCATAATTTGTGCGCGGTGTAGGTATACGCAGATTTCGCGCACTTCTTGTGAAGTGTGCGTGTATTTCACTATTAGTTATGAAATTCGTTTTTATGTGAAGGTTACCTTGTAAAATGTTCCTGATCAATATGCTCGTATTGTATTTGTATATTTGTTTGATATCGAATAGTTTTGTCTCTTTATATAATGTATCTGTGTGTGTGAGGCGATCAAATTGGAAGAGGACTTTAACAATTTTGTTTTGAGCGATTTGTAGGTCGTGAAGTATGGAGGGAGCAGCCGTCCCCCACACGCTGACAAGGTACTGTAAGTGTGGGTAGACAAGTGAGTTGTATATAGTGTGTCTTGTCTGCGCGGGGAGGACGCCGGCAATACGTCTCAGTGCTCCAGTTAACGGAGTTAATTTTGAAATCACATGTTTTATATGTGCGCGCCAGGACAAGTCCTTGTCAAGTATAAGTCCGAGATATTTTTCATTGTCGATTTTTTTTAAAACTTGTTCATTAATTTTTAGGGGGTTATGTGAGTGTACTACCTTATTTTTCGCCGCAAAAATTATATAGCATGTTTTATTTGTATTTATAGTTAATAAATTTTGCAAAAACCACGTGTTTAAAATGTTAAGATCTAACTGAGCTTGCTGGATAACTTCTTCGATCATACGGCCAAAATAAAACAAACACGTATCATCAGCATATAAAGTTAGATTACCTGAAAGGCCTATTTTATATATGTCATTAATGTAAATAAGGAAAATTAAGGGCCCGATTATTGAACCCTGGGGCACTCCAAAGGTGATCGGTTTTGGACTGCTTTTTTCATTTTCAATCTGTACAATTTGGTACCTGTTTGAGAGGTAACTTTCTAATATTTTTATAGCTGATCCAGTGATACCTATTTCGCTTAGTTTCGTTAGTACGATGTCATGGCTTACTGTATCAAATGCTTTTTTTAGGTCAATGAAGATACCTAAAGATACGTTTCCATTGTCTACCTGTTGATTTAATTCGGTGACTAAGTCAGTACATGCGGTCAGCGTGCTCGATTTTGGTCTAAATCCATATTGTTTTTCATACAGAAAATTTACAGACCGTAGGTACTCACTGAGTCGAGAGTGAATAATTTTTTCGAAAATTTTAGATATAACTGGCAAAACAGATATCGGTCGATAGTTGCCGGGATCAGACTTAGCACCAGTTTTGTATATTGGGGTCACGCGCGCCACTTTTAATTCATCGGGGAAGACACCAAGCTCTAGACATGAGTTAATGCAATTTGTCAAACTTTCGACAATGAGATGTTTAACCGATTTTATACATTTTGTATTTATTCCATCAATTCCTGTACTAACGTTGACGTCTAATTGATCGATTACTTTTAAAACTTCGTGTTGCGTGCATAATTCAAAGTTGTTTATAGTGTGAACGTGTGGTGTTTGTGTGTTTATGTGTGTGTATGTGTGAGAGTTATATGGTTTGGGATGATATGAGGAAGGTATTTTATTTGCTAATTGAGACCCAATTGTTGAAAAAAATTCATTGAAATACTCGCATATTTCCAAGTTATTGACTATAATCGCGTTATTTATAATTAATTTAGATGGAGAGCTAACATTTTTAATTTTATTACATGTGAGTGTGTTTATATAGTTCCAAATTTTCTTTGGTTTATTTTCGCATTTTTTAAACTCTTTTTGGTAGTATATCTTTTTTTCATGTTTTATTAATGCCGTGGTTTTATTTCTTTGTTTAGTAAATGATTGTTTTAATTGTTCATTTTCAGGTTTTTTCTTTAGTTTTTTCCAAAGACCATTTCTTATTTTTATTTCGTTCAAAATGTTTTTATTTATCCAATCCTCGCGAGGTAAGTTTTGTATTTTTCTTTTCTCTATTCTACACGATTCAATGCACATTTGCAGGTAAGATTCAAAATTATTATAATGAACGGTTTCTTTGTAAGGTGTATCTGTAACTGTTTTGTGTAATTTGTTGTAGTCTATCGCCTTGTATACAACCTTTTCCTTAGAAATGTACGCGGTTTTGTTCATTTCTAGACACAGTACTTTGTGATCTGTTAATGATGTATCCGTGATACCTAGATGTAAGGTTGAATTATGTAAGTTAGTAATAATGTGGTCTATTAATGTTTTTGTTGTACATGTTTCGCGCGTGCAATACAGTTCATCAATATTGTTAGCTATAAAGTATCCATTCTCCTCTATGGTCGTTATGTAATGTTGCGTTGTTCGGTCAGGTTTAATCAAATCTATATTGAAGTCACCAAAACAAATAGCTCGTGTTTTTCCTTGCAATTGTAATTCCATTTCCTCGCAAAATAATTTGTAGTTTGTGTGTCCAGGTTTATAAACAACGCCTACATCCAAAGAAAAGTTTTCTATGTGAATCCACAGATAGTTGTTATCATTGCAGTATTTACTTTCAAGATAGCTATGCTTTATGTTATTGTGAACAAAAATCGAGACACCTCCACCTATACGGTCTGTCCTGTAGTTATAATAGTGAGTATAATTTTGTAACTGTATTGTTTTGGCTTCAGAATCGTTTTTAATCCAGGATTCAGCTAGTAAAATAACATGAATTGTTCTATTTGTTGATTTAATTATACACTCAAGTTCGTCTAGCTTCCCTAGTTTTACAATGCTTCTAATATTAGTATATATAAATGTGAGTGAGGTCTGACTAGTAAAAAATTCACCAAAGTCTCTAAATAATTCATGCGTAACGTTTCCATTTTGCTGTGTGAGGGCAAGTGATCCTTTGGGCTTGATCAGTTTTTTTTGGAGTTTATAATTATTTTAGGAATTCCTTTTACATATCTAATAGTTAGGTTATTTTCTCCAGCTTCATGACGTGTTCAGTGTTGTGCTCTAATTTACCAGAGGTATTGTAGCACAATACCGATTACTCTGCTTGCCCCGATTGTAGGGATTCAGCGTGTGTGTTATATATATAGTTATTGGAGTGTAGCCCGCTCTATTTTTTTCAACATAGAATATTACGATTTTTTATTTAATCACCTAGGTAGATACCTACATTATATCAAGAAAAACTAATAAAAATTTAAAAGAAGATCCATCCTTCTGCACACGCGCGGCGCGTCAAGTACGCCTGGCTCACTCCTTATGGAAGGCGTCGCGCGGCGTCGTCGTGCCGAGCTTGCGGCGTCGCATAAAAGCCGTCAATGACCGGTCATTGACGGACGTTTTCCATTTTTTGGAAGTTTTCCGTTTGGTCAACGTCGGTAATTGACGGCCTTTGCATCACTAGTCTGGGACTCTGGGTGTGTCTGTCTGTGGCCTCATATCATAGCTCCCAAACGGATGGACCGATTTGGATGTGGTTTTTTTATTACAAATCTGGTTTAATCGGAATGGTTCTTAGCTATGTTTGTAATCAAGTACCTAATTAAGTAATCAAAAAGTTTATTATCTTAAATAGTGGACCGATTTTTCTTGTGTGGTATTTGCACATCAATCAATGGATTAAACGGACGCATGTGAGTAACTTTATTAATACGTGACGTAGGTACTCGTATTTACAATTTGATTTACAAAGGAACCGGAAAGTTAAGAAAATCGTGAGAATGGCGGCGGCGCGCGGCGGAGGCGGCGACGTCAGACCATGGAAGTAATCTGTGCCATGACGCCGCTCGGACGGTCAGAGCGTCATCATGCCGAGTTGTCATTGGTCAGTTTTAGCGGTCACGGTCGACCAGAACCAAGTAGCAGTTTGTGTAAAGTGGGATAGTTAGCAATGCTAACATTGCTTGTTTTACCAGTTACCTCTTGGGTGCCACTCGCAAACGGAGACGGAGTGGAATAATTACTTATCTGTTTCGCTCACCGACCCACAGATCTTATCTATAGTACCTACCTACTAGTGAAATAGATATAATACCTAACCTACCTACTAGTTGAGCCTCTCTCATATATCGCTCCCGAAAAAGCATGTCACCACCAGACAGCTTTCTGTGTTGCCAAGCCCAACCGGATCTAATGCAGTCACGTAATTTTTTTTTTTCAAAGTCACATTAATAACAATACATGTTTTAATTGTACATTACGTATGTCCTACAGTCCTACATAACTACATAACTCATAACTAAATACATACATGTCAGTAAAGCTAGAAACTCATTGGGCCCACGTACGCTACGCACGCGTACGTGGGCGCGTCGGTCTCCATACATTTTATATGGAAGAGTGCAGCACGCAGTGTGTCGCGTAGCGTAGGGTGGTGTGGGCGCAATGAAACTGCGTGCTGCACTCTTCCATATAAAATGTATGGAGACCGACGCGCCCAGATTCGCGTGTGTGGCGTACGTGGGCCCAATGAGTTTCTAGCTTAAGTCATCGTGTAAGCGTCCACTGCTGGACATACGCCTCTCCAATTTTCCTCCAGTCCTCCCGGCCTTCAGCGGTACGGAACCACTGCTCCGCCGCCGACGCATTTGATGTCGCCGTCCCACCTGGCGGGCGGTCTTCCCACACTCCGTTTGCCTGTCCACGGCCGCCAGTGTAGGACACAGTTACTCCAACGGTCGTCGTCTCTTCGGCTTACGTGTCCAGCAGCCCACTGCCACTTGAGCTTAGCCACCCGGTGTCCTATATCGACATTTTGGTGCGTCGGCGGGTTGCCTCGTTACGCACCATATCAAGTAGCGTTATTTCCAGCGTGGCTGCATACCACCACCACGCTTTATCCCGACAATCGGGGTTATCAGAATAATCGGTGTTGTACTGCAAGAATTCGTGTACATACCTACCTAAATTACAGCAGAACAGCGGCCACCACTAGCAGTGTGTTAAAACAAGATACCTACCTAAGAAAAAACCTAACTCTAAAGCAGCAGCTACACGGTACAGCTCTCACATTGACAAGTGTTGCGGGACGTACGAGTATAGGTACAGTTCCCGGCAGTAAATAAGGAACATCGAGCTTTAGAAAGAGACAATCCAGTTGTAGAGCGCCTCGTCCCTGTCGTACGGAAACGGCAAGTTCGTACGACAGAGACAACGCTCTACAGCTAGAGATGGGTAATGGGTTATAAGTTATAAGTTATAATATAACCCATTCTTCCCATTTGGGTTAAAACCCGATCAATTGGGTTATAACCCAGTTAAAACCCATTATCACCTATTTTGGTGGGTGAAAAAGAAAGGAAACTAAGAAGGGGAAAAAAGGATGCTTGGATTCAGTTTCATGACAGTAACAAAAAAGTCTTCATTACCATTATGATGTAACACGTGTAAGTTGGTAAAAAAAATCAAATTCTTTCTATTCCATACTAATACAACTAAAATAGTGGTTTTTCACAATTTCTGAAAGAAACAGATCTATGTGTTGGAAGACTTTTTTGTTCCTGGCATGAAACTGAAACGATTAAGAATTTTTTTTTTACCTTTAACATTAAAAATACATTTTTTTGTAAAAAAAAATCTTTGTTCTTCATAAGTGATCTATTTCAGATACTGAACCCCCCCCCCCCCCCCCCCCCCCCCCCCCTTTAGCGTACTATGAACTAATTTTGAAGGACCGTCAGATTATAACTGCATGTAAAATCTATCAAATCTGCCTTAGTTTCATTTAACCCACTAATACGGGTTATAATCGGGTGAAAACTGGGTTATATATAACCCAACAGATTATAACTGCACGTAAAATCTATCAAATCTGCCTTAGTTTCATTCAACCCACTAAAACGGGTAATAACCGGGTGATAATTGGGTGGAAACTGGGTTTTAACCCACCAGTGGGTTAAAACCCGGGTCGTTACCCATCTCTGTCTACAGCCGGATTGTATCTTCCTAAAGCTTGATCTTCATTATTTACTGCCGGCTGCTGTACCTATACTATGTGTAGAACAGGAAATATAAAACCCAACCCAAAACACCGTTTTTGCGACACATTTTTTCATAGATTAGAATTACGTAGACGAAAAACCCACACACACACACACACACACACACGTCCGATCTACCGGGGACGCCGCGCCGCCCGCCGCCGCCGCCGGGGCGGGGACATGACGCGGGGCGCCGCGCGCGCCGGTCACTCATGTTCAGCAGCTAGTGGCTTAGTGGCAACGGTTCTCTTCCGCGAGACGTAGTGAGTTTGAATGAGTCGGGTTGCGCCACTTTCGTTCATGTTCTCGCCGTTCTCTTTCCACCTCCGCACAACGTGCACTATCAGGGATTGCATCTCTACACGCTGGACTTACCGCGGATGCGTACCTACCAATCGCTTCTGCAGATCATTCCTCCGCATAACCGGTAAAGTAAACTCTGGAAAGCTCTCCCTGCCAACATATTTCCCCATTAACATTAAAAATACATTTTTTTGTAAAAAAAAATCTTTGTTCTTCATAAGTGATCTATTTCAGATACTGAACCCCCCCCCCCCCCCCCCCCCCCCCCCTTTAGCGTACTATGAACTAATTTTGAAGGACCGTCAGATTATAACTGCATGTAAAATCTATCAAATCTGCCTTAGTTTCATTTAACCCACTAATACGGGTTATAATCGGGTGAAAACTGGGTTATATATAACCCAACAGATTATAACTGCACGTAAAATCTATCAAATCTGCCTTAGTTTCATTCAACCCACTAAAACGGGTAATAACCGGGTGATAATTGGGTGGAAACTGGGTTTTAACCCACCAGTGGGTTAAAACCCGGGTCGTTACCCATCTCTGTCTACAGCCGGATTGTATCTTCCTAAAGCTTGATCTTCATTATTTACTGCCGGCTGCTGTACCTATACTATGTGTAGAACAGGAAATATAAAACCCAACCCAAAACACCGTTTTTGCGACACATTTTTTCATAGATTAGAATTACGTAGACGAAAAACCCACACACACACACACACACACACACGTCCGATCTACCGGGGACGCCGCGCCGCCCGCCGCCGCCGCCGGGGCGGGGACATGACGCGGGGCGCCGCGCGCGCCGGTCACTCATGTTCAGCAGCTAGTGGCTTAGTGGCAACGGTTCTCTTCCGCGAGACGTAGTGAGTTTGAATGAGTCGGGTTGCGCCACTTTCGTTCATGTTCTCGCCGTTCTCTTTCCACCTCCGCACAACGTGCACTATCAGGGATTGCATCTCTACACGCTGGACTTACCGCGGATGCGTACCTACCAATCGCTTCTGCAGATCATTCCTCCGCATAACCGGTAAAGTAAACTCTGGAAAGCTCTCCCTGCCAACATATTTCCCCTAAAGTAAAGTCTCGGGTGCTTCAAGAGAGGTGTTAATAGGCACGTCCTGTCAGGCCGGCATGGCATTCGCAACCCCCGCGTACGACCGAATGTCCATGGGCGTCGTTAGACACATTATGGGTGGCTCGGTGCCACAAAAAATTAATGTGCAATGCGCATTACCGCCATGAACTCGATTGCGAATCCCGTGCACTGAGTTTTCCAATTGCGATTTCGCAAAGTTTCCATAATTTGGTATTCGCCATGAACCTATTAATTTATTTAGCGAGCATGATTAAAAAATACGATTATATTTTCCAAGTAACATTACATAATATTTATTACACGACATGCAATAGCTCATTTTTAACCCCAGACGCAAAATTAGGGGTGTTATTATAAGTTTAACATGTGTGTGTGTATGTGCGTATCTGCTGCTGTGGCATCGTAGGTCCCAAAACCGATTGGGATGCGGTTTCTTTGTATTAGAAAGCTGGTTTTACCGGGATGGTTCTTAGCTGTTTCTAAGATGTTTGTAATCAAGTAATTACGTAATAAAAAAAATATTATCTTAAAAAGTGAACCGATTTGTATTATTTTAAATAAAGCTTGAAATAAAAGTAAAATTTTAAATTTAAAAAACCCGGTCCCTTAAAAATCTAAAATAATTTCCGTTTACTTATAGGAGTCGTCAGAGGACCGCTAAGTAAATAAAATATGAAAATTCAGAGCTGCGCGGGTAATAGCGGTCCTCGTAAGTATGTAAACGGAAATTATTTTTGACTTTTTAAGGGTCGGATTTTTTTTTTTATTTGTAATTTAACTTTTCATATAACATTATGGAAACTTTCTACTGGCTTTACATAAGCAGTACTTTGTAGGCTACTCGCATTGAAGTATGCGTAATTCAGAAGACAGCACTGCGCGTCGTTTTTCCTCAATGTAAATGTAATTTTGTTAGCCAAACAAATGGGTTTGTCACGTTGAGTCCGTCAACGAATACACTTTGGTCAATGGTCAGTGTTCAGCGGTCACCTCTGTGGTCACACATCAACGCCATAAGTTATCTCGTATCAATATATACGCATATATTATATTTTCCGGAGAAATGATTTAATTTTTAAGTATGTTGTAATTTTATCGTTATCGGACGCAGAGATGAGAACTTTGTAGCGAGACCACAGATTATACTTAATACGAGACAGAACAAGCGTGTCGGAGTAATAGTAGGTACCTATACCCAGTATATACATACTGGAGTGTGGGTACTGCACTGTGTACCATCTTGCTGTAACGACCTTTGTTTAAGTTTGATCGGACCAAAATTACTTTCAATTCAGCGTTAAACTTATAACACCTCTCTTTTTGTGTCGGGGGTTAAAAATGGGTTGGACCACAGTATGTACTTCAGCCACCACCCGTACCGTCCGGTATTTTTTTTATGTAATCTGGTATGGGTGGCTGAGTCAGAGGGGCCAAAGCGCATGCTCCGACCAGCCAATATCACCTCCGAGAAGGTAGGTGCCATACCGGAGACTTCCCTGGATTGCTGCCTGTACTGGACTAGAGGAGAACACAGCCGAGGCTGCTATGCGGCCATCTTACATCCAGTACGGTGGTACCAACCCAGTCGGCTACAATTTGAGCCTACCACCTAGTAAGGGGCAAGGGAAGGGACCTACAGTTTTACACCGGTTCCGAACGGTGAAGCAGCAGGTGTAGGTATGTACTCAATTTTTTTCGTCAGAAAAAACTTATTGGTACACGCCGACCGGATTGGAACCGCGGACCTCTCGCATGAGAAGCCGATGCCCAAACCACTCGGCTACCCGCCGCTTGGGCGGCTGAGTCGGAGGGGCCAAAGCACATGCTCCGACCGGCCAATATCACTTCCGAGGAGGTCGGTTCCACACCGGAGACTTATCTACCTTATTAGATTGCTGGCTATACTTGGACTAGAGGAATAATAGGCTTGCGTTGCGTACCCCGTACGGAAGCCTATTACGAAGCCTACAAATTTTGTCTCTCTGTATGTCCGTCCGTCCCATTGCTGTATCTTTGGAACCGTAATAGCCAGCTGGTTTAAATTTTCACCAGAATATGTGTTATTTTGGCGGATAGGTATTACAACAAATAATAAACAATAACAAAATAATAAACGTAATACAAACACAACAGAAAATATGCTTAACCATTAAAATAAAACAAATTAAACTAAATTAACATAATTAAATTTTGATTATATTTTACTTGCCTACACTGCAAGTATTTCATCCAACTCAGCCGACTCCGCCACAGTGCCTAATATAAATAATTGTAACAATTGAAACACAAGCAACGCATTTTTTCCACGTTTTTTTGTAAGTAGTGCGGAAAACTCGTTGCGCGTAGGGTTACCATACGTCAGGATTTGTCCTGATTTGTCAGGATTTGTCAGATTTTTAGGCCCTTGTCCGGATTGCGGCCGGATTTTGCAACTGTCAGCATTTATCGATTTTTCAATGAAGTACAGCAGACTTTTTAATTATTTGTTTTATTATTACAAATTTATACAAACGGTAATGTAATTACTAATTAGAGTAAATTACACATAAAGAGAAACATAATCATCTTTACCAACAACTTTGGTAATATTTAGCAAATTAAGTAAGCATTACATATAGATTTTTACCATCTTTTGAGTTGAAATGAAATGAAGTTTGAAAATTTAGTTGAAATGGAGTTCGTCCAGTGAGTCCTGCCCCCGCGCCAAACATAAACAAATATTTGAAAGTTATTTTTTTTTTATAAGCGGCGGGTGGCCGAGTGGTTTGGGCATCGGCTTCTCATGCGGGAGGTCCGAGGTTCGAATCCGGTCGGCGTGTACCAATGAGTTTTTTCTGACGAAAAAATTTACGTGCATACCTACACCCGCTGCTTCACCGTTCGGAACCGGTGTAAAACTGTAGGTCCCTTCCCTTGCCCCTTACTAGGTGGTAGGCTCAAATTGTAGCCGACTGGGTTGGTACCACCGTACTGAATGTAAGATGGCCGCAAGCAACCTCGGTTGTGTTCTCCTCTAGTCCAGTATAGCCAGCAATCCAGGGAAGTCTCCGGTATGGCACCTACCTTCTCGGAGGTGATATTGGCTGGTTGGAGCATGTGCTTTGGCCCCTCCGACTCAGACACCCATACCGGATTACATAAAAAAAAAAAATTAAGTTTGCAACAAAATGTCAGGACTTTTCTATGGAAATAGGCTTTTTGTCAGGACTTTTCAATTTTCCATCTGGTAACCCTAGTTGCGCGTAACCGACTCGCACTTGGCCGGTTTTTTTAATGCAAATCAACACGAGTGGGGTGCAGTCGTCACAGCCAAAATCACCTCGCGAAACCGCGCTCATCGAGGCGGCTCGTTCATACAGTAGTGCAACTACCTGCGACTAGGTACCTACTTGGCACTGCAAGAACGATAAAGGCGAATCCGAGGTTACATTCGGTTTGTCCGAGGTCATCAGTATTCCGCACTAAGACGCAGGATGCATAAACTGTCTATGAATATAAATAAAGGTGTGTTTATTCGTACCCGCGACCTGCCATACATTGCTAAAGTAAACTTTCACATAATTCGCACATTATTATTACGTACCTACCTACTGTTATTTCTGTCGGGTACAAACCGCTTTTGCAAATAGAAGGATATTTACAAATAAAAAATACATACATACCACACGTTGTATCCTAAAAATCGGGGTAAGCAGAGTAATGGGTTGCAAGTCCTCTTGTAAATTACAGCACAATACCGACCACCACGTTCAGCAATGAATTGGGACTCAAGCAGCAAGTAAGGCATGAAGAGCCACCTGCTGCTGCATGACTCGGTGGAAGGACCGTGCCAGGTGAGAGGTTGCTATCCTGTCGCCCTTTAGTACGGTACCTTGTCCTTATCCCTTAGTCGCCTTTTACGACATGCACGGGGAGAGATGCAGTGGGGCTGACGGTAATAAAAATAGTTTATTTCGCTTTAAATCGTACGGTAGTAGATATTTATTGCCTATACATATATGGCATTTTCCCCGTGTTATCATACCAATACCTACCTATCCCTTGCAACAAAACACAGTCATAAATCATGATAAAGTAATAAACATAAAACAAACAAACCCCTTTTGTTTCATGCCTGCATGAACAAGGGATAAGTGCTCTGATAGGGATAAGTTCGCCTTTTTTTTTTATGAATACGCGAGACACTGGGCGCCGCCGCCGCCGCCGCCGCCGTCAGCATGGATTGTTGAGCCGACGACGCACAGTGGTCTGGAAATCGAGCTCCATAGACATAGAACTTTAATGTCAGGAATAAAAATGAAAACAAATTTAATGTCTCTGGTATACCTCCCTTTATTTCATATTATAGTATGAAGGGTATAAGTAGCTCCACGAGTGAGAAAAAAAAAGTTTTGTTTTTTTTTGTATGGAAGAAAACACTTAAAGTAATTTTTTTTTTAACTGAATGAAACTGAAGGGCTGGTGCTCACATCTTCTATTGCACCTTACACGGCGATCAAGATGACATACAATTCCTTCACCTTTGGGTGCCTATTTGCGCGTAGCAAACGTTTGAAATTTGGAATTTTCGATAAATTATTTTTTAAACCTTAGTCGTAATTTAATGAAGTTGCCTATCGCTTTGAATATGAAAATACTTTTCTCATGTTGTTATTGTACTGAGTAGTACTGACAGTACAGTAATTAACCATATTTTATAGTAAACACAGCGTAGCACTGTTAAAATTATAAGAATAACATACAACACACACAAGCGAGCGACAACTAATTAACGAGTTAGTGAAAACCGGTTTTTTCCACTCGCAGCGCGTACTAATCCCCAACACATAACCAGTCCCATGCCTTCTTAGTTTCAGCGAAATTCTTTCAGTAGCTTTTAGCACTTGTGCGCTAACAACTATAGTTATTACGTTCTATTTGTTTTCGTGCTATGATGGAAGGTTTTGGTACCAATTTGGACATTTTCGTGTTTGCGGCAAATAATAGTTGTTTCTCACAGCCCAGGGCGTTGTTTGAAGTTTTTAGGAGTGCCCTTGATTTGTCAGAAAGTGAAAAGAAAGAACTGAAACAATTCTGTCAGACTTATGTGTGTTCGTTGAGGAACAAATGAATCTCGTGTGATCGCACGAGACATGCATTCACGAAGAAGTAAGAGACGTGGCTGCAAGAAAACATAAAATGGCCTGATTTCATGAGGGAAAAGATGACACCTTCTTTATTGTCAGTAGAGCGGCAACCATGTTCCAGTGACTTCCGTGAAAATGAGGGTGCATCAACGTCCTCAAAACCAGAGTCGTGCACTGTTGGAATATCACCAAGAGTTGTGAGTGAAAGGAAACCGTTCTCGGAACTAAGCCCTAAACAGAAGAGAAGGAGAGTGGAAGAGCTCCTAACGCATAGCACTGAAAGCCTCGCTCATGCAACTGTTTGAAGTGTGAACAACAAGGATGTGGCAGAAATAATAAAATTGGTCACAGAGCATCCCGAAGAGGCTACAAAGATAAAACAATTGTTGAAGCCCAAGAAAGCTGTGCCCGTATATTCCGTTGATAAAGCTTTAGGTATTTTGACGTCGTTGAAGCTTTCGAAGTGGCAGTATACAACATTAAGAGCTTGTGCAAAACAAGAAGGAGTACAACTCTATCCTTCGTATACTGCCATCTTATAGGCAAAGAAGGAGTGTTACCCACCAAAAGATACAATAAAAATCACGGAAAGATCGGTAAGAGTAAAGCTTCAAGCAATTTTTGACAAAACTGTTGCTAGGCTAGGAAAATTCCTACGTTTGGGATGTTCGCTGGATGGCAAAGAACTAAAACTAACATCCAAGTGGGGCTTTGATGGTGCTTCAGGGCAAAGTTTGTACAAGCAAAGTATGGCGGACAAAGATGATTCCAGTATTTTTATGTGCTCCTTTGTGCCTCTGCGTCTCTGCGTCAAAATACCTAAAGCTTTATCAACGGAACATACGGTCACAGCTTTCTTGGGCTTCAACAATTGTTTTATCTTTGTAGCGTCTTCGGGATGCTCTGCGACCAATTTTATTATTTCTGCCACATCCTTGTTGTTCACACTTAAAACAGTTGCATGAACGAGACTTTCAGTGCTATGCGTTAGGAGCTCTTCCACTCTCCTTCTCTTCTGTTTAGGGTTTAGTTCCGAGAACGGTTTCCTTTCACTCACAACTCTTGGTGATATTCCAACAGTGCACGACTCTGGTTTTGAGGACGTTGATGCACCCTCATTTACATCGAAGTCACTGGAACATTGTTGCCGCTCTACTGACAATAAAGAAGGTGTCATCTTTTCCCTCATGAACTCAGGCCATTTTATGTTTTCTTGCAGCCACGTCTCGTACTTCTTCGTGAATGCATGTCTCCTGCGATTACACGAGATGCACTTGTTCCTCAACGAACACACATAAGTCTGACAGAATTGTTTCAGTTCTTTCTTTTCACTTTCTGACAGATCAAGGGCACTCCTAAATACTTCAAACAACGCACTGGGCTGTGGGAAACAACTGTTATTTGCCACAAACACGAAAATGTCCAAATTGGTACCAAAACCTTCCATCATAGCACGAAAACAAATAGAACGTAATAAGTATAGTTGTTAGCGCGCACAAGTGCTAAAAGCTACTGAAAGAATTTCGCTGAAACTAAGAAGGCATGGGACTGGTTATGTGTTGAGGATTAGTACGCGCTGCGAGTGGAAAAAACCGGTTTTCGCTAACTCGTTAATTAGTTGTCGCTCGCTTGCGTGTGTTGTATGTTATTCTTATTATTTTAACAGTGCTACGCTGTGTTTACTATAAAATATGGTTAATTACTGTACTGTCAGTACTACTCAGTACAATAGAGAAAAGCATTTTCATATTCAAAGCGATAGGCAACTTCATTAAATTACGACTAAGGTTTGAAAAATAATTTATCGAAAATTCCAAATTTCAAACGTTTGCTACGCGCAAATAGGCACCCAAAGGTGAAGCAATTGTATGTCATCTTGATCGCCGTGTAAGGTGCAATAGAAGATGTGAGCACCAGCCCTTCAGTTTCATTCAGTTAAAAAAAAAATTACTTTAAGTGTTTTCATCCATACAAAAAAAAACAAAACTTTTTTTTTCTCACTCGTGGAGCTACTTATACCCTTCATACTATAATATGAAATAAAGGGAAGTATACCAGAGACATTAAATTTGTTTTCATTTTTATTCCTGACATTAAGGTTCTATGTCTATGGAGCTCGATTTCCAGACCACTGTGCGACGCCCAAAAGCATTCGGTATAGAACACGCAAATTATGTAAAAAAAATTATCCCATAAGGAATTCTATTATCTTTTAAGGTTAGGTTTAGGTTAGGTTAGGTTAGGTGTTATATTAACACAAAATCTGCACCACCACACCTAAAAGCAAACGGAGCTTAGCGATACATACAGGTGCGAGCCTATAGTGCCTAGCTCTGAGCACACATGCACATAGTTGCCTTTTGCGACATGTACGGGGAGAGATGCAGTGGGACTGTTATTTTTGTCCAAATACCTACGATAAACACTGTGATGAAAATAATGAAAAAAAAAACCGTATAATGAATAAATGATTTAACAAAACGGTTCTTTTGTTCCCGTATCTTAGATATTGTTTATAAACAATGCTGGAGATTGTCACTCTTGAAATAAGACTTTGGTATAAAGTTCACCATCAGTGCGAACTTTAAACCAATACATACATAATACAATGTTTTTTTTTATATCATGTCCTAAAAAGCGATTAAGGGATAAGGATTCGGCCTCGCATACCTGTCCATATTCCATATAGATTGGCTCGGCCTTATAATGTCTGTGTATTGCTTGTTTGATCGATCTGTTTACTTTGAACGAAGGCTCATTCGTGCCCCATTCTCTGCACGCACGTCATCATCATAACAATCTCGACTGATTTAGAGGAAATCGTTTTGTTTCGTAGTCTATAAATTAGGAATGCCGTATAGATCGAAGGTACCTACCTACCTATTTGCCTCGCCGACAAAACAACCAAGTACCTACCAACCAAACGGTTAATATAACCGGCCAAGTGCGAGTCGAACTCGCGCACCGAGGGTTCCGTATCATCATGTATGCATCCGCATCCGTATGTCATGGTCATGCGCCACTCACGCCCATTCTATGTATTAGTTAAAATGCTTCATCTCTTTTCGGTAGATGGCGCGCATACACTTTTTAGTTTCTTGTATGGGGACCCCGTGAATTTTTTACTTTTATTATTTGTTGTTATATCGGCCATAATACATATTGTGTGAAAATTTCAACGGGTTACCTATACGGTTCAAGAGATACAGCCCTCGGACAAGACAGACAGACAGACAGACACGGCGTATGCCTAATAACACTTAATAATATGGTCCCATACAACGGATACGGAACCCTAAAAATGGCATAGAAATACAACATAAACCCACCCACCTAACAATAATAATTTTGGAAAATTCTCAAGATCGAACGGCAAATAAAGGGTTCGTGGTTCGTGCGTATTGTACACAGAACAGTATTCTATATCTGCTACTTCACCGTTCGAAACCGGTGTAAAACTGTGTCTTCCCTTGCCCCTTACTAGGTGGTAGGCTCAAATTGTAGCCGACTGTGTTGGTACCACCGTACTGGATTTAATATGGCCACTCCACTGACTCCTCCGCGCGCACGTGCGTGGAGTGTCGGTTGAGTTGGAATTTTTTTTTCTACCGTAGTAGCCTGCCCAGACTGCCCACGCTTCTCCGTGCGCCTGTGAATTTGGATTTTATTTAATACTAGCTGAGCCCGCGGCTCCGCTCGCGTGAAATTCGTATTCCAAAGAAGAATGTAAGTAACTAAGGGCGAGGCCGAAGGCCGAGCTGCGTTCAGGTAATCGATAAACCTTCTTAAAGAAAGTAACTAACTAACGGCGAGGCCGAAGGCCGAGCTGCTTTCAGGTAAACGATAAACCTTTCTCAAATAAAGGAAGTAAGTAAGGGAGAGGTCGAAGGCCGAGCTCCGTTCAGGAAGACGATAAACCTTCTGGAAGAAAGGAAGTAACCAAGTGCGAGGCCGAAGGCCGAGCTGCGTTCAGGTAAACCAAAAACCCTCTTCCGCCTTCGGGCCTCGCCCTTAAAGACTTCCTTTCTTCGATAGAATATAATATCGTTTACTCAATCTATTTATTTCATAAAAATAAAAAAGTAATATTAATAACTAAAGAATTAAACCTACCTAACAAACATTAAAATAACTATCAAAACGGGCATTTTCAAATGTTCCTATAGCACTCGCGGCATTGCCCCGCTGGATGGCAAGGCTTACCCTTTGAATGAAGTACATAAGCCCTTGATGGCGGGACACCAGTTGCGTCAACCAGCAGAGGCTCAAGCCTCTTTTGGCTTCACTGCTCCACGGACCGAAGGTTTCAACCGCAAACGCAACTAATTCGAAATCTTGAATTATATTTCTATATTTGCTGCGTTTGAGGGTCTCCGCCCCAGCCTCGGCCGCGCCAGCCGCTCTTGAAGATGTCCTAACGTGACTTGGAGCCAATGTGAGAACAAAAGTGGCGTCCCACATCAAAGAACTACCCTTAGTCCATGGCACTAAGGTGATAGCATCGGGCCTCTTGCCATCCAGCCGGGAATAACCGCGAGGTTCTAGGATGCACGGTATATTTTCCGTTAGAAGCGTGGACTTTAATAATAAAATTTAAATTAAATTAACTCAATCTTAATATTAATTAACTTTATTCGAGATGGTTTAGCTTCTTCCTGAACGAAGCTCGGCCTTCGGCCTCGCCCTTAGTTACTTGCTTTCTTCGAGATGGTTTATCATTTGTCAGAACGTAGCTCGGCCTTCGGCCTCGCCTTAGTTACTTACTTTCTTCAAGATGGTTTAGCTTCTTCCTGAACGCAGCTCGGCCTTCGGCCTCGCCCTTAGTTACTTGCTTTCTTCGAGATGGTTTTTTCAATTATCCGAATGTAGCTCGGCCTTCGGCCTCGCCTTAGTTACTTACTTTCTTCAAGATGGTTTAGCTTCTTCCTGAACGCAGCTCGGCCTGCTGCCTCGCCCATAGTTACTTACTTTCTTCGAGAAGGTTTATGGTCTTCCAGAATAGAGCTCGGCCTTCGGCCTCGCCCTTAGTTACTTACTTTCTTCAAGAATGTTTTTCTTCTTCCTGAACTCAGCTCCGCCTTCCGCCTCGCCCTTAGTTACTTTCATCGACAAAGAATATCGTTTACGTGAGCGCAGATCCGCCTTCGGGCCCGCCTTTAGTTACTTACTTTCTTTTTTTGAAATACGAATTTCACGCGAGCGAAGCCGCGGGCAACAGATATATAAATTTTATTGCACCAATGACAGCGACATAACTTCGACTTTCAATTATTTTATATATCAAACAATTTGTCACCGGCCAGCTCACGTCGAGATGACAGTTCTCCGTTGTCAACATGACATTTAAAATTGTTTTTTACCTTTACTTTGGATTACGTGATTTTTATTATATTTTTTAATTATTATGTTCATCCAGGATATACACTGTCACTATAAAAAGTTTCGTCAAATTCCGTTCAGTGGTTTTTGCGAGATGCGCGTACAAATAGACATTTTTGCATTTACGATTTTATGATATGTATAGAAAGAATAGATATGTATAGACTATTGTGTTCAAGTTATAAAAAAGAAGAACTGTCATTTTCGTTGTATCTACTTATTTTTAAATTTCGAATGAATATTTTATTCAAATTGTATTTGCTGCCAGTTCTCAAGATATAATTATGAACTTTGGACTACGTGATTTTAAACGCGCAATAATGTTTATAATTGTAATTTTTTTTTATTTTTGTTATTTTTTTTTACGTATTATGTTAACCCGGCATATAAACTGCCACTATACAAAGTTTCGTCTAATTCCGTTCAGTGGTTTTTGCGTGATGCGCGTACAGACAAACAAACAAACAAACAAACAAACAAACAAACAAAAATTTTAAAAACTGTTCTAACATGTTCAGTATCTCATTTTAAGCCACCCTGGTTAGTTTTTTTCCGAATACATTCAATGTACAGACTTTCTTACCTCTACGATTTTATTATATGTATAGATAAATTGTTTAATTAACCTGACCTGTATGAAAATTATTGAAATACTAAATAGTTTTACTAAAAGGTCACAAAGGCATTTTGCTTTGACTTAACGCGCTTTCGCTCAGGCAGTTTATTTTCAATGTTCATTACTCGCAACGCAACCGCAATGCTCGCAACGCAGGACACATTTTGAAGTAAATAAATACTTTACGTAAGAAAAAAACATATGTTTATGGGACCATTTTTTCTCCTAAGAAAAAAATAAAATATACATATACATATTATATACCACACGCTGTATCCCGACAATCGGGGTAAACAACAGAGTAATCGATGTTGTGCAGCAAGAATTACTCTGGAAAATTACAGTAGGTACAACATAGACCACCACCTTTAGCAAAGAAAATATTCGCACAAGATATCTATAAAGCAGCAAGTAAGGTTGAATATAAATAAAATAAAAATTACATAATCACCCTTAACATATTGATCTGATAATCATTGCTGAACCACCCTATAGATACATTTTGGCAAAGGTCAGTCTCACTCACCCCAGGAATAAAACATTATACCGTGGTATTATTTTCCCATATGGCAGGAATTACTATTCAACCAACACTGACATAGCCTGAATTTTAATGGGGTACATTGGTGCATTCGTGGTACTGTAAGCCTTGCTAGACACGACATAGCATCGCTTATAGCTTACATGGAAGCTTGAAGGAAGGAAGGAGCAGACGTGCTCAGCAGTCTAAACTAAACACTTGTGCAACAATGAACCGGTGGTGATTGAGTGAGAGTGGCCAAGGTGTTCTGTCAAAATACGCACGCGGAGTTGGATTGTGATTGGTGGACTCATAGAGCAAAGAAATTCAAATTCAAATGTCTTTATTAAGTACCTACCTACTCGAGTAAAAATACTTCAAAATGTTTTACTTTTCATACAAAAAGCTAAATAATGGTGATTTATTAACGGACCACACGAAGACCATGTGAACACAGAAATAATTACTTACGCTAATAACCATACATTTTAAGCGGCGGGTGGCCGAGTGGTTTGGGCATCGGCTTCTCATGCGAGAGGTCCGCGGTTCGAATCCGGTCGGCGTGTGCCAATGAGTTTTTTCTGACGAAAAAATTTACGTGCATACCTACACCTGCTGCTTCACCGTTCGGAACCAGTGTAAAACTGTAGGTCCCTTCCCTTGCCCCTTACTAGGTGGTAGGCTTAAATTGTAGCCGACTGGGTTGGTACCACCGTACTGGATGTAAGATGGCCGCATAGCAGCCTCGGTTGTGTTCTCCTCTAGTCCAGTATAGTCAGCAATCCAGGGAAGTCTCCGGTATGGCACCTACCTTATCGGAGGTGATATTGGCTAGTCGAAGCATGCGCTTTGGCCCCTCCGACTCAGCCGCCCATTTCGGATTACATAAAAAAAATGTACCTAGAGGATGATAGTGCAGATAACTTGTGGTAGGTAGGTATGTATATAGGCGGCCTGTGCGGAAACCAAGTTCGCGAAAGATGCTGCGAGTTATGTAACCGAGGCGCGTGCTCTTGGCTCTGATAGATAACGAGTTTGTGGGTTAGTGTAAAGTACAATATCACACTCAGATACACCTGATGTAAATAAACCTTATCTATCAGCACGGAGCGGAGGAGAGAGGGCAGAGAAGTTGTTGAGCTAGCTGTCATTTCTAGTAAAACATGTCTCGCGTAGCGCCCGTGGCGGGGCGGGGCGGCGCGGCGGCGGGCTATTGTATTACATACTATTGTATTACATAGTCTACTGGTCTGCAAATTTTTCCAAAGAAGTGGGCTTTAGCAGTTTATTGAGTCCAAAGCCAAAACCGCATAAAAAACCGGCCAAGTGCGAGTCGAACTCGCGCACCGAGGGTTCCGTATCGCCATGTCATGGTCAGCGCCACTCCCGCCATCTACGGCGTGTTTTATGAAATGCTTAATATTAGTTCAAATTCATGATTAGTTAAAATGCTTCATACTGTTTTCGATACAAGATAGATTTTTTCTTCAAGTTAAAAAGTCGTAGAACAAAAGTTGTTCTATTTCACGTACAGAATCACCCCCTTTCGGGTTTTACGGTTGGGGTTGCAACGCCGTATATGCGAGATGTTAATAATTATTTTCATTGACAGATTTTGTGGGCTACTTACAGGAGAACTAACCGCATCAGTATGGCCTACGCAACATTCCGCTGTGTACGTACGAGTATAACTTTATGTGGTGTATTTGTATGTAGGTATTGTGCGGTGCTGTCTTTGAGGGGGTCGAGGGGTCATCCCGCCAAAGAAGTAGGTTTATTAGAAGTGTTACAGATTTTCCGTCCGGTGCGGCTTTTGTAACACGACATAGCAGAGAAGATAAGATTAGTCCACGTAGGTTCCTGAGATAAATATCTGAGTGTCTACAGTTAAAATTCGACCTTCCGCAAAATTTAAAGACTCATGTGTGTCCTCTGACTCAGACCTGTGTGTCCTCCCGGTTTATAACGTTAGGTATGGGTGTGAGACGTGGACTCTGATTGTCGGTGTTGTCCAAAGGTTGAAGCGAGCAATGGAGCGAGCCTAGGAGCGAGCCATGCTGGGAATAGGCAATCAAAAAAATTAATAAAATAAAATCCGCCGACGCACCAAATTAGTCGATTGGACACTGGGTGGCTAAGTTCAAGTGGCAGTGGGCTGGACACGTCAGCTGAAGAGACGACGACCGTTGGAGTAACCGGGTCCTACTACTACACTGGCGGCCGTGGACAGGAAAACGGAGTGTGGGGTCTTCCGCCAGGTGGGACGACGACATCAAGTAGATACGTCGGCGGAAAGCAGTGGTTCCGTACCTACCGCTGACGGCCGGGCGGACTGGAGGAAAATTGGAGAGGCGTATGTCCAGCAGTGGACACTTAAACGCTGCCTGACTGACTGTGTCTACAGAACATTTTCCTATTGTAGTCGGTAAATAAACTCTTAGTTTTTTTTATAAAATAATGATGACATGAGAGAATCCGAGAAATTAGCATTTTCACTGCAAACTGTATCGAAATCTAGTTTCAAAGAAATGACGAACATAAAAAATCACCTCAGGGCCTCGGTAGCTCGGTGGTGCTATGGATCGACGTACGATCGTGAAGTTAGGCACACCCGCGCGCGATCAGCACTTGGATGGGTGACCGTTCGACTGTTCAGGCTGGTAGTGTTGGGATTCCCCGTAAAACTGTAGGTACGTTTCATTCTCACCGTACTAGGCTAGGTGGTAGGGTACAAACCCATCCAGATTGATACTTAATGAAAGGTCGATCGAAACAGATATGCTTAGTATGTTCCTCAGAGCAAGAAACTAACATGCTTAACACCGCGCGTGCGCTCTAGTGGCATGGCGGCCCAAGGAATAACTAGGTATATGATTATCCGGCGGCCGGAGTGAGGGATACGGCCGTCGATCGCTGTTCTGCGTTGTTTTCTTCAGTGTAGCCGGTACTGGCATGGCTGGAAACTATTTCTAAGGTGTGATGTACATACTTGTATGTATGTATAGGCATACCCATACATACATACAACGCCCAGCTGTTTCAGAGGGGCCAGAGTCCATGCTTCGACCAGCCAATATCACATCGGAGGAGGAGGTAGGTGCCATACATACCGACTTTGGCTTGCTGTACTAGAGGAGAGAGAACACAGCCGAGGCTACTTACTGTGCGGTCAGCTTTCGTCCGGTACGGTGGTACGAACCAGACATTGAGAGAAAGGAGAGGTACTTAATATCGTAGCGACGTGGTTTGTTCCGTTAAAAAAAACCGGCCAAGTGCGAGTTGCGACTCGCGCATCGAGGGTTCCGAACCACCATAGAATACATTTTTAACCGACTTCAAATAAACTCCTTTTATTGAAGTTGGTCAAAAAAATTCGGTTTTCAACTCGACACGTACCTACCTACCTATGTACCTATGTAATATTATTGGAATTGAAATATATTCATATCATAATAATATATTAGGGCTTCCAAGCAAATTTTACAGGTATTTATGTTTTTTTTGTATGGTTGTTTGTCCACGCATTTCTCCGAAACTATTAATCGGATTGTGGTATACATTTAGGTACTTCAACTTAGGGAACAGTAAAAGTTTAATCAAAATCGGTTCAGTAGTTTATGGACTGTTCAGAGTCTAATCGGAGAATAATTCTACAGAACTTCAACCGATTTCTGTGGTTTTTTTACGTGATAGGTATTACTAAAAAAAAGAGTGAAATTAAGTAATAATAAAAACGGTTTTAAAAAACATTGAATCGACTTAAAATAAACCTTAGAACTAAAATAACAATTATCAAATAATTGAGTTGAAGGCGGTAGGTACAAAAGCACACCAGATAAAAAAATTATAGATGAAGCCCTTTTGTGCTTTTGTAGGTACCGCCTTCAACTGAATTATTATTTATTAATTTTTTACTTTAGTTCTAAGTAGGTACCTAGGTACCTAGTTGTTTTTTGAAGCCGGATCTATGTTTTTTAAAACCGTTTTAAAAAAACATAGAACCGACTTCAAAACTCGCGCGGTGGCGAAGCCATAACATCGCTATAGTTTGTGCGATTTTTTTTTTTTTTTTTTATGTAATCCGGTTTCGGTGGCTGAGTTGGAGGGGCTAAAGCGCATGCTCCGACCAGCCAATATCACCTCCGAGAAGGTAGGTGCCATACTGGAGACTTCCCTGGATTGCTGGCTATACTGGACTAGAGGAGAACACAACCGAGGCTGCTATGCGGCCATCTTACAACCAGTACGGTGGTACCAACCCAGTCGGCTACAATTTGAGCCTACCACCTTGTAAGGGCCAAGGGAAGGGACCTACAGTTTTACACCGGTTCCGAACGGTGAAGCAGAAGATGTAGGTATGCACGTAAGTTTTAGTATTTTCTGATCTGTGGCTCTAGCAACCCTGCACGCACGTCATCAGATTGGGCAAGCCAATGTAGTGGTGCCCAGCATGCGCGCATCTCAACATCAGCGGAAAAATCAATATACCACCCACCCACCCGCCTCGCTCGCACCGCCCCCCGCTTCGAGCCGAGCCACCCCCGCTTCCGCACAGCGTGCCACGCACGGTGCAGCCGCACAGCTGGCTGGCCTGCAACTCCGTATTGATCCGAGCCACAAGTTGCAGGTTGCAGCGCACCCACCCCCACCATTACACAGCCTGGCTAAAAATACAACTCACCAGTAAAAGGCCACCTTTTCGCCGTTGCCGTTGCGCACGTTCTGGTCGAGCAGGTTGAAGCAGATGTTGGTGACGGCACCCTCCATCCACTTGGTGAAGATGGGCCCCTTCCGCACGTCGAAATTGAAACTGACGAAGTTGGCGGGGTTCGGCGCGGTCTCCCAGTAGAACTCGCGCGCGATCTCGCTCCAGAACTCGGCGGGATCCTCCATGGATTTCTCGTAGAGCTCCTTGTAGTGCTCGAAGGTCGGCAGGCGGGAGTTGGAGACGACATGGTGTGTGGGGTGGTAGACGCGGGCGAGTTCGCTCGGCATCGCGCGCGGCGGCAACGGTTCGAATGCGGTGACAATCACGCGCTCGGTGCGGCAGAGCAGCGGAGGCGTCGAACGCGGCCGCTCGTGTCCGTTCGAATATAGAACGCGATATTGGTCGGTGAGCGAGCGAACGCGGACGTAACGCGTATAAGTTACTCTATGGCCGCAAGTGACGTCAAGCGCACAACTATCTACTTCGCTGCGCGAATGTTGAATGCCGAATAAATGCCGACACGGACCGATTGCGTCGCGTGCGTGCGGTGCGGTGCGGGGCGAGAGTTGACGTGACTGACTACTCTGCTGCCTTCTCCCGGCTGAACGGAGATACTCGCCGCGTAATCGGCAACTTTTGACACTGACCTGACGTACGCCCGCCGCGCGTCGTCTTAGCTCGGGCGGGCGGGAGCGCTAGCGCGCCGGCGCGCCAGCAAGCCAACGGAACGGTGCAGGCAAGCAAAGCAAATAATTCAATGAGTGCACTCATTGCCTATAGGCAATTTAATCAATCTACATTGGACACCCTTCCCCCCCTTCACTTTTTTCACCAAAAACTGATTCCAGAATTTTTATTTTTTTGGAAATATGTAAAAGAATTAGACAGGGTACTTACGGCACTTTCGTATGAACAATTTCGGCCGGCTCTTCTTTGTGAATATAATTGGAATTGGATTGTAATTAAAAACAACAACTCAATAAATACGAATAATATACCTATATATACAAATGATTAATCACGAATAAAGAATTACATTTTATCAAGTACCTATCTTTATTTGGAAAAATAATCTCTACAATATTTTATACATCATTTGTTCAATTTTATATTCTGTTTCACCAAGCATCACTAAGGCCCACTTGCACCAACACGAATTTAACTATAAACCAGTTTAACTCGTTAAGCTAGCACCCGTTGTATGTGGGAACCGCGTTTAAACCGCGTTTAAATCCATAACTCGCTACTTAACTCTAAACTCGTGTTGGTGCAAGTGGGCCTAAGAATATCTTTGAAGCATCATCACAAATAATTTGTATAATAAATATTATGTGGTATCAATCAAGTCAAGCCACTGTTTTTCCTGAGAACTGGACACGAGAACAATTACACCAAAAAAGTATTCACCTGGTCACATTCAAAAGTTAAAATCAAATACATTGAAAAAACAGCAAGTTGTGAAATAGGTAATAGGTGAAAACTTTTAGTCAATATACCAGGCATGGTCACAAGGGGGAGGAGGGGGTGTGGGTCAAAAAGTGGCCTAAAATCGGTTAGTGAGTACCGGTACCTTATACTCAGTCCGGGCCTCCCGCATATCTTATTTTTATTTTATGTTTTAAATAAAACGAAATGGAGAAAGTTTAAAAATTATTTTATTACATCAAGCAACAAATTAACTAAAAAATTATCATAAACTAAAAACAAATGAACTATCTATAACATCAATGTGTTACATTGGAACATTCATAATTTTTTTTTTAACAAAATTTTCCTTATTTATTCACGTAAGTAAAGTCATATATACATAGCACATCAGAGATTAGGTTTAGAATAACCTCCTATTTCAGTGTATGTAAAATTAACTATAAATAATTTCGTGCATGCATGAGGAGTCCGAGGGACATAATATTGAGGCTAAGGCCCACTTACACCAAAGTCACGTTTAAATACATAAGCATGCATTTAGTTAATTGGAGTTTAAATGCATAACTTACAACATAATATCTCGTGTCTCGCCACAACATATGTACTAGTACCTAGGTACTAATTTACAGATGTTTTATCTCACGAGCGCGGGTGAGCCACACTTGTAGTTGTAATGCGTATAGACACGCGCCCCTGTGTGCGTAAGTACAGGTAGCGTTAGCAAACTCACACACACACAGGAGCGCGTGTCTATACGCATTACAACTACAAGTGTGGCTCACCCGCGCTCGTGAGATAAAACATCTGTAGCTAAACTCGGGTTTGTTTGTTCGAGAACTCAGACAGCAAGACCAATACATCTACTCACAGCGTCAACTTTCTCTATCACAACATATTAAGTAGAGAAGATGTATATAATATGTGTATTTTTTAATAAAATATTTATAAAAAACTGAAACCATGTATAAGAAGGAGATAGCAATATAGGAACATGCACTGTCAATCCTCCCGTAATAATTCTTTGAAACAAACCTTACTAGCTGCTAGGGTTTATACCGCTCGGGTTGGTACCACCGCACTGAATTGACACGTCGATCGAAATGGTTATGTGAATAGTTCGTATTTTCCGTCCAGTTCAGCGTAGACGACATGAAATGAAGGGAAGCACTGTCATGGCACCTAGTCCAAAAGTTCAGACAGTTATTAAAAAAAAAACCACAGCACCAAATTGCGCGCCCTCGTGTCATACAAACCATAAAATGGCTCTCCTATCGTTGTTCCTATGAGTGCGAGCGGAGCGAGTGTTGCGAGTCAGTGCTCGAGTGTCAGTTTGACATTTCTTAAATGCAGTTTATTGAGTTAAACAAGCGTTAGACCTCATTTATTTAACTTTAAATCCGTTTAAGCCATTTTAAATTGGCCTATTAGTGTGTTGGTGCAAGGCACTCATTTTCTTAAGTCTCGATTAGAGAGTTCAAACTGATTTAAATTCCTAAATTCATGTTGGTGCAAGTGGGCCTTAGGCCCACTTGCACCAACACGAATTTAAGATATAAACCAGTTTAACTCGTTAAGCTAGCACCCGTTGACTGTGGGAACCGCGTTTAAATCCATAACTCGCTACTTAACTCTAAACTCGTGTTGGTGCAAGTGGGCCTTAGTCTCAAAACAATAACTAATAATCATAACATCACTCACATTAAATAATTTAAATCTGTCATGACAAGACCAACAAAGTTTACTTAGGTATAGTGAGACAAGGCTTGAAATGAACGTGGCTGACGTTTGTGAGAGGGCGCTGTTGCAGCATTAGGGTTGTCAATTTTGAAAATTTCCTTACACTAGAGGGGGTCATAGGGGATAATATCGCTGCAAAAGAAAATGTATGTATAGTACCTATAAGGTAGGTAGGTATTTACTTATTTTTTATTTTATGTATTGAATTTTAGGAAGACTTGCTCACTAATAAAATAAAAGATAGACTTCGATTTCTGCTAACAACGCCACAGACTAAGAAGTGGTACAACGGTCGCGTGAACGGGTGAAACCCGAGACGGTCATCTGGCAACACTGTGGCGGCGTTAGTTCCGCTGTCAGCCACGTTCATTTCAAGCCTTGTAGCGCTGTATGTACAATGCGCCTCACGTCCATACAAGTAGGTAACTATACATATAGGTAGTGAGTGAGTGAGTTGGCTAATTCTTCTTGCTCTTCTTGGCGGGGGCAGACGCTGTCTTCTCGTCTCGGCCGCGAGAGAACAGCTTGTACAGAGTGACGAGACCCACCAGGGAGACTGTCGAGATAGCTGTGATGTACTCGGCGCGGTTCCTGAAACAAAATGTTAAGTCAGCCTCGGTAGGATGGGTGACCGTCGGACCTAGGGTTGCTAGGTTCCCGGGATTTCCGGGATTGTCCCGGGCTAGGCTCCAATATCCCGTGTCCCGGGCGAAGGATCATTTTGTCCCGGAGAGTACAATTTGTCCCGGGAAGAAAAACGACTTGACGTCGCGCAAAGAAGCCGGCGAACTAAAGTCCAGATGCAGATAAATTACTCAAATTAGCAACTCACAAGAAATATTTCTTGTGAGCTTGTAGCGGGTCCCTTACGCGCGAGGTCAGTCTGCGCTCCGTTCACTTTATCGTCAGTACGATAAAGAATGAATATTTTATCGTGTGCTATATTTCTGAATTACATTTTCAATGCCTTTGATAGTTGCGTGTAGTGTGACATCTGTAGATTTTTTGACGTGATAACGTCTTATAAATTGATGAACACCGGCTGCACGCACGAATATCACGTCACGTTCCATCTGAGCCTGTGTGTGCAAGCGAGAGCGCGTAACAAGCGATAGAGAGGCACAATCGGCCCAAGCGTCGGCTTGTAAAAGTACCAGGGCCGCAGAAATTAGCCGAAAATCCGTCACGTGGTTTATGAACGCTCCCTTGCCCTACTAATTGGTAGGGTTTAGTCCGTCTGGATCTTTTTTTTAATGTTAAGTATACTGACACGGTTGGCTACATCACCTACAACATCCGTGATGTCAGCCCATAACACCGGGTGAACTAGGTGCAATGGCAATGCTTCCCTTCATTTCATGTCGGCTACAATAAAAACTGGACGGAAAACACAACTATTTACATAGCCGTTTCGACCGACGTTTCATTCAGTACGGTGGTACCAACCCGGGCAGGATAAAACCTAGCACCTAGTAAGGTAATAAGGGAAGGGACCTACAGTTTTACGTGGAATTCGAACCACGGTCAGCCTCAAATGGTCGAGCGGTCACCCATCCACATACTGACCGTGCTCAGGGTTGCTTAACAACAGTCGACTGACCCACCGCACTGAATGAAAGGGCGGTCGAAATAGCTATGAAAATAGTTTTCCGTCCAGTTTAGTATCTCCAGCACATACAAGACGAGTACTGACATGGCACTTAATTCACCAAGGTGTTATGGGCTGACATCACAGCACGGGTGTTAGTGGGTCAACAATGTATGGTGTGGTATGGTTCCATAATGTCACCCTACCTATCACACTTCGGTGAACTAGGTGCCATGTCAGTGCGTCCCTTTAGTTGTGCCGGCTGCACTGACCCGGATATAAAACAGGAACTATTTTCATAGAAGTTTTGACAGACAGAAAAGTTAACAATGTGAGCGGAGAGATGTACAAAAGCTTGCTCGTCTTTACGTAAGTACAGTCTCGGGTGCTTCAAGAGGGGCGTGAATGGGCAACTGTCAGGCCGGCATGGCATTCGCAACCCCCCCGCATACGACCCGTCTCTTTAGACACCTTATGAGTGGCTGGGCGCCATTAGGTATCGCGCTTTAAATAAAATGAAATAAACCTCCGTAATGGTTTAACTTGAAAACGGCTGAACCGATTCACATGTAGTTTTGACTGATGGATGGAATATAGCATATCTCAGGATGCTTGAATGCTATGTAACATCACGATATTTCTGCAAGGGGCTGAGCAGTGAACGAATCTAAGCCGGCTAATCTGTTTGAGATGTTTTGTCAGCCTCGGTAGCTCAGTGGTGCGGTCGATCGACTGTTAAGCAACCCTGAGCGCGGTCAGTACTTGGATGGGTGACCGCTCGACCGTTGGAGGCTGACTGTGGTTCGGATTCCACGTTAAACTGTAGGTCCCATCCCTTCTTACATTACTAGATTGTAGGGTTTATCCCGCCCGGGTTGGTACCGCCGCACTGAATGAAACGTTGGTCGAAACGGCTATGTAAATAGTTTGTGTTTTTCGTCCATTTCAGTGTAGCCGACATGAAATGAAGTAGATCATGTAGCCAACCGTGCCAAGGTCCATAAAAAAATGTAGGTATACCTAGCATATCGTTTTTTTTTATTTGTGAGTTAGTTCTATAAAAATGTTAATATCCTATACCTAACTCTTAAACACACAAACATACCATGCCATCCACACAAGCAGAGCCACGGGCAAAAGATATTTGTACATAATTAAAAAGTGCAGAAGCGTCAACTGACTGGAAGGGTGTGCCGCAGATGGTGTACCAGGTGGTGAGATCGGCCGGAGCCTGGTGACCCATGCAGTGGAAGTCGAAGTAATCCTCCCCGTGGTCCTCCACGCACAGGTACTTGCCTTTCCACAGAGTCTACAATAAAAAAAAACACAAAGTTAAACAATTAAAAATGCTAATAAAAACAAACAATACAGTTTATATGAGTACAATACTGTTTTTAATAACCCGCAAGCAGGGGTCTAAATACCGGTAAAATGCTGGTATCGATACCAACTTCCAATGTGAATAACGTTATCGTGCGTGTATACCGTTACCATAATATAATGTTACCACTTTTTCTTACTTCTGAATATTGATACCTCGGGTATTGTTACTTGGTATCGGAATTAATAACGTTACCTCCCTGTCTCTTTCCAAGCTTTCCACTGTCTCATTCACGCTCACGCATCCACCCGCATCTATCTAACAAACAGCGACAGACGTGGTACGTGCGTGCGTGTGAGTGCATGAGTGTGCCAATGTACCGGTAAAATAATGTTATTTCGTTCCGATACCCTATAACGTTATTTTCATTTCGTTCCGATACCCTATAACATTATTTTCATTTCGTTCCGATACCCTATAACATTATTTTCATTTCGTTCCGATACCTATAACATTATTTTCATTTCGTTCCGATACCCTATAACATCATGTTCATTTCGTTCCGATACCCTATAACATTATTTTCATTTCGGTACTTGATTTACCGATTCCAGGGTACGAAATGAAAATACCGGTAAGTATCGATACTTTTGGGGGGAGTAGACCGCACCTCGCGAGCGCGAGAGGCCGAAGCCCAGCATAGGGTGCGCTGTAGCGTTTTAAATTACAAAATTTTAAAAAATTATAAACGAAGCGCATTAGGCTATAATATAATATATATATATATAATATCGATACTTTTAGTGGGAATTTTATATGTTATCAACCCCTGCACGCGATGCTTTAGTTGAAGGGAGTTTCTGTACCTTAAACCTTCACACTTTTAAACTGAAGAACTCTTCAGGATCTTTGTGGATCTTATCTTAGCTATGTTTGTAATCAAGTAATCAAGTAATTAAGTAATCAGAAAATTTATTATCTTAATAAAAAGTGGACCAATTTGCATGCCGTTTTTTTTAAAGCTTGAAATCAAATTAAAAACCCCCCACCCTTAAAAAAAATTCCGTTTACTTATCTAGTTGAAGGAGTCGGGGGACCGCTAAGTAAATAAAATATAAAAACTCAGAGCTGCGCGGGAATTTACTTAGCGGTCCCCCGACTCATTTAAGTAAGTCAACGGAAATTATTTTTTTACTTTTTAAGGGTCGGGGGTGTTTTAATTTGTAATTTAACTTTTATATTATAAATATTGTACAAATGAGAGACAACATAGAGACCTGTCCGAAAGGTGTGGTGAGCGACTCTAGGTCCTCGCAGGGGCCCACCGTCTGGTGGAGGCCGGTGGAGACTTCGCGCTCGGGCGAGCCCCACACCACCAGCGCCCAGAACAGCGCGTAGTGACACACCAGCTGTGTCAGCAGCGCGTAGTCCATCTTGCTCACACTGCGCACATTCAAAATCACTTTAGACAACCACACTGTAGTGTTATTAGTACCACAGCACGTAAGATTGGTCCAAGCGGATAGGAAAACACGTTCCGTCTAGTTTAGTGTATCCGGAACGACCAACGAGAAGCACTCACATGGAAACAAGCGTAGTCACTGTGGCGCAAGACGCCGTGGCACAGAGAAAATGCTGAACAATGACAGGGTTAAAAGTTACTGACTGGAAGAAATTACTTGCACAGTGATAAGTCCGCCTTTCCGCAATCCTGTATTTCATGTTTCTTTTGGTCGACTGTTCTTCTTTTAATTATGTATGCAGAAAGAGTTTCTGTTTTATTCTATTAAACACGCTAACAGTTCCCTGGAAAAATATATTTAATCAAATGCAGTTTTTAATAAAATAATACCTATGCATCATTTGATTACATCACCCTTAACAACATCCTGACTACGCCCTTGGACATCGTAACACTCACAGCTGTTCCCACAGGAACGTGCAGAGATGTGAATGCTGACTGCAGAACTTTAGAGGGCTTTTGGAGAGATACACATCCAGCACGGCACTCTCTGAACCCTGGCTCACCTTCGCTTCTTGTCAGCAGCGGGCAGATGTTCCAGCAGACCGACCAGCACGATGGTGATGAAGATGGCGGCCAGCAGCCAGAAGGTGACCTCCGAGTGTATGAAGAGTGTGTCGTGCAGCGGGTGATACAGCGAGCCGAACATCAGCACACCGCCAGGCATGCCCAGTAGCGACGCCAACACCAGGACGCGTGTCTCCACTTTGAATCTGTTGCAATATTGTTAAATTGTGAATACTTGTCGACCTCAGTGGCTCATGATGCGATGGGTCCGTTCGACCGTTAAGGCTGACCGTTGTTCGGATTCCAGGTAAAACTGTATGCCCCTTCCCTTCTTTAGAGAATTAACCCGCCCGGTTTGGTACCACCGCACTGGTGTCCAATGATGAAATAAATAATCTCAATCTGAAACAGTTTGTATTGGAATCTGAATCTGAATCTTTTAGGTAAACCTTCCGATATTTATTTGTTTGATACCCAGGAGTATCTACGTCATTCTCAATTAAATTTGATCTCTTCGCTGTGGAAGTCGGAGCAAGAGGACTACCAGCGAAGTCGCTCTACAGTCTCTTCAAGAATCTAGGGCTGCCAAGATCGACGCTAAGCTCATATATGGAGAGAGCTTCGAAAACGTCACTGGAAGCATCCTACAGAATATGGATAGGTAGAGAGAGGGAGGTCGAGAGCGGGACTGGTGGTTTCCCCGCGTCCTAGTCAACGCAGACTAGCTGACGAGGGCTTGAGAAGCGAGCCGAAACGTGAAGCATGCGCGGGAAATTTAGAGTGGCCACTCGCTAGTCCCGATCTCGATTAACACCCTCCTCTACTGCCGATGGGCCCGGATATGTTCGGTGAAGCCATCGCAAGCTTAGATCCACACCTTCTTATAACGAAAACATCTAATATGAACTGGTAGCTATATTTACTCGCAAGTTTGGAGAATGTGCCCGTTGATTGAAGAGAGAGCCAAGAGGTGCGAGTACAAGACGAGCGCTCACCCAGCGGACTGCCACCTGTCCACGTTGGGCGCCATCCAGCGGCGCAGCCCGTGGAACAGTCCGTAGAGCGAGGCGGCGAAGGTGGCGTGGAAGTACAGCGAGTTCCACGGTACGTAGTACAGGCGGTCGTAGATGTTGGGGTCGGTGGCGTGCCAGGTCCAGTGCACGAACTTGACCGACACGATGTCGTACGGCAGGTCGATGAGCACCGTCAGCAGGCCAACTGCGAACATCTCGTAGCGCAGCGGCAAGCGCAGCCGGGACACGCCCACAGCGGCCGAGTACAGGAACGCCGGGTCTAGCAACATTAAGTACACCATTCTCTAAATCTGCCTCGGTAGCTCAGTGTTGCGGTCGGTTGACCGTTGCTAAGCAACGCTGAGCGCGGTCAGTACTTGGATGGGTGACCGCTCAACCGTTGGAGGCTGAACGTGGTTCGGATTCCACGTAAAACTGTAGGTCCCCTCCCTTCTTAATTGATTAACCTGCACACAGCTCGGCCTTCGACCTCGCCCTTAGTTACTTACTTTATTCTTTTGAAATACGAATTTCATGCGAGCAAAGCCGCGGGCAAAAGCTATATATGTAAATAAATCTTTTCAGTGCATAACCAGGTCCATGCTTGGCAGACAGGGAATGCATCCCTTTACTGTAGAGCTGCCTAAAGTGCGGACTAACCGCTCCAGTATTTCTTATATCTTCCGCACTGCGAAACTCTCGAATGCACTTCCTCACGATGTGTTTTTTTTTATTGATAGCGCGACGTGTGGCATCGTTTCACCTACAAGTAGGTGTCTAACGATGTTTCCTTCACTTTATAACATAGGATGTTTCGAGAGATGTGTACAAAGTCATCTGTCACGCCGGCACGGCATTCGCAGCCCCCGTTCTAAACCGAATGATTTTGGGCGTCGTCGGCTCAACAATCCACGCTGACGGCGCCAAGTGTTTCGCGTATCCATAAAAAAATAACCACTTTAACTGTTTTCTTTTTAGGATTTAGTTTCACAAATGATATATTTTCATTTGGTTCTGAATCCACGCGGACGAGGTCGCGGGCAACAGATAGTGTTTAATAATTGTCTGAGTAGTTTGCTAAACGCGGTGGTCAGTGTTGTGCTGTAATTGACCTGAGCTATTGCAGCACAATACGAATTAATCTAATTGCCCCGATTGTCGAGACAGGCAGGAGGTAAAAGTAAAAGTAAAATAAAAGTTTATTATTAATTTTCTAAAACATTACAATTATTTACAATTAATTTTCACTTATTTTTTAACAGTAACATAGGTGTAATTTGTTTTAGTCAGGCAGATAACAATCATTCCCACCTAAACTGGCCATTGACGGCTGTACTATAGGTGGTTGTCGACATTATGTGTACTTGTACCTCTTAACAAGTAAGTACAACTCACCACACATCCACCCGTTGACTCACGCACCTACTCAAATCAGTTTTTACTACGTGTATTCAGTAGCGACTCCTGGTGCTGAGTAGTGGGTTGGCTCTGGCTAAGGATTTTTGTTTTCATAAGTTCATAACTTACGCGTTAATTTATTTCTACCACAATGAGTTCAAAAACTGAAAGACCATAATATTCCCTTTTGCTGTCTTTATGTACATACTTCAAATTCGACAAACTTGGGCAAGGGCGACCGTTTTGAACAATTAAAAGTTTTCTCAGAAAATGTCCTCGTTGAGAATGGTTTTTCGAAAAGATCTTCTATTATAGATTTCGCACTGGAGTTAAAACCGCACAATATTCATCCACAACAGGTCCATACCTACAAAACGGAATATATGCAGCTATCAACTCGCGAGATTTTGTTTACAAAGCAGTCACGCATACGCTACCGCAGCAGCGTGCACACACACGCACACACAACTCACCTAGCCTAGTTCGCTAGTAGCTAAATGCGCTCCCCGCTGCGCCAACTCGAAAAGCTTATCAGCGGGTGCGCGCGGGACGGGGTGACATCGGCCGCTTGTATGGATTACGATGGCGCTTCAAATGTAGCCAACCGGCCAAGGAATGCCTTGATGTGTCGTCATTCATCGCCCGCGTGTGACACGCGCGAAATTTCAAATTATGTAACGGGATTGACATTTTAGCTTATTCATCGTGGGTTATATAATAAAAATAATATAACCTCGATATTTTTTCACATTTCTTTTTGCTTAATACTTCGATATTAATGGTAGCATTCATTTTATTTAGTTTGGCGGCGCCAACCTAGACAACTTAAAGGAATCGCCGCTGGTGTATCTATGTGGGTAGTTAGGCCGATCAGTCGACTGCGCGTTGAGTTTATTTGAACATCGTTATAGTTCACTGCTACTGTCAGAGAATATCTATTATATAAAGAAAGGACACTCGTGGATATTTTTATGTTTTAATGTTTTTAAGTTTACTCTGTTATTAATTATATTCATTTTTAAGTTTCCGGATTAACAGGTTTAAAGACTTACATAAGTATTTTTTATGTGTTTTATGATTTATTTTGAATATGGGTAACTAGGTATGTATTTTTGTTTGTGTTGGTGTTATTTAAACAGAATCGAGGATAACAATGTGTAGTAAAGATGGAAGTGTTATTGCAAAATGAATAGTTCAACTCACACAGGAACACGATGTGGAGCGGTAGGCGGGCGCCGAGCAGCATGATGGGTGTCTGCGAGTGCCAGAAGTTGTCCATTTCTGGCAGCACAAAGTGCCAGAAGTTGTCCGTCCAGAGGCCGTGCAGCACCGTCACCAGCCAAAACCATGGCCAGCGACCGCCTTGCTTCAGAGCTGAAACCGACAAGCCCCACTTGTATTTCTGAGGAAATATCTTCCTCAAACAAACAGGAAGATGCGGTCAGGCAGGACGCAGAGATATTGACGTGAATTCGATGAGCGTCTTACGATTTGCAACAAGAGGGGCATTCCAGAAAGTTGGCGACAAAAAGTATGTCCTTTCGAGTTTCGACGGCTTCGTGCTGCCAAACTATCATCATGTTCATCGAATTCACGAAACCAAAGCAACCCGGCGGTAGTAGCTCGCCTACTACCTAGCGAGATTTTTTATAAGTAAAAAACTCATTTTCGTATGTATTACAGACAAAAATACAGGTGTGTAGTATTTCGAAGTTTGCAAGCATCTTCATTAGATAGATGCAAAGCTGAAATAATTTTGTTTTTATTAAAATCTTATATTTCAATTTTAATTTTGTATTAAACTTTCATTTTGTTTCTTGACAAATTATTAGGTATTTACCTTAACTTATATATTATAATTTTAGATTTTTTTTTTATATTATATTTTTTTATTCATTTACTAGCTGAGCCCGCGGCTCAGCGTGAAATTCGTATTCCAAAGAAGAATGTAAGTAACTAAGGGCGAGGCCGAAGGCCGAGCTGCGTTCAGGTAATCGATAAACCTTTCTCAAATAAAGGAAGTAAGTAAGGGCGAGGCCGAAGGCCGAGCTGCGTTCAGGAAGACGACAAACCTTCTGGAAGAAAGGAAGGAACTAAGTGCGAGGCCGAAGGCCGAGCTGCGTTCAGGTAAACCAAAAACCCTCTTCCGCCTTCGGGCCTCGCCCTTAAAGACTTCCTTTCTTCGATAGAATATAATATCGTTTACTCAATCTATTTATTTCATAAAAAAATAAAAAAGTAATATTAATAACTAAAGAATTAAACCTACCTAACAAACATTAAAATAACTATCAAAACGGGCATTTTCAAATGTTCTTAGAGCACTTGCGGCATTACCCCGCTGGATGGCAAGGCTTACCCTTTGAATGAAGTACATAAGCCCTTGATGACGGGACACTAGTTGCGTCAACCAGCTCAAGCCTCTTTTGGCTTCACTGCTCCACGGACCGAGGGTTTCAAACGCAAACGCAACAAATTCGAAATCTTGAATTATATTTCTATATTTGCTGCGTTGGAGGCTCTCCGCCCCAGCCTCGGCCGCGCCAGCCGCTCTTGAAGATGTCCTAACGTGACTTGGAGCCAATGTGAGAACAAAAGTGGCGTCCCACATCAAAGAACTACCCTTAGTCCATGGCACTAAGGTCTCTAGCATCGGGCCTCTTGCCATCCAGCCGGGAATAACCGCGAGGTTCTAGGATGCACGGTATATTTGCCGTTAGAAGCGTGGACTTTATAATAAAATTTAAATTAAATTAACTCAATCTTAATATTAATTAACTTTATTCGAGATGGTTTAGCTTCTTCCTGAACGCAGCTCGGCCTTCGGCCTCGCCCTTAGTTACTTGCTTTCTTCGAGATGGTTTATCATTTGTCAGAACGTAGCTCGGCCTTCGGCCTCGCCTTAGTTGCTTACTTTCTTCAAGATGGTTTAGCTTCTTCCTGAACGCAGCTCGGCCTTCGGCCTCGCCCTTAGTTACTTGCTTTCTTCGAGATGTTTTTTCAATTGTCCGAACGTAGCTCGGCCTTCGGCCTCGCCTTAGTTACTTACTTATTATTTTAGATTAGAGATTAGATTAACACCCTCCTCTACTGCCGATGGGCCCGGATATGTTCGGTGAAGACATCGCAAGCTCAGGTCCACACCTTCAAAAGGAAAGGGCAAACCAGTAGCGGCTTCCAGAAGGTCAAATTTTTGAAACCTGGAGCCAAAAAGCTGCCAAAGATAGGACTAAACCTTCTTCAATTTTGGGAGCAGCAAGGATTGGGAATTGTTGATGGACACACATGAGAAGCATTACCAGATGCCTTCGGAAATCTGTACCACAGCATTAAGACCGGATATACTCATATTCTCAAAAGCGACAAAACATGTAGTACTTGTTGAACTTACGGTTTCATGGGAAAGCAACATACCGAAGGACCACAACATCAAACTTAACAAGTACTGCAACTTAGTAGACCGGATTGTGAGAAACGGACAAGACAGGCTCTTTAATCTAGGGCTGCCAAAACCGACGCTAAGCTCATACATGGAGAGAGCTTCGAAAACGTCACTGGAAGCATCCTACAGAATATGGATAGGTAGAGAGAGGGAGGTCGAGAGCGGGACTGGTGTTTCCCCGCGTCCTAGTCAACGCAGACTAGCTGACGAGGGCTTGACGCGAGCCGAAACGTGAAGCATGCGCGGGAAACTTAGAGTGGCCACTCGCTAGTCCCGGCCTCGATTAATACCCTCCTCTACTGCCGATGGGCCCGGATATGTTCGGTGAAGCCATCGTAAGCTTAGATCCACACCTTCGAAACAAGACAGCCCGGAGAGACGGGATGACGCTGGAAAGACAGCTGGCGACCGGGAAAGACCGTTGACGAATGGGAAAGTCCATTTGACGACCGGGAAAGACTGGTGACGCTGGAGAGACAGACGGGCGTTAGGCCTAGCAAGCCGCGCCAGGAAATAAAAGCTACGACAGTCAAAAGAGTAAATACCCTCAGAGCGGTCCGAGAGGGAGGGAGGATGAACCGCTCACCGATCGATATCTCTGACAACCTTGGCATGAATATGGACTTGAAATGCTCGAAGTGTGGGAAACAATATAAGCGAAAAATCTGGCTAGAAAAGCACGTGAAGGAGAAACATAGCGACAGTGAAGCAGGGCAGAAAGCGCCTGTAAGTTCTCCACCTGACACTATTGACAGAGTACAACCTCACACGTCACAAAGTGTTGCGCAACCTTCCTCTCACCATGAAGCATTTTCGCCCAGAGACCGACTAAGCTTACCGAGCATATCCGAGACCACTTGGAAGCAACATGATCGATGCCTAGCCGAAAGACTTGACCTCCCAGGCTGCAGGCAGAGTCCCGAAGATCAGCTGTATGACTTCCAGGGAACAATTTACAATTACTTCTCCGAATTGTACCCTGTTCGCTATCACCACAACCCAATGGAAAGAGAAAACACTTTCAAAGCAAAGCTTAGGAGAAGGAAGAGAGAGTTGATAAAGCAGCTAAGGAAGGCTAAAGCCTCAGGAGACAGAAATCTATGCCACCAATTAGCCAGAGCGATGAGATCTATCCTAAAACTCATCCAGAAAGTATCTGAGCAAATTACGGTTGCTGGCAATGAATTTCGAAAGGCTCAGAATATAGCAGCTTTCGAGAAGAACCCCTTTTACATCGCCAAAAAAGCTTTTAAGGAACAGCAGGGTACAATTAGGTTAAGTACGGACGAGATGTTCAACTACTTTAAATCCACATATACCACCCCGGAGGCAGATATAACTTACAGGGATCCACCAGCTCCAAAACCCAAAGAACCTGCTCTAGCATTTGATGCTGATTCACCGACGATGGAAGAGCTGGAATACCACATAAAAAGGAAACCAAATAGTTCCGCCCCGGGACCCGATGGCATACCATACATCATATACAAAAAATGTCCATCAGTGCGGAAACACATGTTGAACATCTACAAAAGAATTTGGACGAACAGAGAAGTGCCAGACTGTCTTGGTAAAGCCGTGTTTGTTCTTCTACCAAAAAAGAAAGAAGTTACTGATCCCAAGGATATTAGACCTATAGCTCTTACGAACACAATTTCGAAAATATTCTTCTCCATTATACAGGCCAGACTACTCAAACACATGTGTACCAACGACTACTTACCGAAGAAGTACCAGAAAGGTTTTCTCCCAAGAGTTGCAGGATGTCTCGAACATAATTCTTTGCTGACTGAATGTCTTAGAGATGCAAGGAAGAATGAGAGACAATTAACTGCCACGTGGTTAGACTTTGAAAACGCCTTCGGTTCGGTGCGCCATGAGTTACTATTAAAGGCGCTAGAGTGGTATAATGTGCCACCTCTGATCTGTAATATAATAGCCTCCTACTACAAAAAACTTTCCTTTGTAATACAAGTAAAAGGCGAAACGGAGAAGATACCGGAAATTCGTTACGGCATAGGACTTTTCCAGGGTTGCTGCCTCTCTCCTGTTACATTTAACATTGTTATCAACATTCTAATTGATACGCTTGTCGTAAAAGAAAACAAATGGGGATACAGGTTCAAATATGGAGACACATATATGGCGGCCATCCTGGCATTTGCGGATGATATTACGCTGTTAACCCGCAATCCAAAACAAAATCAGGCGCTTCTTAAGGTGGTAGATGACTATTGTGAATGGACTAAAGGGATGAAGATAAAACCAGCGAAGTGCTACTGTTTGAGCTTAACCAGGAAAGGTTCAAAGTTTACCTCGAGCAATCCAGGTCTGACAGTAGCCGGAAAACCAATCGCAACCGTGGCTGATGAAGCTCCTTTTAAATTCTTGGGAAAAAGGATCACCAGCAGAGGAAAGGAGCATCCTACTGATGATATTGTCCAACTTTTCGAAGAGAGCCTCCGCCAAACTGACAATCTTCCCCTCCTGGGTACACAAAAGGCATGGATTTACGATAACTACCTGACATCAAAACTTTCATGGCCATTTCTCGTCTACGACTTCACAAAGCAAAACCTGACTAAATTAGACTCGTATGTGACCAGATTCCTGAAATCATGGTTTGGACTGGCTCACCCGGCTGACTCGTCAACGCTATACAGATCTCACAATAACTTTGGACTGAACATTAAGAAACCGTCGATATTTTATCAAAAGGCGAGAATAGCCAAACGATGTATACTCAAAGACTCCAATGATAGCGCTATTCAAGCCTTACCCAACACATCACTATCAGATGAACTGGAATCGAGACTCGACTTCTACAAATCATTCCAAGTTGGTACACGCACCAATAGATCTGGATTGGGCATAGAAACAGCAAAGTCTGATAAAGAAATACTGAAAGGTTTTGCTCAGGAGGACATGGAACAAGGCTTCAAACTTCACGCCTTAAACCTAGAAATGCAGAATGATTGGCTAACAGTGGGTGACTTCTGCATCCCTCCTGCATTGAAGTGGAAATCCATAATATACAACTGGTCCCCTGAGCTGCTTAAGTTCTACTTAAATGCATTCCAGCTTACTCTCCCCGACCCGAGTAACCTAGTTAGATGGGGGAAATCTACAAATAGACTATGCCCGTCATGTAAGGAGTTCGTAGGCACGGCCAAACATTTGTTATGCGGATGCAAAATACTACTTGAGCGAGGCCAGTATTCCTACCGTCATGATAAAGTCCTCCAAATCATCAGAGAGGCCATCAACCTGTCAATTGCACGGACCAGGAAAGGGCAAACCAGTAGCGGCTTCCAGAAGGTCAACTTTGTGAAACCTGGAGCCAATAAGCTGCCCAAAGATAGGACTAAACCTTCTTCAATTTTGGGAGCAGCAAAGGATTGGGAATTGTTGATGGACACACATGAGAAGCATTACCAAATGCCTTCGGAAATCTGTACCACAGCATTAAGGCCGGATATACTCATATTCTCAAAAGCGACAAAGCATGTAGTACTTGTTGAACTTACAGTTCCATGGGAAAGTAACATACCGAAGGACCACAACATCAAGCTTAACAAGTACTGCAACTTAGTAGACCGGATTGTGAGAAACGGATTCAAGACTGATCTCTTCGCTGTGGAAGTCGGAGCAAGAGGACTACCAGCGAAGTCGCTCTACAGTCTCTTCAAGAATCTAGGGCTCCCAAGATCGACGCTAAGCTCATATATGGAGAGAGCTTCGAAAACGTCACTGGAAGCATCCTACAGAATATGGATAGGTAGAGAGAGGGAGGTCGAGAGCGGGACTGGTGGTTTCCCCGCGTCCTAGTCAACGCAGACTAGCTGACGAGGGCTTGACGCGAGCCGAAACGTGAAGCATGCGCGGGAAATTTAGAGTGGCCACTCGCTAGTCCCGACCTCGATTAACACCCTCCTCTACTGCCGATGGGCCCGGATATGTTCGGTGAAGACATCGCAAGCTCAGGTCCACACCTTCAAAAGGAAAGGGCAAACCAGTAGCGGCTTCCAGAAGGTCAAATTTTTGAAACCTGGAGCCAAAAAGCTGCCAAAGATAGGACTAAACCTTCTTCAATTTTGGGAGCAGCAAGGATTGGGAATTGTTGATGGACACACATGAGAAGCATTACCAGATGCCTTCGGAAATCTGTACCACAGCATTAAGACCGGATATACTCATATTCTCAAAAGCGACAAAACATGTAGTACTTGTTGAACTTACGGTTTCATGGGAAAGCAACATACCGAAGGACCACAACATCAAACTTAACAAGTACTGCAACTTAGTAGACCGGATTGTGAGAAACGGACAAGACAGGCTCTTTAATCTAGGGCTGCCAAAACCGACGCTAAGCTCATACATGGAGAGAGCTTCGAAAACGTCACTGGAAGCATCCTACAGAATATGGATAGGTAGAGAGAGGGAGGTCGAGAGCGGGACTGGTGTTTCCCCGCGTCCTAGTCAACGCAGACTAGCTGACGAGGGCTTGACGCGAGCCGAAACGTGAAGCATGCGCGGGAAACTTAGAGTGGCCACTCGCTAGTCCCGGCCTCGATTAATACCCTCCTCTACTGCCGATGGGCCCGGATATGTTCGGTGAAGCCATCGTAAGCTTAGATCCACACCTTCCTTCAAGATGGTTTAGCTTCTTCCAGAACGCAGCTCGGCCTGCGGCCTCGCCCATAGTTACTTACTTTCTTCGAGAAGGTTTATGGTCTTCCAGAATAGAGCTTGGCCTTCGGCCTCGCCCTTAGTTACTTATTTTCTTCAAGAATGTTTTTCTTCTTCCTGAAATCAGCTCCGCCTTTCGCCTCGCCCTTAGTTACTTTCATCGAGAAAGAATATCGTTTACGTGAGCGCAGATCCGCCTTCGGGCCCTTCTTTAGTTACTTACTTTCTTTTTTTAAATACGAATTTCACGCGAGCGAAGCCGCGGGCAACAGATATATAAATTTTATTGCACCAATGACAGCGACATAACTTCGACTTTCAATTATTATTTTTATTTATCAAACAATTTGTCACCGGCCAGCTCACGTGGAGATGACAGTTCTCCGTTGTCAACATGACATTTAAAATTGTTTTTACCTTTACTTTGGACTACGTGATTTTAAACGCGCAATAATGTTTATAATTGTTATTTTTTTTTATTTTTGTTAATTTTTTTTACGTATTATGTTAACCCGGCATATAAACTGCCACTATACAAAGTTTCGTCTAATTCCGTTCAGTGGTTTTTGCGTGATGCGCGTACAGACAAACAAACAAACAAACAAAAATTTTAAAAACTGTTCTAACATGTTCAGTATCTTATTTTAAGCCACCCTGGTTAGTTTTTTTCCGAATACATTCAATGTACAGACTTTCTTACCCCTACGATTTTATTATATGTATAGATTGACAAATCTGTTGATGCTCATATTTTTTACTTACACAATCTGATTGTTTCACTTGACAATGCTTTTGATATTTTGATTTTGATATTTACATTTATACATTTTTAAATTTACCTAAAAATGTAATGTTGCTCAAATTTTCGACTTCTTTTCATTTAATTTTACTTGGTAATTTTTTAATACTTATATTTATTCCCTTTATTTTCACATTTTTAACATACATTTATATTAATTTTAAATTTAAATATTTTATATTATACAAAAACTTAGAAAAATACACAAAATTAATACAAAATCTAAATAAAAACGGTAAATTTCCACCGGTGGGGGGAGGCAGGCCTCCAAGCGCGCTGGCGGGTGCAGGCCGGGCGACCGACTAACCTTCACACTGCTCTGTCACACCAGTGTGAAGGTTAGGAAAATTATTTCCCAACCTTCACACCGTGAGTGCCACGATTAAGAGCAGTGTGAACGTTAGGAATTTTACTTCCTAACGTTCACATTAGTATTAAGGATAGGAAGTCACTTTCTTAACCTTCACACCGTTGCGAATTAAAACCCTCTTTACTAAATTATGATATCAATGGCCACTTGAATAAAATTATATCTCAGATGTCGTCGGTGCTAAAAATGATAATTGAAGTGTTATGGGATGTCATCAATGTCATTTGAATACTTTATCTCGAAATTTTAACCCCAAAATAATTTAAATAAAAAATACATTAAAAAAACTAAAACCAGACTACTGAAAAATCACGCTCTAAAAAAGTATGAAACAAGAAAATAATTCATAGTGATGTTCAGAGGATATCCCTGGTCATATGCCACTTTGCCCTAAAACTTGTGATCGCTTACTACTGTTAGAAATTATAATGTATTGTTTTTTAGGGTAGGTGGCATAGTACGACCACGGCTATCCTCTGAACATCACTATGAATTATTTTCTTGTTTAATACTTTTTAGAGCGTGATTTTTCAGTAGTCGGGTTTTAGTTTTTTGAACTAATTTTTTTTACAAGTAGGTAGGCAAACACTGTTCAGTTAAGTTTGGCTAAACAGTGTGAAGGTTAGTCCGACATGAGTGTGAAATTTGACGAATGGTGAGAAAAGAAATTTGACGGTGTGAAGGTTAGGAAAGCGACTTCCTATCCTTAACACTAAAGTGAAGGTCGGGAAATAATTTTCCTAACCTTCACACTGGTGTGACAGAGCAGTGTGAAGGTTAGTCGGTCGTCGCAGGCCGTGGCTACGGAGCTAACCGAGACGACGCGAGGCAAGCTTCGAGCGATAGTTGGTGGTACTAGACTTGTAGGCCACCACCACCCCCATCCCGGAGAGCTCCGTATCTGCTGGTCTGCGGGGTGAACGTCACGCAGCACTTTCATTAACTTGGATTGTCGTGCGTGCGTTGCCGTTGCGCACTTTACCGCCACACCGGTAGCGAGGGCTGTAGACGGAGCACGGAGCCCCGATAGCCCCAAGATTTATAATTATTAATTTACTGACAAATCTCTTGATGCTCTTATTTTGAATGTTGACAATTATTTTAATACGACAATTATTATTCACTGTATTGTTGTGTGTTTAAAATTGACAGGTAGGTAGGTAATGTATTTCGTAATTTTTTTTATTGGTAGCCAAGTTAGTCTTAGCAGGTTAACAAAGAACTATTACTGAAATGTGCAAGTGTATAATACACGACAAATCCAAGTGTTCCGTAGGTCCCAAAGGATTATACTATACAAATAGCAAGCAGGATACGAACCATGAAGGAAGGTAACTAATCCGGCTAGGATGAAGTGCGCCTGAGCGAGGATGTAGGTCGGCTGGTCCCTCCATAGTTGGTTAACATCGTTCACTTTCACCAGCCACGAGAGCCACTGCAATAACATTTCAAGAAATATTACAAACATTTTTTTTTTTCCTCTTTTGCTACCTGCACTGCAGTCAGTTCTTTTACTGTAAGCAGGTTTTTTGTTTTTTTGTTTTTTTCTGATTTTCAGAATCGGTCTCCAGTGAGTCCAATTTCTTCCCTTTCTGCTGTCCTAGATTCCTAGTTCTCCAGGTACTCTCCAGCAGAGGTGTCTGTCGTGTCGGTTTGCGGCACGAAATCGCGCACGACAGTTTCGGGTACAGATCGAACACGGTGCGTGCAAGCCGAAATGTTCCGAGCACGATCGTGTTTCCGTGCTAGCTAGGCCAGCCCGACGCCCGGTCGACACGATAAGCACGAACCGTGTTGACGGCATGCTGATGTGATTATGCGCGCGCGCACCTACCAGAATTTAGGATTTCTTTATTTATTTCTTACTTATACAATGTCAGCCCAACGCAAATTTTTTCCTTTAATTAGGAATAAGATGTCAAAGAAACAAAAGAAACTCTTTTGTTTTGGGATTAGTCTGGCTACACTAGACTGCAGCCCTGCCTGTCTTGTCAGCTTGTCGCCTTTTACGACATGCACGGGTAGAGATGCAGTGGGGTTATTCTTTTTAAGTACCGGCCCCACACGGTAATACAATATCATTGCTAAATCATGGCCCAGGCCCACTTGTGGCATAATAACTTCCGTCTCGTGTACAGCGGGCTGGCTCGTGTCGTGCGTGACACGAACACGAAACGGGCCAGCTAGGCTGAGCCGAGTTTAACCGAGCACGCGTCGTCGTACACGGGGTGCGCACGCTCGCTTGATTCCTGTGCACCGGGCTGCGTTCGTGTCCAACTCGACACGATACGACAGGTCTGCTCTCCAGACAACAAAAATTGTATGTAGGTACATGCGTTAGAAGTAACACTGTTTTAGCATGACCCTCCCCCCTCCCGCTTCTTTTCACCTCTTCCTCTCACCCCCACTCTCTCTTTCTCTCGTCCTGTCTCTGTTTATCTATCGGGCAGCACCGCACAATACATACATACAAATAATTTGTATGCGGTGATGATAAAAAAAATTCTGAGTTTACTCCTCATATAATATTTTCAGAGCACCCTTATAGTACTTATAACTTAAAAAACAATATTCATAATGGAGCCAGCGTAGTCGCAAAGCAGCTTAAGTCAAATAAACAAGAAAAGAGCATTTCAAAAGGGTATCTCATGGATTTTTAGAGCCTGAGTGAATTTAGATTTCACATAACACGGAGAGACGCTCACGAGTGATGTTTACACATCCGTAAAGTGAGTCCGGGCACTAAGATTTTTTTAAGTAATGTGACACAGTTGGCTACTTCACCCGTGATGTCAGTCGGTCACATCGAAATAGTTGCCATGCCAGTGCTTCCGTTTGGTCGTGCCGGCTACACTCAACTGAACAGAAAACACGAACTATTTTCATAGCCGCTTCGACAGACCAGACCAGACCAGATTCATAGCGATAGCACAAATCCAGACGGGTTAAACCCTACCGCACCTATAATGTAAGGGAAGGGACCTACAGTTTGACGTGGAATCCGAACCACGGCCAGCCACAATGCCCGCTGGTGTCGCCACCGGTGCTTGTTCTCCGCGGAGTCGGAGTGTAGTCCCGCCGGTACCTACAGCTGTTCCAACGTCGCTTCTTCCTCATCGTTCCTTGGACCATCCTGCTTTCGCAGCAATTTGCCTGATATTGCTCGGCCTTGTAGGTATGTTCTAAGGTCAACGAGTCTCCAGCGAGGACATCGAGTGAGCAATCCACAGATTTAAAAAAATGTGGAGCAATCTAAGTCTATCTCTTTTTTCCACTATTTTATTTTATTCCTATCAAGCAAAAGCAACACAAGACATCAGTCAACCAAGTTCATGGGTGACAGAACAGATGTCACAGAATAGGTACTTAATCTGTGGGTGACAAATTGACAATAGAATCTGCGCGCTATCGGGCGGGCATACGGTCATACGTTTTCGCTTCGTCTCACGAAAGAAGTCCCGCGGTAATCAGTGGAAGTGAGATGGACTTTACACTTCCCGGAGTATAATAGAAGTAGGGAAAGAAAGGCATAGCCAAAGCTTCAAGAACACAATGGTGGCGAAGAGATGGCAGCACTGTGAACACATTGTCCGCCCACCAAGCAAGACATTTTTTAATCTCTTTGTTGTCCGCACACATCAGTGTCTAATAAAAAGGGTAGTATGTTTATCAGACAGAATATACTGATCACGTTCTCCATACCTATTATTTTTTTTTCGGATATCAAATACCTACCCATGCATGCTACTAAAATAATAGTTTATTGAACAATTATTTCATAGCATGGGTAGGTATTTCACATCGGAAAAAAATAATAGGTACCTATGGGGAACGTGATCAGTATCTGATACACATACCTATTCCCACATACATATATCCACACATAGGTATAATGTGTCTCTACCATCTTTAAGCAGATGACCTGCAGCTGTATAGGCGTTTCCACCCTGATGACATCAGTACGGCAGTAGCCCTTATGAATATTGACCTTGACTCTGCTTTTAGCTGGGCTGTACGTTTTGGACTCTTGGTGAACCCGACTAAAACGCAAGCCATTTTGTTAGGTACCTACACCAAAACTACTTGCTAAATTAGAACGTGCTGCCTGTGGTGCTGCTCTTCCATCCTTAACGGTGTAGTCATTCCATACATCAAGCAAGTAAAAAATCTTGGTCTCTTCATGGATGAGACGCTTTCCTGGCATACTCAGGTTGGTGAGGTCAGCCGGAAATTGTTTGCTAGCATGCATTATCTCAAACGCCTTCAGAATTTCATTCCGGTCTCTACCAAAATTCTTGCACAATCACTACTCCTACCCCTACTCGATATGCCGATGTGTGTTATCTTGATGTTAATGAAGAGCTACTTAACAAACTTGATCGTCTTCTCAACTTGTGTATCCGATCCGATACATCTTTGGTTTGCGCAAGTTTGATCATATATCAGATTTTCGAAATCGTTTGCAGTGGCTCGATATCCGCCTTCGCAGGAATAGTCATGTCCTATCACTTCTCTACTGCACATTGTTTTATCCTAATGCTCCTAAATACCTAAGTGATCGTTTTTCCTTTCTCAGCTCGCACGGGCTATCGCGTCAAATATATCACGGGCCAAATGATAACTTGGTGCTGACTATTCCTTTCCACTACATCATATTAGGACTCATTCACGGTACATGCAGCTAGTCTGTGGAACCAGCTCCCTGTCAATCTCCGTCTCTCTTCTTCCATTCACACTTTTAAAATTCTTCTAAAGAAGCACTTTTTGTTTTCGTAATTTCTCTGATCCAAAACTATGTCTCTCATGTTCAGAGTTAGTAAATATATATAATATGTAAAAACTAAGTATATTTAGTCTATCTATATATATATTGTATATAGACATAGTATTTAAACTATTCATATTTAAGTTTATCTATTTTTTCGTATTCCCGTACATCTGTCATCAACTCATCATACTACATAAAATATCTCTTTCCGCCACTCACCGAGCAGTAATCATACCCCAAAGGTATTCTGTTAGAAAATGCCTAGAGGCATTAAGTGTTACCTTTTGCCCATATTCTATTTGAGTGCAATAAATATATACAATACAATTCCCCTTAGCGTACTATTACCTACTAATGAAATACCTTATATATAAGCCTATATTTCTCGGGTATTCCGGGATGCATTTATGGGGTCCTACAGTGGAGGCCGTGGACAGGAAACGGAGTGTGGGAACACCCGCCAGGTGGGACGATGACATCAAGTAGGTTCGCTGCGGAAAGCAGTGGTTCCGTACCGCTGAAGGCCGGGAGGACTGGAGGAAAATTGGAGAGGCGTATGTCCAGCAGTTGACGCTTACACGCTGACTGCGACTGAGGAATTAGGAGGAATTAGGAATTAGGATGAGGAATTAGGACACGTCAAAACTAAAATAGGTGGGTAGGTAGGTACATAGAAACGCAAAATCTAGTTATTACTTAGGTAGTAGGTAGGTACCTCTTAGGTAGGTAGGTAGGTATGTTTATGCAATTGCGACATTTTACTCTAAAAATTTAACTTTCACATTGAGGCAAGAATGAACAAATAACACGAAAGCGTAGATTTGGGGCGCAATTTTGTGTAATGCTCGATGTCCATTTTATAGATTAGCCTATCCCATACATCACTCCCGAAAAAATATGTTCTCGACGAGACCTGCATATAGTGCAGATTTCGCGGACAGCCGCTTCATACGGCGTGTGCGGCGCGTGTTGAACGCACGCAAGTCTGTACTTATCGGGTCGGTGACGCACAAAGTGCGTGTGTGCAGCATGCCCGGTTGCTGTTATAAAGAGTGACAGTGAAAAACGTTGTTGTATGTTTCGCCTGACCATGTTATGGCGTGTTAAGGAGCCATGCTGTCACGGATAGGATCGTGTGACGGCGGTATCGCGTTCTCGTTCTCACTTGCCTACTGATGATAAGAGTGAGCGGAAAGACGCCAATCGCGCCGGTGGGCGAGCGATGACATCTTTCTCGCTCACTCTTATCATCTGTAGGCAAGTGAGAACGAGAACGCGATAGCTCCGTCTCGTAGGGATCGTGTCACGTATCGTGTGAGTGAATGCACGCACACTTGTACCGACGTCTAGCACAAGTTGCATCGCACGATCATGTGCGATCTATAAAATGGGCATCGATGGTGTAATGTAAATGAGCTACTAATTAGTTCATTGATATTCTCGGACTCCCGAAGTCCCGAATAAATTATTAAATGTAACTTTATAACTTTTACAAATCTCTATCGATATGCCTAGCTGCAAGCAAGCCGCAAGTTTAAAATTATATTATTTCGGTTATTTCGCCATTCCGCACCGACATATTTGCATCGAGAAAAAAAGAGCTATTTCTATTATAGATTGGGTTTATTTTATCGAATAATTTTACATTCTAGTTCCTAACTATTGTTACCAAAGACCTAAGACATAATATTTAAATATAATATCTGATTGTTAGCACGTAAGTATAAATGTCGCGCGCGCGCGACACGGCTCGCTAATAAATCAAGTAATAAATCAAGTGGTGCAGAGACAGTCGACTGTTGCTATTGATTGTTATGCAACGCTGGGCGCGGTCAGTACTTGGATGGGTGACCGCTCGGCCGTTGAAGGCTGACCGTGGTTCGGATTCCACGTAAAACTCTAGGTCCGTTCCCTTCCTACCTTACTCGGTCGGTGGTAGGGTTCAACCCGCCCGGGTTGGCACCGCCGCACTGAATGAAACGTCGATCGAAACGGCTATGTAAATAGTTTGTGTTTTCCGTCCAGTTCGGTGTAGCCGGTACGACCGAAGGGAAGCACTGACATGGCACCAAGTTCACCCGGTGTTATGGGCTGACATCACGGATGTTGTAGGTGATGTAGCCAACCGTGTCAGTTTCCATAATAAAAAAAAATAAAAAGTGCGATGATGCCTTTCTGTCTACCTACAGTCCGCGTGCGAGCTCCGAGGAATCGGTATTTGTGGAAATTAATTTATTATAGAGTTTGTATAGAATTTTTATGGAGATTCACATTTTGTGATGATTATACTATACTAGGCGAGTAATATTATATAAATGTATAATATTAAAATTCTATACAAATTCTATAATAAATTAATTTCCACAAACACCGATTCCTCGGAGCTCGCGCGCGGACTGTACCTTGTATATTGATCCTACTCACTCTTCAAAGCACATTCACTTTTTCTTTTCAAAGTCCGTGTGTTGGGCTGCTCTAAGGGCCTTGAACATATTGGCCGAATAACCAGGAAAGCATTTTTAGTTTTTGGCAAACATGTGTACTTTACTGAAATTTGGCAGAATAAAGATTTATAGGTTAGCGAGCGAGCTAAGTTGGCGAGCAATATTCGCAAAGCAGAACAATGTGACTATCCGTCCGGAAACTTTTTATAGTCGTCGTGACAACAATTTTATTGTTACGCTACAGCAGCACCTGTGCACACTTACATAACATACTACACAAATATCTAGTTAACGCACAAATGTTCAGCAGACTTAGTACCTACCTATGTACCTATTAGTTTTATTATTTACGGTTTGTCCGCGGCCCGCTGCTCGTTCAAATTTTAAATTCGTTCGTATATCGTCTGATTGAGTGAGGTCCGTGAGTGAGGTAAATTGTCTAATTTTCCTGAAAACTTCATCCAAAGGATTCGTAACGAGCATTACAAACATTTTCTTAATTACTCACAATATCAGCGCTGAATCTGTGAAGTTAGGCTAATTAGTTAGTGAATCAGTAAAGGCTGCTTAGGGTCCTTTTAATTTTATTTATTCATGCCTCTCTAAGGAAGGCACTAACACTGACGCACTTTATCACAAACAGAACAAATTGAATTGAAACGGAAAAGAATAAACTAGGTACCTACCTACACACAAAAACCCTCATACAGTACCCTACACGCACGCAAGCACCCACCCTCGCACGCAGCTCACACACACACTTTTAATACATACATGATTGATTATCTTGAATTATTATGTGTAATAAATAAAATACATAATATAAAAACTCAATAAAATATGTTTAAAAGAGAAAATACAAAATTACCTATTATTTTCTTTCTACTATGCAGAAAAGTGAAATATAAAATGTTTCATAGATTTTATTGGATGCTACAGTGTTCTTATTAAAAAGTTGCTTTAATGAATTTGTTAATACGTAATGTCATTAAAATTATATAGGTATTGGTCGAATATCACTCAGCTCATCTCAAGATAACCCAAGTTCAACTTAAGCTTGACAACGTTACATCTGGACTACCTAGGTGACTCTACTGTGTAGTGTGTAGGTATGGATGGAGGAGATGCTTTTACGCGAAGATAGAATCGTATCACACGCTACATCCCCACAAACAAGCTGCGCTGTTGCTGCGCTGTATGACACTGTTCTAAATTTGTGAACGTAGCAAGTTATCAACAAGCGCAGGCGCAGCGGAGGCAACGCAACGACTGGTTAGCTTTTACCTAGACATACAGAATGCACTCAATCTGCAAAGTCGCGGATGCACAATATCTAAATGTAAACAATTATTTATTTATAGGTAAAAGATAACACAAATTAATATTATATAACCTAAACTAAATAGGTATGCAGCGAGGTATGCAGATAAGACGATTTTACTTGGAAACGTTAAAATTATTTTTTGGTTCAGTAAATAGGTACCTAGCTAGGTAACTACCTACGTGTTACTAATTGACTGCTACTTTTTTAATCTAAAAATTGATTATATATGTAAAAACGTTTTTTTATCTGTACCTTATTTTTTAGTGAAAATTTTCAAAATATTTTGTATTCGACCTAAGGAAGGCACTGACATGGCACCTAGTTCACCCGTTGTTATGGGCTGAAATCACGGATGTTGTAGGTGATGTAGCCAACCGTGTCAGTTTACATAAAAAAAAATTTAGAAACGAAATTATAAATAATATAAAAAGACGTAGAACAAAAGTTGTTCAGAGGCGTACAATCAGCTTTCGGTGAAATAATAAAGAAAAAGTTAAAATCACCATCATCCATTTGGCTAATGATTTATTAATCAAACATTATAATCAACAATATCATCAAATTACTAATTTTAACACTTTCCTGATACATATACCTACTTCTAAGATAAGATTAATAGATAGAACATACCGTCTGGTCCGCCATGGTTGCCGTGGTAGAGGTCCGCACTAGCCGGAGGCAGCAGGCCAAATGAATTGAATCACATCGATAACACAAGCTGTGTAATCTTCGAGCCGGCCGGTGAATACAACACGTGTCCTCTGTGTCTCTATCGTCACTAGCGCACACGCAGGCGACAATATTGCCAACACAACATCTACGAACCGGACACGTTCAACGCACACTTGACACACACTCACACCCGCTCCCGCCCGCAATATTAAAGACGCGTTTTATACATCTGCCGACACAAGTCGACCGCCCACTGATCGCTGAGATTTTTTTAACCTCATCTCTTTTCTTCTCTTCTCGCTGACAAGCACTTTTAGGGTTCCGTATCCACACGGAAGCCTACGCCGCCGCCGTCTGTCTTTCCGTCCGTCCGTCCGTCTAGGGTTGTATAATTTGAACCGCAATAGGTGGCCGGTTGAAAATTTCACAGCATATGTGTTATTATGACGGATATGCCAACAAATAATAAAAAAAGCAAAAAGATAATAAAATTAAAATTAAAATTAAAAAAAAATTAAGGAGAAAAGAAAGTTAAAATTTAGTCCCCATATAAGAAACGTGCTAAGAATCAATCATATATTCACGCTACTAAATAATAGATGGTGCCACGTACGTATACTTTGCATTGCAGACAGACAAAAGATAGACGGATATGGTTTCGAAACACTCCGTGCGTGATTATTAAACCTAGCACTTCACAGTGCCGGCAACACTGAACCATCCATGGAAAACACGAACGAACTATTTACATAGCCGTTTCGACCGACCTTTCATTCAAGGCCTCTCCAGTTTTCCTACAGTCCATTCAGCGGTTCGGGATCACTGCTTCTTTCCGACGACGTACCTACTTGATGTGGTCGTCCCACCTGGCGGGTGTGTGGCATCCCAAGCTTCGTTTTCCTGTCCACGGCCGCCACTATAGGACACGGTTACTCCAACGGTTGTCATCTCTTCGGCTGACGTGCCCAGCCCATTGCCACTTGAGACTAGTCACCGGGTGTCCAATATCGATTGTCTATTATACTCTGGTGTGTCGGAGGATTCCGTCGTTACGCACCATATGAAGTACGAGTATAGCACGTATTCCCAGCATGGCTTGTTCCATTGCTTGCTGGGCACCTTTCACGTTTCACATCCGTACGCCGCCGTACGTCATACATATCATAACCGGGAGGACGTATTGGCCATACATAATTACGGGTCTTTAAATTTTGCGGAAGGTCAGATCAAATCAGCGAATTTTAACTTTCCGACGGCAGGCCAACCCAATTGAATTCGTCTCTCGACGAATCTGTCGACGACGATCGACAGACAGACACCAGAGCGATCACATAGTTTATTCGCATTTTGCGACAGAACCCTAAAAAGACAGGTACGTAGATTGGACTGCTCTGATTAATAATTAACCAAGAGGATTGCTTTAAATGTATTGTACTTTTTTTTTTACAATTTAACCCTTGATTTAACCTCAAAGAAAGGTCGATTGCCAGTATAAGAGCTGTGTTTGGCTGTAGCTAATTCTTAAATTATACATGTAAATAAGGTGCTTATTGTTTTAATATAATTTTATTTATTTATTTTCAAATTTTAGGAAAAAAATTGAGTTTTACTTATTTTACTATAGTATAGATAAAGTACCTACTTAATCTAAAGAACTAAACTGGTAAATTTTTCACATATACATAATATATATCTATCATTTCATACTATCAATTAAAAATGCACAATGAAATAAATTTAGAATTAAGGTAAATAAATTCAATCAATAAAATCATGCAAATATAGTCTTCGATGTGTAATTTTTTTTTATTTTTTTTTATTGCTTCCGAACTGTGTGGATCTGTCCGCGATTTGAAGATCCGTGGATTCTAGGAGTGGGGAAAAAAGATATTCCCTGTGAGCCCGTTCCACACCTTTGCAGTGGGGCACAAGAAAGTAATGGTTTGTGCACACTGTCTGTGAAGGTGCTCAAAATTTCGTGTCTTTTTTTTTCTAGAACTATTTCATTAATAATAATTGATTTTTTAAATTAAATATAAGTACACTTCTCAAGATGGTTTCGGGCCATAAACCATGACGTGTGCCAACTGGCTGACCAATGCAGCCCATGATGGTCTTTCCCAAGACGAAAGAAGAACACGGAAGGAGAACACCAGAAAAGTTTATTAAAAATTCTAGCGGTCGGCATGGCGAACCCCTATTTCCTGCTTCTGGAATGTTCCACAAGCAGATATTATACAACAATGAAATTAGTAAAAATGACAATATTACTCCGTAAACTTGACTTTCCAACCAAAAACCAGTGTTCATTTTGAAAACAACAAGCGAGTGGTTGATTTATGACGAGGCAGGCAGGCGGCCATAGTGTGACAAAATATAGTAATGCAGATCGTTGAATTGCGTAGCAATGGAACGTGCTTAAAGGTGACCAGAGTTTTAATTGTATGCATTTCTCTGATCACGATTAAGCACCTAACACGAGTACGCCATTATTCTGTGCTAGTCCTGAAATTATAAATCACAAATTTAGTGTAGCATTGAAAGATTTAAAGAAATACCTACATATGACCAGTGAACATTTTTAAACAAGCGAGTGGTTGATTTATGACGAGTCGGACATCAGTAGCATAGTGTGACAAAATATAGTAATGCAGATCGTTGAATTGCGTAGCAATGGAACGTGCTTAAAGGCGACCAGAGTTTTAATTGTATGCATTTCTCTGATCACGATTAAGCACGTAACACGAGTACGCTATTATTCTGTGCTAGTCCTGAAATTATAAATCACAAATTTAGTGTAGCATTGAAAGATTTAAAGAAATACCTACATATGACCAGTGAACATTTTTAAACAAGCGAGTGGTTGATTTATGACGAGGCGGACATCAGTAGCATAGTGTGACAAAATATAGCAATGCAGATCGTTGAATTGCGTAGCAATGGAACGTGCTTAAAGGTGACCAGAGTTTTGATTGTATGCATTTCTCTGATCACGATTAAGCACCTAACACGAGTACGCCATTATTCTGTGCTAGTCCTGAAATTATAAATCACAAAATTAGTGTAGCATTGAAAGATTTAAAGAAATACCTACATATGACCAGTGAACATTTTTTAAACAAGCGAGTGGTTGATTTATGACGAGGCGGACAACAGCCGCATAGTGTGACAAAATATAGCAATGCAGATCGTTGAATTGCGTAGCAATGGAACGTGCTTAAAGGTGACCAGAGTTTTGATTGTATGCACTGATCACGATTAAGCACCTAACACGAGTACGCCATTATTCTGTGCTAGTCCTGAAATTATAAATCACAAAATTAGTGTAGCATTGAAAGATTTAAAGAAATACCTACATATGACCAGTGAACATTTTTAAACAAGCGAGTGGTTGATTTATGACGAGGCGGACATCAGTAGCATCGTGTGACAACATATAGTAATGCAGATCGTTGAATTGCGTAGCAATGGAACGTGCTTAAAGGCGACCAGAGTTTTAATTGTATGCATTTCTCTGATCACGATTAAGCACGTAACACGAGTACGCCATTATTCTGTGCTAGTCCTGAAATTATAAATCACAAATTTAGTGTAGCATTGAAAGATTTAAAGAAATACCTACATATGACCAGTGAACATTTTTAAACAAGCGAGTGGTTGATTTATGACGAGGCGGACAACAGCAGCATAGTGTGACAAAATATAGCAATGCAGATCGTTGAATTGCGTAGCAATGGAACGTGCTTAAAGGTGACCAGAGTTTTGATTGTATGCATTTCTCTGATCACGATTAAGCACCTAACACGAGTACGCCATTATTCTGTGCTAGTCCTGAAATTATAAATTACAAAATTAGTGTAGCATTGAAAGATTTAAAGAAATACCTACATATGACCAGTGAACATTCTTAAACAAGCGAGTGGTTTATTTATGACGAGGCGGACATCAGTAGCATAGTGTGACAAAATATAGTAATGCAGATCGTTGAATTGCGTAGCAATGGAACGTGCTTAAAGGCGACCAGAGTTTTAATTGTATGCATTTCTCTGATCACGATTAAGCACGTAACACGAGTACGCCATTATTCTGTGCTAGTCCTGAAATTATAAATCACAAATTTAGTGTAGCATTGAAAGATTTAAAGAAATACCTACATATGACCAGTGAACATTTTTAAACAAGCGAGTGGTTGATTTATGACGAGGCGGACATCAGTAGCATAGTGTGACAAAATATAGCAATGCAGATCGTTGAATTGCGTAGCAATGGAACGTGCTTAAAGGTGACCAGAGTTTTGATTGTATGCATTTCTCTGATTACGATTAAGCACCTAACACGAGTACGCCATTATTCTGTGCTAGTCCTGAAATTATAAATCACAAAATTAGTGTAGCATTGAAAGATTTAAAGAAATACCTACATATGACCAGTGAACATTTTTTAAACAAGCGAGTGGTTGATTTATGACGAGGCGGACCACAGCAGCATAGTGTGACAAAATATAGCAATGCAGATCGTTGAATTGCGTAGCAATGGAACGTGCTTAAAGGTGACCAGAGTTTTGATTGTATGCATTTCTCTGATCACGATTAAGCACCTAACACGAGTACGCCATTATTCTGTGCTAGTCCTGAAATTATAAATCACAAAATTAGTGTAGCATTGAAAGATTTAAAGAAATACCTACATATGACCAGTGAACATTTTTAAACAAGCGAGTGGTTGATTTATGACGAGGCGGACATCAGTAGCATCGTGTGACAACATATAGTAATGCAGATCGTTGAATTGCGTAGCAATGGAACGTGCTTAAAGGCGACCAGAGTTTTAATTGTATGCATTTCTCTGATCACGATTAAGCACGTAACACGAGTACGCCATTATTCTGTGCTAGTCCTGAAATTATAAATCACAAATTTAGTGTAGCATTGAAAGATTTAAAGAAATACCTACATATGACCAGTGAACATTTTTAAACAAGCGAGTGGTTGATTTATGACGAGTCGGACATCAGTAGCATAGTGTGACAAAATATAGTAATGCAGATCGTTGAATTGCGTAGCAATGGAACGTGCTTAAAGGCGACCAGAGTTTTAATTGTATGCATTTCTCTGATCACGATTAAGCACGTAACACGAGTACGCCATTATTCTGTGCTAGTCCTGAAATTATAAATCACAAATTTAGTGTAGCATTGAAAGATTTAAAGAAATACCTACATATGACCAGTGAACATTTTTAAACAAGCGAGTGGTTGATTTATGACGAGGCGGACATCAGTAGCATAGTGTGACAAAATATAGCAATGCAGATCGTTGAATTGCGTAGCAATGGAACGTGCTTAAAGGTGACCAGAGTTTTGATTGTATGCATTTCTCTGATTACGATTAAGCACCTAACACGAGTACGCCATTATTCTGTGCTAGTCCTGAAATTATAAATCACAAAATTAGTGTAGCATTGAAAGATTTAAAGAAATACCTACATATGACCAGTGAACATTTTTTAAACAAGCGAGTGGTTGATTTATGACGAGGCGGACAACAGCAGCATAGTGTGACAAAATATAGCAATGCAGATCGTTGAATTGCGTAGCAATGGAACGTGCTTAAAGGTGACCAGAGTTTTGATTGTATGCATTTCTCTGATCACGATTAAGCACCTAACACGAGTACGCCATTATTCTGTGCTAGTCCTGAAATTATAAATCACAAAATTAGTGTAGCATTGAAAGATTTAAAGAAATACCTACATATGACCAGTGAACATTTTTAAACAAGCGAGTGGTTGATTTATGACGAGGCGGACATCAGTAGCATCGTGTGACAACATATAGTAATGCAGATCGTTGAATTGCGTAGCAATGGAACGTGCTTAAAGGCGACCAGAGTTTTAATTGTATGCATTTCTCTGATCACGATTAAGCACGTAACACGAGTACGCCATTATTCTGTGCTAGTCCTGAAATTATAAATCACAAATTTAGTGTAGCATTGAAAGATTTAAAGAAATACCTACATATGACCAGTGAACATTTTTAAACAAGCGAGTGGTTGATTTATGACGAGGCGGATAACAGCAGCATAGTGTGACAAAATATAGCAATGCAGATCGTTGAATTGCGTAGCAATGGAACGTGCTTAAAGGTGACCAGAGTTTTGATTGTATGCATTTCTCTGATCACGATTAAGCACCTAACACGAGTACGCCATTATTCTGTGCTAGTCCTGAAATTATAAATTACAAAATTAGTGTAGCATTGAAAGATTTAAAGAAATACCTACATATGACCAGTGAACATTCTTAAACAAGCGAGTGGTTGATTTATGACGAGGCGGACATCAGTAGCATAGTGTGACAAAATATAGTAATGCAGATCGTTGAATTGCGTAGCAATGGAACGTGCTTAAAGGCGACCAGAGTTTTAATTGTATGCATTTCTCTGATCACGATTAAGCACGTAACACGAGTACGCCATTATTCTGTGCTAGTCCTGAAATTATAAATCACAAATTTAGTGTAGCATTGAAAGATTTAAAGAAATACCTACATATGACCAGTGAACATTTTTAAACAAGCGAGTGGTTGATTTATGACGAGGCGGACAACAGCAGCATAGTGTGACAAAATATAACAATGCAGATCGTTGAATTGCGTAGCAATGGAACGTGCTTAAAGGTGACCAGAGTTTTGATTGTATGCATTTCTCTGATCACGATTAAGCACCTAACACGAGTACGCCATTATTCTGTGCTAGTCCTGAAATTATAAATCACAAAATTAGTGTAGCATTGAAAGATTTAAAGAAATACCTACATATGACCAGTGAACATTCTTAAACAAGCGAGTGGTTGATTTATGACGAGGCGGACATCAGTAGCATAGTGTGACAAAATATAGCAATGCAGATCGTTGAATTGCGTAGCAATGGAATGTGCTTAAAGGTGACCAGAGTTTTAATTGTGTGCATTTCTCTGATCACGATTAAAACATATGGCAAAGTACATATATTTTCGCATGCCAGCAGCAGCATACAGGTATGTCAGCAGGAAACATTTTAAAAAGCACAACCAGGCGAGTTATTATTGGTATGCTGGATATCCATTGCATTTCTGTGACCATCCGGGGAGTGGTGTGATGATGCAGTAGTTGAGAAGCGTATCGATGTCATGTGGTTATACTAGAGTAAGGTTTGATATAATGTATACCTTTCAGCTAGTTTAACCACATGACACAAATACGCTGCTGCGTCGGTAACCTGAAATAAGAATCCCTAATTTAGAAGTGATCTGTAAAAAATCTGTACGTTACACGCCCGCCGGCCGCCCGTGGAACATTCGCTTTATTTATTTACATTATTGGAAACTGGAATAGGGATGGAGGAGGCGGGGGAGGGGGGGGGGGGGGGGGGGGGGGGAGGGGTGTGAGAGGGTGTGTGTGTGTGTGTGTGTGAGGGTAAGTATGATTTCGTGAGGGCAGGTGGGTGTGTGTATGGGTGTATTATTGCAATATATGGCAAAGTACATATACACGGTGTTGCAACCCCAACCGTAAAACCCAAAAGGGGGTGATTTTGTACGTGAAATAGAACAACTTTTCTCCATGCATTTTGAGAATAGTACTTAAAATTTGTATGGAAAAAATAATTTAGTTTTTGTTTAAAAAAAAAATTTTTCACCACTGAAGTTGATTAGTTTCACATATAGAATAAACCCCTTATGTCAGTTAAAAATATTACGGGGGCAACTGCAATACCGTGTATATTCGCATGCCAGCAGCAGCATACAAGTACGTTAGCAGGAAACATTTTAAAAACCACAAGCAGGCGAGGAACTGAGGGAGCTGCTATCTGTGGAAAAGAAGCGAACATTGGACTGCGAAGGGAGATCGCGGAGAAGAATGCGATCATACGCGAGCAGTCTAGGAAGCTTACCGAACAGGCGGCGGCGGCACCCAGCGGTAGGACTACGAGCAACACTCCGCCCAGCTCCACAACACACCCCAGCGCACAATCACCCTCTCGCCCCCTCCATGCTTGGTCGGCGACTATCGCCGAGTCATCCCTCCACCAGGATTCCCAAGCCCGACCGGATGCAACACAGGCTACCACACCCACAGCACTGCCCGCGACCCCCCTCAGTTCCCCGTCAGCTTCGCCTTCTAGGTCGTCTGCGGCAACAAAGGCGCCAAAAAAGAAAAAGAAGGGAACGAAGAAGAATATTGTGTCTTCCGAGGAGATCAAGCGGGCTAACTCGAACGCATCAAAGGCAGACGGGCAGAAAAAAACAGGGAAGAAGGTACATGACATCTCAGCAAAAACCGCAGCTTCTAAGGTACCGAAGAAAACGAAGAAGAATGAGGACAGACCTTCACGTACAACTCGGGTTAGCAGCACCAGCTACCCCCGCACGCCACACCCGCATCGGTGCTACGACTCCGCCAGCCTCGCGCCAGAGGCGAGTGCTCATCCTTAGCGACGAGCATGGACGTGGTATGGCGCAGCATTACAGGGAGGCGTGCAAGTCATCTGCCAGCGTCACTGCTCTGTGCAAGCCGGCCGCGCCAATCACTGAGGTGATCAAAGACTTCCCTCGCAAGGTCGCCGACATGCACGAGAGCGACATCGTCATACTGATGACGGGAGCTGCGGCGGCAAATGTAGACCCAACGATATATGTAAAATGTGTGAAGTATGTGTCGGAGGTAAGCTCACTACGGTACGCACCACTCGCTATACATAATTCACACATCATGGACGTGACAGCCACTAATGATACCGCATATAGGATAAATAAAATTCTCTTCAACTTCACAGTGTCTGTCCCCAACACAATTTACATTGATTTAAATTGTCTACCAAGACCGTGCTATTCCAAGAAGGGTTGAACAGCGCAGGTCTGAACACGCTTGTAAATCAAATTCATAAATGTAACTATAGTGTCAAGACATCGAATTTAAAGTTCCTCTCCCTAAATATAAGTGAGACAGAGGAAAAAAACAACTCTTTATTATGCCAAAGCCCCATAACAACAGTATTCTACAATTAAAAAATTTTAGTTATTCACAAAAATTTGCACACAGTACTGTAAAAATTAATAAAAGTAAAACTTGTAATAAGCATAATAAAAATCCAAATAATAAGTTAACAATTGGGCATCAAAATGTTCAAGGCCTACGAGGAAAAGGCCAGTTGTTAGAGTTATTTTTAAAAGACAACAATGTTGATATATTTTGTGTTTCAGAATCTTGGAGAGACTCTTGTGAATCACTTACCCAACAAGTGCCACATTATACAGTATTAAGCAGCTATCATAGGAAAATTTTTATTAGAGGCGGGACACTAATTTTTGTCCGAAACAGCTTGAGAGCAAAGAATAGACCAGATATTGTTAAGATGTCAGTTGAGAAGGAATTCGAAGTTAGCTGTATTGAGATGGAATCTTTTATGATACTTTCTGTGTATAGGTCACCATCAATGAGTCTATTGTCGTTTTCGGATAAATTAGAAGAAGTCTTGTATAAAATTAGTAGTAATAACAACAAATCAATAATAATATGCGGTGACTTCAATGTTCGGTTTCCTTTAAATAAACAAGAAAAACACGAATTATCAGACTTAATGGATAGTTTTTTACTTAAACGAACTATATACGAACATACTAGAGTAACTGATGCATGCGCATCATGCATAGATAATATTTTCACTGATGTAGAAACCCTACAATCTAATGTATTTCACGGTGTCCACTCTGATCATTATGCTCAATTAATCTCAATTAAATGGGAATCTAAATGTATTAATAAATCTGTAAATAAATTAAGCAGAATAGTAAATAGTGACACCATAAATGCATTAAATACAGATCTAGCTGTAGAATTCGGAAATTATGAAAATACAATGGACTTTAAATGCTTTTTAAATACTTTTGTTAGATATTTAAATATGCACATGCCTATGAAATCTAGACGTGTAAGTAAAAGAAACCAATTCGCACAGTGGGCCACACCCAGCATTATACGAGCTAAAGAAAAAAAATTGTTTTTATATTATTTGTTAAAACAAAATAAAAATTCGACTCTTAGAGCATATGTATCATTATACAGAAAAAATTTTAAACAAGTTACAATAAAAGCCAAACAATTGTTTTTAAAAGATAAATTGTTAAAATCTGACAACAAAATAAAAATGGCCTGGACTATAATCAAAGACGAAACAGGCAAGTCTCCTAAAAATAATGATACCAATATAGAATTAAAAATAGGAGACGACATTATAAATGATAGCTCAAGTGTTGCAAATTACTTTAATAAATATTTGTCTACTATTGCTCAGGAAACCACGAAAAACATCAAAGCTAGTTCTGAAGCTGCATCACAATATCTAGTAAGTTATACTCGACGAAATATTAAAACAATCACTTTCAAAACAGTCTCACATTGTGAAATAAAAAAATCATTAGAGATCTTAAATCCAAAAATTCCCAAGACCTGTGGAATATTTCACCTAAACTAATGAAGTCACTAAGTTATAGTATTATAAATCCATTAATTACCATTATAAATCAATGTTTTGAAGAGGGTACATTCCCTGATTTACTTAAAATAGCTAGGTTAGTACCGTTGTTTAAAAAAGGATGTCATAATACTATTGGAAACTATCGTCCTGTGTCTTTGCTTCCCGTTTTTAGTAAAGTATTTGAGAAGGCTATAGAAAAAAGGCTAATTAATTTTTTTAATGAAAATAACATACTAAACTATAAACAATTTGGATTCCGCAAGGGCAGGTCAACGGGAGATGCCATTGCATCAATGATAAAAGCTGTAATTGAATCATTAGATAATTCTAATCACACATACGGCATCTTCTGTGACCTGTCTAAGGCGTTTGACTGTGTTAGTCATGATATATTCTTAATGAAATTGGAACATTATGGTGTGAGGGATAAAGAGTTGCGCCTTTGTAAATCATATTTAAGTAACAGAAAGCAGGTTTGTGATGTTAATGGCAATAAGTCAGAAGTAGAATCGATTTCTATGGGGGTTCCTCAAGGCTCCATACTGGGACCATTACTCTTTTTAATTTATATTAATGATTTAATGATATATCTACTTGCATTAAAGATGATATTGAGCTAATAATGTTTGCCGACGATATATCAGTAGTTTTGAAAAACAAAAACGTTACTGAATTACGTGAGTCCTTTATAGATGTAACAATCATTAAAGATGTGGTTTGACTCTAATAACCTTTTGCTCAATGTAAATAAAACAAATGTTACGCACTTTGCACTCGGAACTCACAGACGTATTTTTAACCAAGAAATTGCCAAAACTGCAGAAGAACTCATATTGAACATATCCAAAGAAATAACCTTTTTAGGTGTAATATTTGACCGCACCTTAACTTGGAAACCTCACATAGATGCGCTTGCTGGTAAGCTAAGTGCAGCCTGTTATGCCATTAAAAAAATCAAAGAACTATGTGGAATGCAAGCTGCTAAAACTGTCTATTATGCTTACTTCGATAGTCTTATGTCTTACGGACTATTATTTTGGGGAAATGCATCGGAATCTAGCAGAATATTTGTTCTTCAAAAAAGAGCATTGCGCTGTGTACTCAGTATGAAAGCCAGGGACTCTTGTAGAAATGTATTTCATAAAGTAGGAATCATGACATTACCCAGTGTTTATATTTATCAAAATATCCGCTATGCTAGGAAGTATATGCAGAACGCTACTCTTCATTCCGATATTCACCAGCATGACACTAGGAGTAAAAATAATATTCAAATTACGAAGCACAGATCATCTAAAATGCCTAAAAGTTTTGTTTGTAATAGTATTAGATTATATAATAAAATACCCGAAGAGGTAAAAAATCTTAATGATCCTTTGTTTAAGAAACACTTAAAATCTACCCTTCTTGCAAAGAAAGCCTACTACAGTGTAAAGGAGGCCTTAGCTGATAAAATCATATCTTGAGTTTCTGACTGCATAATTAGTTAATACTTGACTAGGTACCATTTGTACCTCAATAATTATATTAACCCATATTAACAACTTGATACCTACTTCAAGTATGATAATATTTTATTATATATAAACATATATACAGGGTGTCCAGGGTCTGTTCAGGAATATCGAAATGAGCTATTGTATATCATCTAATAAACACATTAAAAAAAAGAAAAATGGTCCTATCCATACTAGTTTTCGAGATATGAATTTTCAAAGTTTTCAATTTAGTCAATCTATGCGCGCTCTAAGTGACCAGACCGCGGCGGTGCGGAGGAGGCGGGGCGGCGCGGCGGGCGCGCCGGCCGGGTCGAATGTTCGCTATAGCACCGCACCGCACCGCGCTGTTGCGCCCCCGCGCCGCCCCGTGTCGGCATCGCACGCTACTATCAAAGGAGACGCGGGCGCGGCGGGCGGCGGCGCGCCGCGATGCCGCCCGGTGGCGGCATCGTGCGCTGCCATCAAAGGAAACGCCGCGCGGGCGCGGCGGGCGGCGCGGGCGCGGAGGGCGGCGCGCCGCGCTGCCTGTGGGCGACCGACCTGCATTGCGCTTCAGTCCAGCCGGTCACGCGGCGCGGAAGATCAATGTGTCTCAGTCGGTCAGTATGTCAAGGGCGGCCGACCGTGTTGACGTATTTTTGGTAATTCGATTCGTAAATTGAATTTGTGAAAGTTTCGCGCTCGTGTTTAACAATACGTACCTACCACAGGTTAAAGTGTTTGTTAAAAGTTCCATTTACGAATAACGAATATGTGGATATGTTGCTCGCGTATGGAGCAGCAAACGGAAATGGGCTTCAAACGCATTTATCGTGAAAGATTTCCAAACAGGCGTCAGACTGCCGGTGCTGGCTGAAGTGATTGTGCGTGCATTGTACTGTTTACGGGAACATGGCAATCTAGACCCGCTACTGCATCGCCCGGGTCTCGTGATAATGCATCGAGCTGCAAGGAGATCACGTAGAAAACCTTCACATCATTTGATGTGAAGGTTTGTAGGTATGCAGGTATGTAGGTAGATAATCATTTACTTTTTACTGGCTACATACATACATACACCTACATGCCTAATTGCAGTGTAGTAGGTAGGTATGCTACGTCTTATATCGAAATCTATGATTCTCGCTCGTCCGATCAGCGCCGCGCGCGCCCCGCGCCCGCGCATCTCACGCCTCGCGATCGCGAACTGCGCGCCTCGCTCGCGCCGCGTCCGTCCCTCGCATAGCCCTACGCGGCCGTGCACAAGCATAGAGCGCGCTCACACTATCGTATGCATTTACTTTGTTAGAAAATGGCAAAATTGGAAATAATTGAGATTAAAAAAAAATTCTTTCATCACTGCACTTTACACACGATACATATCACGATCCTTCGATATTCCACATCACACTTTGGACACCCTGTATATATATTTATTTTTTGGTTTTTGACAATTGCATTTTTTACAAACAATATTAACTCTTGACTAGGTACCATTAGTACCTCAACTTTATTAACCCATTGACAACTTGATACTTCAAGTATCTTAAATATTTATATATTTTTATTTTATATTTTTGACAATACAATTATACTACATTGTAGTTTAATATACTAACATAGTCATGTTGATACAAATTACGTATCAAAGTTTGACAAAGGCTCTTTACGCCTGATTCACTTAATTAATAAGTCTTTGTAGTCAGAACTCTCAGCAAAATTGTTAATCTTGCTCTCAAGCTGTGTTTTAGATAGACTATGGGCGGTGTTATTATGTGGCTAGTCACTAAATTCTTGTAAAAATATGTTTAAAAAATACCCTGCGAAGTTTCTTGTCGGTTTTTCTTCGTGGGTGTAATCGAACCGGATAGAACAAATCGTCACAAGTTCGAGAGCAGTCTAACTGCCATATGAATGATCAATAAACAATACAATACAATACTTATTAGTGGTATGCTTGATATCCATTGCATTGCAGTGACTAACCGGAGAGTGGAGTGATGATGCAGTAGTTGAGAGGCGTATCAATGTCATGTGGTTATACTAGAGTAAGGTTTGATATAATGTATACCTCTCAGCTAGTTTAACCACAAAACACAAATAGGCTGCTGCGTCTGTAACCTGCAATAAGAATCCCTAATTTAGAAGTGATCTTTAAAAACTATGTACGTTACACGCCCGCCGGACGCCCGTGGAACATTCGCTTTATTTATTTACATTATTGGAACCTGGAATAGGGATGTGGGGGGGGGGGGGGGGGGGGGGGGAGGGGATAGGGTGAGGGTGTGTGTGTGAGGGTGAGTATGTTTTCGTGAGGGCAGGTGGGTGTGTGTATGGGTGCATTGTTGCAATATATGGCAAAGTACATATATTTTCGCATGCCAGCAGCAGCATAAAGGTATGTCAGCAGGAAACATTTTAAAAACCACAAGCAGGCGAGTTATTAGTGGTATGCTGGATAGCCATTGCATTGCTGTGACCAACCGAAGAGTGGTGTGATGGATGATGCAGTAGTTGAGAGGCGTATCGATGTCATGTGGTTATACTAGAGTAAGGTTTGATATAATGTATACCTTTCAGCTAGTTTAACCACATGACACAAATACGCTGCTGCCTCGGTAACCTGAAATAAGAATCCCTAATTTAGAAGTGATCTTTAAAAATTCTGTACGTTACAGGCCCGCCGGCCGCCCGTGGACAATCGCTTTATTTATTTAGATTATTGGAAACTAGAATAGGGATGGTGGAGGCGGGGAGGGGGGGGGGGGGGGAGGGGGGGGGGAGGGTGTGTGTGTGTGTGAGGGTGAGTGTGATTTCGTGAGGGCAGGTGGGTGTGTGTATGGGTGTATTATTGCAATATATGGCAAAGTACATCTATATTCGCATGCCAGCAGCAGCATACAAATATGTCAGCAGGAAACATTTTAAAAACCACAAGCAGGCGAGTTATTAGTGGTATGCTGGATATCCATTGCATTGCTGTGACCAACCGGAGAGTGGAATGATGATGCAGTAGTTCAGAGGCGTATCGATGTCATGTGGTTATACTATAGTAAGGTTTGATATAATGTATACCTTTCAGCTAGTTTAACAACATGACACAAATACGCTGCTGCGTCGGTAACCTGAAATAGGAATCCCTAATTTAGAAGTGATATGTAAAAAATCTGTACGTTATACGCCCGCCGGCCGCCCGTGGAACATTCGCTTTATTTATTTACATTATTGAAAACTGGAATAGGGATGGAGAAGGCGTGGGGGGGGAGGGGGGGGGGGGGGGTAAGGGGGAGAGTGAGGGTGTGTGTGTGTGTGTGTGAGGGTGAGTATGATTTCGTGAGGGCAAGTGGGTGTGTGTATGGGTGTATTATTGCAATATATGGCAAAGTACATATATATTCGCATGCCAGCAGCAGCATACAGGTATGTCAGCAGGAAACATTTTAAAAACCACAAGCAGGCGAGATATTAGTGGTATGCTGGATATTCATTGCATTGCTGTGAACAACCGGAGAGTGGTGTGATGATGCAGTAGTTGAGAGGCGTATCGATGTCATGTGGTTATACTAGAGTAAGGTTTGATGTAATGTATACCTTTCAGCTAGTTTAACCACATGACACAAATACGCTGCTGCGTCGGTAACCTGAAATAAGAATCCCTAATTTAGAAGTGATCTGTAAAAATTCTGTACGTTACACGCCCGCCGGCCGCCCGTGGACAATAGCTTTATTCATTTATATTATTGGAAACTAGAATAGGGATGATGGAGGCCGGGAGGGGGGGGGGGGGGGGAGGGGGGTGTGAGTGTGTGTGTGTGTGTGAGGGTGAGTATGATTTCGTGAGGGCAGGTGGGTGTGTATGGGTGTATTGTTGCAATATATGGCAAAGTACAAATATTTTCGCATGCCAGGAGCAGCATAAGGGTATGTCAGCAGGAAACATTTAAAAAACCACAAGCAGGCGAGTTATTAGTGGTATGCTGGATATCCATTGCATTGCTGTGACCAACCGGAGAGTGGAGTGATGATGCAGTAGTTGAGAGGCGTATCGATGTCATGTGGTTATACTAGAGTAAGGTTTGATATAATGTATACCTTTCAGCTAGGTTAACCACATGACACAAATACGCTGCTGCGTCGGTAACCTGAAATAAGAATCCCTAATTTAGAAGTGATCTTTAAAAATTCTGTACGTTACACGCCCGCCGGCCGCCCGTGGACAACCGCTTTATTTATTTACATTATTGGAAACTGGAATAGGGATGGAGGCGGGGGGGGGTTGAGGGTGTGTGTGTGAGGGTGAGTGTGATTTCGTGAGGGCAGGTGGGTGTGTGTATGGGTGTATTATTGCAATATATGGCAAAGTACATCTATATTCGCATGCCAGCAGCAGCATACAAATATGTCAGCAGGAAACATTTTAAAAACCACAAGCAGGCGAGTTATTAGTGGTATGCTGGATATCCATTGCATTGCTGTGACCAACCGGAGAGTGGAGTGATGATGCAGTAGTTCAGAGGCGTATCGATGTCATGTGGTTATACTATAGTAAGGTTTGATATAATGTATACCTTTAAGCTAGTTTAACCACATGACACAAATACGCTGCTGCGTCGCTAACCTGAAATAAGAATCCCTAATTTAGAAGTGATATGTAAAAAATCTGTACGTTATACGCCCGCCGGCCGCCCGTGGAAAATTCGCTTTATTTATTTACATTATTGAAAACTGGAATAGGGATGGAGGAGGCGGGGGGGGAGGGGGGGAGGGTGAGGGTGTGTGTGTGTGTGTAATGGTGAGTATGATTTCGTGAGGGCAGGTGGGCGTGTATGGGTGTATTGTTGCAATATATGGCAAAGTACAAATATTTTCGCATGCCAGGAGCAGCATAAGGGTATGTCAGCAGGAAACATTTAAAAAACCACAAGCAGGCGAGTTATTAGTGGTATGCTGGATATCCATTGCATTGCTGTGACCAACCGGAGAGTGGAGTGATGCTGCAGTAGTTGAGAGGCGTATCGATGTCATGTGGTTATACTAGAGTAAGGTTTGATACAATGTATACCTTTCAGCTAGTTTAACCACATGACACAAATACGCTGCTGCGTCGGTAACCTGAAATAAGAATCCCTAATTTAGAAGTGTTCTGTAAAAAATCTGTACGTTACAGGCCCCCGACCGCCCGTGGAACATTCGCTTTATTTATTTACATTATTGAAAACTGGAATAGGGATTGAGGCGGGGGGGGGGGGGGGTGAGGGGGGGGGGGGGGGGGGGTGAGGGGGGGGGTGAGGGTGTGTGTGTGTGTGTGTGTGTGTGTGTGTGTGTGTGTGTGTGTGTGTGTGTGTGTGTGTGTGTGTGTGTGTGTGAGGGTGAGTATGATTTCGTGAGGGAAGGTGCGTGTGTGTATGGGTGTATTATTACAATAAATGGCAAAGTACATATATATTAGCTTGCCAGCAGCAGCATACAGGTATGTCAGCAGGAAACATTTTAAAAACCACAAGCAGGCGAGTTATTAGTGGTATGCTGGATATCCATTGCATTGCAGTGACTAACCGGAGAGTGGTGTGATGATGCAGTAGTTGATAGGCGTATCAATGTCATGTGGTTATACGAGCGGGAAGTTTGATATAATGTATACCTCTCAGCTAGTTTAACCACATGACACAAATACGCGGCTGCGTTGGTAACCTGAAATAACAATCCCTAATTTAGAAGTAATCTGTAAAAATCTTTACGTTATACGCCCGCCGGCCGCCCGTGGAACATTCGCTTTATTCATTTATATTATTGAAAACTGGAATAGGGATGGAGGAGGCGGAGGGGGGGGGGGGGGGGGGAAGGGGGGAGGGTGAGGGTGTGTGTGTGTGTGTGTGTGTGAGGGTGAGTATGATTTCGTGAGGGCAGGTGGGTGTGGGTATGGGTGCATTGTTGCAATATATGGCAAAGTACATCTATATTCGCATGCCAGCAGCAGCATACAGGTACGTCAGCAGGAAACATTTAAAAAACCACAAGCAGGCGAGTTATTAGTGGTATGCTGGATAGCCATTGCATTGCTGTGACCAACCGGAGAGTGGTGTGATGATGCAGTAGTTGAGAGGCGTATCGATGTCATGTGGTTATACTAGAGTAAGGTTTGATATAATGTATACCTTTCAGCTAGTTTAACCACATGACACAAATACGCTGCTGCGTCGGTAACCTGAAATAAGAATCCCTAATTTATAAGTGATCTGTAAAAAATCTGTACGTTTTACGCCCGCCGGCCGCCCATGGAACCTTCGCTTTATTTATTTACATGATTGGAAACTGGAATAGGGATGGAGGAGGCGGGGAAGTGGGGGGGGGGGGGGGGGGAGGAATGGTGAGGGTGTGTGTGTGTGTGAGGGTGATTATGATTTCGTGGGGGCAGGTGGGTGTTAAAAACCACAAGCAGGCGAGTTATTAGTGGTATGCTGGATATCCATTGCATTGCTGTGACCAACCGGAGAGTGGTGTGATGATGCAGTAGTTGAGAGGCGTATCGATGTCATGTGGTTATACTAGAGTAAGGTTTGATATCATGTATACCTTTCAGCTCCTGAAATAAGAATCCCTAATTTAGAAGTGATATGTAAAAAATCTGTACGATATACGCCCGCGCCCGCCGGCCGCCCGTGGAACATTCGCATTATTTATTTACATTGGAGGCGGGGGGGGGGGGGGGGGGGGGGGAGGGGTGAGGGTGTGTGTGTGTGGGTGAGGGTGAGTATGATTTCGTGAGGGCAGGTGGGTGTGTGTATGGGTGTATTATTGCAATATATGGTACATACATAGTACATATACACGGTGTTGCAACCCCAACCGTAAAACCCGAAAGGGGGTGATTTTGTACGTGAAATAGAACAACTTTTGTTCTACGACTTTTTAATTTGAATAAAAAACAATTTTTTTTCTCCATGCATTTTGAGAATAGTACTTAAAATTTGTATGGAAAACATAATTTTGTTTTTGTTAATTTTTTTTTTTCTCCACTGAAGTTGTTTAGTTTCATATATAGAATAACCCCCTTATGTCAGTTAAAAATATTACGGGGGCAACTGCAATACCGTGTATATTCGCATGCCAGCAGCAGCATACAAGTACGTTAGCAGGAAACATTTTAAAAACCACATGCAGGCGAGTTATTAGTGGTATGCTGGATATTCATTGCATTGCTGTGAACAACCGGAGAGTGGTGTGATGGATGATGCCACGATGATGCAGTAGTTGAGAGGCGTATCAATGTCATGTGGTTATACTAGAGTAAGGTTTGATATAATGTATACCTCTCAGCTAGTTTAACACAAATACGCTGCTGCGTCTGTAACCTGAAACAAGAATCCATAAGTAATACAAGCACTGAAAAGATAATCATCTGATAATTCTTTACTTTGTATTTTTAGGGTTCCGTACCTCAAAGGAGGAAAAAACGGAACCCCTATAGGATCACTTTGTTGTCCGTCTGTCTGGCTGGCTGGGTGTCTGTCTGTCAAGACCTTTTGTCTCAGGAACGGGTAGAGGTATGCAGTTGAAATTAATATCAAATACTAAGGTCTACGTTTCCTCAGAGGTGTAAAAAAATTAAGCTTATAGGTCCACGCAATCACTAGATACGCCCATTTAAGTCACATATTTTGCTACCGGCAAATCAAATCAAAACCTATAGAGTACTTCCCGTTAACCTAGAATAATGAAATTTGGTAAGAAGCAAGGTCTCATAGCACAAGTAAAGGAAAAAATCGAAAATTGTAAATTTATAGTTATGTGACATTAAAAAAAAATTTTGTTTGATTTGTATGTCAAGGTCCCTTTTTCTCAGGAACAAATCAAGATAACAAATTGAAATTAATACGAAATACTAAGTTCTACGATCTCTTTAAGGTGTAGAATATTAAAGCTTCTAAATCAACGCAATCAAAAGATACGGCCATCTATGTCATATTTCATGCTCGCAAACTCACTCCACTCAAATCAAAACCTATAGGGTATTTCCCGTCAACCTAGAATCATAAAATTTGGTAAGAAGCAAGGTCTCATAGCACAAGTAAAGGAAAAAATCCGAAAATTGTAAAATTGTAGTTATTGACATAAAAAAAAAATTTGTTTTGTATGTCAAGGTCCCTTTTTCTCAGGAACGAATCAAGATAAAAAATTGAAATTAATATGAAATACTAAGATCTACGATCTCTTTAAGGTGTGAAAAATGCAATCTTCTAAATCAACGCAATCAAAACATACGGCCGTCTATGTCAGATTTCATACTCGCAAACTCACTCCACTCAAATCAAAACCTATAGGGTATTTCTCGTCAACCTAGCATCATAAAATTTGGTAAGAAGCAAGGTCTCATAGCACACGTCAAGGAAAAAATCCTAAAATCTTAAACTTGTAGTTATATGATATTAAAAAAAAATTGCTTGTTTTGTGTGTCAAGACCTTTTTTCTCAGTAACGAGTCAAGATATCAAATTGAAATTAATATGAAATACTAACGTCTGCGATCCCTTCGAGCTATAGAAAGTGAAAGCTTCTAAATCAATATAATCAAAAGATACGGCTATTTATTATGAGAAATTTTAATAATTGCAAACTCACTCAAATGAAATCAAAACCTATAGGGTACTTACCGTTGACCTTGCTAGAGTAATGAAATTTGTCAAGAAGCAAGGTCTCACAAGTAAAGATAAAATCCGAAAAGGATAATATGTCGTTATGTCATATAAGAAATATATTTTTGTATATTTCAACTTCACGAATGCCGAACAGTCAAAAACCATTGCTGTAGTGTTTATTTAGGCGGTTCATGATTTTCCAAAACAATTGTTTTTGTACATACATAATACCTACAAATATATTGAGTGATGCTAATGATACGGAACCCTCGGTGCGCGAGTCCAACTCGCACTTGCCGACTTTTTTCTTTGCTTTGTATCAATGTGAATGGATATTTTCTCTATCTTCGCTTGGCCATTGTTCTTCTGTCAAATTCACAAGTCCAGCCTCAGACCATCGTCGATGAAGGTGGGTCTTTAGAAGAACCGGGACAAAACCAAGGTTATGGCGACAGAGGTTATGACGGGAGGACAGATCGTTATTGACGGAGAAGTGATTGAACAGGTTGAAGGGTACCTTCGTACCTATATGAACTGTATACAAGATCTGCTTAAAAGGAGGTGGAGAGACGAATTCAACTGGGTTGGGCTGCCTTCGGAAAGTTAAAATTCGCCCTGACGTCTGACCTTCAGCAAAATTTAAAGACTCGTATATTAAATGACTAGTGCGTACCGCGTGCTAGTGCGTCCTCGCGATTATGACGTAGTAGGTACGGTACGGGTGTGAAACGTGGACTCTTGACGGTCGCTGTTATCCAAATTTTAAGTTGCCCAGCAAGCAATGGAGCGAGCTAGGGAGTGAGCCATGCTGGGAATATCGCTGCATGGTGTGTAACTACATCAACGTACAACGTACGTACATATATGAACACTAGAGATTCTTGTAGGAAAGCGTTCGGGGAGATAGGAATCATGACTTTACCAAGTGCATAATATGTTTACCAGAACATATGCTATGCCATAAAATATATTCATGATTCCTCTCTTAATTCCGACAATCATATAACTATGATACACAATAAGGTGTAAGAATAATGTACAATTAATGAGACATCCTAAAACCTCAAACAGCTTTATTTGTAATATTTTTACATTTGATAATAAACTGTCTTCTAACATAAAACAATTAGATGATAATAATTTTAAACGACTGATTAAACTAATGTTAATTGAAAAGAGTTTTAACTGACTGTAATTTTATCTAAGAGTCTGACTACTGTTAAGAACTACTACTACTCGACCCATTAAGAAACTTTGACAATTGGATACACTTTGTATCATTAGATTTTTAATATGACTTATTGCATTTCTTTGTAATAAAAGTAAACTAATAGTTTTTTATTTGGCTTGATATATGAAGTATCAAAATTGACGATGGCACTATACATACACTAGGTAATGTAAATAGGCAGAGTGGTCAGATTCTTCAGTATTCATGTTTATGCTGTAAATATTAATGTTATTGTGAGCGGTAGTATGGTTAATGATTGTAAATTACTTTAAAATAATACTTATTATAAGGTACCTACTAACAAAACATTGTGACTTGCGAAGTTTGTTTGTCAGTTCTTCATCACATTGAATTTAGAACTGGCGGAATTTTCGACATATCCAAGTGTAGGTTACCTACCTATGGATGAAATTATACAATAAACAAAGCACCAAAGTAACCAGGTACCGTGAGGAGTAAGCATGTCCTATATTTGCTGGAACAATTAGCCTCCGCCGATCAGGGATATCACCAATAATAAGTCGTTTAAAAGAAAACTCAAGTTATACCTACTTTCACAACAGAGGAAAGTTTAATTGTACCTTCCTGGGTGTGTTTATTTTATTGTTTTATTGTTATGTATTTATTTATTTTATTTTATTCATTCGGACAATTGTATATGTATATTGTTGTATATTGTTTAGTAAGCATTCTTTAGACGTAGCATGACTATACTCGAATTGTCACAAATTGTTGTATCGTAATCTAATATACGAGTACCTAAGTCAAAGAGGTAATGTGAGTATGTAACACTGTTAAAATGTTATTGTATATGTAGGGCTGGACTTAATGAAATATTCACTAGATTCAGCACGTGTTCAGTCCTTTTTTTCTCTTCTCTTCATAGCTATAGTTGTCTAGTCTAGGTGTTGTACTTAAATTTGAAGTGAAAAATGAATATTTCTTATTCTTCTTCTATTATTGGTGGCCGTGGACAGGAAAAAATGAGTGTGGAAAGGCCACCTGCCAGGTGGGATGACGACCACCACACAGGTAGCTGCAGCAGTCGAGAGACTGCGGAACGCGCCAGCAGCTGTAGCGGCTTCGACGCCGCTCGCACCTAGCTAGCACGCCAAGGCGGTCTCAGTGACCGCTCTTCGCCGCCAGCCAGCCGGCCACGGCAACTGCCTTATTTTACATAGCTGTTGCCCGCGGCTTCGCTCGCGTGAAATTCGGATTTAAAAAGAAGAAAGTAAGTAAGCCCGCCACCGTACCTTTATTTCGGCGCGCGGAACAATTCGGTTTGTATGAGAGCCACATCTTAGCGTAACCGGAACTTATTTTTATTTAGCTTATCCTGTGTCCCACATAGTTAATTGTGCTTGTACAAAGTTTCGTCGAATTCGGATGATCGGTTTAAGAGTTATGGAGGAACATACATACATACAGAAAAGATTCCTCATAAAATATATCTAATATATCTCATAAAATAAAGTAACTTACTCCATGGGCATCCCTTACGGATTTATTATTAGTGTGATGATGATGATTGATGATTGATATGATATGATATGATAGTGCGGACAAAGTGACGGCAGGCCTCGCACGGAAGCCGCGCAAAAAAGACCGTCTTTCGAAAGTCTTCCGATTAATCTTAACTAACACTTTATCCCAGCGGTTTTATTTCCCTATCACACTATTCCACTCGCGAGTGTGACACACGTGACGCGTGATGTTCGTCAGTCCCTCCAGTCCCCTAAAATCCTCAAGCTCCCGGTATTATATAGTATAGTAACCTACCTACCTACCTATATACCATGTGTATAATGTACCTACTGCATTACTGATGTGAAGAGGAAATAAACGCTATTCTATTCTATTCTATTAGGTGTACTTACACTTCAAAACGAACTAATGGAAGCACTGACATGGCACCAATCTAATACATAACATGAACTAACTTACAAGGTATATAGGTAGGTAGAGTCTTTTCATTTTACGAAGGCACGAGGGGTATGAGGTAGGAAGTGGTGTGAGACCGCGCGGAGCTCAGTAGGGAACGACTCGGTTCGACGGAGCGACGCGGAGACGTGTAGAACGTGTGTACCGACCGGGCACCGAGTTCGTTCTCTACTGAGCTCCGCACGGTCGCCTCTCACACCACTTCCTACCTCGGAACCCCCGTGCCTTCGTAAAATGAAAACACTCTACCTACCTACTCTATATTATTTTTTTCAAAATTTTTGAGTTTGGAATTGTATGCATGTAGGTGTATGCTGACAGTGGTTCGGATTCCACGTTAAACTGTAGGGTCCCTTCCCTTCTTAACTTACTAGGTGGCAGAGTTTATCCCGGCCGAGTTGATACCACCGCACCGAGCGAAACGTCGGTCGAAACGGCTATGTAAATACCTAGTTCGTGTTTTCCGTCCAGTTAGTTCAGTGTAGCAGACATAAAATGAAGGGAAGCACTGACATGCCACCTAGTTCACCCGGTGTTATGGGCTGACATCACGGATGCTTTAGGTGATGTAGCCAACCGAGTCAGTTTCCATAAAAAAAAAAGTCGCGGCCCGGTTACAATTATGCGTCACTTGTATTCTTTCAATGCCACATTCATGCATGATCAAATTTAACCCCCCTCCGGGCATTGACTTATTTATCATACCTACAGGGTGTTAGGCACATCGACCAATTTTTTTTTATAGGTAGGTCATTTGCAAGGTTTTGTTTGACCGATGACACCTTTGTCAGGTGTCACGTGGTATCGAGATACGATTTTTTTTTCTTTATTTTTGAAAATTACCAAAATACCAGCTTTAAAAGCTTGCAACATTTTTGTTTACGATTGTAGGTACCTATCAGAACGAAATAAGATTTATTAATGGATTTCACGATGTAGGTATCCTTAGTACCTACTAGAAAAAATATTATTTGATGAATTTAATACCATGAAAAGGACTTATGACAGAATCATAATTTCTTTAAAAAGTTTGCTAGTTTACGCCCTTTCCAACGGTGTACCACATTTCATACAAATCATTCACTATGTGGCCTAAATTATGGATAATTTAAATTATGGATAATACAATCAACGCGCCTTCGCTAACGGACATTCATTGCAACGATAGACAACATCCGACGCCATGCCACTTCGGCAGACCTCGCCTCGCGCCCTCGCGTCGCGTCGCCTGCGCCGCCACCGCGCCGCGCGCCGCCCGCCCTCAAGCCTCCGCGCCGGAGGCGCCTCCTCCGCCGACGACCGAGGCGGCGGCGGCGCGGCGTCACGCGGCACCACGCGTTGCGCTTCTTCACTGAGTGCCCGGGCCCAGCGGCATAGAATACCTATTATAGTGGCCTGTCTGATCCCTCATCCAAAGCCAGCGCACACCCTCCACCCCAGCCTATGACGGGACTTCCTCCGCCACCGCATCCGCCGTACCGTGGTGCATGCCGCGTGCGTGCATCACATCTCTCACAACATATATTTTATAGAACGCTCCGTCACAGATTACTTATGGCTCCGTGCCGTGATGTTACTCCTCCCGCAGCTGACGGATAAGATACGAAGCTCTCCGAGAAGCGGGTGGTTGGGTGGTTGCCTGGGACGTAAGCGTTGTGCTTGGCTTGGCTTGGATTAGGTACTTAAAGTGGGGAATTCATTATCGGGCATGCTCGGCAGGGCGCCTGGTCTGCCGGTCTGGCGGGCACGCCCGCGGCGCGCATACACCTAACTAACTAACGGGCAAGCTAGTTGCACAGGCAAAGAGGTGAGGTGAGGTCGTATACGGAGCCATGGACCAAAGGCGAAGAATTGCTTCAAAGGAATGGATAACATCTGTATACAGCAATGAATGATTCCCAAAATGGTTTATTGTCGTTCATGTTTCGTAATTTTTACTTAGGTATATTTATTTTGCGCACGTTCACTCTACTCGCTCTCCAAGCGCGTCTGCCGGCGCGGCGGGCAGCCCGTTGCGAATGCCTGTGCCCGCGCAGGCAAAATGCGATCGCACGGACTCGCGGCGGGCACGGGCCGGCCGGCCTGCCCGTGCCCGTAAAGCCGCGTCTCCTGCGCAATTGCGCATGTTTTTTTTTCGAAACAATACACAAAAAGCATGAAACAAAAACATTATTTATCTATGGTTTTCATACAAATGTGGATGACCAACCACGCCCCAATGTTTCTGTGTAATGTTTCGAAAAAAAACATTCGCAGGAGACCCGGCTCATACTCGTAGAATTCACCACCAGACTTGGTCCAGCCTTGTCCTTGACGGGCATGCCCGATAATGAACATGACATGACAAGCAACACGCCGGACGGCGTGTCTGTCCCCCGCTACGACAAAATTGTAAAACGTTACCAAAGGTGAGAATAGGTAATGATAAATAAATCCGGTGAATCCATAAAACCAAAGATTTCAATTCAATCTGATGATGATGCAATTAATACAACCATCGGCCGCCATCTTGTCACGAGAAATCACCCGTTCATATCAGTGTTGCCATGTTAGGAGATTTTCTCCTAAATTCAGGAGAATTTCAGCGGTGTTAGGAGAAGTTTTTGTCTGTCAGGAGAGTAGGAGAAAATCTAGGAGAAAGAAAATCATTACAGGAGAAGATTTAGGAGTGAGAAACATATATTTACTAGTAACAAACAAATATGTCGGTATGTACGGTGACAACACAATGAATGAACTGTATATGAATCAACTAACCATCTTCTCAAGTCACACAATATACGATAGGATTTGTCTTTTGATAAGAGCAAGGTTCCCCTTCTTGCTCTTTAGATAGGATAATGTGACACTCTGTGAGTGTGTGCGTGCATTGATCGACCAACAAGCCGAATACCGGGCGGGCCTAACCTAACGAACACCTTTGTTAACAATCAATGTTATTTACATGTATTCTTTGTAATAATCAGTAGTATTACTAAGCCTACGTCGACAGTCTGTCCGTCAGTCTGCACTACTTTAACGGCTGTATCTTTTGTACCGTAATAGGTAGCTGGTGGTGATTTTCAGATCATGTGTTATTTATTATTGGCGGACATCCTATCAAATAATAAGAAAAAATAAATAAAAATGAAGGGCTTCCCCATACAAGAAACTTTTTTTTAAGGAGGTCGAGGGAGGAATTCAACTGAGAGGGCTGCCTCTGAAATTTAAAATTCGCCCCGAGGTCTAACCTGTATATATTATGACCAGTGCGGCCTACTGTTTATGACGTGCGGGTGTGAAACGTGAGCTCTGACTATAGTTGTTTTCCAAAGTTGCCCAGCGAGCGATGGAACTAGCCATGCTGGGCTGGCCTGGGAGTATAACTAAGCGAAATGGTGCGTAATGAATGACTAATGAATGAGGCAATCCGCCGACGCACCAAAGTAATTGATATTGGAAACCAGGTGGATAAGCTAAAGTGGCAGTGGGCTGAGCACGTTAGCCGAAGGGATGACGACCGTTGGAGTAGCCATGTACTACATTGGCGGCCGTGGACAGGAAAACGGAGTGTGGAAGACCACCAGATGGGACGCCGACATGAAGTATGTCGGCGGAAAGTAGTGGTCCGTACCGCTGAAGGCCGAGAGACTTGAGGAAAATTGAAGGCGTATGTCCAGCATTAGACGCTTACACGCTGACTGACTGACTGACTGACAGAGAACCCTCGGTCATCGGTGCGCGAGTTCGACTCGCACTTGACCGGTTTTCAGGGTTAAAAAGATACAGCTCTTTACAGGTAAGACAGACAGACGACCTAGTCTTAGTAATATGGTCCCGTACGTATAGGGAACACTAAAAATGTGGTGAAATTTTTATAATTCGGATAACAGGAGAATTTTTTAGGAGGACGAAAATTGTCTAGGAGATTTTTAGGAGATTTTCGAAGTCAATCTAGGAGAATTTCAAAATTTGAGTTGGCAACACTGGTTCATATTGAGTGAAGCAATATTTCTCGCTCAAAGGCTGGCTCGCTCGTGTCGTCCAGGAGGACTCTTTAACCACCCGTAGGTGCGGTGCTTACCTTGGAGCCCAAGGAGCTTTGAACCAGACCCGGGCGGCGAGACCCGATCGTTGTTCTCTGTTGGAGCCCTATTTCCCATCCGACGGTGATATTACAGTTTTTTAGTTTTTTTTTTTAAATAATGTTTAGAACTTTGACATATTATTACCTACTATAGCTTGCTTAGAATTATAAAAAAGTCTAAACGTGACCCGTAACCCGGTGATGTGATGATGATGCAACCGACATGGCCGCCATCTTTTCACTCGAAAACGCCCCTGCATTCGTTCGTACCTAATGATGAGTGAAGTAATTTTTCACATACCGCCTCCTGAAGCGTCATCTTCTCTGCATACTCGGGAAGTCAGCCACCCTTGCTTCACACTTCACATAATATTTTAACCCGCGCGTAATTCTATGAGAATATGTAATTTCACCCCGCGCGTAGTTACTTTGCGATTGGCGGACGTGCTTTCGCGGCAAGCTCTGGCGGCAATCTGACTGATTGCTTGAAGGAAATCATCAAGAACAAGGAACAGACAGACAGCGCCAGCGCCGCCGCCGCCGCCGCCCGCCCTGCCTGCCGCCCGTTGCGCCAGCGCCGCCTAGCGGGACGCTAGGCGGCGCCAGGAGCGTGCTCAACGGACATCGGTTTGCCGCGTGCCGCCCCGCCCGCCTCCGCGCCGCGGGCCGCCACCGCCAGCGATCACGGCGGCGGCGCCAGCGTTGCTAAACGTACGGCAATTACTGTACGATGTACTAAAATACGGCAATTCATGGGGCTTTGAGAAAAATATTATTTTATCATCATTTCAAATATTATTTTAATACTAGATTTACCTTGGTAACCCTATTATAAATATAAATATTATAGAAAGTTTAAAAGCACTTACAAACAACAAAGTCTAACTACGCCCTGTCGCACACGCAGCTATCACCATCACCTGTCATTCATTATTCAAATAACTGTCAAATAATATTATTATAGTACTTACTGATGACGGCAACAGCGCCGAAATATTTAAAGTGTAAATAATGTACAAAACTAATAAATATAAATATTAGGCTTCTTGGGGAAATACGGAGTGACCGACCGTAAATAATAATATTATAGGTACTTCGTTTCGTTCTGGATACCGACATTCGATTCTGACTGAGTGCTCGGAACACATTGGTCAAGTGAATGTCTAACATTATGAGGATTTGTATTGTGAGTTATAGTTATGTATGACTTACATTATGAGGGTATACCTATACTAAAATGAATTAATGGAAGAAGTATCCAAGTTGTAGGACCTCGCCATCATTGCAGATGCACCAATCTAGTTGAATTTTCATATCGAGAATGCCGTCAAAATATCCTGCTCGGTTTTGCCGCGAGGAAGTGTAAGGTTTTTAGGAAACCGAAAACACGGATAGTACTGCACAATTCGCTCGTTCGTAGTGCGCTGATATATTGTAGCACTGCATGGAGCACCTCCTATCAGGTTCATATCGACAGCCAGGAAAGAGCTGAAAATCTTTTCTTATGCCGTCTCAATTTCGCTGACCACAGCTTGAACTCTAACCAGCAATGTCAACGGATGTCTCGTTACAATATCGACACTATGGCACTACGACGCTGTCGAACCGATGTTTTCTATGTTCATTCATAAAATTCTAAATAGCTTTATTGACTGTTTCTTGACTGCTCTCTGTCTGCCTGCCGCACATGCTATGATGTAAATGTAACGAATGGATGGACAAATTCGATATTTCCTTTGCTCTTTGTCTCGTAGGTATTAAGCAAATTAAGAATTTTATAGACAATTTTTAATTCTATTTCATCCTAAATATATTATATTGGTTAACTTTGTATGTACTGATTCTGTTATAGTTTTTCTAGTTTTGCTTCTATAATTATGTGTTTGTTGTTTATGTTCGTTGTTTTGTTAATAATTTGTTTTACGATAGCGCCGGATGGACTGCCTTTGCACGCGTCTCTATCACGTTTTCGCGGTTTAGCAGTTAGTAAACTAAAAAAATATACCTACATGTGCAGGTGTTACTTATTTTGCTTTTAATCTGCAAAACCCTATTAGGAAGATTGCGACAGTGGTCGGCCGACTCAAAAAGAAAACACTAAAAACAGAGCCTGAAAATATACAACCATACAGGGAAGTGAAGGTGAATTATTTAAAGAATGAATTGAATCAATCCCTTTCAGTCAGTCAATCAGTCAGCGTGCATGCGTGTCTCCAATTTTCATTCTGGTCCTTCCGGCCTTCAGCGGCACGGAACTACTGCTTTCCGCCGACGACGTACTTGATGTCGTCGTTCCACTGGCGGGTGGTCTTTCCACACTCCGTTTTAATGTCCACCGCCGCCAGTGTAATACACGGTTACTCCAACGATCATCGTCGCTTCGGCTGACGTACCCAACCCACTGCCACTTGATCTTAGCCACCCGGTGTCCAATATCAACTACAACTTCTACGCGTACGATCTGAATGCAGCTCTGAGAAATGCGCTGGTGCTGCGACCTAATCAGTGATACTGATAATATGTCGATAAATTACGCAAGAGCAAAAATTTTTTTAAAATATAACTGTTTAAATATTGCCCGCACTTGTAGGTAGGTAGTCTATAACGCTATCGATGCGCGTGCGTAAGACGTCAAGGTCAGCACTAGACCAATATATTCGGTGGCTAGACTGAAGTCGCGCGCGGCGAGTTGTGTGGGCGGCGCGGCGGGGGGAGGGGCTCCCGCGCCCCACCTCATATCGCAAGTGCACTTTTGTGCGTCGGCGGATTGACTCGTAGCCATATGGATATCATGCATGTAGGTAGCTGATAACGTGTATAAAGCTAGATGTAAATATGCATAGTTGTGTTTAGATGTTAAGTTTTTCGTGTATTTATACTGCGTACGGCAGCTTTCCACATTGTTTCCCGAAGTACGTCAATTTCGTCAACGTCACAGTCGAGCTCATACGGTAAATCGTCATTTGAGTTCTGAGGCAATTAATGAAACCCCCTCCATGTAGCAGAGCCCTATAAAGCTGACTGACTGACAGTGCCATCGCCGACCCTTCAGCAAGACTGACTAGCGTAGAGAGAGATGCGGGGTGCTGGCTGCCTGCGCTGCGGCTTGCTGCCTGCCAGCTAGCATTGTACATTGTATGTAAGCCGGATTCTGTGGCCGGGTCTCCTGGGAATGTTTTTTCGAAATTATACACAAAAAACATGAAACAAAAAGATTATTTCTCTATGGTTTTCATACAAATGTGTATGGTCACACGCACGCCCCAATGATTCGATGTTCTGTGTAACGTTTCGAAAAAAGCATTCGCAGGAGACGCGGCTGTACATAAAAAAAATATAAAAACCGCCTTCAAAAATGTGTTTGAAATAAAAAAATTAAAATCGAACCCTAGAGTTGAAGGCGGTCGGTTATTTTTGCTTGCTTTAGCACCACCGCCTTCAACTCTAGGGTTCGATTTTAATTTTTTTATTTCATACATTTTTTCGAGGGGTTTACCACTCTGTAATACTGTGTACGATTTCCTTGTAATCTGAATAAATCCGTCGTAATACAGGCAAAATTTCAAAATACAATGTAATATAATGAAATCCTTCGAAAACCTATGTAATACTTTGAAATCTTATAAAAATCCTTAATATTATAGAATTTTCAATGAAATAATCTCTCTGATAATCTGTACTTTTACAAATACTACATATTCCACATAATACTACAAAATCCTCTGTAGTCTGTCTGTAGTACAGAAATCCTTTTAATCCTTTGTAATTCTTTGTAATACGCTATAATACTAATAAGCTGTTTAAATTCCTCTGTACTTTTTTCTAATTTGCTTGCAGTGTTCATTCGTAGATTGTCCAGTACCTCGGCAGTACTGTGAATTATTAGAGTGAAAGTCAAAGTCAACGAATATTCCTCGGAATATTAACAGTAAATAAAAGATAGGAGACTTCCTTACGACGAAATTAAAATATTATTTTTGTTCCTGGGTACGAAAATAATATTCATGGTGTTTTAATTTCTCGATTAAAAAAAAGTGGCTGCCATTTTGAACTTTTTAGTTACTGGACCGATTGCTTTCAAAATCGATATCTGGGTGTCTGTGTGGGCTCTGAATACGAATCTGTAGTCAAAATTAAAAAAAAGTGGCCGCCATTTTGAACTTTTTAGTTACTGGACCGATTGCTTTCAAAATCGATATCTGGGTGTCTGTGTGGGCTCTGAATACGAATCTGTAGTCAAAATTAAAAAAAAGTGGCCGCCATTTTGAACTTTTTAGTTACTGGACCGATTGCTTTCAAAATCGATATCTGGGTGTCTGTGTGGGCTCTGAATACGAATCTGTAGTCAAAATTAAAAAAAAGTGGCCGCCATTTTGAACTTTTTAGTTACTGGACCGATTGCTTTCAAAATCGATATCTGGGTGTCTGTGTGGGCTCTGAATACGAATCTGTAGTCAAAATTAAAAAAAAGTGGCCGCCATTTTGAACTTTTTAGTTACTGGACCGATTGCTTTCAAAATCGATATCTGGGTGTCTGTGTGGGCTCTGAATACGAATCTGTAGTCAAAATTAAAAAAAAGTGGCCGCCATTTTGAACTTTTTAGTTACTGGACCGATTGCTTTCAAAATCGATATCTGGGTGTCTGTGTGGGCTCTGAATACGAATCTGTAGTCAAAATTTAAAAAAAGTGGCCGCCATTTTGAACTTTTTAGTTACTGGACCGATTGCTTTCAAAATCGATATCTGGGTGTCTGTGTGGGCTCTGAATACGAATCTGTAGTCAAAATTAAAAAAAAGTGGCCGCCATTTTGAACTTTTTAGTTACTGGACCGATTGCTTTCAAAATCGATATCTGGGTGTCTGTGTGGGCTCTGAATACGAATCTGTAGTCAAAATTAAAAAAAGTGGCCGCCATTTTGAACTTTTTAGTTACTGGACCGATTGCTTTCAAAATCGATATCTGGGTGTCTGAGTGGGCTCTGAATACGAATCTGTAGTCAAAATTAAAAAAAAGTGGCCGCCATTTTGAACTTTTTAGTTACTGGACCGATTGCTTTCAAAATCGATATCTGGGTGTCTGTGTGGGCTCTGAATACGAATCTGTAGTCAAAATTAAAAAAAAGTGGCCGCCATTTTGAACTTTTTAGATAGTGGACCGATTGCTTTCGAAATAGATATCTGGGTGACTGTGTGGGCTCTGAATACGAATCTGTAGTCAAAATTAAAAAAAAGTGGCCGCCATTTTGAACTTTTTAGTTACTGGACCGATTGCTTTCAAAATCGATATCTGGGTGTCTGTGTGGGCTCTGAATACGAATCTGTAGTCAAAATTAAAAAAAAGTGGCCGCCATTTTGAACTTTTTAGTTACTGGACCGATTGCTTTCAAAATCGATATCTGGGTGTCTGTGTGGGCTCTGAATACGAATCTGCAGTCAAAATTAAAAAAAGTGGCCGCCATTTTGAACTTTTTAGTTACTGGACCGATTGCTTTCAAAATCGATATCTGGGTGTCTGTGTGGGCTCTGAATACGAATCTGTAGTCAAAATTAAAAAAAAGTGGCCGCCATTTTGAACTTTTTAGTTACTGGACCGATTGCTTTCAAAATCGATATCTGGGTGTCTGTGTGGGCTCTGAATACGAATCTGTAGTCAAAATAAAAAAAAGTGGCCGCCATTTTGAACTTTTTAGTTACTGGACCGATTGCTTTCAAAATCGATATCTGGGTGTCTGTGTGGGCTCTGAATACGAATCTGTAGTCAAAATTAAAAAAAAGTGGCCGCCATTTTGAACTTTTTAGTTACTGGACCGATTGCTTTCAAAATCGATATCTGGGTGTCTGTGTGGGCTCTGAATACGAATCTGTAGTCAAAATTAAAAAAAAGTGGCCGCCATTTTGAACTTTTTAGTTACTGGACCGATTGCTTTCAAAATCGATATCTGGGTGTCTGTGTGGGCTCTGAATACGAATCTGTAGTCAAAATTAAAAAAAAGTGGCCGCCATTTTGAACTTTTTAGTTACTGGACCGATTGCTTTCAAAATCGATATCTGGGTGTCTGTGTGGGCTCTGAATACGAATCTGTAGTCAAAATTAAAAAAAGTGGCCGCCATTTTGAACTTTTTAGATAGTGGACCGATTGCTTTCGAAATAGATATCTGGGTGACTGTGTGGGCACTGAATACGAATTTGTAGTCAAAATTTAAAAAAGTGGCCGCCATTTTGAACTTTTAGTTAATGGACCGATTGTTTTCGAAATAGATATCTGGTGACTGTGTGGGCACTGAATACGAATCTGTAGTCAAATTTTTAAAAAGGGGCCGCCATTTTGATCTTTTTATTTACCGCACCGATTGCTATCAAAATCGATATCATATTTTTTTAATGTTCACTACATATTGCTGTTACAGGATATCGTTTTTTAAATTAATCGGTCCAGTAACTAATAAGTTCAAAATGCCGGCCACTTTTTTTTAATTTTGACAACGGATTCGTATTCAGAGCCCACACAGACACCCAGATATCGATTTTGAAAGCAATCGGTCCAGTAACTAAAAAGTTCAAAATGGCGGCCACTTTTTTTTAATTTTGACTACAGATTCGTATTCAGAGCCCACACAGACACCCAGATATCGATTTTGAAAGCAATCGGTCCAGTAACTAAAAAGTTCAAAATGGCGGCCACTTTTTTTTAATTTTGACTACAGATTCGTATTCAGAGCCCACACAGACACCCAGGTATCGATTTTGAAAGCAATTGGTCCAGTAACTAAAAAGTTCAAAATGGCGGCCAATTTTTTTAAATTTTGACAGCGGATTCGTATTCAGAGCCCACACAGACACCCAGTTATCGATTTTGAAAGCAATCGGTCCAGTACCTAAAAAAATCAAAATGGCGGCCAATTTTTTTAAATTTTGACAACGGATTCGTATTCAGAGCCCACACAGACACCCAGGTATCGATTTTGAAAGCAATTGGTCCAGTAACTAAAAAGTTCGAAATGGCGGCCACTTTTTTTAAATCGCGAAATTAAAACACCATGAACATTATCAAACCGGAAAAAAAGATTGTCGTAAGGAAGTCTCCAATCTTTTACTCTGTTCCTCGAAGTTTAGGTAAATAAGCCCTACTTATTCCTATCACTGATTATATTAGTACAACTTTTCAAAAATATTAAAACAACAGTCTGGTTTAATTTTTCAATATTTTTTTTGCATTCAAACAATAATATTCGTTCAGTATAAACTATTTGAAATAATATTATAAATAACAATTTTAAAATTCGCAAATATACCGCACCATCATCTTCCGTCAGACTTCCATTCGTAGTGATCCCGTCAAGCAAGGCTTCCGAGTGGTCGGACGGTCGGCTCTTATTACCAGATACCCGAGCCAAGCCAGCGATAACAAACCTGTCGCTCGCCTTGCTCGCTCTGTCTCTCTCCATATCGCGGGGCGCGATATGAGTAACGGAGATAGACAAGTCACGTCATAAAAGATTAAATTGCGAATTCGATTTTCGTAGTAGTAGGGATTTTTGGCTAGCCGTGCTCCGATACAAACGCAGGAGCATTACGTCTCCCGTAGGTATGCTCGGTGGCGAGGCCGAAGGCCGAGTTGCGTTCAGAAAGAAGTTAAACCTTTTTGAAGAAAGTAAGTAACTAAGGCGAGGCCGAAGTCCGAGCTACGTTCAGAAAAATAATAAACCATCTCGAAGAAAGTAAGTAACTAAGGGCGAGGCCGATCAGGTAAACGATATTTCACGAAGAAAGAAAAGACACTAAATGCTGACGCGAAGGCGGAGCTGCGTATAGCTAAACCATATACTTTCTCAAACAAATTAACTAAGAACGATGCCGAAGGCTGAACAACAACGTTCAGGTAAACAATAAACCGTCTCGAAGAAAGTAAGTGACTAAGGGCGAAACCAAAGGCCGAGCTTCGTTCGCGTAAACGATATTATATATTCTAAAGTCATTATATTACTCGTATTAATATATATAGCAGTAAACGCTGCAGCGTTTCTACGTAAAATAAAAAGATGTTCACTGTTCTATGTTGAGTGGTTCAAAATTATAAGCTTGTGTGTGGCACATGGTGGTGTGGTGGTGGTGCAGACAGTCAACTGTCGCTATTGAATGTTAAGCGACGCTGGTGCGGTCAGTACTTGGATGGGTGACCGCTGACCGTTGGAGGCTGACCGAGGTTCGGATTCCTCGTAAAACTGTAGGTCCCTTCACTCCTAATCTTACTTGGTGGTAGGGTGTAACCCGCCCGGGTTGGTACCACCGCACTGAATGAAACGTCGGTCAAAACGGCTATGTAAATAGTTTGTGTTTTCCGACCAGTTCAGTGTAGCCGGCACGATCAAAGGGGGAAGCACTGACATGGCACCTAGTTCACCCGGTGTTATGGGCTGACATCAAGGACGTTGTAGGTGATGTAGCCAACCGTGTCAGTTTCCATAAAAAAAATAAAAAAAAACATGGACGGACGGACAACGGCGTGATACCATAAAATTTTATGGTTATATGTTAGTACTAAGCACGTACTTGCTTTATAATATATTTTTAATTAGAAAAATGCAAATCGAAAATCATTGGAAAAAATACATCCCGACCAGGATTCGAACCGTCTCTGGCTTGAGCTGCCAACGCGATAACCAACTACGCAACCGGGCCGTGGCGTATTATCTCCAAATTTTCGATCTTATTGCACCTTCATGCATGATGTCGCATAATTTTTGCGAAGAGTCAACTTGCACGGTTCCATATTGAACCTTATGCTGTCGTCACCAAAGTCGTATTTGGCATCAGACACTAGAAGTTGACTTGAGGTTTTTAATAATATTTTATGTTTATATGTTAGTAGTAGTACTAAGAAGTAAGCACATACTCGCTATATATATATATTTTTTTTATTAGAAAAATGCAAATCGAAAATCATTGGAAAAAATATCCTGGTCGGGATGTATTTTTTCCAATGATTTTCGATTTGCATTTTTCTGATACCATAAAAGTTTAGCTTTCACCTTTTTGGTACGAAACTCAATAATATGTGTTGTCTCGCCTCGTCCGAGGTCAAGTCAAATACAAAAAAAATACATGAAATCTAAAGATATCTTAACTTGCTGAAAATATAGCGTAATACAATGTAATATTATCGTATTTTACATTACTAGCAAATAATATTGTGTAGTACATGAATACTACAATATTACTAGATATCTATTTATTACTGTAGTACACTTGTAATAACATGTAATCCACTATATTCCAGTGTAATCATCTGTATTCCACTTTGTAGTACATTTAATACTATGTAGTACTGGAATAATACAATACATTTTAAACAACTATGAATTATTCTGTAATATTTGTAGTACACTTGTAATCCATTGTAATCCAAGTTCACCGACAACCTGTGTACAATTTATTTCGGAGTGGCTAACCCCTCGCATTTTTTAAGGCGGTTTTTATATTTTTTTAAATAGTTTTTTATTTCACAGTTTTTTTTAGTAATTTTTATTTGCTATTAATGTACTCGGCGGAATCGCTCGGCCTTCGGCCTCGCGATTCCGCCTCGCTTTCCAATCCGATCTTGACCAAAAAAAACATGGGACCACCTTGGAGATAGACTGAACCGAACACAAAAAGAATCATCGAAATCGGTTCACAATTGGGGAAGATATTGCTGAACATACATAACAAAAAAATACATACAGCCGAACATAGAACCTCCTCCTTTTTTGAAGTCGGTTAAAAACGGAGTCCTTATGTTTATTGTGTGCATATGCATGCGTTGTTTCGTTGCGCACGTAACTAGTAATTAATATTTAATCTGTGGTTTTGCTTCGTTCATGTCGGAGCAGCAAGAGGGCCACTAGCGAAGTAGCTCTACAGTTTCTTCAATGCTGCTGCAGTGCTGTGTAAATCGCAGATTAGGTCCTGCTTGGATAACTGCTCGCACTTGTGGGATGACCACAGGGATGACTCAGCTAAATACCTACCAGCTTGCGGCTCGGAACTCATCCAGCGTCGAGCCGCCTATTTGGTGCTAAGCTAACTGCAACTTCGTAGGGATGTCGGTTCGGCGCCCAAAGTGTGCTCTATATCTCTTTCTTATTCCACGGGGAGTACTCGGAGGAGCTGTCCACCTTCGCGCAACACGCATTGTGCAGAGATTGCATCCCTCCACGCTAGACTTACCGCGGATGCGTACCAATCGGTTCTGCAGATCTTTCCTCCACAGAACCGGTAAACTCTGAAACGCTCTCCCTGCCCACTTTTATTGCAACCCCCGCGTTCGACCGAATGTCCAATGGGCGTCCACTTGGCCGGTTTTTAATTTGTCAGATACACTGATCGTTTTCGGTCTTTTGCTTTACAACATATTATTTTTACTCGTCAAATAGTTAAATGGCATACGAAGTATTGGCAAAAGAAAGTCTTAAAAATATTAGACAAAAAATACTCTGTAAAAAATCAAGCTTGTTTTTTTTTATATTTTTTATTAGTGGTTTAGCGAACACCTAGGTACTCGTATTCATACAATTACAATCTATTGTTGTACTCGTAATTTGTATTGTATGCCATACCTACGTCATACAATAAATAAACATCCATGATTAAAATACATACATACATACATAGCGTCACGCCTGTTTCCCGGTGGGGTAGGCAGAGACAACGGATCTCCACGTGCTACGATCCTGACACACCTCTGCCGCCTCTTCCACTCCCATAATGTTAATGATTAAAATAATCCTAATTAATTCAGAATTAACGTTTTAATTAAAGCTTACAATAAATTATGTAACTGTCCATACTTACATACAACAATGTATATTATTTTATAACAACATTGTGCCTTTTCCTAACATATAATAATAACGGCGGGTGGCGTTCCCTTCCTTCTGTTTCAATGTCAGCCTCGATAGCTCAGTGGTGCAGACAGTCAACTGTCGCTATTGACGCTGGGTGCGGTCGGTCAGTATTTGGATGGGTGACCGCTGACCGTTGGAGGCTAACCGAGGTTCGGATTCCTCGTAAAACTGTAGGTCCCTTCCCTCCTAATCTTACTTGGTGGTAGGGTTTAACCCGCCCGGGTTGGTACCACCGCACTGAATGAAACGTCGGTTCAAAGGGCTATGTAAATAGTTTGTGTTTTCCGACCAGTTCAGTGTAGCCGGCACGATCAAACGGGGAAGCACTGACATGGCACCTAGTTCACCCGGTGTTATGGGCTGACATCACGGACGTTGTAGGTGATGTAGCCAACCGTGTCAGATTGCATAAAAAAAAAATGTTTCCCCTAACAAACTCGCAAAACAAAAAACTCGTTTCCCCTAACAACCACTCCTCGTCTCGTCGCGCGCGCGCCGCCGCGGCCGCCGCCGCGCCGTCTCGGCCTCGTTACCTATGTACAAAAAAAGATGGAGGAAGGGCGGAGTTGGAGTCGTCATTATCTTTCCTGCCAAATAAGCGCGCGCGGAGCGTGCTGCGTGCGGCCTGGCGGGCTGGCGGCGGGCTGCGCGCACATAGGTCTTATCCGCTCGCACTTGCCTATCTCTTGTCTCTTTCGTCGCCAGCCGGCAGCCATGCGCGCGCAGTCGCGCACCCAACTACCGGCTCCTGGAAAGAATTCAACACGGTGGACGTGGCATCGCATCAGTTCGTCTAGCAGTTGTTGAAGTCACTGATCGGTCGGCGATGGCACTGTCAGTCAGTCAGATTTTTAGGGCCCCTGCTACATGGAGGGGGTTTCATAACTGTAGTATAAGACGTACGAGTTGTGCTGGATAAAAACTTTGTCGACTGCCGTTCGTCGAACAAATAATGGATAAATTAGTTGGAACTCATATGTTTAACAGTCATCACATCACCATCAGTCATCAACCAAAGAAAAGACAAGAAGAAGAAAATAAATACCTATTGAGCCATTGATATCTATTTTATAGATTGGCCCATCCCATACATCACTCCCGAACAAATATGTTCTCGACGAGAACCGCATATAATGCAGATTTCACGGACAGCCGCTTCATACGGCGTGTGCGGCGCGTGTTGAACGCACGCATGTCTGTATTGAGTGTGCAGCATGCCCGGTTGCTGTTATAAAGAGTGACAGTGACAAACGTTGTTGTTTGTTTCGCCTGAGCATGTTACGGCGTGTTAAGAAGCCATGCTGTCACGGATAGGATCGTGTGACGGTGCGGTGGATTCGCGTTCTCGTTCTCGCTTGCCTGCTGGTGATGGGAGTGGGCGGAAAGACGGCAAACGCGCCGCATGACGTCTTTCTCGCTCGTTCTTGTCATCTGTGGGCGGGTGGGGGCGAGCGCGCGATAGTATCGTCGTAGGGATCGTGTCACGTATCACAATACTGCGTGTGTGTGCACGCACACTTGTACCGACGTCTAGCACAGGTTGCATCGTACGACGTTCGATCTATAAAATAGATATCGATGTATTGAGCTGCGTATCCATTAGAGCAGCCTCAGGAATGGCGGTTCCCCAGGTGAAGCAAGTCAGGCGCGCCGCCTCACTTGCTTCACTTAATTATCTTGAAGGTAAAGAAGAAAAAAATCAACATGGATGTTTATTTATTGCTAGACTTTGGGCATGTCCTGTCCTCGAAATGAAAACTGCAATACAACATTAGTAAAATGCTATTATGTAGGTCGTTCCTCACTAAAATTCATTGGCCAGAGCCGCCACTGGGCCTCAGGCCGAGCAGCCTCGACATGAGGCTGCTCGACCTGAGGCAAGGCTCGAGACACAAGCAGAGGCGTGTCGCCTCAGCTTGATCCGGAGTCCGGAGCCAGTTTAAAGCAACATTTTTAAATATATGAATTTTTCCTGCTTAACATTTTTGTCGTAATGTGTTTAACGTATCCCAAAGAACACGATGACTCCCGTATAATTTTATTAATTTAACTGCAGTATCGTTGTCCATTGCGACCTGAGGCGACCCGCCCGTCTCCACCAAGTGCACGCCTCGGACTGAGGCTCCTTTGAGCGCGGCAAAAAACCGACAATATATGGCTCGGCGCGAGGCGACGAATTTGCCTCATGGCGCGGCGTGCCTCAGGTTGAGGCAGTGTCTCCACTTGTGCGGCCTCGGGTCGAGCGGCTGCCTCGCCCCGTGTCTGCTTTAAGTGGATACGCAGCTTTGGGTTCACCAGCTCCTTTCTTACAAGGCGCGTCGATTGAAAGTGACCACCTCGGTGTCCTGGGAGTCGAACTGTCGCATGACCTAAACAACTTCCAGCGCCGCCATATCGAGAGCAAGGCCAAGGTAGCTTCTGAAAAGCTGGGCGTACTCAATAAGGTGCGTGCGATGGTTCTTCACGCCACCGCCCCGCCGCCCGCCCGCTCCACCGCGCGCCGCCCCCCGCCGCCCGGCCCAAAGGCTGCAGCTACTATATAAATCGCCATCGATGTTAAATCGCATATTATTACTCCTTAAAATATAGCAAGATACCTGTGACAGCTGTCAGACAAAGTGACATTACCATAATAGTGACTTATCTATCATATCACTAATAAAGTATGAAATTGTCTTTTGTGCAATTTCCTCTAAAAAAATACGGAACTTCATGGACATGTGATGTAATTAATTTTTTTTGTTATTTTAAGTATGTATACTGTTAGGTATATCGCTGTATTAAAGAACCTAAAGGGGGAACACCGAATGGCCATGTATCTTAGCGCATGTAATAGCAGTAGTCGTAAATGTAAATGCTGTAGTGTTTTCTAATAAAGTAAATAAATAAATAAATAAATGTTCTCGATGACAGCTGTCACAGGTATCATGCTATATTTTAAGGAGATAGTTTGCGGTTGGAGTACTCAGCTAAATACCAACCGTTCCACTGTGGGTGGCCCCGAGGCACAGATGAGGTAATAGTTACTCCCGAGGTGTCGAACAATCTAGAACTACTGTAACTTTGAAGGAATGTCGGCGCCCTAAATGTGTTCTATCTTTCGCATGTTCCATGCCATGGGGAGTGCTCGCAGGAAACTTTTGTATGTAATACGCAGTAATATATAAGTCAAATGGATACGCGCATCACGCAAACACTGAACGGATTTTGACGAAAATGTTTATAGTGACAACGTTAAATCCTGGAATCATCAATATCTATTTTATAGATTGAACGTCGTACCCGTACGATGCAGCTTGTGCTAGACATCGGTACAAGTGTGCGTGCATTCACACGCAGTATTGTGATACGTGACGTGACACGATCCCCACGTCGGTGCTATCGCGCTTTCGCCCCCACCCGCCCAGTGATGACAAGAGCGAGCGAGAAAGACGTCATCGCTCGCTCACCAGCGCGTTTGCCGTCTTTCCGCCCACTCCCATCACCAGCAGGCAAGCGAGAACGAGAACGCGATACCACCGCACCGTCACACGATCCTAGCCATGATGGCTTCTTAACACGCCATAACATGCTCAGGCGAAACAAACAACAACGTTTGTCACTGTCACTCTTTATAACACCAACCGGGCATGCTGCACACACGCGTCACCGACTCGATACAGACTTGCGTGCGTTCTACACGCGCCGGACACGCCGTATGAAGCAGCTGTCCGAGAAATCTGCACTATATGCAGGTCTCGTCGAGAACATATTTTTTCGGGAGTGATGTATGGGATGGGCTAATCTATAAAATAGACATCAATGCCTGGAATGACATCATGACATCATTCATAAAAATATCAAAAATGTATATAAGGTCTTTCAAAATTAGTTCATAGTACGCTAAGGGGGGGTTCTGTATCGGAAATAGATCACTTTTGAAGAACAAAGAATTTTTTTGTTTACAAAAAAAAATGTAAAATGTAAAAAAAAAATTTCTTAATCGTTTCAGTTTCATGACAGGAACAAAAAAGTCTTCCAACACATAGATCACAAGTAAAAAACCACAATTTTAGTTTTATTGGTATGGAATAGAAAGAATTTGATTTTTTTTACCAACTTACACGTGTTACATCATAATGGTAAAGAAGACTTTTTTGTTACTGTTATGAAACTGAATCGATTAGGCTATAAAAATCAACCACCTATTTTTTATTTATATACATAAAAAAAATATTTTACATAAAAAAAAGCCCAAGGACCAAAAAAAATTATATAGGTTTTACTCCCTATATGATATAGAACCCTCCCTTAGCGTACTATGAACTAATTTTGAAAGACCTTATATAATAATTATAAAAATTATTGCCATTATTTAAAAAAAAAAAGAATAAATAAAAAAATTATAATTTCTTACATTTCCTTTTTTCATTAATTACACAGTATACGACGCAAAATAACCTCATTTATTGATTAATTTCTTAACTATCAGCGAAAAATAAAACCTTACCTGTAGTTCGAATTTCGATTTCTTGCTAACTATTTATTGCACACTAAGTCGAGCGAGCGAGATACAGACAGACGGACTGGACAACTACGTGTCATTGATTAACCTTAGCACCGCGCCGCCATGGTATTGGCACGTATTGGATACCTACAATATTATGTTTATGCGTTTGCCAATGTATGGTAGGTTCGTTAAATTTTTAAATGAATAGTAAAGAAATTTTTTTGAGTTTTTTTATTAAGTCAAAGTATTACAAAACTTATTTCTAGTTAATGTTTCTATAATACCTACACATATAGAAACATTAACAAATACATCAATATATTAATAATATTTATGTAGCTACATCAGACTATAATCAATACTTATATAGTAGTTACAAATACCCAACAATTTTCTATCTTCACTATCACCCTCTTTTTCTCTCCTTTCTTCAAATGTAACACGCTTTTATTTTAAAACTGTAAAAATGGAGAAAATGACTGGTTAACAATCGGAATAAATTTGCTTGTTGAAATTTTTTTTAAATATATTTTATGATGGCAAAAACGTCAAATCGAACGAGCCCAAACTAGATCATCTGATGACCAGTAATGATATCTATAGCTGGATATCAGATCAACTATGACATCATTAGGTATATTGCATTTTCATTCGATTTACATAGTAACTGCTATGCAATATTTCAGCTCAAAATTTCACCGGGACAGGTGAAAATAAATACAATCATGTAAAAAACTAATCAACATATTCGTATACCTATATCGATGTATAGCTACTATTAATACTGTATTATTTGTACCTACAAGTTTTTTTAAGTGTCCTAAAACATTAAATTAATGACTATTATATTATATCAAAATCACTGGAGTTGAGTGGGCGCGGCGGCGCAGTTTTATCGTAAAATCATGTAAAAAACTAATCAACATATTCGTATACCTATATCGATATATAGCTACTATTAATACTGTATTATTTGTACCTACAAGTTTTTTTAAGTGTCCTAAAACATTAAATTAATGACTATTATATTATATCAAAATCACTGGAGTTGAGTGGGCGCGGCGGCGCAGTTTTATCGTAAAATCATGTAAAAAACTAATCAACATATTCGTATACCTATATCGATATATAGCTACTATTAATACTGTATTATTTGTACCTACAAGTTTTTTTAAGTGTCCTAAAACATTAAATTAATGACTATTATATTATATCAAAATCACTGGAGTTGAGTGGGCGCGGCGGCGCAGTTTTATCGTAAAATCATGTAAAAAACTAATCAACATATTCGTATACCTATATCGATATATAGCTACTATTAATACTGTATTATTTGTACCTACAAGTTTTTTTAAGTGTCCTAAAACATTAAATTAATGACTATTATATTATATCAAAATCACTGGAGTTGAGTGGGCGCGGCGGCGCAGTTTTATCGTAAAATCATGTAAAAAACTAATCAACATATTCGTATACCTATATCGATATATAGCTACTATTAATACTGTATTATTTGTACCTACAAGTTTTTTTAAGTGTCCTAAAACATTAAATTAATGACTATTATATTATATCAAAATCACTGGAGTTGAGTGGGCGCGGCGGCGCAGTTTTATCGTAAAATCATGTAAAAAACTAATCAACATATTCGTATACCTATATCGATATATAGCTACTATTAATACTGTATTATTTGTACCTACAAGTTTTTTTAAGTGTCCTAAAACATTAAATTAATGACTATTATATTATATCAAAATCACTGGAGTTGAGTGGGCGCGGCGGCGCAGTTTTATCGTAAAATCATGTAAAAAACTAATCAACATATTCGTATACCTATATCGATATATAGCTACTATTAATACTGTATTATTTGTACCTACAAGTTTTTTTAAGTGTCCTAAAACATTAAATTAATGACTATTATATTATATCAAAATCACTGGAGTTGAGTGGGCGCGGCGGCGCAGTTTTATCGTAAAATCATGTAAAAAACTAATCAACATATTCGTATACCTATATCGATGTAGCTACTATTAATACTGTATTATTTGGACCTAAGTATTACTTTTTTTAAGTGTCCTAAAAATTAAATAAAATATGACTATTATTATAAAAATCACTGGCTGGAGTGGGTGCGGCGCGGGGCAGCTTTATCGTCACTCGTTGTGCTTTCGTTTTTGCCTGCCGAAACACAAGTTACATACATTAGTATATTTAGCCATTGGATTTAGCACGTAAATATTTGTGCAAACAACTATTTAGTTGTTCGGTAAAAAAAATTATAAAGGTTTTTTATGTCTATAAAAGTGGAACAACAATTGATAATTGAGTTGCAGTGCAGTTAAGAATTAAATAGAAATGAAGTAAAAAATCAAATAAGTTGATAAACAATATTTAAAAAAAGAAATACGAACGACAAAGAACCAAGGTACGCAGTCGATCGATCGAGGAGTCGACATTGATAAGAAAATTAGTAAGCAGAAGTATTGTAGCAGTGGGCTGGCTGGGCACATTATTATGTCGCAGGCCCAATAAACACCTGGGGTAGATGGGTGCTCGAATGGAGGTCACTCACGTCACGCAAACGTAGCCTGGGACGCTAGGTGGCTAGGTGGACAGACAACCTAAAATGGGTAGCCTAGAGTGGATGGATGAGAACCAAATGAGTGGTATAACTTCGAAATATAAAGTAAAAGTAAAAGCAATTCTTCAAAAACACGGAAGAAATTGTGCAATCCCAATCTGTGTTCTATTCGTAACTCCTGACAAATAATAAAATGTCTAGGCTTTCACCCTGATATGGCATCTGCTATCGCTAAAACTGAAAGCACGTCTTCCTCGTCGGAACTCGTTTTGACGTCTACACAAAATGTTTTGTTTCAACCAGAAACATTTCCATGTAGCAGGAGACAGCTTGCGAATGAAAACAAATGTTTTTGTGTAATTATTTGTTGTGTAATTTTTCGAAAAAAAAAAACACGTACAGGCCAAATTAACAAAATTCAAAGACAGTAATGAGGCCATACTTTTTGATGGTCAACGACGCGACGCTTGAACATGGCGTACCTATCCAGCATCTTGTATCGCTGTAAGTAACTAAAGGTATGAAACCTGAGTTAGGGTAACTTGGAGAAAAACAAAAACAAACAAAATATAATATGAAGGGTCGGTAGGAGCAAGCACGTTTTGTTTTCAAAAGACTTTATGTAAAAAAATCGTTAAAAATCTTATATTGACATACCCAGCCTTCTTGCTTTCCTGCTTCTGCAAAAAGCGCCTCAGAGCGAAATCAGGATTTCGCACTGTTCCTTGAGCAGGCTGTTCCCCGCTCTGAGGAGGCTGGTCCCCGCTCTGAGCAGGCTGTTCCCCGCTCTGAGGAGGCTGGTCCCCGCTCTGAGCAGGCTGCTCCCCGCTCTGAGCAGGCTGCTCCCCGCTCTGAGGAGGCTGGTCCCCGCTCTGTGAATAGCGGGGAACAGGCCTCGGAAGAGGCTGCCCGAAGGAGCCGCTGAACGTGGCTCTGGCGCGGGCTGCGGCTCGCTGTATGATGGCGGCTTCCGCCAGCTCAATGTCCTCCTCTTCGGTCAAACCGGGGAAAAGATTCTCGACGTTGAACATTTCGTCGCGGTTGATCAATGTATACTCGTCGATGTCTTCAAGACACTTCTCTATTTCTTCATCGATGTCTGAATCGCGATCGATGAGCAACTCCTCAATATCCAGCCGAAGGGGCGGCCTGTGCGCGGAGCGGCCGGCCGATCCAGACGGACCAGCCGATCCAGACGGACGAGCCGATCCAGACGGACCGGCCGATTGGGAAGGACCGGCCGATCGGGACGGACCGGCTGATGCGGAAGTACCGGCCGATGTGGACGGACCGGCCGATGAGAACGAATCGTCGGTGTCCATCGGACCGAATGCTCCGGAGGCCCAAAGCTCATCCCAGACATCTGCAGAAACCGGAGCGAAGGGCTCGGCGGCGGTGAGGGCGGACGGTCCGGCCTCCTATAAAGAACAAATTTATCGCATCACCACTGTGGTCGTTTAATTAAATCATTTATTTTCTTGAATATTACCGAGCTGCTTTCAGATACCTAATCGATATAGTTTTTCTAAGAAAGTAAGTCACTCAGGCAGGACTGGACTAGGCCCAAGGCCGATATAAAGCCTAAATATCGTATATTTATTTTTTTCGTGTTAGTGAAAGGTGCGTGCACGTACGCACGATAGAAGTTAACTTTATTTAGCTTGACCCTCCCCCTCTCCTCTCTCCTCTCTTCCCTCTCCTCTCTCTCAAGTGAGTGAGAGAGAGGAGAGAGGGGTGTCTCCGTTTATCTATCGGGCAGCGCCGCACAACAACTACATAGGTACTTACATACAAATAATTTGTATGCGGTGACGATGACGTTTTTTTCTGAGTTTACTCCCCATTTTCATAACATATATTTATATCATATTTTCACAACGCGCGTAAAAGTATACCTAGGTACCTAGCTTCTAAAATCAAGAGTCCAAAGGAAAGACCACCCATATATACCCTCCGCTCGTGACATAGGTAAAGTACTAGGTAGTAGGTAGGTATAGGTATATATATCTAATATTACAACATGGCAGGAATCCTCAAAGTGTACCCTCCCTTCCCTACCTTTCTAATAGGTGGTGGGGATTAACCCGCCCGTGGTGATACTACCGCACTTATTGAATGTTTTCAAGTCGAAACTTGTTATGAAAATAGTTCGTGTTTTCGCCGTCCAATTCTTTCCTTGCTTATGCCGGCTACCCAAGGAAGGGAATACTTCGTGGTGTTCTCCAGATGTGATGTGGTGATGTGACCAATGCGTCAGATTCCATTAAGTTAAAGCAAGGAAACATAAGTAAAATAAGGGATACGACGATACGACTCCCTTCTTATATTACTAGGTGGTAGGGTTTAACCCGTCCGGGTTGGTACCACCGCACTGAATGAAAGGTCGCGTCGGTCGAAACGGCTATGTAAATAGTTCGTTTTCCGTCCAATTCTTTCCTTGCTTATGCCGGCTACCGAAGGAAGGGAAGACTTCGTGGTGTTCTCCAGATGTGATGTGGTGATGTGACCAATGCGTCAGATTCCATTAAGTTAAAGCAAGGAAAAATAAGTAAAATAAGGGATACGACGATACGACTCCCTTCTTATATTACTAGGTGGTAGGGTTTAACCCGTCCGGGTTGGTACCACCGCACTGAATGAAAGGTCGCGTCGGTCGAAACGGCTATGTAAATAGTTCGTGTTTTCCGTCCAATTCTTTCCTTGCTTATGCCGGCTACCGAAGGAAGGGAAGACTTCGTGGTGTTCTCCAGATGTGATGTGGTGATGTGACCAATGCGTCAGATTCCATTAAGTTAAAGCAAGGAAAAATAAGTAAAATAAGGGATACGACGATACGACTCCCTTCTTATATTACTAGGTGGTAGGGTTTAACCCGTCCGGGTTGGTACCACCGCACTGAATGAAAGGTCGCGTCGGTCGAAACGGCTATGTAAATAGTTCGTGTTTTCCGTCCAATTCTTTCCTTGCTTATGCCGGCTACCCAAGGAAGGGAAGACTTCGTGGTGTTCTCCAGATGTGATGTGGTGATGTGACCAATGCGTCAGATTCCATTAAGTTAAAGCAAGGAAAAATAAGTAAAATAAGGGATACGACGATACGACTCCCTTCTTATATTACTAGGTGGTAGGGTTTAACCCGTCCGGGTTGGTACCACCGCACTGAATGAAAGGTCGCGTCGGTCGAAACGGCTATGTAAATAGTTCGTGTTTTCCGTCCAATTCTTTCCTTGCTTATGCCGGCTACCCAAGGAAGGGAAGACTTCGTGGTGTTCTCCAGATGTGATGTGGTGATGTGACCAATGCGTCAGATTCCATTAAGTTAAAGCAAGGAAAAATAAGTAAAATAAGGGATACGACGATACGACTCCCTTCTTATATTACTAGGTGGTAGGGTTTAACCCGTCCGGGTTGGTACCACCGCACTGAATGAAAGGTCGCGTCGGTCGAAACGGCTATGTAAATAGTTCGTGTTTTCCGTCCAATTCTTTCCTTGCTTATGCCGGCTACCCAAGGAAGGGAAGACTTCGTGGTGTTCTCCAGATGTGATGTGGTGATGTGACCAATGCGTCAGATTCCATTAAGTTAAAGCAAGGAAAAATAAGTAAAATAAGGGATACGACGATACGACTCCCTTCTTATATTACTAGGTGGTAGGGTTTAACCCGTCCGGGTTGGTACCACCGCACTGAATGAAAGGTCGCGTCGGTCGAAACGGCTATGTAAATAGTTTGTGTTTTCCTTCCAGTTCAGTGTAGCCGGCACGACCGAAGGGAAGCACTGACGTGGCACCAAGTTCACCCGGTGTTATGGGCTGACATCACGGATGTTGAAGGTGATGTAGCCAACCGTGTCAGTTTCCATTATATTCCATAAAAAAAACAAGTAATGTTAATACTGACCGGGAGCTCTTCTTCGTCAGTTCCGGCCGTCGTCGTGGTGTTCATGTTCTCGTCTTCCATCTTTTACTCCAAAACACGTGCGCAGTTCTGTAAGAGTACATTCATACCACTATTGAAAATGTACCGTGTGGGGTCGGTACTTAAAAAGAATAGCCCCACTGCATCTCTCCCCGTCGCATGTCGTAAAAGTCGACTAAGGGATAAGAAAATTCGTCAGCCTCGGTCATAGAGAACTCGGTAGCTCAGTGGCGCGGTTGGTTAGTCAACTGTTATTAAGCAACGCTGAGCGCGGTCAGTGATTGGATGGGTGACCGCTCGACCGTTGGAGGCTGACCGTGGTTCGGATTCCACGTTAAACTGTAGGTCCCTTCCCTTCTTACCTTACTAGGTGGTAGGGTTTATCCCGATAATAATATAATAATAATATAATTATTATTATATTATTATCGTTGGTACATTCATACAACCCGCCAAAAGAAATAAGTAATAATTTGAACTGAACTCGGCCATTTACTCGTCTGCGGCTGCGGACTGGGGTATATAACTCGAGAAAATGAAATCAAATGGGTGAAAAAATAAAAATGGCGGCTAGCGTCTCACCGGGTCCTGGGACTTTGCCGCCTCCGAGTCTCTGTCTGACCACCGCAACGTTTACAACAAACTAAGTATTACCTTTCTGTAGAGAAGAGGGACTGGCGAACTATCACACCCTTCTTACAGGCTTGACTCGGCTTACAAAACTTCGAGATGTTCACTCTTCGTGTGCCGCGTATGCGCCGTCCGCCGCAGACGCCAGAAGAATGCAGCGCATGAGTGCGACCAAAGTACCTACGCGACTATATCCCTTCCCGCGTAAATTAGTACACATTTTGAAAGAAAAGCGCTAGTGTCGACAAACTAAAGCCGCACTAGCGCCTTTCTTATCCGGCGGGAATAATGCGAAAAATTTTATTTATTACCTATTCGTTTTTTTTTTTCCTAAATTTTGTACATGCAGTGTGGGGCCGGTACTTAAAAAGAATATCCCCACTGCATATCTTCCCATACATGTCGTATAAGGACAAGATGCCGTGCTAAAGGGCGACAGGTTCGCCCCCTCTCACCTTGGCACGGTACCTCAACCGAGTCATGCAGTCATGCAACAGGCAGGTCTTCGTGCCTTACTTTCTGCTTGATCGATTTAATCTTTTTCCAATACTTTGCGAAACGTGGTGGTCGGTCCAGAGTTCTTGCAGCACAACACCGATTACTCTGCTTACCACGATTGTCGGGATTCAGCGTGTGTGCATGACATGAATGCGAATAGAAAAAATACTTATTCATATAATGCACCTACTAATATAATGATAGTGTTGTCGCAATTGGTTTTTCAAACATCGATGTTTTCAAATACCTATTCATTTGAATAGGACGTAAGATGGCCGCACGGCCGCGTTCTCCTCTAGTCCTGTATAATTATAGCCAGTAATTCAAAGGTAAGTCTCCGGTATGGCTGGCACCTACTTTTCGGAGGTGATATTAGGTGGTCTCACCTCCGAAAAGTAGGTAATATCTTTGATATGGTACCCATATCACAGATTACGTAATAGTTACTTAGTAACAGATAAATCTCTCCATAGAAAAAGTTCGATACCTACGGCTTTAATAGACTATGTTTCACGTCGCCAATCGCTGCGTGCGAAAATGTACCTAAGCGATCGAGTGTAAATATAAAGTGATTATTGCTTTGCAGCTGCGCGCAGTTGCGTGGGCGCGCATGTAGGTATGCTTCGCGCGGCTGACGAATTTCCACTGAAATAGGCTCGCCGGCGCGGCGGCGGCGGGGCCCACAGAATGCGGGACGGCCCGCTGGGTGGTAGGTAGTTAGCGCGCGCAAGTACATAGAGTGCGTGAGGCCTGCCTATATTTACTTCTTCTCTTCTCTGCATAATATAAAATCTAATGCCTGCAATTTATACTCGTAGAGTCTGCAGTATCTATGTTTCCTTATAAGTCACGAACGCCTCAACCTATGTACTTTCGGTTTTTATCTATGTAATGTAATACGACATATTTCCTCAAGATTAGGCTATATAGCATCACGCTATTCATATGAGTAAAAGTTAATCGTATTGGATCATTAGATTTATTGTCTACGAGTAAGTTTGACATATTTGTCTTGTATCCTTGTCTAGCAGTTTGGTTGGAAGATTTTCTTCTTATTGGAATTCAATTGGAATCTGATTTGTCAGCCTCGATAGCTCAGTCGTGCAGACAGTCGACTGTCGCTATTGATGGTTAAGCAACGCTGGGCCGGTCAGTACTTGGATGGGTGACCACTCGACCGTTGGAGGCTGACCGTGGTTCGAATTCCACGTAAAACTGTAGGTCCCTTCCGTTCTTACCTTACTAGGTGGTAGAGTTGAACGCGCCCGGGTTGGTACCACCGCACTGAATGAGACATCGGTCGAAACGGCTATGTAAATAGTTCGTGTTTTCCGTCCAGTTCAGTGTAGCCGACATGAAATGAAGGGAAGCACTGACATGGCACCTAGTTCAGCCGGTGTTATGGGCTGACATCACGGATGTTGTAGGTGATGTAGCCAACCGTGTCAGAATCCATAAAAAAATGTTATTATACATATAATACTGGACGACTTCATCGTCGAAATGTCAAACGAACTCAACTGATATGTTATTTATCTATATTCGCTGTAAACAATTTTTTCTTTAATTTTTTTTTATGGAAACTGACACGGTTGGCTACATCACCTACAACGTCCGTGATGTCAGCCCATAACACCGGGTGAACTAGGTGCCATGTCAGTGCTTCCCCCTTTAATCGTGCCGGCTACACTGAACTGGTCAGAAAACACAAATTACATAGCCGTTTAGACCGACGTTTCATTCAGTGCGGTGGTATCAACCCGTCATTTCATGACGATGAATGAATCCAACTATCTCGAGTGCGATACAGACGAAAAAAAAAGTCCGTAAAATCGGCCGTAGGTACTAACGCAAGGTTTTCTTACACGGCTATGCCCCTTGGAGAATTATCGTCACTCTGGTAGATCGGTGGTGCGATGGGTCGACATCTGATCGTGAAAGATTAACATAACCGGGCGCAGTCAGACAGAACTTGGATTGGTGACAGTGCGATCGTTGAGGCTGACCGTGGTTCGGATTATGTACTTCAAATTCAAAATTCAAATTTAAAATATTTTATTCAGAAAACATAAGACAAGAAAAAGTATAGAATAAAAGTATAAAAGCAAAAATTTAATAAGATAGTAAAATCAAATAAAAATAAATTATAAAACTTAAAGACTAACTTATGTTTGGTGAATGGGTATCAGACACAGCTTACGTCTTCCCATAACCGGGAAGACACTGATTTTAATCCTGACCCCTAAAGATAAATATACTATGAATTGCGAACAGCTTAGGTACTTACAGCTAAAACGAAAACAAAATATTTACTAAAACAAGATAAACAAAACATATTATAACTACAAACAAAACATACCTATTACACATTATAAACAACCACTATTATTATAAAAGAATTAAACTAAACTATACAGACTAAACTAACCAGAATTAAACAAACAAAACAAAACAACTTATAAAACTGTAGATCCTTTGCCTTCTTCCGTTACTTGGTAGGTGGTAGGGATTACGCCGCCCGCGTTGATACCACCGCATTGAATAGAAGGTCGGTCAAAACGGCGATGTAGGTAAATAGTTGTTTTTTCCGTCCAATTCAGTATAGCCGCCTCGATCAATGGGAATCAGTGACATATGGCACCTAGGTCGCCAAAGTGTTATGGGCTGACATCACTCGTGCGTGCAGTAGGCGATGTAGACAGCCATGTCGGGATCCATAAAAAAAAGTCGAGTCGCTTTTAAAAAAAATTGGTTACGGTTCTGGTTATTCGGTACTCATGCCTATGAAATATTTATAAAATGTTTTAGGATATTTTTATTATTTACCATATTTTATTCCTGAATATTAAATACAAATATATATTAAACAAGCTGTGCCCGCGGCTCCGCCCGCTCTCATATTTCACTTCACTGCTAACCTCATAAGCTATTTAGCGTGATAGTAAGTAGCCTATAGTTGATGGGAAGAATCAAGCTATCCGTAGAATTTTGTTTTATTAAAATCGGTTCAGTGGTTCTCGAGTTATAAGCGGACAGACAGACAGACAGACAGAAAGCAGACGTTGGATTTTATTATAGGTACAAGCTGTGCCCGCGGCTCCGCCCGCTCTCATATTTCACTTCACTGCTAACCTCATAAGCTATTTAGCGTGATAGTAAGTAGCCTATAGTTGATGGGAAGAATCAAGCTATCCGTAGAATTTTGTTTTATTAAAATCGGTTCAGTGGTTCTCGAGTTATAAGCGGACAGACAGACAGACAGAAAGCAGACGTTGGATTTTATTATAGGTATAATATAATAAAATAAAATATATAAGGAAGGATAAATAAACAAATATACCGGGAACTGACCAACATTACTAACTTCTTACTTTTCTTAGTGTTTTATAAGATTTGGTAAATACCTACAAATATTTGTGACATTCAATTATATTATGCGAATGCCCGTGGGCGCCGTCGGACTACACCTCTGAGTTAGTCTGGCTCGCGCCATATGTCGAGCTTCCCATAAAAAAAAAAATGTTCGATCTACTCATTCTGGCGTGTTCGGTAGTATTCCTTTCTCGCTTCTCTTATATTCTGTTCTCTATTATTCCGTCTACACTGAACTAGTCAGAAAACACTTACATTTAGTACCTACTTAACCATTTGAACTCACTTGGTTAGGTGGTAGCAATTCGGGAGGGTGAGTGAGGTTTAGTGATATACCTATGTGTATGTACCTAAGTGTTGCGTTTGTAGGTACTGACTTTGTTATATATCGAACTTTGTATCAAAACTTTGTTGCTACCTGTTCCCGCATTTTTATTTTTCAACATTAACAGAATAAGCCCTTGCAACTATATTGATTTTACCGCCATTCATCGATATCGATAATTTAATGTAACTTACATTTTCATATTTTCTGATGTTTTCGTTTTTTAAATAGTTATGTAGGTAAATTGTACATAGAAAATATAAGAAAACAATATGTTTTATTTTTTTTAAATTTAACTCTATCGATAGTCGATATAACGAATGTCGACGTTGTCAATCCCTAGTTAGTTTACTGAAGGACGCAAGTCGGAAGTCGCAACATACGCACACGTCGACGCATGTGTGAGTTAACGCAGGTGGGGAGGACGCACGCGATTGGCTAAAACCGCTAGCGCGATAGAATTTGTGCACACGTCCGTGTGAGTTTGTGTGTGTGTGTGCGATCGAAACTTGTAGCTATGTATGTGTATGGTTTCCTAGAAGAAGCCGAAAGCACACCGAATCAACCGAATTTTCTATCGCCGCCGCCGCTAACCCCGCGCGCCCGCCCCAAGCCCCATCCCCGCAGCGACCGCTTAGGGATGCCAACGTGGGGAAAATTCCCTTGATTTTAGAATCTTACGGGTGATTTAGCAGTGACTGCTTCTGTTTTCCACCACAAGTGAATTTCTTTCTTTCTATTGGAGTTGATGATGAGACACAGAGTTTTGTTTTTATTTATGAGTCCGTCTTCATTGATCGCGCTGGACATTAAACACGCACTATTGATATGGATTAGGTATATAGATAGCAATTCATGCCAAGGTTATAATTTTTATATTGTTATACCTAACTTATATACAACAATATCAAATAAAAAATAAAAAGCTTAATTATTGAACCAAAAAACAATTATACGTTTGAGAAGGCATACAATTTTCTTAAATCTATTTATTATCTAAGTCTATCTGCTAACATTTGACAGAAAAAAAAACAGTAAATGAAAGTTAGGTACAAAACAAAATACCTACAGTAGTGCGAAAGCAGACTTGTTGTTGGACCTATTCACTTATTTTATTCACTTGTAAAATATACCTTCTACTTTTAAAAATTATAAAAGATAAACTTTACAATAAGTAATCCACAAGTGAATAAAATAAAGAATATAAGAATTATTGATATATTATGATGTTGAATCATATTTTGCCCTTTTTGATGAGCCTGGTTGAGCATTCTCAGTTTCTCCACTGGACTCATCTGTCCACAATACACCCTCCAGCGTTTCGTTATCGGGCAAATCGTCACTTTCGTGAAAATTCACCTCGAGTGCGATGTCTTGCACATTGTCGCATGATGCCCTGCTGCAGTGGCTGCAGACTAAAGAGCACTTCAGCCCTCCCTGCCTTCCTACAGCTGCACGCGTTCCCATCCCACCAAGCCATCCTGCAGCCGCACGAAATCATCCGCAAGTAGTGTTGTGGAGCTGTGTCTCTGGCCATCATTTTGTGGGTGAGGCCTTGTGAGGTGGACATCCACCCCAGGGTCAAGTCGTCTCACAGCCCCTTCTGCATCTGTAACAAGATTTGGCATAGTAGGTATAACGCTACCAAAACTTGTAGACCAATGGCATTAGTGTTAGTGATAATATGTACAAGTGTACGCGCTGAGTTCATCTATTAGTGTGCCGAGCACCGCAGTGGCGTTCACGCACACTAATTCACTAACTAACACTAATGCCATTGGTCTAAAAGTTTTGGTAGGGTAGTATAGCAAAACTTGGATTATTTATTGGGTACACTTTATAAACAACTTAGCAAAACATTTTAACTAACTGGTCGGATGCGAGGTGAAGGTTACTGGATTAAACATCGCAATGAATAGATTTGACAGCCGTTCGCCATTTTTACTTTTCAAAATGGCGGACGCAGGGCGGGAGGCGGGAACTTTTGTTGTAGACTATGCCACTCCCCAGGAATCCAGCAACACATCACATGTTAAAATTATTTTAACATGTGATATGTCGCTGGATTCAGTGAATTATTCATCTAGCCGTTTAGGCTACAGGGCGTGACATAAAAACATACTAACCCTTATTTTGCTTCGCGCAATCAAGAAATAATAATAAAATAACCGTGTTAAAATAACAATTTATCGGCCCCCCTAGCTAGTGGGATGGTTATTAAAATAAACTAGAGATCGCTCGCTCCTGACTCAGTCTGAAGGCGAACGTGGATAGCGTTGCACGTCCGTCGCTATGACGTCTGCTTTATCAAATTATCAATACATGAAACAGTTGCTTTTCCAGTAACTATGGCAGACGCTAACATGAAAATTTAAAAAAGGAAGAAGAAAAGAATGAGCTCCTAAGAGTTAAACTGTTGAATATGCAAATACTCAGCGTTTTAGGTCCAACAGACCTACATACGTAACTACTTAAGAATACAGTAGGAGAAAAAGAAAATACAATTTAGAGAGAAAGTTTTATACACGTCTAAAAGAACGTTAAATCCGTCACTCCTAAATTTTTTGCCTATTCGTGTAATCTGTATGTCCTTTTTGCCAAAGATATTTAGGTATTTACTTAAGCATTTCTCTATAAATTTCAATTAAGTTACACATAAGTAACTTGTTTTTCTTTTTAGCTTGCCATATTTATGTTACGGCTAGCTGTGCCCGCGGCTCCGCCCGCTCTCATATTTCACTTCACTGCTAACCTCATACATAAGCCTATAGTTGATGGGAAGAATCAGGCTATCCGTAGAATTTTGTTTTTTTTAAATCGGTTCATTGGTTCTCGAGTTATAAGCGGACAGACAGACATACATACATACACTCAGCAGACGTCGGATTTTATTATAGGTAAGGATGTAGGTACCAAAGCCACCACGCCACCGACAAGACTGAAATGTGGGTGAGAGAGGGAGGAGTAGGGCTTCGGATTATAAATAGTTTTGCTAGTATTTGTTATGCTAATTATTTATTCTTATTGTTTAAGTTTTTGATAGCTTAGCTTACATATAGATACTTACAGAGATTGCAAATACCTACTTAGAGATGTAATGAAGTAGCACCTAATATTTTTTTTTAGTTAAAAAAAAGTTATATTTTAATTCACCTAGTTAGTAGGTAGATATGTATTTACGTATACGTAAAGGAATGGTGTGGAAAAGTAAAGGAATGAAAAGTGGCAAAATCGTCTTATAAGACGATTTTGCCGACTTTTCATTCCTCTCATATTCTTTGATTCTTTATTCATCAAGCAACGCTGGGCGCGGTCAGTACTTGGATGGGTGACCGCTCGACCATTGGAGGCTGACCGTGGTTCGGATTCCACGTAAAACTGTAGGTCCTTTCCCTTCCTACCTTACTCGGTGGTAGGGTTCAACCCGCCCGGGTTGATACCACCGCATTGAGTGAAACGTCGGTCGAAACGGCTATGTAAATAGTTTGTGTTTTCCGCCCAGTTCAGTGTAGCCGGCACGATCGAAAGGAAGCGCTGACATGGCACCTAGTTCACCCGGTGTTATGGGCTGACATCACGGATGTTGTAGGTGATGTAGCCAACCGTGTCAGTTTCCATAAAAAAAAACGTATGTTAGTACACTACGCTTGAATTTGTCCTGTTTAGTTTTTACAATGTAGAAATACCAAGAAATACGACGACTTCTCTGACGCAAAGGTCTCGCAATGTGCCTATAGTGCAATTAAGAAAATGTTACATGGGGACCCAAAAATTCCAAGTACTTTTTTTTTATTTTGTTGATCATTCGAAAGCGTTTGAAAAAAAAAACAGACTCCAAGATAGCGCCGGAAGGGGCAATTTTAGCAATGCGCAAATTCAGGATTAAGGTTTCCGTCGAAGACCCTTTCGAATCGAATGAGCAAGAAAATAAAAAAAATTAACTACTTGAAATTTTTGGTCGGTGGCTAATGCACTGGAGTAATTGATAAATATGTGAACAGCCACACAGCAGAAGTGTAAAGGAGCGAGGGGGTAGCGCGGGGCGGGGTGCGGTACGGCGCCGGCGGCGACAGCAGCGCGGCGGTCGGCAAACTGCAAAGCTTGCGGCTTGCTTGCCTCGCGCGTGCGCAACGCCACGCGCCAGACAGGCGCCGCGCGCGCCTCCCCCCCGCGCCTCCGCCGCCACCCCGCCGCGCCCCGGCGCGTGCCGGCGGGGCGGCGGCGGCGCGGCGCCACAGAATAGAAAAGAGTACTTCGCGGCGCCATATTCTTTGGCCGCGCGCGCTTCCGGTCCGCCGCCCCCCCCCCCCCGCTGCTCCCCTTTCCGCCCCGCCCCGCTACCCTTTCCGCCGCCTCCCCCCTACACCGAATTATTCTTCTCCTTTTTTTCTTTTTCTTCGGCACATTGATGCCAGTGTCCTTGGTTACGAAATTCGATGTCTTGTAATTATGTTGAATGATTATTTTTTTCTCCTTTTCGTACTACCAAACCAACTGAATGACGGATCGGAAGCGATCCCTTTGATGTTTTCGCTCGCAATACTAATCGGTAGCAGTAGTAGCAACTCAGTCGGCCACAATTTGAGCCTAAGGGTAGCGGACGGGGTCGCCTCCACGCCCATCGTTTCTGCTCGGCGTTGAGCATCGTTCTCCATCGAGTTGTTCTGCATGTCGAGGATGCTTCTGTCGAACAAGAGAAGCAGGAACTGTGCCGAAGAGGGCTGGCTTTGAAGTCATGTTGTTATAAAAACCCATTAACAATTTTTAAAGCTGAATTTATTGTTTTTTGAAGAACTCGCCGCGATATTTGATACACTTTTCCATTCGCTCAAACCAGTTTTGGAAACACTTATTGCATTCCAAAGTTGGAGTTGCCAAAATAGCCGATTGTATGCTTCAAATCAAACCGCTTATTTTATTCTGGTGTGCGGTAACGATAACCACGAAGACTTTGCTTGATTTTTGGGAAGGTGGGCTCAAGTCTGGGCTGTACAGCGGATGGTCCAGAATTTCCACAAATTTGCCCATTTAAAAAAATTTATTGTCTGTAAAGTCGGTTTACGGACGATAGTTTTATGTGACATGATAACGTCATAATTTCTGCGGCCTTGGTACTTTAGAACCAGAGAGATAAATGTGTACAAGCCGACGCTTGGGCCGATTGTGCCTCTCTATCGCTTGTTACGCGCTCTCGCTTGCACACACAGGCTCAGATGGAACGTGACACTTTTTCGTGTGTGCAGCCGGTGTTCATCAATTTATAAGACGTGACGTTATCTATCACGTCAAAAACGCAATTGTTTGCCGAGTGGTGTGCGAAGCATTGAAGTCGCGTTAATCCTCTTCGAAAGTTATATAAAATTATCGCACGTAAATTTTACTTGGAGATCTCCATTTTCACAATAGACTTATCAATTCAGACGTTGTTGTATTATATATAACGGTTCCATCAAAAACCGATTTTGTTTTCGGCTTCTAAATTCAAAAGTTTAAAATGCTACAAGTTGTTTTAATAATCGCGGGAGGTTTGCGAACGACATGACCTACCTAACTGTCTTAAAAGGTTGCCTGCGTATCTACCTACATAGGCGTATACGCATGCTTGTAACGTAGTAGCTTCGAGCACTGTAGTAGTCATCAATTCCCCGTAATTAAAACTTCATTCATAAGTAAAGATATGTATTTCTATTTAAACCCTAATAAATTCGCTCCTACTACTCAGCCCTTCAGATCATACCTACTTGTGAAAACACCATGTAGATCGATTCAGTATTTATCGAGAAACTGCATAAAAATAAACGGTTGCCATTTGTTTGTAGCAATTCCTTCAACTTTCGATCCATATGAATATCGACATGATGCTACAGCCTAATCAACCTTTATATAGAAAACTTCATACTGATAGGATGAGAAGTTTTCGAGTTATTAACGAAAATACATGCAATGTCATTAATTAAATTCGTGTTATAGGGGGGTCGGTGTGACGTCACCGGCTCACAGTGTCAAATATGACCATAAAATCGGACACGTCCTTTTTATTCCAGAAATTTATAGATTTAGTTATTTAAAATGCTAGAGTAAAACTCCCCCGCCTCTGCGACTTTTAGTTTAGGAGAAATAAAATTTTGAAAATTACACTTTTTTAGTTTCGAAAAAACGAAAAATAATTCTACAATTAAAAATAAGCTACTTATTTAAATTTCACTCAGCCTTATCCCAGCCTAAGACCCTTTCGATTATCCACATTTGAAAAGTTATTCGAGGCTGTGAAAGTTTACAGAAATCGAATTATATATTTTTTTAATTTTTTTTATTTTATTTTTTTTTCTCCTAGATCCCGTAGTAGTAGGCGGAAATATTTATACCGAAAATAGTTCACTATTTCCTCTGTCCGTTAAAAAAAAACCGATGCCTAATTCCATGGGTTTAAGCTTTTGATAGTTATTTTAATGTTTGTTAGGTATGTTTATTTCTTTAGTTATTAGTATTACTTTTTTGTTATTTATTAAATAAATAATCTTTTTTGCTGAATTTTTTTTCTCCAATAGATAAAATTTTAATAATTTTTTCTTCCCCATTCTGAATTGCGTTTAGGACAGAAAGCAAATTCCGGTTCGCAAATTACTGTATGATAAAAGTGTCCGTCCCGTTTGCCGGCCTGCCTGACAGTTCTGTGGTGACAGTTCGCGAGGTAATAATCTGTGGTTGCCATGTGCAAATTTTTATTTCGCTTCGATTTTTTTTATAAATGAGTGAAGTTTTCTTTATACGCTCAGTTAATTACACATTTTTGTTCTCCGTTCTCTGTCAGGACAAACTACCTACTTACTATCAGCAGAGCAGAGACGTGGTAGCATCGAAATCCGTATGTACCTACTTACTGTGCATAAATGAGCGTCTCATGCGCTTGTTTTTTCGAAACATTACACAAACAACAATAATTAAAAAATACATTTCTTTTCATACACAAGCTCTCTCCTCCTCAGGGTTGCCAGGTGCCCGGGATCTCCGGGATTGTCCCGGGCTAGGCTCTAATGCCCTGAGTCCCGGGTGAAGGATCCTTTTGTGCCGGAGAGTGCAATTTGTACCACGAATAAAAATTTATCATACAACTTGACGTCGCGTAAGGAAGGTTGGCACGGAGTGGAATCAGTCGATGCCGTGTAGTGTTACTCACTAAAGAAAAATATTGGCCTTTCATTTCTCCGCTTTATGAAGGACTGCAGGTCAGGTAGCAGATATGTCCCGGGAAGGCTAACATCACATCTGGCAAGCTTACTCCTGCTATACAGGGTGTCCCAAAACTCAACGTCAAGCGGGAACCAGGAAGTAGGCCAGTTTATGAGTACCCAGGGAAAAATAAGAAAAAAATGGGAGTCATGTTTTTTATGATATGAGCATTTTTTAAGAAACGTTGAAAATTGACATTTTTAGGTACATACAAATTTGCAAATATAATTGTAAAAAAAAATTTATTGGTAGCCTAAATAACTCTGCTATTGTCCTCATCAGTATCCCAAACAAAACCAGAATGCCTGTAGTTTTACCAAAAAAAATATTCAGTTAAATTTTTTTCTGAAAACATTAATGACTCAGATTTACGGCAGTCATAAACTGGCCTACTCCCTGGTTCCCGCTTGATGTTAATTTTTGGGACACGGTGTATAGAAATGTTTTTGTGCATGTAGACGTCAAAATAGGCTGTGGTTCCTAGGGTTCGTAAACGTTAGAAAAAATATCCGTAACGTTTTGATAGGCTGATTTTGGTAGCGTTTGAAGACAAACGCTACAAAAACATCAGAATAGGAACCGGTTGCAAACTAACATAAAACTAACGTTAGAAATAACCCTACGCGCAAACGTTATTCTATCAAACGGCGCCACGGGCGGCGGCGCGGCGGCGGCGGCGGCGGCGGCCTAACTAACTGACTGAATTGATAATTTAAACGTGCGTTGAATCATTATTTTGTTTCATTATTATCATTTCGCTATCGCAGCGGTTTTCGTGTGGGGGGGGGGGGGAAATAACTATCACTAACACAAACGAATAGAATAACGTTAGTTTAACGATTTTCAAACGTTTGGCGGGTAACGTTTGATAAATTTTAAACGTTAGTTTGCGTTCGTTTTTTTTAGTGATAGTTTTTATTTTGATAGTCTCCTAACGTTTGCGCGAAATAACATTATTACGATCCCTGGTGGTTCCACATTCGCCAACTTCCGTACTGGCCAATTCTTTATTCGCCAATTCCTTATTCGCCAACTCCCGATTTGCCTATTCCTTACTGACCTATTGTTCACTTACTTGCTACGAAAAGTACAATGAATAGCAAAACAAATCAACTCACTGATCAGAAAAAAAAAAATTATGTCCCCCCTCCCCCCTCCGCGACCTTCCAGTATCTATACCCACCCCAAAATTACTTACACACAATTATGAATATTTTTTTTTCATTTGCAGAATCTGAATTTAATTTCTTTTCAAAATAAACAATATAATCAAGTTACCTTGTTCTTTTATTGGTTGTATTGTACCTGTACTATAATACAGCTGTAGGTCAGTAAGGAATAGGCAAATCGGGAGTTGGCGAATAAGGAATATGCGAATAAAGAATTGGCCAGTACGGAAGTTGGCGAATGTGGAACCACCCAAAACTTCCGACGAGGAAGATGTGCCTAGATCTGAATAGAATACCCTCGCTGGCTGGCGACAGCGTGCCAAAATATGTGTATGAATTTGATTTTGCGAAATAGTAATTAAATGTGTGATATGAATGGACTTTAGCACATAACGAACCATTCATAATTTGTAATTTTTGTCATACATACCCAATACCGAACTGACTGTTCGAACACCTGGCAAGTCTGGTTACAGAGCATGTCAGCCTCGGTAGCACAGTGGTGCGGTCGGGCGACTGTTGGTAAGCAACGCTGAGCGCGGTCAGTACTTGGATGGGTGACCGCTCGACCGTTCGAGGCTGACCGTGGTTCAGATTCCACGTTAAACTCTAGGTCCCTTCCCTTCTTTCCTTATTAGGTGGTAGGGTTTATCCCGGCCGGGTTGATACCACCGCACTGAGCGAAACGTCAGTCGAAACGGCTATGTAAATAGTTCGTGTTTTCCGTCCAGTTCAGTGTAGCCGACATGAAATGAAGGGAAGCACTGACATGGCACCTAGTTCACCCGGTGTTATGGGCTGACATCACGGATGTTGTAGGTGATGTAGCCAACCGTGTAAGGTTCCATAAACAAACAAAAAACCTAAATGTTGTGTTGCAAGTGTGCGTACAGCTCCTTCCAATGTACATACAGTGATGATGCTATTGACAATAATCATAGTTTGCAGGTTATCTACAGATCAAGAAGAAGCAAGAAGGATCAAGGATCAAGGAGCAAGAAGGATCAAGAATAAGCAAGCATCAAAAAGAGAAAATATTGAAGAATCGTCGTCAAAGGCACTCGCAGGGCTCCCTGTAGATCGAGACTTTTGTAGCACTTACAAGTCAGAAGCTCGCCTCTACAGAGTGTCACACACAGTGGCCTCACCTCCCCCTCAACAATCTGCATACTCGAACAATTCATATGCAGGGCGAAAATAACAAGATGTACCCCGAGCTGGCACCTAGGTTCAACAGGCACAGTACAACAGTTAAACTGTAGGAACACGCAAGTAAGGTGTAATTTTGATTTTCCTGAATTCACTCCTTTATTTAGAAAATTGCAATTTTACCTCTTGTAGATTGTACAAGAACTGGTGAATGCATGCAGTTCTAGCCTCTAAAGGACAGTTCAAATGATGGAGCTGGCCGTGGTTCAGATTCCACGTAAAACTGTAGGCACCTTACCATGTAAGAACTGAGTATAAATGTCAGTGGAAAAAGAGTTTGAAATAATTTGTATAGAAATGTACTCAACATTCATAGTATCGGTACATACCTAGGTCGCCGTGTGGGAATATGCTATCATTTATAAACAAATCGGAAGAATGTTTGTGCTAATTGAATACCAATAATAATACATAAATATTTGTTTGTGGAGACTTTAATATTAAATTTCCCATAGAAGTAGGAGGGCAACATGAACTAACTTAAACAAAATGCTTAAAATATGATGAATCTGAGTGCAGTGTACACTGTCTATGGATAAATGAATAAAGAATCTGATCTGATGGATAGTAGTTTGCTCAGACAAACAATCTTCAATATAAATGTACTAGTGTGACAGATTCATGTTCATCGTGCATTGATAATATTTTTACTGATTAGTACTAAGTAAGTCAAAAGTACCTCCTGGAATATTTCTTGATTAGAAAAATGCAAAGCCGAAAATTAAGACAAAATATACGTCCCGAACAGGATTCGAACCTGGAACTCCGGCTTGAGCCGTCAGCACGTTGCCAATTCCGCCACCGTGTCGTTAACGTATCTCTCTAAATTTTCGCACCGTTGCTTGCATTTCTCTAGTAGGTATGTCACATCTTCTCCTGGAGTGTTGTCAGATCATTACGAGTAGCAAAGGAGGATGGGCATAAATGTATGGCAGTTGGTTTATCCCTCCTCTAACCATGAATGTTATATCAATAGAAAGTTCTTTCCAAGAAAACCATTTTGTCCAAACATACCTAACATGTATTGTTAGTACTTTAGGAGTTATTTAAGTTTTATAAAAATAGAACCAACGGTAATATGCTTACCTCTGTACGATGATCAACATTCCAGAAAGGGTAAGTACTTAGAGTGAAACAGTACCAAAATGACCGAGCGGTTAGTCTTGTCCTTGCTCGTTCACTGTACTGATTCGCTCTTTGTAGTTCAGTGAACGCGGTGAACTAGTTCGGTCTCGTCGTTCAGCCGCTCTCTTGCTCAGTTAGCTCAAACTCAGTAAAGTAGGTAGTGCACTCCCGCCACCGACCGACCGACCTGCCGCGCCTTCGTTCACTCTCACCTCTGTTCGTTCGGTCGACCGACAGACCGACCTGAGAGCGGCTGAGCAGCTGAGCGGGTGAGATGTTTTGCTCAGTTGTTCTGAGCTTGCTCGTTCGTTCACTTCAGTGAGGTATATCGGTTCGGTCGGTCGGTCGGTCTTTGGACAAGACTACGAGCGGTATTGAAACAAAAAAAAAAATTTTTTTATCATTCCGTTTTCATTGCCGCTCGGTCATTTTGGTACTGTTTCGCTCTAAGTACTTACCCTTAACGGTGATCATCGTACAGAGGTAAGCATATTACTATGATAAGCTTCTATGATTATAGAACTTAAAAGTGATATAACTCCTAAAGTACTAATAATTGACGTTGGCTGCCATACTAAAAAAAATTCTAAATCAACCTTTCCACTGATATAACACTCACAGCTAGAGGAGGGGTAGACCAAAACGCTCATTCTCCTTTCTATAAAGTACTTGACAATTAAGAATACAGATAGTATGCAGGGCAGGATGATATAAATATGTTACAAAAGAAGTATTGTTAAACTACCTCGAAGCGTTTATCCCTCGAAATTCTGAATCAGTTATATTTGCATCTGTCGCATACCTAGAGACTATGAGAATAATTAGGGACCTTAAATCTAAACATTCCCAGGACTTGGAGTATATAACCGGTATTATTGAAATCTATAACAAGTGTCATCGGTAAATGACCTAAATCATCCATGACTTATTCCCAGATTCATTAAAAGTAGCCATAATAATTGTATAAAAAGGGATGCCATCCATAACAATGTTGAGAACTATCGTTCCGTCTCTGTATTGCCGGTTTTCAGTAAGTCATTGGAAACATTTTGGAAAAACAGCAAATTAAATTCTTTACTGCACTTTTAAATTGTAAACAATTTGGATTTCGTAAAGGACTCAATGGGGGTGCTTCTATGGTAAAATCAATATATTTTTAACTTCTGTAGATAAATCTCAGCATAGATGCCAAAGTAGATCTTTTGTGACCTGCCCAAAGCCTTTGACTGTGTAAATCACCAAGTATTGCTAATGAAACTAGAACACTATGGATTAAGAGACTATTGTTATGCTATCAAAAAAAATTATTTAAAAGCTCATGCTGCAAATACGGTTTATCATGCCTATTTTGAGAGCATCATGTAATTAACCTGCGAAGTTTCTTACCGGTTCTGCTTCGTGGGTGTAATCGAACAGGATAGAATAAATTGTGACCGTGAATGATGATCAGTAAACAATAAACACCTCTGCCGGCTCTTTCACTCTCATAATGTTCTTCGTACATGCTCATCGGTCACGGGTACTACACACTTGGCAACATAATCTTTACTAAGCATGAACTCAGTATTGACGGAGGTCGGAAAATTAAATAAAACGCTCAATACAGTAAATAATGAAAGATTTTATTGTATATGCATATTACTTATCAAAGACACAAACAGAGACGAAGGACACACAAACCCGGTGAGTGCAATGCGGTGCGCTTCTCGGCAACCCTTACAAACACATCCATGGAGATAGCTTTGTGTGCGTCGCACACCATTGCTATTAGCTTTACGTGTATACTAGTTGTGCACGCGGCTGCACTATGAGAAAATCAACAGGGAGGAGTTGTTGCTAGTCACGCACCATTTAACTCCTGGCCGATGCAACGCCGCACCCTCTTCGTTAACGTACGCCCCCCAGTTGGCTTAGACCAACTCCTCCCTAACTATGTTCTCCGTCTAGAACGATAAAAAAGGTATGAACCCCGAACCCTATCCTCGCCAGCGTAACACGATATAAGTAAAAGCATACTTGTTTCATTGGGCGGTCGCGCGCTGACCCGTCAGTCTGTCATCGGCTGCGTTCGCAAAAAGCTGTTTAAAATGCCCGCATGCTCTGTGTTTACGTGTAAAAACACTACAGCCAAGTTTAGTGTGCACAATAGTGGAATATCTTATCATCGGTAAGTACACTCCGCTCTCCGCAACTCGGCGACGCTAGTTCTCATACAAGCATTTGACAGTCCGGCATCCATACCTTTTTTATCGTTCTAGTTCCCCGTGATAGCACTTGTCACAAATTGATTGCAACGAGCCCTCCTCGACGATGCACACCCGCAGGACAAAGTTATCTCAACGAACAAAGCCAAAATATAACTTGCAGTCACATATAAGCTCTCTTCTAGTATGTTTTTTACATTTCTCGGTCCTGGCAGTGCGAGATGTTGTACAATAATGACACTTATGATAATTTGTAACTTTGTTATTTTAATACAGTGACGGAGTATTTGGTACAGCTAGATACAATGCCAACGTAAAATTAATGTAGTTTTTCTTAACTTGTTGTAAAACAGGTTGTTTTTTTAATGACCCGCATTGCTATATCGGTTGATTCTGTGCATTAAACCACAGCTCAAACTGAACAACATTAGCAAAAGAGTGGTGAAATGTGAAAGCTATTAAAGCTCTTCGGGTCATTAAAAAAAAAACCAGCCTCTATAGTATATAGCATGTAACAAAATAAGACTTTCTCTGCAACATTCCGTTCCACAGGAGTTCAGCGGCGGGAGAATTATGTAATTAATTTTTGCTATCGTCATTTTGATTTTATGATGCAACATAAAATTCAAAAGAGAAGCACCTTTATTACAATTTACTGCAATTTATTAAAAATACTTTGTGAAAAAAAAAACTACTCCATACAACTTTTATTGCAAACCTAACACACACTCATGGTAGAAAAATATGACCCCAATCAGAGATCAGAGTACATCTGTTACATCCTTTCAATGGCCACTGCTGGCGCACGGCAGCAGTGGGGAGACAAAAATGTATGAAAATACATAATATAAATATGAATTACCACAACTATGCAATCTGCTGGCATTGGCACCTAACTGAGCGTGGTTTCGCGAGGAGAGGTGATTTTGGCTCTGTCGACTGCACCATTGGTCTCTCGGCACAGCCACCCATGCTGGTTTACATAAAAAAAAGTATCTATCTCAGTTTTTCTAACGCATGCCCCAGAGTTATGTCATTATTTATATATTGCATTAAAATTTTCCGTATCAAGTCATTTTCAATATATCGTCGCCTAAGTATCAACACCGCGGAAGTCATTTTTAAACGGAAAAAACATTTTAATGTCATTGGATAGAGGATTCAAAGACGCATCTTCTAATTGGTTGCTCAAATGCCTAACGACCACTCAGATGCCGTAGAGGGCTAAGAATGTACAGCGCGGAAGTCACCCGCTTCGGATTGTTTTGGCAAACACAGCGTATGTCATCAGTCCACCATAGTGTTCGCCAAACATACTGAATAAAGGTGAATTTGTCATTTATTTTTCTTTCATGGGATTTGGAATATTACTACCCTGTAATAATTTAAAATAAAGATGCTTGAAAAACTTGCGAAATAATAGGTTTTTGTTGTTCCTGTAAAATTGCCAAAAATGACTTCCGCGGTGTTGATACTTAGGCGACGATATGCTGATTTTTACGACTTTTTTTTGTCATTAAGATAAATCTGAATTTCACAATATTCGTCGATTTCCAGGAGATTATTTAATAGTCGTAACAAAGTAACAGTATTTTTATTTAAGTCTTTATTAAGACTAGAGTGCTACGATTCGACCGCGTTGTAGGTCCTGTGACGTTGGCCATATACGCTCATAATGCTAATAAAGTCTTAATAATGTAATATTTGTTATCGTTATTGAATGCATGATTGTGTTTAGGGGAAAGAAAATCCATAAATTTAACGTTCCCGATGACACAACTAGGTAGTTGTGTCATTGGGAATAGTTTTCAGGATGGCACAACTAGTTGTGCCACTCAGTTGGTCCACGGGGAACTCCTCAATATATCAAATAAAATTGAATCATTTTATATTCTTTCCATAAAAAAAAATCTTAAATCAATGTGATGCTTCATCATATACGCCACACCAGTCCTCGTGCTGACAACACTGAACTGTTACCCACGAATACTTATAAAAACTGAAACACAAGAGTCTCATGTCATTAGGCGCGGCAAGCTTCTGTGCACGCCGTCTGCGGCAAGTGTTGTGTGGCTCAACTAGTCGGCTCATGTCTACGATCACGCGAGTGAGGAGAGTTAACGCATTCATAGCGGACACATTGAGATTGCTTCAATGTGATCCTTTGAAAGTATTCATGATGACAATTGCATGTGAAGGCATTTCGACGCAATGTACTAGATTCACACTTGACCAGTCACGCAAATGACCATGGAATCTGAAACTAAATTTTACGCATTGTACCTCATACGCAAATTACCTGGATTTTTCATTTCCACTCATTTTATTTGTAAGGCACACTTGTTTAGCGACAGGTAACAAGTTTCATCGCGATTTGCCTCTTCTATTATTTCATTCGGTGCTCGCACCCATATGCCGTCACGACAGTTCATATATTTTTGTCTCCTCCGCGGCCGCACCGCGGTCGGGCAGTGGTTATTGCCGCGCCGTTATCGTCTAATTCGCAAGCGGCCAATAGCTTTCAGAAAATCTTAAAAACGGCAAAGCCAATTAAAAAAAAACTGTTAAGTGTGAACTTTGTTCACACACAAGAGGGTTCCGTAGCCATTCTCTACTTACATCACTCCGTCCGTACCGCCCGGCGTGTCATCGTCCTTGCTGTACACAAGATTGTTATTTTCTCCGTAACAGTTTCGCATATTTCGACAATTTAAAAATAGTTTTCATGCTTTAATTATTGTAATTTTTTTTACATTTCGGAGTAATCACGTAGGAGGGACAGTGACAGACAGACGGAGGGACACCTTACGGATGTTGTGCCTTGTGCCAGCGTCGCTGCGGCTATGGCAACCCTAACAATTTATGACATAAAATCTTCCAACTATTCAGACTTTTACCATTTAAGCTCAAAGGTTGAATGCTTCTGGTGTACCTATTTGATACATACATACATACATACATATAATTAATTAATGCACATAAATGCAAAAGACGAACGCAATGTATTTAGATGACACATTGCTGGACTTACACTATGGTTCATTCTAGGCATCAACTACGTCCACAGCATGTTAACAAAACAAAAAAAAAATTTCAAGACAAAAACTAACAACGTAACCTAAATCAAATACATAAAAAAATAGGTAGGTTAATTAGTTACTAAAAGAAAAGCCAAGTTTTTTTTGCTCACATAGTTCTTACCACAGAACATAAAATGAGTAGAAGTAGCGTGATGAACGTAGTAAGTGCACGCAGCCGCCCTTACTTGCGGTACGCACGAGCCTTCGCGCAACAGGTCGGTTAATTAAAGCTGCCACGTTCACAGTACATAATCACACAAATGCAATTTTATAATACAGTAGGTACGTTTATTCTAACCTCTAAATAAATCAGTTACAATAATGTGCGTCCGTGGACGAGTTGTATATTTCGTAATAGGTAATTGAAACAAAACAATAACAATCTCTGTCACGCTCATAAGCTTGGCCGCGTGCGAGAGAGACAGATCGGTTTTTCGTGATGCGTATTAATGCAGTGCGACGTCACCCCGTGCGCTTATTCACAGACACTACACAAGCGCAATATGTGAAAGTGTACGCGCCAGCTTTAGTTAACTGTCCTGTACCTCTACTGATTTTTTATATTCAGTGGTTCATACTGTCGAGAGGAAAAAATTTCAGATATTGAAAACTTGAAATTAAGGCCTGCTTTTCATACAAATGTGTGCTTAGTTAGACATTAATTACTGAAACGGCAATATTGACAATGACCATAAAATTGGTTTAGAAATATTGCTTACTTTAGGCAAGCTTACGGTACCAATGTGCGTACAGGACTTAAGTTCTATTGGCCGCAACGACCGCTGGGCCCAGGTGCATCCCATCTTAGTTAACTGCTGAACGAGCATAGCAATCGTCACGCCGCGTTCTATTGGCCGTCGCTCCCTCCAGACTCTCCTAGCTTCATTCTAAAGACAGTTTTAATGTGTCTTTAGGCACAGCGGTCGGTGATTCGGCCTGTATGAAACGCTAAGAAGTGAGACTGGCTCGCTACATTAGTTTATAAGGTCTTACAACAGATTTATAGTAAAAATACAATTTTTTGTGAACACTTTGAACTTTTAGGAGCCACAATTTGTACTGTTCTATATTACTACACTTATTATAATTATCTGAAGCAAGCGACTCTAAACAGCTTGAAACTCAATGTAACTAGCTTCTCAACCGAATCAAGAAAGCACTTGCTGACTAACAGAGTCATAGACAGCTGGAATAAAATGCACGAGGAAGTTATTGAAGCACATAGACACATTCAAAAATATGCTAGACAAGTATTTAAACAACGAAGAGAGATAACAGACAGTGACAGCAATGATTATCATATCATAGACATGAACACATCAGCATAGTAAGCTGCTAGTTCATCAAGAATATATATTCTACTTCAAGTTTGGCGGTGACGCTGTGGCTGTGTGAAAGATGTCTGTAGGGGAACAAAAAACCGGCCAAGTGCGAGTCGAACACGCGCAACTAGGTTACCGAACCACAAAACGTGAAACGTGAAGAGAGAGAGAAACGTTTTTTTTTCAGTTTTTTACTTTGAAAAAAAAAACACGTTTCTTGTATGGGGATCCCCTTAATTTTTTACCTTTTCTATATTTTTTCTAAGGTTTATCATCTACAACTACTTTTGCAAGCGCGGTTATTATCGATACTGAGCTGGGTAGCGGGGATTGCGGTAAGTAGGGCGGCGGGTGGACTGGGTGTGCACTGCAAGCGCCGGCAAACTTGAAGCAGACAGGTTATATGTAAGACAAGAACGTTTAACTTAGCAGCCAGTGCGACTCTGTCACGAGACAGCGCTGAGTGACACCATCGCTAGATTCATCACGTGGTGCGGTGTCGGTCTGTCGACAACACGCGTCAAATCAGAAAACACACAATATTCATTCGTGACGTCACCGCCCGCGCCTCGTAGTGTTAGTTTCGTGATCGAGACTGCTGAGGGTAGTGGGTATTCATTGAGACAAAGTGTTACTCATAGCACGTCTGCATTTTATTTAGTTGTGTGCAATAAAGTGTTTCCATTCTATAGCTATACCCGCTCACACAGAAGAAAAAGTGGCTAACGAACAGAACCGACAAGACATTCGTACATGTGAGTTACATGCTGCTATAGATGAGCATCGAACTATATGTACCAGTAACTGAGACAGACTTAGGATGCGTACCTACATCGTTACAATACGATTTCATCACGTCCCACTGCTTCGCGTCAGCTGCGCATTATGGACTCACACACACGTCCAAGTCACAATATATACTCGGCAACCTCGTTGGCTCTGTGGTGCGATCGAACGACCGCCGTTCGTGATCTTAAGCACACCGTGCGGTCAGAACGCGACCGTTGAGGCCGACCGTGGTTCAGATTCCACGCAAAACTGTAGGACCCTTCCCTTCACCTTACTAGGTGGTAAGGTATGACCTGTGGGTTTGACCAGCCCCCGGGTACGCTTTAGTACCACCGCACTGAATAAAAGGTCGGTCCAAGTGGCTACGTGCATAGGTCGTGTTTTCTGTCCAGTTCAGTGTAGCCGGGCACTTTACATCACGGGTGTTGGTGATTGGGAGTAGGCCAGTTTCCATAAAAAAAAAAAACAAGTGAGCTGTCGTACGGCGCGTGGTGACGCCACGTGCAAAATGTCTTGTTGCCTTCCAATTCAGCGCGCACAATACCAACTTCTGCAGAATACTGTCGTCCGACTCTTGCCGCACCGACAAGTGTCGGAGACCCTCTTGTAAGAGTGTGAACGCGACGGCCAACAAAGCGTACAACAGTCGCCGATGCGACTGCACCGTGGCTGTGGTGGTGAAGCGCCACCCGGCCCTGCTTCGTGCCAGAGTGTTGCGAGACTTTCCCTCGGATCGGAAGAAGTTTTCCATCGTGTCGTCTATGTTTTGGTCGTAAGTGAAAATGTACTGCCCAGCCTAACTAACATTATGGTGCTAAGACAGGCGTTATAAGAGCTGTTGAGGCCCATTCTTATACAGGTTAAGGTCCTTTGGTCTCATAATGTCTAGTTTACTATATCAAAATTTCCACTGTATCAGAATGGTATCCACAAGAGGCAGACTCGAGGCGAGGCAGCCGCTCGACCCGAGGCCGCACAAGTGGAGACGCTGCCTCAACCTGAGGCACGCCGCGCCATGAAGTGAAGTGCTTTTTGTATTGCATCAGATTAGAACTTGTATACATAGCGTCACGCCTGTTTCTCTGTGGTATGGGCAGAGACAACGGATCTCCACGTGCCACGGTCCTGGCACACTTCTGCCGCCTCTTCCACTCTCATAAATGATCTTCATAAATGCTTGTCGGTTATGGGTGACTATGCACTTGACCATTTTTAAGCACATGCCTGATCTGGTCCAGGCACGCGCGTCTCGTTAGGGTGACCCTAGATTAGGATTCGAGCTATTGTGTCCTCGAAGTCACATTGTGGTTCGGTTCGGTGGGACATATGTAACTTTAGACTTGTCTCCTGCTGCTGTGCACACACTTTAACCTGATACATTACTTCCACTACGTCACCAGCGCTGGTCTGTCAAATGCTTCACATCTGCGGAATCGAGGCCTTAGTAACAGAGTACCTAACTATTCCTTTATATAAATTAAAATTAAAAATATGTATACTATAATAGTATTGAGTAAAAATATGTATAGAAACCAACACAACAGGATAATAAATGCATTGCGTGGCGCTTGCACTTTGGTGTCAGTATTTTGGTTAGAATTTAAATGAATTTGTTATAAATCTACGCACACATCAAGCTGAACGGTTAAATGGCTACAAAATTAAATACACATGCCGAGGCCAATTTGTCGCAATTTTTTTTTGTGCAAAAATTTTATATGGCATATATCTGAAGATATATCTATATTAGATAAAAACAAATATTATTGCAGACCACCCTACCATTGTGGATCTGTACTTCGAGTGCGTATTGTTCGAGTTTTTCGATTAATTCGAGTTGGGACTGAGGTACAATAATTCGAATAAACATTTTGACACTCAATTACATATAATATGAGCAGATTGAAACCCGTGCCGAGTTGTTCGCTAATGAACTACATTTTGCTATATAAAAAAATATTCATTTACATTATTCATACAAGTACGTACGTACTCTTTGCAACAACAGTTGTGTGGGCCTTACACCGAGTAAATTAGGCGATTGGTCAAAGTATGGACCATTATACATTTTTAGAATATTCATAGACTTACAAAGAATGGTTACACACGCACTAGATTTTTTTTTTAAATATCTAAGAAGCACATTGATGAGATTACTAAAAACAACGATAATGCACAAACAATTTGAAAATCTAGCGAGTTGTCTGAACAAGTTTGTTATTATATAAAAATATACATTATAAAACCTAATAATAGCCTATGACCTAGACCAGGGGAAACCTTTTCTTAGACTGAGATTCGGAATGTGTAACTAATGAAGACGAACATATTTGTGATGGCGCGCGATGCGCAGATGGGAACCCCTGGCCCAGACTATCCCTTAATCATGGGTGGCCAACGTTTTCAGCAGACAGGCTAAATTTAAAGAAATAAGATTGCTTGGCAAGCCTTATAACCATTATCAATTTTTTCTTTATCAAAGCAACAAGAAATTACATTTAATTAGTTTTGTTTTTAAGAAAACGAGGACATTCACGCCCCTTTAGACCAAATCCTCTACAATTACTACACAAGTTCTACAATTACAATACAGTTCTACAATACAATTACCCAATGCTGTGATCAGAAATGCAGAAGAAATTCTAACTATAGTTATAGGTCCCGGCACGAGTTAACAGCGCTCGGCGAAAATGGTGGGGTTAGTTCGCGCATGTGCAGGGTTGGATATGAGCTCACTAAAAATTATCGTACTCGAAGTTGAAAATGATCGTATTTAGCCGTAAATGTTAATCTTTATCATTCTATGCACATATAAAAGTGACAACATGGTCGACATGACGACAGAAATATTTGTTTTTCGCGTTAGTGAGGATGACAGCTCGGACAGTGACGATAGTTAGGATGAGGCCGAAGATTGCGAAGTCTCTGTCGACGATGAAGTGCCTTCTATCATTCATATTCATAATATTAATAATTTAATAGTGTTCTTCATTTTTCTTCTTCATAATATATTATGGATATTATTAAAGAAAAAAGTTCCAAAGTACGACCATTGTAATTATAGTACAAATACGATAATTATCGTACGAAATCCAAGCCACGTTTCGGGAGGTGAGCGATGCGCGGGGTGTGGGCTGAGAATCTGATAACCAACCAAATTGCAAATGCTATTAACTCGTGCCGGCAGCTATAACTAAACTGTATGTACCTACTGTCATAGGTACCACTATAGCAGTGGGATATGACATGAGAAATAATGAATCGTTCTTTTCATATATTGCCAAAATTATTCATAACCATACATCGGAATCTGCGGAGCACGAATACGACCTTGCTAGCAATTGATCAAGACAAACAATAAACAATCGATACTGTTGTCGATACTCATATTTTTTATCTCTATTTGTTGTCTATATTTGACATGTAATTCACAAATAGAGATTCTATTTCTGATTACAAAATGTATACACAAAGTTTGGAATTCCGATGTTTTCGAATAATGTCTATAAAACTATTTCTGTAGAAAATAAAACATAGGTGCGAGTACGAAGTACAAACAACTAAACAGACAGTAAAATAATTTCCAAAATATCGATACATTTTAGATTTTTTGTGAATACATTGTCCCACCACTAAACGCCCTTCGAGCATTCGTGCTCCGCGGATTCCGATGTAAGTATGTTCATATTTAAAATGATTAATTTGATGAAAATTTAAGTAATTTTATGTAACGGGAGATTCGAGAATGATGTCGGCCACCCATGCGTGTGCCTAGCTAGCTAGATCTTTATCTTTCCCGCATGTCTGTTTGGGCGAGCTGAGACCGACAGCAGACGTCGGGCGAGCCGAGTGTTCCCGGCCGGCTCGTAGTGAGTCGGCCGCGGTGTAGCCAGACACATCATCCACTGGATATACTACTGTACGCTTAAGAGAACCGAGATGTCCACTTTTCTCATACACCAGGGGAAGTCTCTTTCCATCGCGTAAATCTTGAGCTACCATTAAAATTTTTTTTGTGTAAATCCCTATGTTGTCCTTTTTTCGTTATTTCATTTTAAATGAAATATATTTGATTATAAAAATGTGAAAATATAGCCATTTTAGACCTAACTTTCATATTTTTTTATAAGGAAAACTATAAAAAAAAAAAAAAAAATTAAGACATAGGGGCATCCAGTAGGCTTTTGTTGTAAGCAAAAAAAATATATCACTTGAGGAATAATAAAGACATGAAAAATGACTTGAATGCACAAATGTCTTGTAGGCAGTTTGATTCTGAGCAGCAGTTGTCCTTTGGCCGCGTCGCTGCCCACAGTGACAATACGATGAAGGAAATAAAAAATTTGAAAACGGTTCGCCGTACACGGTGCCACAGCATATATATGGCTAAAGCAGTATGGAAACTAGGCCTATTTGTTAAAATAAGTACCTACGCTCCATTGGAGCGTTAGGGATGTCAATCAAATTTTTTTTGTAAAATTGTAAAATTCTTATTTATTATTAAAACATTTATTTAGGTTCTGTAATTTAATGATCAAATAATCAATATAATCAATCATCAATAATAAGTTCAAAACGTGGTTGCTATAAATATGAATTGATATAACTTTTCTCGACTTTTGTCAACTTTTATTAACTTTGTAAATTGTTTACAACTTTTGTCAGCTGTTGTCAACCATTGTAAATGTTTGTCAACTTTTCTCATCTTTTGCCAATTTCAGTCATCTTTTGTCAACTTTTATCGACTGTTGTCAAGTCTTGTCAATGTGTGTCAACCTTGGTAAACTTTTGTGAGCTTTCGTCAACATTTGTCAACTTTTGTCATCTTTTGTCAACTTTCATCGACTGTTGTCAACTCTTGTCAATGTTTGTCAACCTTGGTCAACTTTTGTCAACTTTCGTCAACATTTGTCATCTTTTGTCAACTTTTATCGACTGTTGTAAACTCTTGTCAATCTTTTTCAACCTTGGTTACTTTTGTCAACTTTCGTCAACATTTGTCGACTTTTGTCATCTTTTGTCAACGTTTGTCAACTTTTGTCTATTTTTCTCGATTTTTGTGAAATTATAGCCATTTTCGTTCTCTTTTATCAACTTTTCTCACCTTTTGCCAACTTCTGTCACCTTTTGTGAACTTTTATCGACTGTTGTCAACTCTTGTCAAGTTTTGTAAACTTTTGAGAACTTTTATCAACTCTCGGCAACTTATGTCAACTTATGTCAACTCTTGTCAACTTTTGTCAACATTTGTCAACTTTCGTCAACTTTTGTCAACTTTTGTCAACTTTCTTCAACGTTTGTCTACTTTTATGGCTTTTGTCGACTTTTGTTAACTTATAGCCACTTTCGTCATCTTTTGTCAATTTTTGCCGACTTCTACCAGCTTTTGTAAAATTTTAACGACTGTTGTCAACTTTCGGAAATTTTTGTCAACTTTTCCAACTTCTGTCACTTTTATGAACTTAGGCCAGCTTCCGTCAACTTTTCTCAACTTTCGTCATCTTTTGTCAACTTTTACTAACTTCTGTCAACTTTTAACCACTATTGTCAACTTTTACCAAGTTCTGTCACTTCTATGGACTTTTGTCAGCTTTCGTGAACTTTTGTCAACTCTTGTCAACGTTTGTCAACTTTCGTCAACTATTGTGTCAACTTTTTTCATATTTTGTCTACGTTTGTCAACTTATGTCAGCTGTTTGTCAACTTGTTGACAACAGTGGTTAAAATATGATAAAAGCTGACAAAAGCTGAGAAGTTGGCAAAAGTTGACAAAAGATGACGAAAGTGGCTATAAGTTCACAAAATTAGACAAAAGTATACAAAAGTTGACAAAAGATGACAAAATGTTGACGAAAGTTGACTAAGGTTGACAAACAACCACAAGAGTTGACAACAGTCGATAAAAGTTGACAAAGATGACAAATGTTGACGAAAGTTGACAAAAGTTGACCAAGGTTAGGTTGACATGACACGAGTTGACAACAGTCGATAAAAGTTGACACAGGTCGATAAAAGTTGACAAAAGATGACAAAAGTAGACAAAAGCCGATGAAGGTTAACAAACATTGACAAGAGTTGACAACAGTCGATAAAAGTTGACAAAAGATGACAAAAGTTGACAAATGTTGACGAAAGTTGACAAAAGTTGACTAAGGTTGACAAACATTGACAAGAGTTGACAACAGTCGATAAAAGTTGACAAAAGATGACAAAAGTTGACAAATATTGACGAAAGTTGACAAAAGTTGACCAAGGTTGACAAGAGTTGACAACAGTCGATAAAAGTTGAAAAAATATGACAAAAGTTGACAAATGTTGACGAAAGTTGACAAAAGTTGACCAAGGTTGATAAACATTGACAACAGTGGATAAAAGTTGACAAAAGATGACAAAAGTTGACAAATATTGACGAAAGTTGACCAAGGTTGACAAACATTGACAAGAGTTGACAACAGTCGATAAAAGTTGACAAAAGGTGACAGAAGTTGGCAAAATATAAGAAAAGTTGACAAAAGTTGACAAGAGTTGACATAAGTTACCGAGAGTTGGCAAAACTTTTCAAAAGTTTACAAAACTTGACAACAGTCGATAAAAGTTGACAAAAGGTGACAAAAGTTGGCAAAAGATGAGAAAAGTTGACAATAGTTGACAAGAGTTGACATAAGTTACAGACAGTTGACAAAAGTTCTCAAAAGTTTACAAAACTTGACAAGAGTTGACAACAGTCGATAAAAGTTGACAAAAGGTGACAGAAGTTGGCAAAAGATGAGAAAAGTTGACAAAAGTTGACAAAAGTTGACATAAGTTACCGAGAGTTGACAAAAGTTCTCAAAAGTTTACAAAACTTGACAACAGTCGATAAAAGTTGACAAAAGGTGACAGAAGTTGGCAAAAGATAAGAAAAGTTTACAAGAGTTGACAACAGTCGATAAAAGTTGACAAAATGTGACAGAAGTTGGCAAAAGATGAGAAAAGTTGACAAAAGTTGTCAACATTTGTCAAAAGTTAATATAATGTGACAACAGTCGAAAAACGTTTGTAAACATTTTTTTGCATTCTAAAAGATCGCGGACTGTCCGTGGCGCATGCAACAAAAACAAACACGACCACTCGGACGCGGCACCCGCGACTGATTGTTTGCGACATTCGCTTCGGGGCCTTGTTTAGGCGTGCGTGTGTGTGAGTGCGTCGTTTCGATCGTTTTGTACGTAGTTTCCATACTGCTTTAGCCATATATATGCTGTGACGGTGCTCTTAAGATTACATTATTGTTTTACCTATTCATACATATACATATGCACACTTGTATCAAAGTTGGTATGAAGTACTGAAACAGCGAGCTCGCCCACTTCTCAACCCGCCCCTCCTGCCGGCAAGGTGTTGCCATTACAATATATTGCATTCGGTCGACTGTCGCTATACAGCGCGGCACTCAGGTGTTGCCAGCGCTAAGCTTACTCATAACGTCGTCGCGCTATTTTTACAAATTAAATAAATTTGTTTGGCTACATTACACATTTGAAGTACTAGTAATTTGAAGTATCTCGATCGAGTGTTTAGGTGTTCGGCGCGACAGTAAACTGTATACTCAGTCTGAATGTAAAACCACGGAGGAGGCAGTACAGAGGAGTTTGCGATAGCTTATATTTCTAGTAAAACGTGTGTCGCTGGGTGCGTCGGGGAGGCACAGCCTCGTCCTATCACGAACTATTTGATCAACACATGCGCCGCGATTATTCCGCGCGAGTGACTTGTGCGATGTCACGCCCACTTGGATGAGACGTATGCCCCCAGTTGATGGCGACGTACCCAGTTTGCCTAGACCAACTGCTCTCTACCCTCTCCTCCGTGATCTGAACTGAAGATCTTGTTCAGTTTTACATGTAGCGACTAACTCTTTTACTCACAGATCAGAGATATAATAATAATGGCTAGATGGAGCATCAGGAGCGCACAGCGCTTCCAGGCCAATCAGCGAAGGTGTGTCGACATCTACAGCCAGTGAGAGCGTGGGGGGTAACATAATAAAATAAGTAAATCAATAAATCTCATCTCACCTCAAAATAAATAGATAAATCTCTTGTCATAATTCAAACTATCACCTAGTAGGTAACAACTTGAAACTCAATGTAATAAGTTTTTCAACCTTATTACATTGAGTTTCAACCAAAGAAAGCATTTCCTGACTAACAGAGTCGTGAACGGCTGGAATGAACTGCACGAAGAAGTTATTGAAGCACATAGACACATTCAAAAATATCCTAGACAAGTATTTAAACAACGACGAGAGATAACAAATAGATAGCGATAGCAGTGATTATCATAGACATTAACGCATCAGCATATTAAGCTGCCAGTTCATTAACAAATAATAATAATAATAGAGCTCTGTAGCCACGGCCTGCACCCGTCGGCGCGCTTGGAGGCCTGTCTCCCGCCGCCGGCGATATTACCGTTTTTTTTTAATTTGTATTAATTTTGTGTATTTTTATAACTTTTTATAGTACAATATGTATAAAATTAATCTAAATTATTATAAAGATGTGAAATAAAGAAAATAACATAATAATTCTATACCGCAGACGCTTGATTCATCTAGCCAGTATTTCTCTGATCTGTGATCGGACACAACACCTACTTCTGAAATATGGTGTAAGTCTAAAAAACAAGACACGTGTCTCCACCTACTACGATATAACAAATAACATTCATTTATTAGTTTATAGACATTTGATGTGAACACCTGTTAATATCATCTGTGTGTCAACTGTCAATTATTATTATAGCTTCTAGTGTGAATGTGACAGTGAAAAAAAATAAATACTTACATTCATAATAAAAAAAATTATTGTGCAGCATTTTGACAAAATTCAAAAGATAATCTTAAATTATAATTTTATTGATTCTTGACTGAACGAACATTACCTATGTTCTTTGTAAGAGTACTTACTTTATTATATTGTTTTTTTTTCTCGACAATATTTGACTTTATTTCTTACATAGATGGAATATATTAGCAATAACATACCTATTTAAGTAAATAATTAAAAATATTATAAAGATTCTTGCTCGGTACTTTTTTCTTATACATAGATTGCACTGCTCAATGGCACAACTGAAAAATATTCTCAAAAATGTTATCTCCAACATGTTGAAGAGTGTCGATTGATATTATGCCTTATGTAGTACACAATAAGAATTGTATTCAAGTGTTCACGTCAGACTGTCCAAGGTATTTCATGGCAGTACAAAATACATCTAAGTGCATTGAAAACCACATAAAACAAATTACAACAGCCAGTAAACCATAGATACACAGGTTATATTAATTAAAGGTGTGTGTGTGTGTTTTATCTTCGCGCGATCTTTAGACGGTGCGGACACTCTGAAAATAAATATAAAAACAGGGTGTTATAAATAGTGTTCGTTGAAACTGAAAGTGCATAAGGATCAATACAGCGAAGAAAATCAGAAATTTCACAATATTTATGAGCTTATAATGTCCAAGATGGGGGCAATGTGGTACAAAAAATGAAAAGTAAGTATATAGTCTGTTTTTTTTAAGATGGAGGAATCTGAAATTTATTGTCGTCACTATCTGATAAAATTTAAAATAGTATCTAGTTGGTATCAATAATTTCATCAATGAATTAAGTAATGAAATGCTATAAACTCAAATTCACTATTATATATTTTACAAATCGACGATCAAGTACCAATACCTCCTATCTAAAAAATCACAACTTCACAGGAGACGAAAAAAACTATCAATTTTTTTTGTATAAGGAATTGTATCATGATTTCTATTGGACAAATAATGGTAATTTAGTACTGTTTAAAGTACATTAATACAATTTCAGCTAGGATAGTTATTTACTGAGTTAAGTATGAGATCAATACCTCCTGGTATTGATTTACTTTGTTTGGATTTGATTCAATAATTTTAAAGCAATAACTCCTATCTCTGAACTAACTTAGGTAATTATCTCTTAATAAAGCCGATATTGAGATAGGTGTTTTTTGCACGAATGCGGGATGGAAAATTACATCGGATGCAGCAATAAAACAAAAATCGAAAAAAAAATTAGATAGGAGGTATTGGTACTTCATCGTCGAAATACTACTCGCATATTCTTATTTATTGTTGATTCGAGTAATATGTATATTACTATGATTCTGTCCAATGGTTAATAGACAGACAGTAGGTAGGTAAGCGTTGCCACACCTAAATGTAACAGAGTAAGGCAATACCAGATGGAAATCTTGTGCCGATCTCTGATCACATGCTAACAATACATATTATACAACTTTCATATTACTATCTAGATTAATTTTGACTCTTGTCTTTCTTTTATGTCTTATAAGAAATAAATATTTTAAATTTTAACTTGGACTTATCTTGGATATGATTAGCTAAATCTTCAGGTAAATTTAGCTAGAAAAAAGCTAAGTTGTCAGCACCACAGTTAGACAGAGCATATTATGTGTGGAGGTTCGTGTGTGGGTGTGTTACACCTACATTACAGATCATTCACAGTTATTTTACCTCTGACACATGTCATTGTATCTTCCGCTAGGTTGCACCACTTGCTGTCACTAGTACTACGGTCCTAAAAAGGGTTACTTGCTATTAATATTTTACCCGCGGTAGTTGAAATTATGTATAAATAAGTACCTGTTGTACTTGAAGTGATAAGTCCACCTTTGCGCACTCCTTCATTTCTTGTTTCTTGTCGTGTACTGTTCTTCTTTTAATTTGTGTGCAATAAAGAGTTTCTATTCTACAATATTCTAAAAATATGTTCAAATATTTCATACAGGGAAATAGTACGAACGAATTATGGCAACACAGAGCTCAGGTTAGCCAACTTGATGGCTAGAGGTAAAATAACTGTGAACGGTCTATAGTAATCTGTGTTGTGCATAGTGACTGACATTAGAGGGCTGCACGCTGCACACAACTAGCGACAGCATAGTCAATATAAAAATACTATCGACTTTTATCCATTGAATAATCTTCAGTGTTACTCGTAGTTATAATGCAACTTAGAAGTCGTCACATTAAATTAAGTGAAACTAAATTTTGTTTTCTCATATCACTACGCACACCAAGATATGACTTAAGAGTTAAGTGGCAGTTAGCAAAACATTTTAGCTGACGACGGTGTCGAGATCGGTCGCTAAAGCAGTTTGCAGCGGTCCATTCTTGAGTTAATTACTGTATCGAGTGCTGTTTCAAGTTGCATCACTTTTCCACCATATTTACTACAACCATCCTCAAGACGTGGCAGAAAACATGCGTGAAAACGCCATGTGAATTCATTGAGTGTCATTGAGATAATTCCCTTCTTACCTTACTAGGTGGTAGGGTTCAACCCGCTCGGGTTGATACCACCGCACTGAATGAAACGTCTGTCGAAACGGCTATGTAAATAGTTTGTGTTTTCCGTCCAGTTCAGTGTAGCCGGTACGACTGAAAGAAAGCACTGACGTGGCACCTAGTTCACCCGGTGTTATGGGCTGACATCACGGATGTTGTAGGTGATCGAGCCAACCGTATCAGATTCCATAAAAAAAAAAAGATTTTTACGTTACGTACGAATTCTTCAGTGGCGCACACACGGACACAATATTCTCAAGATTGCACCGCCGCAGGCGAGTGAATAAGCCGATATATGTGACTAACCTAAGAGTGCGAAAGAGACGGGGAGGTCACCGCCAGAGATAGTGCGTGAAGAATGAGGTGAGTTATCGAAATGCTTTCGTCTTCGCGTCGCCCCGACCGGAAGCTTCTGTCGCGTTCGCCGTCACCTGCGAGTGTCGCAAACCATATTCGTGTGTGCGCTCGGCGATGCGGTTGTTGTGGGTACAATAGTGTTGTTCTTTTCATCAACCACCGACCAGTGAGCCTAGGGACGACGACGTGGCAAAGCGTGTTTGCAATATTAAAACAATCGAGGTGGTGCAGAATGAAGCGGGGAGAGATATATAGATAGATAGTTTATTGCACCAAGAAACATATAAAAGTAACAAGCACATTAGAGCACTGACATGGCACCTAGTTCACCCGGTGTTACGGGCTGACACCACAGATGTTGTAGGTGATGTAGCCAACTGTGACAGATTCGATAAAAAAAGAATTTAAAAAAAATTTATTACATGAGGAGCAGAGACAGACTTATCCCTTAAAGAGATTTCTTACAATCAACCTTTGGATGTTGGAGAATAATTGATTGACATAGTGGAATGTAAGTAAGTAGGTAGTAGCAAACAAAAGAGTTGAGCGTGAGAATTGAAGATAAAATAATTAATAATAAGAATACTTATTAACAATACATGTAAGTATATGCTAGTTAAATAAAAGCCATATTTGTGTGAATGCACACAAATTACTATGGAAATATTGTACAAATAAATATTTGACCTACTTGTCTGGGCTCAGTGGTCAGTGGTTTTCTGAGATGATACATGTGCGACAAGTGACAGCCGTCAGTGTTAAACAAAATACAGACATATCTGTACCAAGCACATTAATCAACTTTATAGTACTTACCTGCAGTTACAAGTACCATGTCTCGGTGAACATGAAAACATACTTTAAGAACCTTCAGTGTTAATAAAAACAAAAACAAATTAATATTAAAATTGGGTTATTGGGTTAAAATGGCTGTTAAATGATATGAAGAAGAATTAAGACCCTTTGCCACCACCGATAGAACCATCAATCGAAACTCTATGAAAATATGTTTAAAATTGTTTTTTTTTTCTATAAAAAAACTGGACGTCTGCTCCCAGAAGTCCACTGGACATTCAGACACAGCCAATAACACCGCGAAACAAAGTCCAGCGAGGTCCCATGTCAGTGGCAAGGCGGGCAAAGATTTGACAGTGGATTTGTTTGATACACCTTTTGGAAATATCCGGGTTTTAAGTACCATAAGAATGTGTTGGCATGTTAAGTTTTTGTTGACACATCTGTCCCAACAGTGACGGCGAACGGGTTAACCCAACAAAGATTATTAAATGAGTTTCGTGCAATTAAAATAAAAAGGTAAGTAAATGAACAAAATTAAAACAAAAGAATTAATATATTTGGTAAGTATATTAGTTTACAAACTACAATAAAATAGTTTTTAGTGGATACATGCATTTCAATGAATCATGATAAAATTCATAATTGCCAGATGAAAATGTATTGCTAACTTTCAAAAGAAAATTTGATTGTGTTGGCCTCTTTTGTGCATTTTGTCACTGTAGTTTTTTTTTTCTTTTGTAAATATAATGAGGGGCCAATTGGGAAACTATTTCAAAATGGCGACAATGCTCACGTGCTCGAATACAATGCGATATTGTACGATGTCACCGCGCATGCGAGCGAATAAGGGTGTATACAGCGGTTTATGGTTGCTTTAATGTCATAATAATGAACAGTTGGAAATAGTAAATGTTTTTAAATATATATCATTTACTGTGAGATTCCATGCATATATAGAAGGCTATATATATAGTATATACTTATTTATTTAGTATATATACGTCGTATAGTATTTGTACGTCGGCGGAAAGCAGTGTTTTCGTACAGCTGAATGCCGGGAGGACTGGAGGAAAATTGGAGAGGCGTATGCCCAGCAGTGGACGCTTACACGCTGACTGACTAACTAATGTGCTTAACTTTTCAACAAAGAACTGGCAATAATGAACTTCATGAGGATGTTTCGATAACAAACTACTCATTTCTACTTACTAACTACAAAATATTCGTAGATGTCTTCGAGGAAGAAATGAAATATTTGTAGATGCGGCATTTCATCAAAATTAAATAAATGAACTGGTGGCTCAGAAACGGCTCAATGACTTGGGTGAATTTTTTTATCTAGATAATGTTTTTATTTCGAGTTTGTCTAGATATAGATAGGTGTAAACAACGACTGAAGCTCGGTCGCCCAGCTACCTAGCAGTTGTGATACCCCAAAGTTATACTGGTAGTAAATGCCTAGTGACATTAAGTGTTACCGTTTTGCCCATATTTTTATGCGAGTGCAAAAAATATACACAATTCAATACAATACAATACCTCGTGGGACACATTGTTAATATCGTTGTATGAAAAGTGCCTCTATATTTCTTCCTCGAAGGTAAAAGTCATACAATCTGTACATCTATAAGTCAACCACAAAAAAATAAGCATTTTATCACAGAGAAAAAAATCAGTCTTGTTACGGTTTCGGAAAAAAAACATACCATACACTTATAGAGTACTACACAAATATGACATACATTGACATTACGTATTACTAACTTAAAGACCTGCCCATACGAAAACAATTCGAACTTAATTATATCTTCACTATTGTGGTGGTAAAAATTAATGCTTCTAAAATTATTTATTCATTCATACAAATTAGCTTAATTTGTCAAAAAAAAATAATTTGTCAGCCTCGGTTGCTCAGTGGTGCGGTCGGTCGACTGTTGTTAAGCAACATTGAGCGCGGTCAGTACTTGGATGGGTGACCACTCGACTCGACCTGTACCACGGAGAGTGTTGCTGCACGACATGGAGCTGCACGACGAGATCCCACCATCGGCATTCTAACATCGCTCCACAACACGCACCAGGTTGGGAATGCATCCACACACTGTCGATATTCCCCCACTTAGGACAAATCGATCCTGTAAATCCTTTATTTACAGGGTTGCCAACATGTGGAATGCACTCCCACCTGCATCCTTTCCTCTAATGTACAGTATGGGATCCTTCAAACAGAATGTGAAGGTGCACCTAGCCGGCCGACATGGTATTCGCAGCCCCCGTCAATATCCGAATACACGTGGGCGCCATCGGACTACACCTCTGCGTTAGTCTAACGCGCGCCATATTGTCGCTCCAGTTCGGGAGTTGTCTTAAGTCACATTTTTAGCGAAAATGAGCTTTGAATGCAGCTTGATTCAGCAGATTTTTCTGCATATTTCTACATTTAAAAAGTAAAAACATTTTACCTAATAAAGCGGGTTTTTTCACATTTTAGGGCATATTATTATTATCTCCATACTGATTCTATGGCTCATACAGTTTCACAATACATTTTCGTCCTATCTCTAAGATTGCACAGCTTGCGCTGAGTTCGTATTTTTTGTCTAACGACCAAACAGCCAATCTCGGACGAGCAATGGGACATAGCAAAAATACGAATTAAAGGTGATGTCAGCTAAGTGAACTCTATATCCAGCGTGTGTTGTGCTATGTCCGCCATTCGCAACGTCCGCTTAGTCAGTTTTGTCTATCTCCAAACAAAAACAAGTGTTTTTGTGTTATTTATCACTTTCCAAATTGTTTTTTTTTTTGGTAATTTTAGGCGTTCTTACTATGATTTCATCACCACTTTAGCTACATTTATTGAGTTCGTATGGGCATGTCCTTACGTGATGTATAAGTCAATGATTGTATCAGTACTTCAAAGAGTAAAAAAAACAACAATGTATAATCTGGTTATTTAAAGAAAGGGATTTAAAATGGCGGCGCTCCTATTTGCCTCTAATAAATACATGTAAATCTTAAAACTCCATAAATAAATCAATAAAGTACATTTCTTAAGGACTACAGTACAGCTTTTGAAGCTTCTAACTTAATAATCTAGCATTATATGTAAAAGTAAAAAGCTTTTTAAGCAGACCCAAAGAAAACTAAAAAAAGAACACTTTACAGATAAAAGAATTTTTCTAAGACAAACAATTGCAAAAAAAAAAATGCATGCCGACTGTACAGCTCTAAAACGCAGCCATTTTCAATCACTTTCTTTAAATAACCAAGTTATACATGCCAAAATTAGTGTGCAAAGATGAACTACATCCGACAACGAATAATGATTTACGTTCAGAACGTCGTCTGTACATCGTGCGTTACAGATTGTCCATAGCTCCGGAGGAGAGATTAGAGAGTACTTGGTACAAAAAATGATACGTCGCCAACAACTGGGGCCATACGTCATCCAAGTGCGCGTCGCATTGCGTCAGCGGTCGCGACGCAGCGCACGTGGAGTTGAAAGGTGCGCGACTGGCGTACTATGAAGTCGTGTCTCGTGGCGACACATGCTTTACTAGAAATTATTGCCATCAACAACTCCTCTACTCTCTCCACCGTGGCTGTCGTGTTTAAGTGTATCATTGTAATCTGTTAGGTTAGGTTAGGTTAGGTAGCGAATGTGTTTATATTGAAGAAAATACTATAACAAAAAACATGTTAACACTTTCAGTTAGTCTATCTACATAATGTTTACACAAATCCGAATGTATTAGGTTGTACAACATGGTTGACTCTGGACCCAACAACAAATTGGTGCTAACGGCAGGTAGTTTTAGATAAGTGTTATATTGGATTAATATAATGCGTCACTACTGTAGAGCTCTTGTCCCACCCTTATAGCACTTACTATCGCTATTGTAAAGTCACTAAAGAACCTTAACCTGTATAAGAATGGGCCTCTATTAAACAGCTCTTATAACGCCTGTCTTAACACCATAATGTTAGTTGGGACTGTACTTAATTAATAAAGTATTTTAAATTAGTATCTATCTACATTACATTGCGTATACATGTTAGTAAAGCACTTATGAATAAATCAAAACAAGCTGTAATTAACAAATCATAAATTAGGAGCGCCTGCAATACGTTTTGGGAAAATAACAAAATAAAAAGGTAAAATCAGACGCAGGTAAAAATAATTATTTTTTTAGTCGGCTAGAAATAAAGAAATTAAACATGGAAGAATTTACTGTAGAGAAATAAAAATGTTTTAGAGTGAACAATTTTGAAGAGTTTTTAATTCAGTACTCGGGAAAGTGAACTGAGGACATTAATTATTGTTAATTTTAAATGAAAACCAGACACGGCTATCTTCACATCACCTTCTGCATTTGTGATGTCAGCGCATGACACCTAGTTCCTGTCGGAACTAGATGCCATGGCAGTGCTTCCCCTTGCTCGCGCCGGATACACTGAATTGGACACAAAACACGGACCGTTTTCATAGCCGCTTCGACCAACATTAGATTCAGTGCGGTGGTAGGTACTAATGGGTTGACGGGTTAGACCAGGGATGGGCAAACTACGGCCCGCGGGCCATCTCCGGCCCGCGAACGGTTGCAATCCGGCCCGCGATCATCGACCCAGAAGTAGATAAATTTATTATACATTAATTTATACATTAAATAGTGTACTTGGTAAAAATTAATAAATCTTTGTCCCTATTTTATAGATTACCTGCAATAAATAGAAATTTCCCCATTTCATAGTGCACCAGGTAAACTGTACCTGATTCGAATCTATAGATATTCATATAATTTACTTTTGTATAAATACGAGAACTTTTAATGTTGGTGAAACCTATGAGTCAATAAATAACTTTATTTCGGAAAATACAAATATTTTTATTTCAATAAAGAATTATATTATAGCCAAAAATTCAAAAACCTGGCCCCTCATAGATTATGTTTGAAAAACATTGGCCCGCGTAGAAAAAAGTTTGCCCATTCCTGGGTTAGACCCTAGTGAGGTACGGGAGGGATCTACAGTTTTACGTGGAATGACTACGTGGTACGCGATGGCTACGAGATTACGTGGATACTGTAGAGTGGACTTTAGCAAGTTTAACATTTATTTTTGTTCCTCTTTTCCTACCTGCAATCCATTTTTTGACTATAGATAAGGAGGTTTTTTGTTTTTTTTTTCTGACTTTCAGAAATATGTCTCCAAATCTGAGTCCAATTTCTTCCCAGATTCAGAGTTCTCCAGGTCCAAGATGTGTGGAAAGCAGGCGCCTCTTTAAGTTTAAGATAAAGTATTTTTTATGTTGCTTTGGATTAGAATTTTCTTGTTTTTGAAGTCACATAGTAACATTTTGTTCGGTCAACTTTTCAAATTTTTCACGTCTACGAAGAAGTTTAGAAGAGAAAAAAATCACTGGTGTTGAGCTCCAACTTCAAAATATTGATAAATTACAAAATAATTGATAAAATTATATAAACTACATATAAATATAAAGCCTGAGATCTGATTAGCGTGTGGTATTGTGGGCAACGAAATGGCAAAATGTTTTACCTGTGAAAGAGTGCTCGGAAGTGATGCTGTTGTGTGTGATGGCTGTAAGCGAGAATTGTGCATCAAATGCAGTGAAATGAGCGCCACGGAAGCCCGGTGCATGGCACTGAAGACTGCCAGAGTGCTAATGTTCCTCTGCTCTGGATGCAAGGTAGGATTGTTCCAAGTTCCGCAACTTGTCAAAAGCATGGAACAACTGAGATTGGAAGTCGCAGCACTCACCAAAAACAAGGTAGACAATCCAGTTACCACCCCCCCGAGCGAATATCATAAAAGAAATTAAGGAAAGGGATTATAGGATCCAGAATTTGATCGCCTATAACATTCCAGAATGTTCCACTGGCTCTGTACTTGATAAGGTCAAATCAGACGAGGAGAAAGTCAATGAATCATTCACAGGTGCTATAGACGATCCAAAAAGCAAGATTTTGAAATTCATTCGACTGGGTAAACCCGGTGATAAGCCCAGGCCTGTAAAAAATGTCCTCAAATCCAGGCAAGACGCTCGTAATGTTTTGAGAAACAAAAATAATAAAATAACAGGCTCCATCTCGGTCGCGTCCGATCGTACTCCTATGGAGTGCAACCAATTGTTGGAACTACGCAAAGAGCTAGCTGCACGAATGGAAGCCGGCGAGATTGACCTCACAATAAAATATATTAGAGGCAGTCTGACAATTTGTCAAAATTGAAAAAAATCTAGCATAAAAACGTAGCACTAGCGATATCCTGGCCCTTTATCACAATGACACTGCTTTACATGAAACTGGACTCGTTACGGCCTAAATTTGATTTACTCTTGCTTGAAATAAATATGAAAAAACCCACAATTGTCATCTTAGTCGAAACTTGGCTCAAAATCGCAGATCGCAGCGGAACATGCTAATAAACTGCAAGGTTTCCTAAAATCGGAGACCATTATACCTTACCAACAACACAGATTCGTTATCAATCGGTCAACTATCTCTAACCTCTTACTGTGCCTTGACTGTTGGACAAAACAATTTGACGCTAAAATTCCTGTCAATGTTATCTATCTAGATTTTGAGAAGGCATTCGATACGGTGCCACTTCGCCGACTACTTGCAAAATTAGAGCATCTTGGAATACATGGTAAACTGCTGACATGGCTGGAAAATTATCCAACTGGGCGTTATATAATTATAAACCAAGTGAGAGTGGGAGGATTATTATCAGATGTTCGAGAAATGCTCAGCGGTGTACCTCAAGGATCAGTCCTGGCTCCGACATTGTTCGGGATCTTCATCTCTGATCTTCCCCAACTCGTTGGAATATTAACGAGTCTCTTTGCTGATGATGTCAAGCTCACTGCTGATGCTGTTTTGAGTCTTGGAACTTTAAGGGAAGCTCTGGATGAAGTCACAAAATGGACTCAATACTGTGTTATGAAAACTAACCCCAACAAATGCACAGTTCTAGACTTTGGTAGAAACAACCCCAAACATGACTAACCACTGGGATTGACCAGCTTAACAGCCACAAACACACAAGACCTTGGTATAACAATAACAGATCACCTGAAATGGGCAAACCATATTGAAAATATTGTAAAGCGAGCATATTCACTTTTATATTTGGTAAAGAAAGCTTTTTAAGCATTAACAATGCCAACATTTATCAAAATTTACAAAACTTACATTCGTCCTTTCCTCGAATATGGTTACCAAATCTGGAATCCTTATTTTGCCAAGGACATAAATTTACTTGAAAGTGTACAGCCAAAAAATACCATATGAATTAAGATTAAAAATCCTCAAACTAACAATGCTGGAGCAACGAAGACATAGAGACATACAAAATACTGAAGCGGCACTACGACTGCCCAGAGCTGGAAAGCATGTTTGTGTTAAATTCAAACAATCATCTAAGAGGTCACAGCTTGAAACTCAATGTAACAAGCTTCTCAACCGAAGCAAGAAAACACTTCCTGACTAACAGAATCGTAAACAACTGGAATAAACTGCCCGAGGAAGTTATTAAAACACCCTCAAGAAAAACATTCAAAAATAGGCTAGACAAGATTTTATAGATTTATAAAAGAAATATAACAAATAGCAACACCAGTGATCATCATAGACATTAAGACATCAGCATATTAAGCTGCTGGTTCATTAACAAATAATAATAATAATAACTTCGTGTTGTGTAACCTTTGACTTGTGTCCTGTATTGCAAATAGATTTATCCTTCATCTGTTATTTTCCCAAGCATCAGCGGCGGCAGTACGTGAGGCGGCTGTTGCGACGGCTGTGCGTTCGTCAGTTACAACGCGACCGGAGCGTGCCGGTCCCACGAGCGTACCTTGGCGATGTCCACTCCGGTCACACTGCGCACGAGTTCCGGGATATGCTGCACGATGGAAAGCACCTCGCCGGTCAGTTTAGCCGCGCCAACGTCGCCTGTGCCGCTCGATACCATGGTCACCTTGCGAGCTTGCGACAGCGGCGCTGCCACCTCCGCCGCTACCTGCAAACATTCACACTTCAACATTCTATGTCAATCAATCAATCATCAGTCCGTGTCGATCCACTGCTGGACATAGTCCTCTCCCAGGGCACCCCACCACACGCGGTCTTACGCTCTTCTCATCCATCCACTCCCGGCTAGCCTTTTTATAGGTCGTCTGTCCAGCCATGTACACTAACACAAACACTCAAACACAACACTCATTTCATTTCATTTCTACATTTGTACGTGACCTCCACTCGAGCACCAGTCTACCCCAGCGGTTATTGGGTCTCTGAAAGATGTATCCAGCCCACTGTCACTTCAGTTTGCTAATTATTCTTAACAATATAGAATAAGACGGTTCTTTGTCTTATGTCTACATCATTACTAATTATCTACATCATTCTTATTTGTTCTCTGCCACTCCACACTCATTCATGATAACCCAAAGGTTGGCTGGAGGAGAACGCCTACGGCGTTAAGTTGTACCTTTTGCAAAATTTTTAAAAGGCAATAAACATATTATGATTTGATTTGATTTGATGTCCTCATTACGGATTTATACGGTCGAATAAAATACTACTTGAGCGAGGCCAGTATTCCTACCGTCATGATAAAGTCCTCCAAATCATCAGAGAGGCCATCAACCTGTCAATTGCACGGACCAGGAAAGGGCAAACCAGTAGCGGCTTCCAGAAGGTCAACTTTGTGAAACCTGGAGCCAATAAGCTGCCCAAAGATAGGACTAAACCTTCTTCAATTTTGGGAGCAGCAAAGGATTGGGAATTGTTGATGGACACACATGAGAAGCATTACCAAATGCCTTCGGAAATCTGTACCACAGCATTAAGACCGGATATACTCATGTTCTCAAAAGCGACAAAGCATGTAGTACTTGTTGAACTTACAGTTCCATGGGAAAGTAACATACCGAAGGACCACAACATCAAGCTTAACAAGTACTGCAACTTAGTAGACCGGATTGTGAGAAACGGATTCAAGACTGATCTCTTCGCTGTGGAAGTCGGAGCAAGAGGACTACCAGCGAAGTCGCTCTACAGTCTCTTCAAGAATCTAGGGCTCCCAAGATCGACGCTAAGCTCATATATGGAGAGAGCATCAAAAACGTCACTGGAAGCATCCTACAGAATATGGATAGGTAGAGAGAGGGAGGTCGAGAGCGTGACTGGTGGTTTCCCCGCGTCCTAGTCAACGCAGACTAGCTGACGAGGGCTTGAAGCGAGCCGAAACGTGAAGCATGCGCGGGAAATTTAGAGTGGCCACTCGCTAGTCCCGGCCTCGATTAATACCCTCCTCTACTGCCGATGGGCCCGGATATGTTCGGTGAAGCCATCGCAAGCTTAGATCCACACCTTCGAGCATTGCTCTTACCACAGCTCACTGAGCGACTTTTTTGTGGAGCAGGTTCATCGTGAGGGTCTACGTTCAGCTCCGTACGTCATTACTGGCACAATGCACTGATCAAAGATCTTCGTTTTTTTACTTTGGGATTTAGGATGAGAAGATGTAACGGAGACTCCCTCATGTCGCCCAGCCTTACTGAATCCTTGTGACTATGTCTTTCTATCCTTATTCTTCTGTCTGGTATTTCAAGTATCCAATGAGAATGATTAATTTCATTGATTTCATTAATTTTAACAGAAACCGTACCACGGAACAGCTGGTTTGGACCTTAAACACGTAGATGTTCAAATCAGAAAAGAAAACATTGGTACGTACAAGTACATGCCTACTGGATTCGAACCTCCTCACAACTGAATCATTTCTGCTTCGCTTGGATGTTCTCTCTCCAAGTTTACTTCCTTGTGTGGTGGATTTTTTGTTTCCTAGCCTAGAATGGCTCTTCCAAAGTAGATTTAGTTTAATTTCGAGCACACCAAACCGAACACAAACAAACTAGTGGGCACAAAATCAATACTAATAATAATAAATCTGTAACGGATTGTCATGGAGTAATTAAGTTACTTTGTTTTATGAGATACTGCGTTTGTAGACTCTATGTGTGATACTAAAACTAAATTGACGGTTTTTTGAAATCTTTACTGCATGTATGTTCCTCCATATCTTTTAAACCGATCATCCGAATTCGATGAAACTTAGTACGAGCACATTTAACTATCCGTGACACAGGATAGGCTAAATAAAATTCAGTTCCGGTTACGCTAAGATGAGGCTCTCATACAAAAACGGAATTTTCCACGCGCCTAAATAAAGGTACGGTAGCGGCTTTACTTACTTTCTTCTTTTCAAATACGAATTACACGCGAGCGAAGCCGCGGAAAAGCTAGTGATAAATAAAAAACTGGCCAAGGGAGAGTCGGACTCGCGCAACGAGGTTTCCGCACCACAAAAAACAAATTGAAAAAAAAACATGTTTCTTGTATGGGAACCCCCCTTAATTTTTTACTTTTTCTATTTTTTATTATTTGTTGTTATATGCGCCATAATAACACATATTCTGTGAAAATTTCAACGGGCTACCTATTACGATTCAAGAGATACAGCCCTCGAACAGACAGACGGACGGACAGACGGATGGACGGCGTAGGCTTAGTAAGACGCTTCCGTACGGAATGCGGAAACCTAATAAAGCTAGAAATGACGCGGGGACCTTAGGCAGCGTCTCGAGCATCATGTCGACCATGGCCGCGGAGCCGTACTCGCGCCACGCCTCCGCCTTCTTGGCCATCTGGTCGGCGTCGGCGGCCGCTTTAGCCTTGATGGCGTAAGCCTCGGCCTCGCCGCGCACGCGCACCGCCTCCGCCTCCGCCTCCGCCTCCAGCTCCGTCTTCATGCGGTGCGCCTCCGCTATCTTCTCCAGCCGGAACTTCTCCGCCTCCGCCGGCCTGCAACGTTCAATACTTCATCAATCACGCAAAGAAATTCTAGTTCCAGTTTAAACAACCAAAAATACCTACACCTGCTGCTTCACCGCTCGGAACTGGTGTAAAACTGACCTACAGTTGTGTATCTCCATAAAAATTCTATACAAATTCTTTATTAAATTAATTTCCACAAATACCGATTCCTCGGAGCTCGCGCGCGGACTATAGATAGGTATAGCCAATAATCCAAAGGGACATCTCCAGTATAGCTTCTCCTTCTCGGAGGTGATATTGGCTGGGCGGAGTATCTGACGAAAAAAATTACGTGCATTACCTACACCTGCTGCTTCACCGTTCGGAACCGGTGTAAAACTGTAGGTCCCTTTCCTTGCCCCTTACCAGGTGGTAGGCTCAAATTGTAGCCGACTGAGTTGGTACCACCGTACTGGACGTAAGATGGCCGCATAGCAGCCTCGGTTGTGTTCTCCTCTATAGTCCGTATAGCCAGCAATCCAGGTAGGTGCCAGTCTCCGGTGTGGCACTTACCTTCTCGAAGGTGATATTAGCTAGTCAGAGCATGTGCTGTGGCCCCCCTGACTCAGCCAGCCATACCGGATTACATAAAAAAAAAACAAACACAAATTCTTAGTATCCTTTTTTGAAAACTGTTTAAAGATCTGGTGCCATTTCTGTGCCAAGTCCGCTCTCCGCTTCTTCACCGACCGACAGGGCCTGGCGTCGTTGGCGAGTAATCCATGAAAAACGGGCCGGAGTCTGTCCCACGCGGGACATTAAATTCTGGGCTAAAAATCGGGACGTCCCGCCGCCCTGGCTCTCGTACTCATAATTAACATATTTCATTTCATTTCATGACACTTTTGAAAGAAAAATAAAGTGGTGTACGCCAAGCACTGTCTATAAAAATAAAATCCACCACATTTAATGAAGGTTAGTTAGAATATGTTTATGAAAAATTTTCGCATTATTCGTCCAATTCTGTGTATAGTCGGTAAAACCAAAGAACTGACATGAAATTAAAACGGGTCAATCGGTGGGCTTACCCCTTATAGGCATTTCTTCCAGTCAAACTTTGGATGTTTCAGAGACGTATGTATGTCGTAAAATACAAGTAGGTAGTAGCAAACCTATAAAAAGCACCAACATGCGGGTGTCTAAGGATGCCAATGACAATCCGTGATGCGCGGAGATTGCATATGTCATGCCGATCTGACAGGAGCCTTCTCAAACCCCATTGAAAATAAACCATAGGCTGTAATTGGAAGTGAATAATACTAGCAGGCAGGGCAGGCATTTTCCCGGTTCTGCGAACAATGACCTACAGAATCCGAGGTTGCAGACTTCACTCAGGATGGACAGACAAAATTTTTTTTTAGTATACATAAACTGTGTCAGCCTCGATAGCTCAGTGGCGCAGACAGTCAACTGTCGCTATTGAATGTTAAGCAACGCTGGGTGCGGTCAGTACTTGGATGGGTGACCGCTGACCGTTGGAGGCCGACCGAGGTTCGGATTCCTCGTAAAACTGTAGGTCCCTTCCCTCCTAATCTCACTTGGTGGTAGGGTTTAACCCGCCCGGGTTGGTACCACCGCACTGAATGAAACGTCGGTCGAAACGGCTATGTAAATAGTTTGTGTTTTCTGACCAGTTCAGTGTAGCCGGCACGATCAAAGGGGGAAGCACTGACATGGCACCTAGTTCACCCGGTGTTATGAGCTGACATCACGGACGTTGTAGGTGATGTAGCCAACCGTGTCAGTTTCTATAAAAAAAAACAACTTTTGGCAAGCCCTTGTGAGAGGGATTATTTATTAGTAATTGTATTGGACTTGGTTGAGCGTTCTCTATCCCTTAGATAGGGACTGTGAGCCCTAAGGGGTAGAGAAGATAAGTACTATGGCGCTGATATTAACAAATTATTGTGAAAACCCCTAAAAAGAATGTGATCTATATGAATAGTGCATCGCCCCGGCCGGTAGGTGGGGTGGTGGTACCTACCTGCGCACGGTCGCCTCGAGCTCGCGCTCGCGCCGCTGCACCTCCCACTTCTGCACGGCTATCTCCTGCGTGCGCTCCACCACCTTGATCTGCATCTGCTCCTCCTTGATGCGCTGCTTCGTCTTCGCCGCCTGCAGCTCGTACGCCATCTCCGCCTCCGCCTGACCTCACCACACACACACGTCACAATACAGTTTTTGACGTGAATACATCTTTATATTTGCTTCCATAGTGGGAGACAATCCAAAATCGGGGGATACAGTTTGGTGTTGCAGCTTCATATCTATCATCTACATCCAAAATTTTATTACACCACTCGATAGCTAAAGGATCAAAGAATTCGTTACGTAATACACTCTAGGAAAGGAAGGAGGGTGTGGATCTAAGCTTGCGATGGCTTCACCGAACATATCCGGGCCCATCAGAGGCAGTAGAGGAGGGTATTAATTAATCGAGGCCGGGACCAGCGAGTGGCCACTCTAAATTTCCCGCGCATGCTTCACGTTTCGGCTCGCTTCAAGTCCTCGTCAGCTAGTCTGCGTTGACTAGGACGCGGGGAAACCACCAGTCCCGCTCTCGACCTCCCTCTCTCTACCTATCCATATTCTGTAGGATGCTTCCAGTGACGTTTTCGAAGCTCTCTCCATATATGAGCTTAGCGTCGATCTTGGGAGCCCTAGATTCTTGAAGAGACTGTAGAGCGACTTCGCTGGTAGTCCTCTTGCTCCGACTTATCTACCCGTCGTTATTATCTACCCGTTACGTACACGTATTCACATTAAACACACGGCCGTGTCCACAACACAGCCACGCCCCGTTTTTTTCATGCAAAATCATAAATGGTAGGGGTACAGTTTTCGCGCAATTGGGTGCAGCTCTAGCGTACGAAAGAGTGCGTACGGCACAAAGTGTTAGTACACGGTGAGTTTCTTTATGCAATTTTGTATTGGGTGCCTGAGACAGAGGGGCCAGTGCACATTTTTTTTTTTATGTAATCCGGTATGAGTGGTTGAGTTGGAGGGGCCAAAGCGCATGCTCCGACCAGCCAATATCACCTCCGAGAAGGTAGGTGCCATACCGGAGACTTCCCTGGATTGCTGGCTATACTGGACTAGAGGAGAACACAACCGAGGCTGCTATGCGGCCATCTTACATCCAGTACGGTGGTATCAACCCAGTCGGCTACAATTTGAGCCTACCACCTAGTAAGGGGCAAGGGAAGGGACCTACAGTTTTACACCGGTTCCGAAAGGTGAAGCAGCAGGTGTAGGTAATGAACGTAATTTTTTTCGTCAGATACTCCGCCCAGCCAATATCACCTCCGAGAAGTAGAAGCTATACTGGAGATGTCCCTTTGGATTATTGGCTATACCTATCTACTGTACTAATTGGGGGCAGAATTGTGTAAAGAACCAATTATTATGAGACATAGGTAGAGTTAAAACGAATGATGAGCATTTTAAAAGCGGCAACATTTCGTAGCGCTGCTCCCGTGGAATGCCTCTTGGTACTGGAGCAAACATTTTTTTTATACTGCAAGCTGTCAGGAATTTGAGATTCAGCAGTAAAAGACCTACAGAACCGGTTGGTAGGTCGCATCCGCGGTAGGTCGATTGAAGGTAGGTGGAATAGGGACGGTTGCACCGTTAAACGTCGTCGCGTTAAACAGCACCTCAGAACACTTCCCATGAAATAATTTTGTCTTCTCTATTTAATTCTCACTTTGTATTGAATTGTTTGGGTATTTATTTGTTGTTTTACAGTTGGAACGTTCAATTCACTTTGCGCCGGTCGCGCCGCTTCCGCCCAACCGAGTGAGTAATGAAACAAGGTGCAAAGGTAGAGACATATTATACTTGTGTATACTTATTACTAACATTATTGAGTTGATACAAATGACGTGTCAAAAATTTGACAAAGGCTCTCTACACATGCAGTCAGAAATTAAAAAAAAAAAAAAACAAAAAAAAAAAATACTAAAATCTGTTTTTGATCTTGCTCTCAAGCTGTATTTTCAATCGACTGTAGGCGGTGTTATTATGTGGATAGTCACTAAATGCTTGTAAAAATGATTATGAAAAAAAAGCCCTGCGAAGTTTCTTACCGGTTCTTCTCCGTGGGTGTAATCGAACCGGATAGAATAAATTGTAACAAATTCGAGTACAGTCATGCTGTCTAATGAATGCTTTAATAAACAATATACAACAACAATATATACAATATTCGCGTCAACGTCAGTATTGTCACCTTCTTAGTCTGGACCTCGACGTCGTAGGCGGCCTTCTTGAGTTCGAAGTCTCGCTGCGCCTTGGCGATCTCCGTGTCGTTGAGGAAGCGCGAGGCCATGCGCTGCTCCTCCGCTATAGCCTCCTTGATCGCGGCGTCCGCGCGCGCCTCCGCCTCGCCGATGCGCGCGTCGCGCTTCACCTCCGCCGTGCGCGCCATCCCCAGCGACTTGAGGTAGCCCTACACGTCACAACAAAACACCACCGTTACTTACTATCAGTGGCGGCTGGTGACTTCAGTGACCGGTAGTGCGCTAACTACCTACCTACTTTAACACCAAATTTCCCAACACATTCCTATCATGTTATTTTAAGATCGCGACCTCCGAATTTTTTAAACGCCTGCATTTTATTATGTACGTACCTAGTATGAATATTCTCAAGACTGAGTGTCTTGAGTTGATGAGTTGCAAAAAAACAAGAAAAAAATCCAAACAAGTTTTTTAACTCATTTTTAGTACCTTTATGAACGCACCCATAGACCATAACAGTACTGCAGCTTTCAAAAAGAAAACAGTAGTAATGTCCCAAAAATACTTTAAAAAAATATATAAAAATAAAAGCATTTCAAATGCTACTGTGTACTGTATTCCTATAGTAGGAATTGAACCCGGGATCACCTGATTGTAAAGCCTTACCTTTAACCAACGCTTAGGCAAATATCGGCACCACTTAATTCACAGTATCATGTGACAGAAAGCACAAAACCTAACCATATCCCATTTTAAATATTCGCGCGCTAACGGGTACCTATGTGACATCACATGACAGCGCGCTGACTCTAGGCAGACGGACTCGTGCAAAAGGAATCGCTCGCGACGTGTCGCACGCGCGGCTATTCACGATATAGCATCCTTGTTTGGCGTTCGTGCGCCTCTGTCAATGTCGCTTTAATCTATAAGCAAACTGTAACACGACAAGGTGCGTGCGAACATGTGCGAATGCGTTGCGGAGCGCAGCGCAGAACAGAAATGTGCGTTTAGGCATCAGCCTGATCCGGAGGCACCTTAACACTCTAGTGTCCAGTGTCAACGTCGAATGTCGGGATGTGCGCGAGACAAAACTGTGAAGCGTCATTCGTGCGAGCACACAAAACATCTGTGATAGAATCGTGTAGAGCACACAACGTGAGCGCCGATGTCCCCGCTTCGAAATAATTAGTAAACACACACTTAGGTACATCACATAAACACTTACAATACATTCACTTAAGTCCGATTGGTTCACTTACCACACTCATCTAGACTAGATCTACTGAATCTACCAAGTACATAAGTATGGTCGACCAATATTGAAACTATTTTGATTTCTTTTTTTAATAATTACTGTACTCTGGTTAATATACATTATTTAATATACTATATATTATATATATAACGGCTTTACTCGTGGTTGTCAGGGTGTGCATTCCAGAGACAGTTGATGGGTTGTACGTCGAGCCGCATAGCTCGGAGAACAACCGTAAGTAAAGCGTTATTTATTTAAATAATTTTTTATTTTTTATTTAACCTTCTTAAAATTTTTCACACCAAATTGATCGAGTCTCTTGACTGGCCGCCTGTCTACAAGAAATGAACATACCTTAGCCCCCTGTAGCACGGAAAAGAGATACAATTCTAAATTTACAAAGGAAAAACAAAAAGCCAAAACTTATTGGCCATTAGAATTCTCAAAACGGAGAATAAATAAATAAATAAACAGATCACGTCAGAAGTAAAGTGCTCATACACGCGTGGCAAAAATACAGTAGTTAAGAAAACATAGAATACGTCAAACTCAAGACTCCTGTCAAAACAAATTCACCACCCATTCAAGCGCTAGCTAGCCATAATTTAACTATACTTTATTCTATGTCATTTCAATTTCTGAAATCTCGAATATGCCACCCTATATCCAGAGAAGGTGTTGAACTCAGCTTGCGATGACTTCACGGAAGATATCCGGGCCTATTGTCAGTCCTAGTCTTGCCGCGAGCCGGAACGTAACGCATTGCTGGAAAACTACACAGAATATGCCGATATTGCCGATTCGATTGACAAGTATCATGACAAGTTAACTATTAAGCAGCAAGAAAGGCATGTAGATTTACTGCATGACTCAGTGGAAGGACATGTCAAGGTGAGAGCTGGCTAGTCTGTCGCCCTTTAGCACGGTTATTACGAAACGCGCAGATGCAGTGGGGCTATTTTTTATATATAAGCACATATGTTCCACATGCCTCGTTTTACTATAAACCGCCATACTCTCGCGAAACACGCCTTTGTATTCGAGAGAAGAGTTCTTCGTACGGCACAAAATAGTTCTTGTGTCGCACTGCAAAGGTGTGGAATAGGCTTCCCGGGAATGTCTTCACGTACTCCTATAATTCGCGGATCTTCAGATGGAGGGTTAACAGCCTTTCCCCAGCGACATTAGTCAAGCCTACTGGCACCTCCTAGGGGGGTGAAATTGGCTGCGCCTGAGACTCCGGTCTCGAGTACAGGCACCCAGGTCGGGTGCAATAAAAAAAAACTGTATGTAACCTACATACGTACATACATATTACACACGCTGAATCCCGACAATCGGGGTAAGCAGAGTAATCGGTCTTGTGCTGCAGGAACTCTGTTTACAGAACATGGATTACAGCACAACACCGACCGACACGTTTCGCAAAGTATTCGAACAAGATTCAATCGATCAAGCAGCAAGTAAGGCACGAAGACCCACCTGCTGCAAGCCTGTAGCCCTTTAGCACGGCATCTTGTCCTTATCCCGATAAGTCGCCTTTTACGACATGCACGGGGGGAGATGCAGTGGGGCTATTCTTTTTAAGTACCGGCCCCACACCGTACCTGCACATGTAACCTTTTGTAAAGAAATTTGTTAAGAGTGCTTACTTCTTCGTCGCGGATATCTTTGAGTGTGTAGGAGACAACGGTAATGCCCATGTTGATTAGATCGCTGGATGCGACCTCGAAGACCTGTCGAGAGAGCACACATTTCGTTTTTATCGTGCAAATCTAATTTCTCGTTTACTTGAATGATAAGGAGTGTTCTAGAAATAAAGAAAACATGGAAATGTAAATATCGCTTCATTTTGACGCAATTGCGGCCGAAAGTCTGTGTCGGAATGGGCGTAGCCTGGAATCAATACTAATAATAAATCTGTAAGGGATGGTCATGGAGTAAGTTACTTTGTTTTATTAGATCCTGCGTTTGTAGACTCTATGTATGATACTAAAGCTAAATTGACGATTTTTAGAAATCTTTTCTGTATGTATGCATGTTCCTCCATAACTCTTAAGCCGATCATTCGAATTCAATGAAACTTAGTATAAGCACATTTAACTATACGGGACACAGGATAGGCTAAATAAAATTCAGCTCCGGTTACGCTGATGTGGCTCTCATTCAAACCGAATTGTTCCGCGCGCCGAAATAAAGTACGGTAGCGGGCTTATTTACTTACTTCTTTTTAAATACGAATTTCTCGCGAGCGAAGCCGCGGGCAAAAGCTAGTAGTGAATATGACGCTCAGCACGCAATAAGTTATATTTTTGTTATCTGATATTGGTGATTTGAAGGGAGTTATTTTTTAACCGACTTCCAAAAAAGGAGGAGGTTCTCAATTCGTCTGTATGTTTTTTTTTTTTATTTAATAATTTTTTTTTTTTTTTGTATGTTTGTAACGCGATTTCTCCGTCAATTGAGGGCCGATTTAGAAAATTCTTTTTTTGTTAGTTAGGTCATACTTCCGAGGTGGTCCCATTTCAATTTTATCGAAATTGGTTCAGTGGTTTTCGCAAAATCAGCATAATACTATGGTGTGTGGTGTACCTTCAGCAAAACTTGTGATGTGGTCGTTTTCGGCAATTTTCAGTTTGATAAATTAGTATGGTGTGTGGTTATCTTCAGCAAAACTTTTGTGATGTGGACTTATTCAGCAATTTGCAGTCTGACACATATGGCGAATAATTCTGTACCACTTCAATCGATTTCGATTATTCGATTTAGATTATTCTTTTTTATGTAATTATTTACTAATAATATTACTAAAATGAATGAAATAAAAACTGTTTTAAAAAATATTAAACCAATTTCCAAAAAACAAAAAAAAAGAACTAAAAAGTATTAAATACATAATATTTTGAAATTTTCTCTGTCCTGTTGAAATACATGAATCGATATTTACTAGTGAACATATTCGGACCCTTGTTTCATGAATGTTCTAAATTTGAAATTTTTTATCTTTTCCGACCGGCCAGGTGCGCTTAATTTATTATGGTACGAGTACCATCGAGCTGGTCTGATGATGGAGACAGAAGGTGGCCATAGGAACTCCTAAACTACACATGATAAACCCATCGTGTTTGGGCTCGTTGCATTTGTCTTCACGAGCAATTTACTTTAGACCTAAGAGATTCTCAATTCGACGGTATGTTTTCTTTTTTTGGATGTTTGTTACGCAATTACTCCGTCAATTAATTGTGGGCCGATTTTGAAAATTTTTTTTTTTTTGTTATTTGGAAGGGGTTAACCCTGAGGTTTTTGAAGTGAAAACTTCTTTAGCGGCGCTTGGCACTTTTTTAGGTGGGTAAAAAATGTATAACTCACGACATCGCGTCAGCGTCATTTTTAAAATGAAACCTTAAGTCATTGCATTAAGGGTTAAGTTAGAGTGGCACGGGATCTGCCGGCACTCCCGGAGTGCAACTGTTAAGTAGGGTTCGGTAACACGTTTATGTCTGTCCATTCTACTAAGTTCTGCAAAATTAATGTAGGGTTCCGTAACAAATGCATGTCTGTCTGTTCTACTAAATTTAACATTTATTTCAAATTGAATGTAGGGTTCCGTAACAAATGCATGTCTATCCGTTCTACTAAATTTTACAATTTTCAACCAAGGTCCTCCGACGGTTATTTTATAATAAAAGTAGGGTTCCGTAACACGTTTATGTCTGTCCATTCTACTAAGTTCTGCAAGATGAATGTAGGGTTCCGTAACAAATGCATGTCTGTCCGTTCTACAAAATTTAACATTTATTTCAAAATGAATGTAGGGTTCCGTAACAAATGTATGTCTGTCCGTTCTACTAAATTTTACAATTTTCAACCAAGGCCCTCCGACGGTTATTTTATAATAAAAGTAGGGTTCCGTAACAAATGTATGTCTGTCCGTTCTACTAAATTTCACAATTTTCAACCAAGGTCCTCCGACGGTTATTTTATAATAAAAGTAGGGTTCCGTAACACGTTTATGTCTGTCCATTCTACTAAGTTCTGCAACATCACCTACAACGTCCGTGATGTCAGCCTATAACACCGGGTGAACTAAGTGCCATGTCAGTGCTTCCCCCTTTGATCGTGCTGACTACACTGAACTGGTCGGAAAACACAAACTATTTACATAGCCGATTCGACCGACGTTTCATTCAGTGCGGTGGTATCAACCCGGGCGGGTTAAACCCTACCACCAAGTAATATTAGGAGGGAAGGGACCTACAGTTTTACGAGGAATCCGAACCTCGGTCAGCCTCCAACGGTCAGCGGTCACCCATCCAAGTACTGACCGCACCCAGCGTTGCCTAACATTCAATAGCGACAGTTGACTGCCTGCACCACTGAACTATCGAGGCTGACGTGGTTCTATTTTAATTGGGTCAAGATCGGATTGGAAAGCGAGTACATCAATAGCAAAGAATAACTAAAAAAAACTGTGAAATAAAAAAAAAGTTTCAAAAAACATAAAACCGACTTCCTAAAAAAAGTAAAACTAAAAAACTATTTAAAATAAAAATATAAAAACCGCCTTCAAAAATATATGAAATAAAAACCTAAAAAAAAACCAACCCTAGAGTTGAAGGCGGTGCTAAAGCAAGCAAAAATGATGCATGAAAGAAAACATGAGTGGATGATAATATCCTTTGTGATTTGTGTAGCCTTTTTAGCACCGCCTTCAACTCTAGGGTTCGTTTTTTTTTTAGGTTTTTATTTCATATATTTTTGAAGGCGGTTTTTATATTTTTATTTTAAATAGTTTTTTAGTTTTCAACATACTAAACTGAACTTTAAAGCAGTAGACATAAGGACATATATTTCATAGCTAATCTTTTTTTTTAAGTAATTCAGTATGGGTGGCTGAGTCGGAGGTGGCTAAGCACATGTTCCGACCAGCCAATATCACCTCCAAGAAGGTAGGTGCCATACCGGAGATTTCCCTGGATTGCTGGACTAGAGGAACAAAACCGATGCTGCTATGTAGCCATCTTACATCCAGTACGGTGGTACCAACTCAGTCGGCTACAATTTGAGCCTACCACCTGGTAAGGGGCAAGGGAAGGGACCTACAGTTTTACACCGGTTCCGAACGGTGAAGCAGCAGGTGTAGGTATGCATGTAAATGTTTTCATCAGAATGGAAGGTGTGGAACTAAGCTTGCGATGGCTTCACCGAACATATCCGGGCCCATCGGCAGTAGAGGAGGGTGTTAATCGAGGTCAGGACTAGCGAGTGGCCACTCTAAATTTCCCGCGCATGCTTCACGTTTCGGCTCGCATCAAGCCCTCGTCAGCTAGTCTGCGTTGACTAGGACGCGGGGAAACCGCCAGTCCCGCTCTCGACCTCCCTCTCTCTACCTATCCATATTCTGTAGGATGCTTCCAGTGACGTTTTCGAAGCTCTCTCCATCCTCCAAGCTCTCACACGCCGACCGGATTCGAACCTCGGACCTCTCGCATGAGAAGCCGATGCACAAACCATTCGGCCACCCGCTGCTTAGACTATCTTACCGGCAACTATGAGTTAATGTCTTTATGAGTTTTAGCTGGGTCTCGTCACCTCACACACGACTGGTGTTGATAGTATTGCGTACCTGCTTGGAGAACTTCTTGCGGTCCTTGTATATTTCTTCGACGGTCATGGAGCCCATGATGGCGCGCTGGTGGCCCTCCAGGGTGACCAGCGCGATGTGCTGGATCTCCGACTCACTCTTGCCCAGGAACTGTTCGCACGCCGCCAGTAGCATTTCTGAATTCTGACCCTGGATTTTAACCTGAAAATTTTTATTAGAATTATTTAATGCCTGTAACTGACAAGCATGTCGAGTTTGTCAGCCTAGGTAGTTGGATCGAAGTTCGATAGTGGTAAAAAGGCGGTAATTTTTTTTTGAGCTTTAAAATTTTCAAAACATGGTATTTCGTAATAGGAATCGCACTGCATTACCAAAAAAATCGAAAGCTGGGTAATTTTTCGAATAAATAAAAAAATTCATTCATATCGACACGATACCACAGCTAGCGCGCGACACGTCGTCAGACAGCTGGGTACGCACGGTCGCATGCGCGCGGCGGCGGCGCTCGCTACACCATTTCAAAGAGAAATTGTCGCTAAGGTAAAATTTTGAATAAAATATGCCGAATTTTTTCAAAACTATTTTAGATTTTATTTTTAAATACCACAAAATAATCATTATACGAAATGGTTTAATATTCGGTATTAAAATTGAAATGTCGCGAAAAAAGTTAACACCGTGTATAATTAATTAGTATGTGGTGACGATGACCATGATATCTTTTCTGAGTTTACTCCACAAATTCCGAACATATTTTCATATAATATTGTTTCATATCATATTTTTATAACATGCGTAAAGAAGTATAACTTCAAAAAATGTGAATAGGGTACCTGAGCGATGCCGGTGACGGATATCGGCACGCCCTGGCTGGTGTAGACGGTGGGGCTCTCGACCTGCAGCGTCATCGTGTTGAGTGATATCCGCTGGACGCGCTGCACCGTCGGCCACACGAACGCCCGCCCGCCCGGCACCAGCAGCGGCTTCGTGTAGCAGCATCCTCAAATATTCACACATTATATTATTATATACAGCCCACCAGTTGACCAGTTCAAGCACAGTCCAGCTTAAGCATCAAATAATTCAGTATTTGCGATAAGAATAGTTGAAGAACTTAGTATAGGTACTATTTTGTTTTATGCTACATACATACAAGGCCCTGTGCTTAATTCATTTTTAACTTAAGTGTAAAAGTGATTAAATCTCTTTCCTATTGGAAATGATTGTTTTTTTACAACATATAAAAAAAAATTACCAGCATCAAAACAAAAATCTTCCTCTAATATTCTTCCACATACTCCTGGTATGTAATAAAAAACGGATAAAAAAAATGCACTGAACGTTTCTGTAAGATTTCTATCTAATTCATATAAGAATGCACAGCGAGCGAAAAAAAAACATTACTATGAATTAATGTAACCTCAAACCTAGGTCCAATGGGCTATTAGCAGCATTTGCTGATGCATCTGTATCGCAGCATTCGCTGATGCGTCTATATCACAGCATTCACTGATGCGTATATATCACAGAATTAGCTGATGCATCTATATAGCAGCATTAGCTGATGTGACTATATGACAGAATTAGCTGATGCATCTATATAACAGCATTAGCTGATGTGTCTATATCACAGCATTCGCTAATGCGTCTATATCACAGCATTCGCTGATGCGTCTATATCACAGCATTCACTGATGCGTATATATCACAGAATTAGCTGATGCATCTATATAACAGCATTAGCTGATGTGACTATATGACAGAATTAGCTGATGCATCTATATAACAGCATTAGCTGATGTGACTATATCACAGCATTCGCTAATGCGTCTATATCACAGCATTCGCTGATGCGTATATATCACAGAATTAGCTGATGCATCTATATAACAGCATTAGCTGATGTGACTGAATCACAGAATTAATTAACTGATGCATCTATATAACATCATAGCTGATGCGACTATATCATAGCATTCGCTGATGCGTCTATATCACAGCATCTGCTGATGCGTCTATATCACAGAATTTGCCAATGCATATAACAGCAGTAGCTGATGCATCTATATCACAGCATTCGCTAATGCGTCTACATCACAACATTCGCTAATGCATCTATATAACAGAATTTGCTAACACAATATACCAGCATTAGCTGATGCATCTATACCACACCATTCGCTAATGCGTCTACATCACAGCATTCCCTAATGCGTCTATATCAAAGAAAACAATTTTATTTTTCAATTTCTCAATCTGCCATCAGCCTGCTAGCCTTTATCAAATATTCTTGTTGGATGCATGCGTAGCTGATAGCATAGCATGGGGGAGGTGGTCTTCCATTGACAACAGCTGCAAGGGACACATTTATAGGGGCACCGAGGGCAGATCTATACTTTTAATTTGGGGAGGTAACAAACTTAATATTCGCCAAATGACTTCCATCGCTTGTTTTGTTTGAAATTAAGAGAACATTCTATAGTCAATGATGATGTTTACTGACGTAAAATCCCGCGCAGCGAAAGTGGCACGGACAGTGGCGTGCAGTGCGAAGAGGCAGAAAAGCTCAGCCTACCCTGTAGGTTTCGTGTAAATAATTAGAGAAGTACGTAATTTTCCTCATATTAAATCTGTACCACAGCATTAAGACCGGATATACTCATATTCTCAAAAGCGACAAAGCATGTAGTACTTGTTGAACTTACAGTTCCATGGGAAAGTAACATACCGAAGGACCACAACATCAAGCTTAACAAGTACTGCAACTTAGTAGACCGGATTGTGAGAAACGGATTCAAGACTGATCTCTTCGCTGTGGAAGTCGGAGCAAGAGGACTACCAGCGAAGTCGCTCTACAGTTTCTTCAAGAATCTAGGGCTCCCAAGATCGACGCTAAGCTCATATATGGAGAGAGCTTCGAAAACGTCACTGGAAGCATCCTACAGAATATGGATAGGTAGAGAGAGGGAGGTCGAGAGCGGGACTGGTGGTTTCCCGCGTCCTAGTCAACGCAGACTAGCTGACGAGGGCTTGAAGCGAGCCGAAACGTGAAGCATGCGCGGGAAATTTAGAGTGGCCACTCGCTAGTCCCGGCCTCGATTAATACCCTCCTCTACTGCCGATGGGCCCGGATATGTTCGGTGAAGCCATCGCAAGCTTAGATCCACACCTTCCAAACTCAGTCTCGAACTCAGTACTATATCACTCCAAGCCGAGAGCTTCAACAATTCAGTGCATTGCAACACTTTTATTTGTATGGAGTAGGCTGTGTATGAGAGAATCGCAAAGGCAGAGCGTCTAAAAATCAAACATCTGTATGGGCTTTCAAAGGCTGAGCTTGTGAGCGAGAAAGAAGTAGGGTTATACAGCGTGTGTGACGAAGATGGCATGTCTCGAAACGTCACAGCGCCCTGACAATGCAGTCTGTTTATATTCTTAAAGAACAATTTCCTTAGGTTCCGCTTGTGAGCGAGATAGATATACTATTATTATGCGCCTGAGAGTTAGATCTGAACTGCTTTACGATATGACGCTCCCGTGTTCCTGTGTGCGTAAAACAAAGTCACATGCGTGCGGGCGCGGTACCATTTGAAATAATGCTTTTTTCGCGCTTTCCTTTCCTCCATATAAGCTTGTTTTACTATGATATCAGGTACTAGATACACGGTATGTGACATTTTGGCTATGGGACGTAAAAGTATACCAAGATTTTCTTATTTTTAAGTTTGACTCAACAATAATATGTATTTATTGGTGAATTTAATATGCAATAATTAATTTCTTAGACCCAGCCTAACCGACAGGGCCGTTTTTACGCGCAGGCTACCTAGGCTGCAGCCTAGGGGCCCACACCACAAAGGGGCCCGCACCATAAAACGAAAATGGGTAAAACAATTTTCAATTCGAATACTGTGGTGTGGGCCCCCATTTAATCATAAGACACACCAAAATCCTACATAACTAATTGCATGGCGTAATAATGCCTAATTTTTTTTCGTACCTAAATTATTAAACTAGTATATTATAAAAACTTTTAAATACAGTAGATTTAGTAAATACAAAAAAAAGTTCTACAATTTCATTAATCGTTTTCTTTTCAGGTTTTTAGTAATACAAATTTCTTGAAAATACGAATTTAGGTTTCCCCGGAAGGGTCCACATCACAGGTTCAGCCTGCAGGTTTACAGATTCCAGATTGGGCCCTGCTCCACTATTATGACCACTGCACGCCACTGGGCACAGGTAAGTATTATTTGAAGTGTGAGGAGCCATAGGGGTTAACGATTCAATACTAGGAACTCCAAGCAAATGACTCTTTGATCGCCCTCATACTTACTCTTATGCCTGCAAGACATTAGGCATGTATGCACATATTTGCACCAGAATGTTTTCCTAAGAATACGTCAAGAGCTCGCCGCCCCCCGCGTCGCTGACACGCTACCGTCCCCCAAATTAGAGGTCACTAAACGGCCACCTAGTATGCCTGTATGGACGGGAGGGCTCTGTATTTGAACGTGTCCCCCACACCAGGAATATTACGAGAAACAGACGCTTAAGTACCTATTGTCAATTATGTTTTTATTAGTCAATTAGTTGATTGGGTAGCGCTGAAATTGGGTCAAAGTCTGACCTGACCCAGAAAGTCAACTAACAGCGATTACCAAAGATGTAGGTTAGGTATAAGCGCTATGACCTTCGGGGAAAAAATAAAGAGATGGGGTGTCCTAAAGATTATTCACAAAATTTGACACACCAAATTGATACCAACCACATACAAGGATGACATATATGGAGTATGACAATATAATTATTGATATTGACAATTTGATACTCTCTAACCCCATCTTCATAAATTTTTTCCTAAAAGGCTGTGATGGCTATAATGAAACAGTGGATACTTCAATTACATAGGAGCTTGGATGAATGTGGGTGTGTCGTATACATTCGCGCGGGACATTACCTACATCTCTGTATGTAATAGATAGCAGAGCTATGTGCTGAAACTCTAAAACCTAACTTCGCAACAAGATAAAGACGAGCTCGCGGGCATCAGGGTCGTGAGCGAGAATAGACAACTACTGAAATTCTACAGTAAACACGAGGATATAATCTATATTGGGACATACCCGATACGACGAGCGCTTCGTTGGGGCCGCAAGTCACGAAGCCCCACGTCATTTTGCTTTGGGAAATGCGAAGATGGCAAGGGAAGGGAGACACCAAACGATCCAATGACGATTTCAATCACTACGACGTTATTCTGCTCTTTGCTACGACGCGATCGCTAAAATTTACACGGCAAGCAAATGAATTCGGCACTTCAGTGACTCCTTTGCTCTGGTCTTTGGCTCGGTCCAAAGAATATAATACTAGGTACTATTAGTAATCTTTCGCTAGACAGAACCAGGGGGGCACACTTCATTTTCATTGTCGACAGCGACATCTACAGGTAGGTGGGTTAAAAAAAGGCAGCCATCTTTTCCTCTCTGTCAACTAGTCAAGTCATGGCTAGTGATGCGCCAATTCGAAATGTTTCAATAATCGAAATGATAGCAATCGTAGAAATTCGCAATCCAGATGGCCAATCGACTAGTAGTCGCAAAGAACAATCAAATGAATTGATTCAAATGATTAATTCGGTCTGCCGGTCAATCGACAAACCGTCGTCGGTCGATTTCACTCTGCAGCGAATAGATTTATTTATTACGAGTGAATGAATTAAAAATTTAACGGAAAATTGAGTCAGTGCAATGTAAACTATGTGTCGGTCCCCATAAATTCATTGGAAATACATCAAAACTCCGTGATCACCTTGAAATTAAACATCCAAAAGAACCTGCAGAAACGAGCAAACTTTGCAAAATATGCAAATATACTATTTATGCAATTCATATTAATTATGTATCCTAAATTAGGATTAGGATAAATAATACTGCTTACCCACTAATGTAAAATTTTAATACCATTTGAAATGTAATAAAATGTGAAGAGTCCACGCAATAATGATGAATGCCATAAATTAAATTTTTCTAACTATGCATGCCATTCAATAGCATTTTTTCATGAAGAATTTGCCCATGTATTTAAACTTGTCAATATCGCTCACAGTCCCGAGAAAATCCGCTTTATTTAAAACGTCTACACGGCTATAATGCTCAATGTCCCTCGCCTCCACGACAATAACGCTAAATGCTCTCATAGACAAAATTGAGCTGCTGTCAGCTGTCAAATCAGTATTGCCAACAGTGTTGAAGCTGACTACTAATCTTAAGTATAAAACGTATAAAAAATATATTAATATATATGCAGGGTGTCCCAGAAACCGACGATAATCCTTTAACAGGAGATAGGGCTGCTAATTACCTCTCAGAATATATAATTTTAGGTTTAGTAAAAATGGCTTAGTTTTTGAGATATTGTCATTTTTGTAAAAATCCAAAATTTTCTCCTTCAGCTCATTTTCTTAAATGCCACAAGTACAAATGTAAGATTTTCTTAAATCTAGTTTTTGTCAAATATTCCTGAAAAGCGAAACTTTCACACGGTATAATTTATTTTTTCATGTTTAATCCTGTTTAGCTGAAAAACGACTTAAGAGCCACATGTTAAAATTTTTTAAGCCTCATCCCTTGAGATTGGCACTTCGCGGTGAAAAAAAAATTACTACACTAAAGTGGCATTATGCAACAAAAATACGCCCATCTAATGTAGTTTTTAAAATGGTACATCACTTACCGATTTGCCCAATAATTTATGAGATATTGTTATTTAACTGCAAAAAGACCTCGGAATTTGATGTTCTGTTCTACCAACTACGAATTGGTATGAAATAAACACTTGAAGTAATTGGTCTTTATTAACCTGTTAAAGTAGATGTTCAAATAGTTTACAACCTGCACAAATGCTAACTCGACATCTTCTCACAAATGCCCGGTTGATGCGTCGGTAGTAAGTACTCGATGCAAGTGCAGATACGGCCACCTATGCTATGTAAATAGTTCGTGTTTTCCGTCTACTTGACTATAGTCGGCACGACCGAAGGGAAGCACTGACGTGGCATTAAGTTCACCCGGTGTTATGGGCTGACATCACGGATGTTGTAGGTGATGTAGCCAACCATGTCAGTTTACATAAAAAAAACCTGAGCTACTGCCGTAATTCTTTCTTTGAGCTCTATGAAGTTTCCACCAGTTTCCCGTAAACTTTTTCTTTTAAATAGCCTCAATAATAAAAGTCTAACGGATTTAAATCCGGTGACCTAGACGTCCGATCCATCTGTGGGGATATGCTTGGTCTAAAAAATTACGCACTTCTCTAGCGTAATGGGCCAGCCCATTACGCTAGAGAAGTGCGTAATGGGCTGGCGCAGCCATCATTTTGCAACCACCTCCGTATGACCAATGGTACATCTTCTAAAAGGCTCTGAAGCTCCTGTTGCAGAAACTCAAGATAATTCGCCCGTTTAAAAGTTTCTACAATTCAACGGACGTCTTGTGGCCTCCTAGCCACTTGCATCCCCACAGATAGACAGGACGTCTAGATCACCGGATTTAAATCCGTTAGATTTTTATTATTTGGGCTATTTCAAAGAAAAAGTTTACTGGAAACCGGTGGAAAACTTGATAGAGCTAAAAGAAAGAATTACGGCAGTACCTAGCTCAGGTTTTTTTTTAAATGTAAACTGACATGGTTGCCTACATCACCTACAACCCGTGATGTCTGCCAATAACACCAGGTGAACTTGGTGCCACGTCAGTGCTTCCCTTCGGTCGTGCCGGCTACACTCAACTGGACGGAAAACACAAACTCATAGAATAGGTGGACGTATCTGCACTTGCATCGAGTACTTGCTCGACGCATCAACCGGGCATTTGTGAGAAGATGTCGAGCTAGCATTTGTGTAGGTGGTAAACAATTTGAACATCTACTTTAACAGGTTAATAAATACCAATTTACTTCAAGTGTTTATTTTATTCCAATTCGTACTTGGTAGAACAGTTATCAAATTCCGAGGTCCTTTTGCAGTTAAATAACAATATCTCATAAATTGTTGGGCAAATCGGTAAGTGATGTACCATTTTAAAAACTACATTAGATGAGCGTATTTTTGTTGCATAATGCCACTTTAGTGTAGTAACTTTTTTTTTCACCGCGAAGGGCCAAACTCAAGGGATGAGGCTGAAAATTTTTTAACATGTGGCTCTTGAGTCGTTTTTCAGCTAAACAGGATTAAACATGAAAAAATAAATTATACCGTGTGAAAGCCTTACTTTTCAGGAATATTTGACAAAAACTAGATTTAAAAAAAACTTTCATTTGTACTTGTGGCATTTAAAAAAATGAGATGAGGGAGAAAATTTTGGATTTTTACAAAAATGACAATATCTCAAAAACTAAGCCATTTTTACTAAACCTAAAATTAGATATTCTGAGAGGTAATTAGCAGCCCTATCTCCTGTTAAAGGATTATCGTCGGTTTCTGGGACACCCTGTATACAGGGTGTCCAAGGTTCGGTCTATAATATCGAAATGAGCTATTGTACATCATATAATAAACACATAAAAAAAAGAAAAATGGTCCTATCCATACTAGTTTTCAAGATATGAATTTAAAAAGTTTTAATTTTACTCAATCTATGCGCGCTCTAAGCGACCAGACCGCGGCGGAGGCGGCAAGGAGGAGGCGGGGCGGCGCCGCGGCGGCGCGGAGGTCGGGTGGAGTGTTCGCTATCGCACGCACACACCGCACCGCACCGCGCTGTTGCGCCCCGTCGCCGCCGCGCCGCGCTGCCGCCGCTCCGCCGCCGTGGCGGCATCGCACTGCCCTCAAAGACGAAGCGGCGGGGCGGCGGCGCGGCGCGCCGCGCTGCCTGCGGGCTATGCTGCGCGGGCGACCTGCCTGCCTGGACTGGACAGGACATCAGTCCAGCCAGTCACGCGGACGGAAGTTAAATGTGTCAGTTCAGTCGGTCTGTCGGTTACTCGGTTAGTGTGCCAAGGGCGTCCAACCGTGTTGACGTATTTTTGGTAATTCGATTCGTAAATCGAATTAGTGAAAGTTTCGCGCTCGTGTTTAACAATACGTACCTACCACAGGTTAAAGTGTTTGTTGTGGCAGAGCCACCGGCAATTCCGTTAAATGTTCCATTCACGAATAACGAAATGTCGATATGTTGTTCGCGTATGGAGCGGTAACGGAAATGGGCTTCAAGATTTACGCATTTATCGTTAAAGATTTCCAAACAGGCGTCGTCAGCCTGCCGGTGCTGGCTGAAGTGATTGTGCGTGCGTTTACGGGAACATGGCAATCTACATCCGCTAGTGCATCGCCCGGGTCTCGTCAAAATGCATCGAGCTGCAAGGAGATCACGTAGAAAACCTTCACATCATTTGAGGTACATGTAGATAATCATTTACTTTGTACTGGCTACATACATTCATAAACCTACATGCCTAATTGCAGTGTAGTAGGTATGCTACGTCTTATGAAATCTAATGATTCTCGCTCGTCCGATCAGCGCCGGGCGCACCCCGCGCCCGCGCGCATCCGCACGCACGCCCCGCGCGCCTCGCGATCGCGAACCACGCGCCTCGCACCGCACCGCGTCCCTCGCATAGCCCTACGCGGCCGGCGGTGCACAAGCATAGAGCGCGCTCACACTGTCGTATGCATTTACTTTGTTAGAAAATGGTAAAATTGGAAATAATTGAGATAAAAAAATAATTCTTTCATCATTGATCTTTACACACGATACATATCACGATCCTTCGATATTACATATCACACTTTGGACACCCTGTATTTTTTTATATTGAGAAGGTTAGGAACAAAAGGTCACAAATCCACTTTAGGTTTTTTTTTCAGAAAACACAAAAAACCCTATGTTCCCTAAGCCATTACAGAAATATTTATTTTAATTTTATATAAAAATACTACTAGTAGAGATCATTCGTATCATGTTTAAATAATTGTGCAGGAGAATAAGGAATACATGGATTTGAATTTTGGATTTGTGCCTTTTTGTACTGGAGTAATGGATTTGTTACTTTTTCTTCCACAAGTATACGGATATGTGCCCCACAAAATTACGAAAATAATTTAACCTTTTGAACCAAATGTCACTTTTTGGTAGCTAAAATCAATCGGATTTGACTACATTTTGATAATTACAAGATGTGAAATCGGCATTTTAAATAAAAAAAAAACAGTCTAAAGTGGATCTGTTACCTTTTGAACCTAATCTCCTCAATTTAAGAATAACTAGGTATAACACATTAAATTTAGAATAAAACGTGGACATTATCGTTCTACACCGGTGCTTTGGAGTGGACATCTATCGTTTTAGTCTTGCTGATTTCTAATTTGTTTGGAAAAACAATGTTATATGTTCGTTAAAAAAAACATTAATAGTCAATATCAATTAGTATACCCGGATATGTGTGCATTAACATAAAAAATATATGGTTTGATTTCTTTACATCAGTGTTTTATTGCAACCGTTTGAAAACTTTAAAACACAAATATCTCAAAACTACTTTACATTGACATTTATCATTATTGCGGTGGACCCTTCATGTGTTTGTGTGTTTTATTTCAAATCTACTAATATGATTCTATCATCATTGCTATCTAGATTAGAATACATTCGAAAGGTGTAATTATCGAGAGATTCATTCGGTCTTTCGTCTGACTGAATACAAATAATTTACTAAAGCAAACGCCGAAAAACAACCCAATGAATCGCCACGACTAATCAATGTATTCGAAGTTGTGAAACAATCGAATAGGACTATTCGAATCGGCCCATCGGAACTTCAACTGTGGCTTTTCGGACGTTGTTGTTTGGATGTCATTTGTAAATAAAAAAAATCTACCTAAATGTAGATTAGTTCACCCACCAAACTCTGGGTGGCAGCACTTTCCATACATGCATTGAGCTTCTACTCTTTTCCCTGTTAATACAATAATCTTTGGTCAGAACCGACCATGAACGGTGCGCCACCTGAAAGACTTCCTGGCTCCTTCCTGGCTTCTTTAGCTCCTTTCGGCAGACTTCGGCTCGAAGGAAAGTGTGGTATGAATGAGTGATGTTTTGGTGGTTTAAAAAAAATTACAACCTAATGTTGAGGCGGTGCATGTCGTTTTTGTTACGTTTCGTTTCGAGCCGAGTGTTCACAAAAGAGCCAAAGGAGCCAGGAAGGAGCCAGGAAGTCTTTCAGGTGTCAAACCGGACCAGAACCGGTGCGCCACCTGAAAGACATTCCCGGCTCCTTTCTTGCACACTTCGGCAGACTTCGGCTCGAAGGAAAGTGGTATGTTTTGGTGGTTTAAAAAAAAAAACTTCGCGCTACGCGACGCATCTTCTTTATATTAACCCAAACCTAATGTTGAGGCGGCGCATGTCGTTTTTTTTAAGTGTCTTTAATCCGAGTGTTCACTAAAGGAGCCGCCAATGTCTTTCGGGTGTTGCAGGCGACCACGCCACGACACGAACTGACCGATGACCGTGAAGCATTTTTTTTATTTAAATGGCTTGGATCTTGGAAATAGTGCGACGTGGTGCGACCACGATGTAGGAAAGGACACCTTTCCTACATCGTGAGTGCGACAAGGCATGAAATCACATGAAATGAAGATGGATGACGTTTGTGCGAGGGTGCTGCTGCAGCATTAGGGTTGTCAATTTGGAAAATTTCCTTACACTAGGGGAAAATATCACATAATAAAACCTAAATGTGATTTAAGATTACCGTGGTTAACATTCATAGTGGAAATATTTGTTTACGGCTTTACTCACGGTTTTTGTATATTGATACAAAAACCGTGAGTAAAGCCGTAAACAAATATTTCCACTATAATAAAACCTACGTTTTCATAGTGATTGGAACAGTACAAATAAAAATGTTATACAGTAGGCATGAAAAATCGTAGAACTATGAAAGTTGAAAAACATGATTACCTAATTTATATAGGTTATCATGTTTTTCAACTAATCGGATTAAAAGTAAGAAAAAAGTAAGGAGTAAGATGGAAGCAATACAAATTAAATTATGCCTAAACTTACCACAATCTATTATTATTAGATTGTGGTAATTATTTGAATAATATTTTCGATTTTCTTCATTTACAAAATCTCTACTTAGAAATGCCATGAAAAGGCAACACAGGAAATGTCAAATTCCTCTGTGAGCGGGAATTTCTAATCATCTTGAAATTATGATAAAAATAATGATTGCCCAATCTAAAACAGATTTCAGGACAAATTACGTTTAATACTTAAAACAGGAATTAAAAAAAAACAAGTAGAAAAGCGATGAATGTTTATTGTTGAAAGATGTATAGATGGCGCTTGTTCTATACTTGAAGTCCGTCACCCAATAGAAAAACACTGAGAATCTTGCATTGTCCACTTCCTAACGTTACAGGGCTGAAAAGTGTTCGTTCGTACCTACCTACCTACCTACCTACCTAGGTTTATTTCGTGCTCATCGCATCATTCGTATCGCTTCTCTACTTTCGGTTGGCAGTACTTTAGCTTTCTTTGCGCATAGTTTCTTTGATCAATCAAGCAGGGGCTGGGCAGGGAGTAGGGTAGGGTAGCGACCCCCACAGCACAGCCCATCATTGTGTTATGATGGGGGAACTGAAATCACTTGCACCCCTCCCGCCCCAAAGCTTCCCCTGGTAAACATGTCAGATAATAACAAAAGCCCACAGACAGGCAGGATACGCATCTTCGCCGCGTCTCGTCGCGTCGTCGCGTCGCCGTATGCTCTATGCGCGCGCCGCCGCCGCCCCGCTCCGTGCGCGTGCGGTGCGTGGTGGCGGCGCGTCCTACTTGGGCGCCAGGGTGCGAGCGAGACGGAGCGAGTGCGCTTGCGCGCGCTGTTCATTGATGGGTGCCGGGGGCTGCGGTCGGCGTGGTGGGGGCAAGGAATGCGGTCGTGGCGAGCATTGACCGCGCCAGGGCCGCTGCGCGCTGGTTTTCTTGATTCTTCCTCACGCAACGCGAGGGCCTTGCCAGGGATGTTAGACAGCTAATAATGAATTCTCATACGGATGTCCCAAAATCTATGGAGCGAATGTTAGTGGAAGAGTCGGGAAGGGTCGCTCTAGACGCACGTACCTGGACCAGATCGGGCATGTGCTCGAAAAGGGTCAGGTGCGTAGGACCCGTAACCGACGAGCATGTATGAAGAACATTATGAGAGTGGAAGAGGCGGCAAGAGTGTGTCAGGATCTTGGAGGTTGGGTTGTTTGCGTGGGTTGGGTCTGTTGTCTTTGCCTGCCCCACTGGGAGGCAGGCAGGCGTGACGTTATGTATGTGTATGTATGTATGAACTTATAGCACAACACCGATTGTTGTTTATTGTTTATTGTTGTTGTTGTTGTTACAGTTTAGTGCAAATAACATGCATGATAAAATGGACCTGCGTGCGATACTCCTTCTTATAATGAAATTTTGACGGCTCTGGATTCTAGTTCTTTCGAGCCCTCTGGTATTCATAAGTGTTGTGATACCAGTGTGTGCCGTCCCGTCCCACATACTTGCAGAAGGCTTGGTCATTTAAGAGCTAAGAGCAAGAAATAAATTGCCCACAGTCCGTGAAATTCTCATGCTTTCTACCTTTTGCCTCATAGCTCATGTCGGAGGCGTAATTCTCACACGTCCGTGAGAATTCTCATGCATCTAACATCCCTGGCCTTACTACTGATACCCTCTCCCTGCCACCACCGTGTCGCCGCCCCCGTCCCTCCAGCGGCCGCGCCCCGTCCGCCGCCGCTGCCGTCGTCGCCGTCGACGCGCGCTTTTCGATGTCCGTTACAAAATGAAGTGCGCCACATTCCGCTGTTGGTGGTTCTGTCGCCCTTCTCGCTCGTACGGGTGTATCTGTCTCGTTCGCGGCGGAACGGCGCGCGGCAGGCAGAGGCTCCGCCGCTCCACCCCTGGAAATGTTTTTGAAAATGAAATAGTTTTCTAAAACCTCGCCACAACTGTTCTCTATAAAAAGTGCACGTTATATAACGAAATACTCACAAAGGGCCATTTGGGAAAACATTAAAATATTATTTTCTCGCACCTAGAGAAAGTTGTTTGGGGAAGGAGAAGAGGAAGGCCATGTAGGAAAATTGGTTCGGCAGAATTTACTAGCATACATGCTTAAAATTCACTTTATGTATTGATGGTTTTACCGCGGATGCGTACCAATCGATTCTGCAGATCTTTCCTCTACCTACAGAACCGGTAAAATCTCTCCGGTGAACGCACTCCCTGCCCATATATTCCCCCCCCCGAGTACCTACAGTATCGGGTCCTTCAAGAGGGGCGTGAATGGGCACCTGTCAGGCCGGCATGGTATTCGCAACCCCCGCAACCGACCGAATGTCCATGGGCGTCGTTAGACACCTTATGGGTGGCTCGGCGCCATATGTCGCGACGTCAATAAATAAAAATTAATCTAAACATCCAAAGGTTGACTGGGAGAAATCTCTGTGAGGGATAAGTCCGCCTTTTCTCCTCATGTGAATGTTCTGATTTTTTTTTGTTTTTTTATTGACAGCGCGACATATGGCGCCGAGCCACCCATAAGGTGTCTAACGACGCCCATTTACTTTTTATTAAATTAAATGGGGGAAAAGGGCCGCCGATATGATAGACGGCGTAGACTTAGTAACAGGGTCCCGTACGGAACCCTAAAACTTCGCTTTTTTAAATTGAAAGCGCGACATAATATGGCTCCTAGCCAGCCAAAAGGTGTCTAACGACGCCCATGGACATTCGGTCGTATGCGTGGGTTTCGAATGCCATACCGGCCTGACAGGTGCCCATTCACGCCCCTCTTGATGGAACCGAGACTGGACTTAATATCCACATGCATCCACATGAAATCAACCAAAATAATTGGAAGAAATCTCTATCTGTGACATCTTTACAACGAACGTGAAGGCATGAAGGTCTGTCTTTGTCGGCGGAAAGCAATGGTCGCCGATTTTTTCAGGTAATCCGTTATGGGTGGCTGAGTCAGAGGGGCTATAAAGCATAATGCTCCGACCAGCCAATATCACCACCAAGAAGGCAGGTGCCATACGGGAGAATTCCCTTTGGATTGCCGGCTAGGCTATGCTGGACTAGAGTAGAACACAGCCGAGGCTTATGCGGCCATATCCACTACGGTGGTACCAACCCAGTCGGTTACAATTTGTGGCCTAACACCCAGTAAGGGGTAAGGGAATGAATGCCGCTAAGGGAGATATAATGGTACCTACTTCAGAGATACTGTACGAACCAAGGTACGAACGAACGGGTCTGGGTCCGTGCTCCACCTAGGTTCTCCACCTGGGTGGAGCATGGGATACTTAGATTTTATATGCTATGTCCATGCTCCAACTACCATTAAGTACAGTCGTGTGCAAGAGTGTAATTTAGTGGGTCCACGGGGAAAACTATAAATCAAACATTGATTTCTAAGAGAGGTAATAATATTATACTTAACATCTTACATGTGACATAAATATTATGCGCCCTTCACCGTTCTCTTTCATCGTCAATAAAAAAATCATAATAAACTGGGAACGGTTCTAAAGTACCAGGGCAGCAGAAATTTAAATGAGGTTTCCATAATTTTATAAAAGTTAATCGCTATTATAATAATAATAGCGATTAACTTATACGGAAACCTATTCGAAAACGCGTATTCATGGTATTCAATAATAGGTGCCAGGATTTATTCATTCATCCAAGGCCAGGGAGAGGCCAGGATTATCTCCCTTTTTTTCTTTCCCTCTCAGCGATTAACTTATATAAAATTAAGGAAACCTCCTTTAAATTTCTGCTTCCCTGGTACTTTGGTGACTTCATGTTTGTTAATGTTTGTTAATCCTGGCGTATATTATTTATATAATGTATATTTTATAATTGTTGTATATTTTTTTATTATTTGCGGAATCTGAATTTAATTTCTTTTCAAAATAAACAATATAATCAAGTTACCTTGTTATTTTATTGGTTGTATTGTACTGTACTATGCAGCTGTAGGTCAGTAAGGAATAGGCAAATCAGGAGTTGGCGAATAAGGAATTGGCGAATAAAGTCATGGACTGTACAATAATATTATCAGTTGGAGCATGGTATATGGCATAAATTGTAAGTATCCCATGCTCCACCCAGGTGGAGAACCTACCCAGACCCGAACGAACGCATTCGAAAGGTCACGCACGTCGAATGTACTCACAATGACGTTAGTGACCACGAATTTCACTTTCAAAGTGCAAGGTAAGCAATGTGCGCATGCGTCGTCGTTCCGTGTCGCCGTCCGCGTCTCATTTTAATTCCGGGTGTTCCGGGGTAATTTTTTGCCGACTGCGCGGGTAACGTTTATCTAGTGTATGTATGCATGTCTATTTCTATGGCACGCGCTGTAGCCTAAACGGCTTGATGGATTTTAACATATTATGATGTGTCGTTAGATTCGTTTTATTTGTGGAAGTGCTAATAACTAGCTAGAAGTGCCCCAGTGCGCCAGAAGCCGGCTTGCGGTTCAGTATGTAGACATTATTATGTATGTACCTACCTATTATGTATGCACATAGGACATACAGGCATATGCCAGCCTCGATAGCTCGGTGGTGCAGACAGTCAACTGTCGCTATTGAATGTTAAGCAACGCTGGGTGCGGTAGGTATTTGGATGGGTGACCGCTGACCGTTGGAGGCTGACCGAGGTTCGGATTCCTCGTAAAACTGTAGATCCCTTCCCTCCTAATCTTACTTGGTGGTAGGGTTTAACCCGCCCGGGTTGGTACCACCGCACTGAATGAAACGTCGGCCGAAACGGCTATGTAAATAGTTTGTGTTTTCCGACCAGTTCAGTGTAGCCGGCACGATCAAAGGGGGAAGCACTGACATGGCACCTAGTTCACCCGGTGTTATGGGCTAATATCACGGACGTTGTAGGTGATGAAGCCAACCGTGTCAGTTTCCATAAAAAAAAATGCATCTTACAAAGTAATCAGCGAGCTCGTGTGTAAACAACACTGCAAGCAATGCACGCCCGCAAGGTCGACTGCACTCGAGAGTCGAGACTTACACTGACTGCATCGCACTCACTGCACAAAGAATAGCGCATGTCCTGCCAGAAGTGCCAATAAAGCTGATAATGGTACGTCAGATCCAGATTCAGATGTTTATTTCGCCATAAAGAACACACAATATTAATATTTCATTGAGACGACACAAATATGCATATTCAGTATGTTTTATATTTTCTTTTGGGGGCCGTACTTCAAAAGAGGAACAAACTGAAAGGATCACTTAGTTGCCAGTCTGTCTGTCTGTCTGTCTGTCAAGAGACCATTTTTCTCAGGAAGGGGTAGAGGTATAAAGTTGAAAATTAATATCAAATACTAAGGTCTACGGTTCCTTGGAGGTGTAAAAAATTTAAGTTATTAAGTCAACGCAATCACATAATACGGCATATATTTTTCTATTGGCACATCAAATCAATACCTACTTCCCGTTAACCTAGAATAATGAAATTTGATAAGAAGCAAGGTCTTACAGCTTCTTATATTTCAATTACAAGAATGCCTGACAGTGAAACCATTGCTGCAGTTTTTATTTGAGCGTTTCATGATTATCCAAAACACAATTTATTCTTGCACATACATAATATATTGTTTGATGGTACGGAACCCTCGGTGCGCGAGTCCAACTCGCACTTGGCGTCTTTTTTTTCATGTCCCGTTCAGCAATGCAATCTATAAGGACTTTCACTTTGTCACTTTGTTCCATTTATTAAGACAGTGTAGGGTTGTACTTCTTTCTGTAGGCCATCGTTTAATAGAGCACCTATGTAGGATAGCCAATCACGACGTGGTAAACTAGGTGCCATGACAGTGCTTCCCTTTGGTCGTGAATAATGCCGCGTATCCACTTTAGGGTTCCGTAGTCGTACGGAAGCCGTCCGTCCTACTACTGCTGTATCATTTGAACAGATCCGAAACCGAACGTCCATTTCCCTCGAACGTCCGTTTCCCTAGAACGGCCACTTACCCGAACGGCCACATCCCATTTGAACCATAATGGGTAGCCGGTTGAAATTTTCACAGAATATTATGTGTTATTATGGCGGATATCCTAACAAATAATTTAAAAAGCAAAAAGTTAAAAATTAAGGTGTCCCCATGCAAAAAAACCTGTTTTAATTTCAGCGCTATCTACCGAACGATTATTAGACATTTTAACTTGAAACCGTTCGTTAACCGATATAAAAGGGGTAGGGAACATATGTAATAAGGTTGTCTTATTATCATCATACCTTGCGATATACGAAGGACTCATTATATCAATACAAAAAAGTTAAAGTACAATTTAAAAAAATCGCCGACTCTTAAAAAGTCAAAAACAATTTTTTCTTTACACTCTGAGTTTTTATATTTTATTTACTTAGAAAATGTTGATTCATACCTAACGATAGGTTATCACGACGAATATTTCTCGGAGTCGCTTCCCATGGAGGTGTGTATGTAGGTGGTACCTACGTAAAGCTTGGTTTTTTTTTGCCATTTTGACTCGACATACGCCGAGTCGAGGCCCTCGTACATATGCGAATGTCTCCGCCCGCCGCCGCAGTCCTTGTAGACCAGTCTTAGCTGCATAAGGCAGTCCGTAACCATACATGCGTGCGAAATAGGGCTGCCACATTTTCTTTGGTTTATTCCCGGACAAAAAATCAGCAGCGTGTTATAATATCGATGTCGTCGTCGTCCCACCTGGCGAGTGATATGCCCACACTCCGTTTCATCTCCACGGCCGCCAGCGTAGGGCACGGTGACTGCGACGGTGTCGTTTCATCGGCTAGCATGCCCAGCCCGCTGCCATTTGACTTTAGTCACCAGAATCGTTCTTAATGATTTGGTTCTGAAAACCGATTTTTGCAAGTAAAATAAAACTTATTATTAGAGTAGGTACGTATGTAGCATATAATTTTTTATTATTAATTTTTAAAAGAGTATGTTTTGCTCTATTTATCGGCTGCCAACAAGATTTTCTTTCTATGCAGTAAAGAGGATGCAAAAGCATTTAAATTTTATGATACTTTTACTAATTGTTGTTGAATTGACTTGATATATTTAAGTATCAAATTGACGATGGCACTATACACCAGATATAGGTAATGTAAATAGGCAGAGTGGTCAGATTCTTCAGTATTCATGTTTATGCTGTAAATATTAATGCTCTTGTGAGCGGTAGTATGGGTTAATTATTTGTAAGTTACTATAATATAATACTTGTAAGGTACTAACAAAACATTGTGACTTGCGAAGTTTGTTTGTCAGTTCTTCTTCGCATTGAATTTAGAACTGGCGGAATTTTCGACATATCCAAGCGTAGGTTACCTACCTATGAATGAAATTATACAATAAACAATAAACCCGACTATCAAAAATTAAGAAAATGAAATGGTGTAGTCGGGTTCTCTGTTCATTCTAGGTACTTCTGTTAAAAGCTCGACTACAAAATTTTTTACTGGTGTTAAATAATATATAAACTTTCCTTGCTTTCTTCGCTTTTCATAGTCGGGCTTCATAATGTTTTTTTTTTTTCATTATTTTTAGTTCTCAAGCATTAATGGAGTATATTTTTTAAATCTCCATTTCAAGCTTCACAATGATTCCCGACTCGATGGGTTTTGGAGGAATTGTATTTTTACAGTTGGACAATATGGCAAATGGACGCCGCCATTTTAAATAATAAAAAAAATTGTACCCAGTGTTATTCGCTGTAATTATACGAGTAGCAAAACCAAATGACATCAGAATTATCAAAATCGGACCAGTGGCTTAGGAGTTATATAAACAAACATACATACATAGGTACAGGCTAAACACATTACCCTCCTTTTGGCTTCGCCATAGTCGGGTAAATAGAACATTTCCGGACATTGTTTAATCATTCGACTCCCGGTCAAGTTATGCGATTCCCGGACTGTCCGGGTCATGCGCGGAAGTGTGGCCACTCTAGTGCGCAATGCGTAGAGCGAGGTGGTCGACCTGTCGTTGGCTCAACGGCGACGCTTCGGGGGCCACAGGGGAGCGGAGCGGAGTGGGGGGGACGGACGGTAACCCTGGAGTCAGCCTTCATTATCACGCTTTTTATTACCGTTGTATGAATAATGTTTCCCAGCTTGTATACACACTTGGAAACGGAGCATGCTACACAAAACGCTCATACGGTTTTCAGCGACAAAAGATCTTGTGGTCTTTCAGATATTTGCTTATAGCTCCACCTCCGTACAACGCGCACTGGGCAGGGATTGCATCGCTATACGTTGGACTTACCGCGGATGCGTACCAATCGATTCTGCAGATCTTTCCTCCACAGAACTGGTAAACTCTGGAACGCTCTCCCTTCTCACATATTTCCCCCCAAGTATAGTCTCGGGTCCTTCAAGAGAGGCGTGAATAGGCACCTGTCAGGCCGGCATGGCATTCGCAAAGACCGCGTACGACCGAATGTCCATGGGCGTCGTTAGACACCTTATGGGTGGCTCGGCGCCACATGTCGCGCTTGCCATAAAAAAAACTAGGTACTAAAGCTTAGAACACATCTCCAAACTAGGTTGAATCGCGCTGAAGCGGCCTGGACACATCTGCCGGTGTCGCAGACCGCTGCTGGGGTAGACGGGTGCTCAAACTGAGGCTACGAACATAGCGTGGGACACGCCACCCTGATAGGGTGGCCAGACGATCAAAAAATAGTAGCCGGGCCGGGAGTTTATGGATGAGAAGAGAGTAAGACCGCGTGTGGTGGCGTGCCTTGGGAGAGGCCTATGTCCAGCAGTGGAAAGATACGGACTAATGAATGATGATGATGATGCTGAAACGCCAGGTATTATGGTAAAACCCGCCCGGATTGGACAATGTAAATCGGTCAGTAAGTCAGTCAGCGTGTATTCGTGCACTGCTAGACATATGCCTCTCCAATTTTCCAGCAGTCCACCTGGCCTTCAGCGGTACGGACCAACTACTTTTCTCCGACGTAGGTACTTGATGTCGTCGTCTCACCTAGAGGATACGTCTTTAATAATTGGACAATTAAGGTGGTGTAAATAGTCCGACCTATTCGGTATAGCAGGCAGAATCCTCTCCGTCCACTTGGCTCCCCTCGTTTGGATCCCCTGGATCGCGAGGAAAGCACTGACTTGGCACCAGCATAGTTCCGTCAGACATAGGAACGGACAGTCGGAGGTGTAGCAGGTCATAAACACGGACGGACGGACGGACAGACATACGGTGTAGACTTAGTAACAGGGGAGTCTAAAAAGAAATTATATGCCCCTAGAACGGGCTTTCACACCCAACATTTTAATAATTAGTTAATTTAATAAAAATATTTTTTATTATAACCATATTTCTTTGCATTTCTCTTTTACACTTTTATTTGGAATTCGAACCACGACCAAGGTCAAAAAAGTCGCGGTCACCAATCCGAAGACAGGCCGGTGGGTCGTGAGAATGGGTCAGAACACCACGAGATCCCGAGTTCGCGTGAGCTTTTAACATCGTTCTCGAACGCCAATGCATCGCACCGCGCCGCCGCCACCGCGCTGCCGCCCCGAGTTACCGTGTGGCTAACAAATTCTATAATTTCCAGCGTAGGTGCGAGCTATCCGAACGGATCTACTATATTGGTGCTGATTGGAACTGGAAGTCCGAGAGGCGAGCCGCGTCCGGACCGCTACTCAAACAAGAGGTACCTCTACGCTGCTGTACGCAATGCTAATGCCGACATAATGCCGATCGGTAAACACTTGAGGCACTGAACCTCCGCATTCACAGGCGGATCTAGAACTAGAATCGTAACATTTTAGGAAGACGCGTGTAATTACTAGATTTGATATCTCGGACGCGCCGAGGGACACGCCCTCCATATTATTTTATCCATTTGTCCTATTATTTTACCGTTTCATACAAGAGTGAAATATTTGGACGTTCAGGCTCTAGCTTTTTTTTTTTCAAAATCTAGCTATGTGTTATTTAGCAAAATTTTTATTTTCATACGTAAGTACATAAGTATATTTTCGCCAACTTTAACATTGGTCCACTAGGTATAGACTGTCCGTAGCTCATCGAGAAGATCGGGTACAATGTACTAATTCGCCGGACAAGACATACACAACACCTGTTTCATACGATTGGACCACACATATAGTTCACCACTTCTGCTAGTTTTATATGTTCTGTGCTTGGAAAGGAATAGAGCGACTCCACTTGGGCCCAGTTCCCGTCTGGCACGTAGGGTTACCATATTTAATGGATAGAAATTTGTATTTTTTCATTTATTCAAAAGCAGATCAGACACAACCAATAACATCGCTCCTCGCGAAAACACGCTCAGAGAGGCCGCGCCATCAAGTCAGCTATAAGGCGCAAAAAATTTCTTCGTCTAATTGATTAACTCGCCTTTTGATGATCCCCAGGTTATACGAGAAGGGAACTCCACTCACTGGAAGATCGTTTCATATTGTCGCCATATGCCACAGAACAATTTGGAAAAGCGACGTGTTTGTCAGGCGGGTGTGGCGGATACGGATCATAAGGTAATAAGGTCAATGAAATAGGTAAATTTAAATTCAAGCAAGACGCCCTACCCCAGGGCTAGGTGGACATACGATCTCAAAAGGTAGTCGTAGTGGATGGATGAGAAGATTGGAAGACCGCGCGTGGTAGCGTGCTTTGTCTGTCTTTGATGCCTACGTCCAGCAGTGGACCGATACGGGCTGATGATACATTTAAATTCTTGCTCGTTCAAAGTTTACACTTGCATTAAGATACTAGCTCTGCCCGCAGCTCCGCCCGCTCTCATATTTCACTTCACTGCTAGCCTCATAAGCCATTTAGCGTGATAGTAAGTAGCCTATAGTTGATGGGAAAGAATTTTGTTTTATTAAAATCGGTTCAGTGGTTCTCGAGTTATAAGCGGACAGACAGACACTCAGACAGACAGAAAGCAGACGTTGGATTTTATTATAGGTAAGGAAGGATAAGGAAGGAAGGAAGATGAATTGCTGCACGATTAGGATTTATCGATTAAATTTGTACGTACATAAGTGTCCTGTATACTCCTGTCCCTTACCGATATCTTACCTTGCTTATATAGGTGACCAAATCTAGGAATAATATTCTTTACACAATCTGATAGGGTGGTTGTGTCAGATTAGCCACAGCACATGCACCGACCAGCCAATAATCACTTGAGAGAAGTGATATAGGTACAAGTGAAATGAAGGGAAGCACTGACATGCAACCTATTTCACCCGATGTGAAGTAGAAAACCGTGACAGTTTCGATAAAAAAAAATTGACTTCCCTTTGGATTGCTGGCAATACCTACTGGAATAAAGGAAAACACAGCCGAGGCTGCTATGTGGTCATCTTACATGCAGTACGATTATACCAACCCAGCTGTATACAATTTAAGTCTAACACCTAGTAAGGGACAAGGAAATGCAACATAGAACTGTCGGTCCTTTCTTAGATCAATTAGGTGGTTTCAATTCAAATTGTATTTCTTTCTGTGGAGGTAGGTAGCCTTATCTACTTATGCTAATTTTTTTACGTTTCAAGTGAAATGAAATCAACATTCCATTTCTTCACATAATGTGCTATACACATTTTTAATATTTTATGTTTATGTTAGTATTATACTAAGCACGTACTCGCTTCATATATATATTTAATTAGAAAAATACAAATAAAAAATCATTGCACAAAAAAAATACATCTCGACCAGGATTTGAACCTGGGTCTCTGGCTTGAGCCGCCAACGCGATAACCAACTACACCACCGGGCCGTTACATATTATCTGCAAATTTTCGATCTATTGCACCTTCATGAATGATGTCGCATAATTTTTGCGATCAGTCAACTTGCACATTCCACATTGTTGTGCTACACACATTTCCACGAACGCGACAAATGATGATACGGACAAATTTTTCGGATGGTCGTCGGAATTGGATAAGTTCTTGATGTTTATGCCGACTTGCTAACACGTGGTAGCATTTTGCAACGAAGTAGAGTGCGGTGAACGAACCAAAGCGTTCTGTCATGTCAGCTGTTTGAAAAATGATTTTAAGCCGCATTTCAGTTTAAAAATCTCAGTCCGATTTCGGTTCTTCGTGTGTTCGGTTCGGTACAATCATGGTGAAAATAAAAACGCTGCTTTCCAAGTCTCGAATACAGCTCGCTCTCGTTCCGGGCCTGGGAGCCTTGATGATCCTGCGTTTGTCGATTTTAATGTACAGAGCCGATATAGAAGACAGTGAGAATAGAGTGCAAGATCGCCCAGTGAATGAACTTAAAAAGTGATTTTATCGTGGTGGGCGGGGGATCGGCGGGCGCTGTCATCGCCAGTAGACTTTCGCAAAACCCACACTGGACTGTACTGCTAGTGGAGGCGGGCGAGGACGAGCACGTACTCAACGACATCCCGATGATGTTTCCCGTCATGCAGACCTCCTCCGGCGACTGGAAGTTCAAGACGGAACCGAACTCTGGATATTGCCTCAGCATGGTGGACGGCAAGTGTAACTGGCCGCGAGGCAAAGTTCTCGGCGGCTCAAGCGTGCTCAACGCTATGCTGTACATCAGAGGCAACAAAAAAGACTACGACAACTGGGCCGCGCTGGGCAACACCGGCTGGTCGTACGATGAGGTCTTGCCGTATTTCAAGAAGTCTGAGGACATGCGCATCCCGGAGTACGTGAACGATACCGATTACCATTCCACCGGTGGATATCTCACGATCGAGAACTTCCGCTACGAGCAGCCGGTGACGTCGAAGCTTTTGGAAGCCGCCAAGCAACTTGGCTACGAGATTCGTGACGTCAACGGAAAGTATCAAACTGGATTCACGCGGTCCCACGCGACAGTTCGCAACGGCCTTCGTTGCAGCACGGCCAAAGCGTTTCTCAGACCAGCCTCGAAGAGGAAGAATCTTCACGTGAGCATGTCTTCTTACGCGAAGAAGATATTGATCGATGAGCACAAGACGGCGTACGGTGTCTTGTTCGATAAGAACGGAGTGGACGTGATAGTGAGGGCTAGCAAGGAGGTAATTCTTTCGGCGGGAGCTATCCAATCACCGCAGCTACTCATGCTGTCAGGAATCGGTGAGAGCAAGCACCTCACGTCGCTCGGCATATATCCCATCCACCACTTGCCGGGAGTCGGTAGGAACCTGCAAGATCACGTAGCGATGGGTGGTCATTCCTTCCTTTTCGACAAACCCGACAGAGACGGGAAGGAATTGTGTTTTAACTTAAAACATGTTTTAACTCTAAAGAGCGTGGTCGATTTCACAGTACACAAGAAGGGGCAGATGTACAGCATGCCGGAGTGTGAAGCGATGGGGTTCGTGAAGAGTAAGTACGCGAGTGTACTGGAGGACTATCCGGACATTCAACTGTTTGTGGCTCCGGTTGCGGACAACATGGACGGCGGCTTGTTCGGTAAGCGCGCCAATGGGCTGAACGACGACACATACGCCGAGCTGTATGAGGATATCCTGTACAAGTCCTCCTTCTCGGTGGCGCCGCTGCTGCTGCAGCCCAAGAGCAGAGGCGTCATCCAGCTTCGCGACGCAAACCCTTATTCGAAGCCGCTCATAAACCCCAATTACTACACACATCCGCAAGATATCAAGGTGATGGTGCGTATTAATTTCACGCTTATCATAATTTAGTGCCTGGACGACAGAGCCCCGCTCGGCGTCTAAGAGATCGCACTACATGACATATTACCTACAGCTTAATATTCTAGCGTTGGAAAAGAAGAAAAAAGATTTTTTTGTGTGAAAACGGATTTTTTCAGGAGTAACACCAATTTAGATAAACTTAAACTTAAAAATAAAACATCGTCTAAATACATAATTTCATTCAAATCCTTAGAGCCCTTTCCAAGAACCCAATTTTATTATATTTAGGTATACGCATAATATAACATACAAGATTAGGTCACTCAAAGTAATTAAACATGGAACTAGCCCGGGTGTGGAAATACTTAGTTCGTGTTTTCGGTCCAGTTTACTGTAACTGGCACGAAAAAAGAGAACCACTGACATGGCACCTAGTTGTTCGTCGATGTAATTTTTTCCTTTCGTAATTCAGTCCTTGAGTTTGTTTGGGCTTGTTTGGAGTAACCTATTTATTGATTTGAGAAGTTCACTGGTTTTTTCTTTGCCCGATTACGGCTTATTATGTTATTTAATTTTCCTATGACCTAGGAAAGCTATCGGTAAGTCTGGTGACCGAGCGACGTGCCAAGTCTTTCTTCTTTCAGCGAATAGGGTTAGCCATTTAAATAGGCAACGCAGCCAGCGTATTGGGCACTGTGGCGGAGTCGGCTGAGTTGGACGAAATATTTTACTTGCTTAATTATTTTAATTTAATTTAATTTATTTATTTTAATTCTTAAATCATATTTTCATCTACGTTTGTATTATATTATATAAAAAAATATATAATAATTTTAGTAATTTCTATGTAAATTTATTTTCCTTAGAGAAAATTATTGATGAATGTAATCCGTTATCAGAGGGGCCCACATGAGAGCACATACTCCAAATTATGCTGGCTATACTGACCGCGAGGAGAACACAGTTAAGGCTGCTACCTTTCAGCCAGTGAGTACGGCGCGGCGGTACTAACTCAGTAGGCTACAACTTGAGCGTACCACCTACGTAATCTGATTGCACTTCACGTTCAGTCATAAAAACTCATTGATGTACTCTTCGCCGATGGTACGGTTCGCCGAAATCACTCTTAGTCGATGGTTGGAAGTATATTAAAAATAATAATTACACGATGGTAACCTCGTCAGTAAGGAAGCAGAGAAGATGTTGAAGTATCTGGATGTGCAGCACGAGGTTACCAAAATGTGGCCCGTCGACTCGACGATCGTTGTGCCCATAGTGCACGCATCGTCCGGAGGTTTCTCTCTTTGGGACCCGACTATCGGTAGCCTGGCTGGGATCGCCCAGCCGCCGGTGGTGGAAACTCCACTTGTTTTTGTATTAATTTTAGATTTTAAGAATGTAAATTATAATTTAAAAAATTAATATTTAAAGAAATGTGTAAATAAATGGAAACAACATACATACATACATACATACATATCGTCACGCCTGTTTCCCGGTGGGGTAGGCAGATACAACGGATCTCCACGTGCCACGATCCTGACACACCTCTGCCGCCTCTTCCACTCTCATAATGTTCTTCATGCATGCTCGTCGGTTACGGGTACTACGCACTTGCCCCTTTTTGAGCACATGCCCGATCTGGTCCAGGTACGTGCGTCTAGGGCGACCCTTCCCGACTCTTCCACTCACATTTGCTTCATAAATTTCTTTCGTTAGTCTCCTAACATCCATTCTTCCAACATGACCGAACCACAGAAGCATCCCTTTCTCAATCCTTGTCACTATATCTTCTTTCAGCCCACAGCGCTCTCGCACTACACTATTTCTCAATCTATCTTTCATTGTAACTCCACACATACTCCTTAGCGCGCGCATTTCCACAGCATTAATCCTGCTTTCATGCTTCTTCTGCCATGCCCAACTTTCACTTTAAATGGAAACAATAATTATATATATGTATTTATTTAATTTAAATATGTTTATTTGTGGGTCATTGATCTAATAAAGGTCTAATTTGAATGGTTCAGATGGAAGGTGCGCGCATAGCATATAATCTGTCGCAAGCGCCCGCGCTGGCGTACCTCCGGCCCCGCCTCAACCCGCGGCGCAACCCCGGCTGCGAACACCACGAGCTCCTCTCAGACGCACACCTCGAGTGCCAGGCCAGTTACACCACCTACTATTATATCCAATGCTTCTAACCTGATATGGTTTCATAGTATGCTTCGACTTTAGATGTGGACGATGTAGGTATACTGCGGCTGCGCGCTAATGCCACTGCGGAGTACGGTTACCATGTGGATGTGGAATCACGCGTAAACACCTGCCACAGACTTATGACCAAAACTGGCCATAGGGCACGACGCAAAAAGAGGGGTTTTAATAATAGAGGTTTTGTGTCTGTATGGCATCTTGGCTACCAAACGGATGGACCGATTTTAAAAAAAAGCTTGAAATAAAAGTAATATTAAATTATAAAAACTCAGAGCTGCACGGGAATTTACTTAGGGGTCACCCGACTCACTATTAACCCCCGCTTTTAAATTTGTAATTTTACTTTTTCACAGCCGTTTCGACCGGCCTTATGAACGTACCAGCCCGTAGGTACGGGTTAAACCCTACTACTCAATAAGGCAAGTGAAATGACGTACAAATTCCCAGCGCACGGGGTTTGGTGGACCGCGATGGCTCCTCTCAAGATGAGAGTATCATCTGTCTTCTCCGTGGGCGAAGGAGTGTGCGGTTATGAAGTAATTAAATGTGGTACCTACAGGCTCGGCACCACACGCTGACCATCTACCATCCGGTCGGCACATGCGCCATGGGACCATCAAGCCACTCCGAGTCGGTCGTCTCCCATACTCTCCGCGTATGTATTGCAAAACTTTTAACTTATCATCATACACATTCAGTCATGCACGGGCGTAGCCAGGTTTCGTTTTCGGGAGGGGTTTTAGAAGTAAAATCAACGCGAATTATTTTACAACATTTATTTTACATCATTCATTCATTACAAAGAAATAAGTAATCTCGCTTGGGAGGGTTCCGACTGTACATTCCCTTTCCGTAATTTTATGATTTTTTTTTAGGTTTTCCTGCAAACTATAAGAGAGGCCCTACATTCCCATTTTTTTTCTAAATTTCAGACTCAGTATTTTCGGAATGCTAGTTTTTTGTATAATTTTTTAAAATACTTCTTAAATTACGTATTTTAAAATTAAGTATGTAAAAATATATTGGTATTCCTTATAACGAGCCATTTTCACTAACATGCCACATTATGCACTTGAATAATTTTTTTAATATTAAATATATACATAGTTGTGGAACAACTGCACAGTTTTAAGTGTAATAATTTGATTGATAGATAAATTGATAATCTACACTGTACAGTTCTCAGTTTTGCCTATCAAAACTGTGAGGTAAAACGGAAGTTATCTATACAAAACATCAAGAAATGAATTTATAAAACATACATAATTTAAAGTATAAAATTTAATATAATAATAATATGACAGGTGCACGGAATCGAGGGGCTGCGCGTGGCGGATGCAAGCATCATGCCCATCATCGTCAACGGCAACACCAACGCGCCAACCATCATGATAGCTGAGAAAGCTAGCGACATGATTCTGCAGGAATGGAGTTTCGGGCCTCATCGCAAGAGAGACTACTGCTCTCACAAGCCACAGGATGCACTCAAACCTATCTGTGCTCATACCTCCCGCAATCATCCACAAGGTCCACAACTCTACCCACCCTTTGCCGAGCCTATTGCAGCCCGACCAAAAATCTCTAATAATTTTGAATCGTACTTTTCGTCATATTCCACGCCTGAGTATGCTGAACAATTGCAAGCGATACTGAACGGTTTGACCCTGACTAGCCAGGAGAGCGAAACGATCAGTCAGCCTGAATCCACGGCTGTTGCTGTCTTTCCGCTGCCCTACGAATTTAATCCATCATCGCTATATGCTGACGTCGCTCAGGACTTTTACGGTTCAAATCTCGAGTATCACGCAGAGCCAGCTATAGATCACCCCGGTTCCACTCGAAAACGCACCGGCAGACCGGCCCAGGTGGATCACTACGCGCATCGACCTCAGCACAATGTGGCCCAACGTGTCGTCGATCGCTCACATCAAGCAGTGTATCCAAACCGGGCGACGATCGACCAGCAAACTTGCGATTACGAAAGCTTCATTCAATCGTTCCGGATATCTCGGCCGACGACGTCGGTTGTGCTTGTGAACGGTGTACCCCGGTTTGCTCTTCAGCCGGATGAATGCGGATATTGCTTTTAAATTTGTAATAAATAAAACCCTACTAATATAATTATTGTTTTTTATTAGGTACTCATAAAGACGATGAGTTTATTAGATACCTGCAGTACGCCTAGGTTAATGTTATCTAATATTTTCCCTTCCTAATATTTTCTTAGTTTAAAATTTTCCCATTTAATAATACCTATTATAAAAAAAACTTACATGTATGTGAATGATTGTATTTATATAACTTTTATTATGAATTTTATGCACTAAAAAGTAAACAATTTCGTACCACAAATAAAATGTATTCAAGAACAATTAAAAAAAAAGTCGCCGAGTGCGAGTTGGACTCGCACACCGAGGGTTCCGTACCATCACTCAACATATTTGTATTATGTATGTACAAAAATAATTATGTTTTGGAAAATCAAGAAACGCCTCAGTAAACACTACAGCAATGGTATGACTGTCAGGCATTCGTGTAAGTAATTGAAATATACAACACGATTCAAATAAGAATAGGATTCTACGAACTGTCAAACTGACAGCACAAACTGTTGTTTGTACGGTCTGCACGCCCGTACGGGTTTACAAGTTTGCGTGTCTTTGTTTCAATAATTTTCAATGATATTTTAGGAAAGATAGGTTATCTATATGACATTCAGTGCTCACACATGGCACGTCCTTGAAAAGTTGAGAGGAAGAACAATTAAGTGATGCGCCGACTCGAATAGTCTTATTCCAATTATTAGAATTATTAGAAAAATAAATACGTGGTCCGGTTGCCTTTTTTTTTATTTTTTTTTATGGAAACTGACACCGTTGGCTACATTTGGGGGGGTAATTGTTGTTCGCGTCCGTGACACCTTAAGGTCTTAAGTACCACAGCTCGTAGGCGCAACCTCCTGATGCAGCTTGCTGCACTTGGAGGCCAGCAGACGAGTCAGCCGGGTTGGTGGACCGAGCAAGCGGAGGAGAGGAGGGGAGTGGATATTATTTCAGCCAACGATGAGGGCTCACTACCCAATTGCACTGTCTCTCGGGCCAGGGAGAGCCAGGTGCAACAGGAGTTATGTCGCTACCTGCCCGCGGATAGTACAGGGGCCCGCCGCGTGCGGTCGCACCAGCCTGCGTCGGGGGCTGCCCTATCAGCCAGCGAAAAATCCTGACGGAGGTGCACCTTGAGGCATGGTGACCTGGGGAGACCGGGGTGCGTCCTCGTCAGGGGGGGGGGGGGGGGGGGGGGCTGGGCGTCCTCTCGTCCCTTGTGACAGTGTTCTTGGAGAGCCCACTTGAACTGTCTTCAATATTACCGCTCCCTAAATCTCGTCTTGCTTGCTCCATTTTTTCATTTCCCTCAAAACTAACCTCATGCCAAGAAACAAAAGGAACAAGACGACAACCTTTTGTCCGCCTCATGGTTTCGCGAGGAATGGTGTTATTGGCTGTCTCTGATCTTCCGCTGAAGTATTGGGCAGATACCCACGCCGGCTGTCTATAAAAAAAAAAACATCACCTACAACCATCCGTGATGTGAGCCCATAACACCGGCTGAACTAGGTGCCATTTCAGTGCTTCCCTTCATTTCATCCATCTACTATTGAAGATAGTAGAGAATTGACCCCAGTGGGCCAAGCTCTACATTTTGATAGCGGACCTTCCTACTTGAAAAGTCCACTATGCATCCTCTTTTGAGTCTCCTTAATATAGGTTCTTCGGTGAGTTGTTCAGGCAGTCTGTTGGGGTGGTGCTGGAGTCGATTCAGGTAGCTTTTGCTGATAGATTGTGTTGCCCAAACTCTTAGCTTAAAAAACGATTTAATCTAGATCTTCCGTGGTCCGGTCAACCCGACTAGGGGGGAAAAAAAATCTCCCGTAGTCCGGTCAACTGTACTATGGAAAAAATTTTCCGTAGTTCGGTTGACCGGACAACTGAACCAGACTACGGGCAAGAAGCGGTCAGTTTCACAGTTCGTAGAATCCTATTCTTATTTGAATCGTGTTGTACGAAAATCTATTTTTGTAAGAACTACAAAATTTAAAATTTTCTGATACTTTGCTTCTTACCAAATTTCATGATTCTAGGTTAACGGGAAATACCCTATAGGTTTTGATTCGATTTGAGTGAGTTTGAGAGTACGAAATCTGATATAGATGGCTGTATATTTTGATTGGGTTGATTTAGAAGCTTGCGTTTTCTACACCTCGAAGGGATCGCAGACCTTAGTATTTCATATTAATTTCAATTTTATATCTTGACCCATGCCTGTGAAAAAGGGTCTTGACATACAAAACAAACAAAACAAAATTTTAATGTCATATAACTAGAAATTTAATTTTCGGATTTTTTCCTTTACTTCTGTGCTGTCAGACCTTGCTTCATACCAAATTTCACGATTCTAGGTTAACGGGAAGTACTTTATAGGTTTTTATTTGATTTGCCAGTAGCAAAACATGTGACATAAATAGCCGTTTATTCATTTCAACTTGATCCTATAAGGGTTCCGTTTTTTCCTCCTTCGAGGTACGGAACCCTAAAAACCCTAATTCCTTGCGTAGGGGTCAATAAGTTGGAGGGCACTGGCGCGTCGTGCGGCCTGCTGGTATATAAAGGTAGCAACATTGAAGTTGTTGACCGCTCGATTGAAGGCCTCGCAGGACTTTGGCCTCTGTAAAAAAGGTTGCATTTTTATTATAAACGCTTGCTGGCCTTGCCTCCGCGCCGCCACCGCCGCCGCCGCCGCTGCTCGCGTTCGCCGACTCCAATGACTCTGGTTAGTTTACTTACAAAGAATGCTATTAAATTCGTCTTTAGTATCTAGGTACAATCCTTTTTTAAACGTTCCACTTTACTTATATGGATACAATAAGAATTTAAAAAGGGCGAAAGGCTAGCCACTTCTCCCCTTGATCCTGGCACAGTCATGCAGTAGGTAAACTGCTGTCTATACGTGCTTTCTTGCTGCTTGATAATTGACCAGAGTTCTTGCAGCACAACACCGATTACTCTGCTTGTATGTATGTGTATTTCACATAATGTAATAAAGTAATTTTTAAAGTAAAACAATATGTTTTTTTTTAATAATACTTCTGCATATTATTTACGCAAATTTTAAACTAAATAATTGTGTTTTTACTCACATACGTTTGGATGCCACAAATTCAATTGGTTATTCTGTTCCTTTTCAAGTACCTGCGTAATAACAAGAGAAATGGCGTGATATCTAAAAAATATTTTCATCAAATCTCTGTTGACTTATGCAAATTTCACAGAATACGGCTTTGGTGCAAAAAATAAAAAATAAAATAAAAAAAACTGAGCATACTTACATCGTTTCAAAATAAAGCCTTAGAACTAATGTAAGTTCCGTTTCGTACATAAAATAAAGCCGTCTCTGAATTTTTATGAAAAAAAAAAGAAATGGCGAGCGCATAACTGCATCGTACGCCACGCACACTGACGAGACGGGGGAATGTGGTCGTTACTGTTACCAAGCGTCCGGGAATACCCGGACCGTCCGGGAGTAGCACACACACTAACATGTATTCATATTTAAAAAATTGATTATGTTTTTTAACTAGATTTTTCATACTGAAGAAGGCTACACAAATCACAAAGGATATTATCCACTCATGTTTTCTTTCATGCATCATTTTTGCTTGCTTTAGCACCGCCTTCAACTCTAGGGTCCGATTTTTTTTTATTTCATACTATTTTGAAAGCGGTTTTTATATTATTTTTTTAAATAGTTTTTTATTTCAGTTTTTTCATAGCATGTTGTTGATTTTTCAAAAACCGCTAAATCAATTTCGATAAAATTTAATGGGACCACCTCTGAAGTATGACCTACCAAACAAAAAAAAATTTCAAAATCGGCCTACAATTGACGGATTAATCGTCTAACCTAACAAACATACAAAAAAAACATACAGTCGAATTGAGAACCCCTTTCTTTTGGGAAGTCGGTTAATAAAAATAAAAATAAATCATGTTTAATATTAATTATATTTAATTATATTAATCTGTCAAGTACAATAATAGTATTTATATTATATTATCCGTTATGTGTAAATGTGCAATTTTATTTATTCCTCTCCTTTACACTTTGGGTGTTGTTAGGTTTCCGTAACCCGTACGGAAGCCTATTACTAAGCCTGTCTGTCCGAGGGCTGTATCTCTAGAACCGTAATAGGTAGCCCGTTGAAATTTTCGCAGAATGTGTTATTATGACGGATATATAACAAATAATAAAAAATAGAAAAATTTTAAAATTAAGGGGGGTTCCCCAATAAACGTGTTTTTTTTTCAATGTTTTTTTTTTGTGGCGGGGAAAACTTGGTGCGCGAGTCCGACTCGCATTTGGCCGGTTTTTTTCTATTTAGGTGGGTTTTCTACTGTTGCCGCAGTGGTCGTCTTGATGGGCTTCAGTGTGGGCATGGGCGTCTCCGCTCTTCTGATCAAATAGGGCAACTTGGCATTGGCGTTGAGGCTCAGATGGTCCGACAAGTAAATTGTACTGGTGGTGACGTTGCTCAAAGGCAAGTCGGTCAAGATGTGATCGGGAGATGTGCCGTCTTCGAGGGACGTGGCCAGCGGTACGGCCGACTCTAGTCGCATATCGGGCATGATGGTGCGCCACGTCGGTAGCTGGGCCAGCATGGTGGCGTGGTCGAGGTTGAAATCGCCGGCCAGAATAAAGTTACGATAAAAACTGCTGCCCGCGTGGTCCTTTTGCTCCGCCTTGATCGCGGCGAGGGCGCGGGTGACGGCGTCAATGTTGTGCTGGTCGGAGTAGCCTGCCCTATTCGACCATTCGCCGTGTATATTGGCCAATACCAACATTTGCGTCATCAGACGTCCATTCATGATGAAGATACCCTTTAATTCTGCGGGGTCGTCAATGGGAACGAACAGTGTACGGACCAATTGAAAGGGAATTCTGTTGAGGATGAAGCCGGCGCTCAGGTAATAGCCGCGACGACGGTGCGGGTGCGGAGCGATCGAATGAAGCACAGCGATCGTGCGATTGGGTAAAACGAACGCCTGAATACTGCCCAATCCCACCGTCCACAAGTTTTGACGCACGTCCAATTCTTGCACCATCATAACGTCCCAAAAGGGGCCCTCGCAGGCCGAAAGCTCGAGATGGCTGTTCAGGTCGCGATGTTTAAAGTTGCGAGTGGTAATGTGCAGTTCGTAGCCGTTTTCGGTGGGGCTGAGACACTGCACCGCCCCGTCCTTCGAGCCGAGCTCCGAAAAGGAAGATTCGGGTTGCATCGGAGGAGGCCGCGCTACCCACGTCGGGGCTACTAAGATAAAAAGTAAACCCGAAATGCAAATATCTATATTATAAAATTTATAAAATAAAATCGAAAAACCCATGATATGTCATTGGAAAAACCAGAACGAAATAAACAAAACGAGACAGAGCGGGACGGCGCTCTACGAAACTTTCTTACCACGTTTCTCCCAAACGGCGCACTATTTCTTAGGAATTTATATGTAACTCCATTCCTTGACCTCGGGAATCGCGAAAAACTTGAGAAAATATGATATCGGGTGTGTAATTTTTGTATAATAAGCAAAATAAAATCACAAATTCGAATTTCGAGCCAAAATAGAGCGAACTCATTGTCTATGTCAGTGCTATGTCAAAATATAAAAAAGTCGTGACATTTCGTTGAGGCCGATTTACACTTAGTAAGTATAGTACCGAGTTAAGTTGATGTTCTATACCAATAGTGAGACTATGGATCAGTGGCGGCTGGTGACTTCAGTGACCGGTAGTGCGCTAAGTACTTAAATACCTACCTACTTAAATACCAAATTTCCCAACAAATTCCCGTCATGTTATTTTAAGATCGGGACTTCCGAATTGTTTAAACGCCTGCGTTTTATTATGTACGTACCTAGTATGAATATTCTAAAGACACTAAATGAGCTGCAAAAAACAAGAAAAAAAAAAACCAAACAAGTTTTTTAACACATTTTTAGTACCTTTATGAACACACCCATAGACCACAACACTACTTCAGCTTTCAAAAAGAAAAAGTAGTAATATCCCGAAAATAATTAAAAAAAAATATATAAAAATAAAAGCATTTGAAAAGTAGGAATTGAACCCCGGATCACCTGATTGTAAAACCTTACCTTTCCAACTCTTAGGCAAATATCGGCACCATTTAATTCACAGTATCACGTGACATAAAGCACAAAATCTAACCATATCCGATTTTAAATATTCGCGCGCTAACGGGTATGTGACATCACATGACAGCGCGCTAACTCTAGCTAGCTGCTGGCGCGTGCACAGTACTCACACTCACACACACACCAATGCAATTGTACAAGTGCGGGTGAGACAGATCGGGCGTATGCAGTGCGACGTCACCCGTGCGCTTACACACAGACACTACACGATATTGTTAGTACGTGCCAGCTTTGATTAACAGATCTGTAGACGGACTACGGACTCGTGCAAAACGAATCGTTCGCGACGTGTCGCACGCGCGGCTATTCACGATATAGCGTCCTTGTTTGGTGCTCGTGCGCCGCACGCAGAACTCCATTTCGGTCCATACTATTTCTATGAAGTATCTTTTGTCTCACGCGCCAGCAGTGTTTTGCCGATCCCCATACATTCAGTATGGGAGACCCGCGTGCGCGTTTCGATTCCGCTCGGCGCGCACGTTTACTCGCAAAAAAGTGCCTTGTGATCTATAAAATAAGGTCGAATTCACATTCTTATTTATTTGGAGTACGATCTTTATGGTTTTAATGTAGGTATGTTGTAACATATTATTTATTTTGAGTGAAGTAAAGACTTCTCGTGGTACGGTAGTGGGGCGCACGAGCGTACTTTAGGACCAGCCGCCAGTGCTATGGATACTAGCAGTAAAACAAATAAAACGTAAAACGATAAAATAGTAACAATATCGATATCGACTCTATCGATAACATAATATAATCATCATCTGTCTATCTATCATCTATCTGTCTGTCTGCCTACTGTTTTCAAGGTTCATTTTCATTGGTTGTTCTGGAACTACTACCGCCGTCAAGAGACACAGACTAAAAAGAAATTTGGAACTAACGATAAAACAGTAACAATATCGATAGGACTTGAAACAATTAAAGTGGAAACACTGGTCGCGGCTACTTTGTGACTAGAGTACAGTCAATCTCGACATCAGCAGATTGTTCAATTTGCTGTTCAGCAGATCCCAGCGTAAGTCTTCGATCATAAAAAATATTAAGATTCCGCATGTCAGTGCGATTCGTGCCCCACCAAAAATACGTGCAATTCAAATAATACGTGCATCGCCCGCTCATTCTGCCATCGACCGCCAGCGCGAGAGCAGTTGCTTCAGCGTCTTCAATATTACACAAATGCCGGCTTCAAGCCTCTGCATAGCATACGAGAGCATCTGGCATTATATTTCAAGAGTGAAAACCCCTTCAAATACAATATTTTATAAGAAATAGTAAAAATTTTTACTTCATACATTTAATGTGTTTGGATAAAGTGGAGATGGCTTCTTTAAAATTATATTTTCTTACGTACACCACCTTTGAAAACGGTATCACCGGATTCCCAAAAGAATTAATTTATAATATATATTTCTTACTATATTAGATGGCAATTGGAAAAGCTACAATAAAATCAACAAAATACCAGAACTCTTAAACATAATTTTTATTTACAGATTTTTGCTTGTGTTTTTTTTTTTTTTATTGAAAGCGCGACATGTGGCGCCGAAGCACCCATAAGATGTCTAAAGACGCCCATGGACATCTGGTCGTATGCGGGACAGGTGCCTATTCACGCCCCTCTTGAAGGACCTGAGACTGTACTTGGGGGGGGGGGGGGGGGGGGGGGGGGAAATATATAGACAGGAGAGCGTCCCAGAGTGTACCGGTTCTATAGAGGTAAAATCTGCAGAAGAGGTTGGTACGCGTTGGTAGAGGTTGGTAAGTCCAGCGTGTGGGGATGCAATCCTTTTTAACAAATTCCTCATTTCACATAATTTCCCTTTTAAAAGCTGATATTTGGCAGAGCCATCCCACAGGTACTCCAAGCATGACCTGGTCTGCGATTTGTGCAAAAGGACTCACGTGCACAAGAAATTTACGTGTTTCTTTCTTGGTTGGTTCTTGTTTGATTCTTACAGATTTTAAATATAATATTTATTTGCTTTATGAAAGGTATATGACAAAGTTGTTCAAAAAAGTTAACTTCAAAGGGAGGAATACGAAAATATGAAAAACTGGTCTCGTTTAAATAGTTAGTGAGAAATTATTATTTAGGTTGACCGCAAAATTAAATTTGTAATATATTTATGTATCACAAGATTAATCTTGAGATGAACTTAATTTACATTATGGGTGTGGCTTTGAAGTGGGAGGTGGTGGGTGGGGGTGAGAAATGTTATTATCTTTATAACCAGTTTGGTGGTTTAAAAAAATTTATCAGGGTTAATTTATAGAAGATGCGTCACTACGCTCCGCGTCTTCTATAAATTAACCGTAACCTAATAGGGACCATGTCGAGGCAGCTCGTGTCGTTTTTGCATACATGTCTATTCAAAATCAATGTTTTTGTTCCACTTCAAAGCCACGCCCCCATCGTATTTGTGCGGAACCCTCGGTTTGTGGGTTCGACTCGACTTGGTCTGTGTTTAGTAGTAACATATTGGCTTTATTTCTAGTAGCCACTTCACACTACTAAAGCTACAATTTATATTATTGTCATTTTGAGGAAGAAAGACAGGAGATGAACGAATTATTTAAAATCTTAATTTAAGCATATCTGTCAAATTTTAGGTGATTTTAGTTGCAAGTGACTTATGACACGTCTAAACTCTAAACTCGGAAAAAATTGACAAATGCGTTGTCACCGCACCGCAAAAAAGGCAAGAATTCCACCGCCGCTCCGCCGCGCTCTAAACCTGAAGAACTGAATATATCTTCGCGGTATCCACCCCGGAATCTGGTCAGTGGCTAAACGTCGTTCCATCTCCACATACAGGCACACTGCTCGATGATACAACCATGAGGCTCTCGGTTGCTCTTCGGCTTGGTTGCGACGTGTGCCAACCGCATGTTTGTGCCTGCGGCGCTGCCGTCGACTCGAAGGGACGTCATGGACTGAGCTGCACTAAAAGTGCTGGGAGATTTTCTAGACACGCCACGCTTAATTCCATAATAAAAAGGGCACTCAGTTCCATCGATGTTCCTTGTATCCTGGAACCAGTCGGTTTATTTAGAGACGACGGTAAGCGCCCAGATGGGATGACTTTGATCCCATGGGCCAAGGGCAGGTCTCTCGTGTGGGACGCCACCTGCGTCGACACCATGGCAGCTTCATATTTGAGCCAAACATGTAAGATGCCTGGTGCCGCCGCGGAGGCTGCCGCGCGGAACAAACACAGTAAATATTCAGAAATTAAAAAATCTTACGAATTTTTGGCTTTCTCCGTCGAAACTTTAGGCCCCTGGAGTAAGGAAGTAAAAAATCTTGTGCACACTTTAGGCTCAAAATTAAAAATTATATCGGGCGACCCTCGTTCAGGAGTTTATCTCAAACAGAGGGTCAGCATCGCCATCCAGCGTGGGAATGCAGCGAGTATGCTGGGAACACTCAGCTCCATCCCCAGGCAAAATTTCAGTGAAATATTTTATATAGTTATGTAAGTAGTTTGTTTAGCATTTTAATTTTGTATTCATTGTATATCAAATAAATCTCTATATATTGATGCGTTTGAATATTTTATAAAATAATTCACTCATCGTCCATAGGTTTACTTACACAAATAAACGAAAAAAAATCCAATAAATGTTTTTCATAATAAAAAGTAAAAAGCCACCTCCATAGTTTTGAGCCGTTGAAGCAAGCGGCAATTTATCGATCGACTACGTGCGACATTCCCTTGTTTTGGAACACGTAAATGTTTGCGTGGAGCGTGCAGGCAAGCGATACGGGATTACTGCGCGTGGAAAAAGGATGACACAATATCGCTGCGATCTCTTGAGATGGTCGGTCCTGTATTACGCGATACGCACACTACCATAACCACGGTGTCTCGTTTTAGTAATAATTGAAGTATGAAGTGCGGAGTCCAGAACTATTTTTTCCGTCTACGGCGTAAGTAGCCTATTTCAGGAAAACAAAAAACTTTATGAATAAGTCGTGACATTTCTTTGGTTTTGTACACAGACTAGAGTCTGTGGTTTTGTATAATATTTAATAAACACTACACTTGGCTGTATGGGCGAAAAACGAAAAAAAAAATTTTTTTGTTGACGTGACGGTGGTTTCTTTTGTTTTGTTCGTTCATATTTGGTTCAAATTCTCAAATTACATGACACTGGCCAGAATGTATTAAAAAGACGATTGCAAAAAAAATCATACGTTCAAATCATTTCAAATCGGTTTGTATCACAGAGCATGAAATACTACTGCGGGCGCAGTAGTAATGCGCGCGCAGTTCCATGCTCTGTGGTTTGTTTGGATCATCGTGGGTTGGATGGAGTTGTGGCGTTTGTTTGGCCTTCGGAATGCCTAGAATCGTATGAAATAACGTTAGGTATTTTGGGTGTTGGGGTAAAGAAAACGTAGAAAAAATTCTACTCTCTCTATACTTCTTATAAATGGGAACGTCTGCCTGTATGTATGTATGTTTGAAGTAAAATCTGGAACCACTGAACAGATTTTGATGCGGTTTGCACCAATGTAAAGAGTAGTTCTTGAGGCTCACTATAGGCTAAATATACCATCACGCTAAATAGCCATAGGGCTGAGCTGTATCAAAGAAAGTATAGTATGGACAGGAGAGAGAGAGAGAGAATAAAAGAGAAGCAATTGTTTATGATAATATTTGTGTTTAATCTGATTTGCTATTAAACCGAGTCTACCGCGAGCGAAGCCGCGGGCAAAACCTAGTTACGTATATTCGTCACTTATTTTATTTCAAATAACTTTCGACCACCTCGGGGTCTTTGGAGTCGAACTGTCGCACGACCTAAAATTTCGGCGCCATATCGAGGGCAAGGCCAAGCTGGCTTCCAAAAAGCTGGGCGTACTCAATAAGGTGCGACGGTACTTCACGCCGGGCCAAAGGCGGCTTTTGTATAAAACGCAGATTAAGTCTTGCTTGGAGTACTGCTCGCACTTGTGGGATGGCTCAGCGAAATACCAGCTTGCGCCTTTGGATTCGATCCAGCATCGAGCCGGCGACTAGTGGGTGACCCCGACCTGTCCCGCGATCTAGAACCACTGCAACTCCGTAGGGATGTCGGCGCCCTAAGTGTGTTCTATCGCTTATTCCATGGGGAATGCTCGGAGGAGCTGTTTAACGCGATCCCGCCCTCCCCTTTCCACCTCCGCACAACGCGCACTTGGCAGGGAATGCATCCCTATACGCTTGGGCTTACCACGGATGCGTACCAATCGGTTCTTCAGATCTTTCCTCCACAGAACTGGTAAACTCTGGAACGCTCTCCCTTCTCACATATTTCCCCCCAAGTATAGTCTCGGGTCCTTCAAGAGAGGCGTGAATAGGCACCTGTCATGCTAGCATGACATTCGCAACCCCCGCATACACGAGAACTATTTTAAATATTCACACTGCAAGATAAAGACGACTCATGCATATCATAACTCGCATGACGGAAAATAAAAAAAAAATCATAACTCCCAAATTTTCACTTTTCTTCAAACAATCAAAAAAACATCCGTAGATATTGAGCCAATCTACAATATAAAAATTGAAAAGTTTAAAATATATATTTAGAAATATATTTAAACGTTACCTTTTTAAACCCCCTAAAAACGGCTATTTTAAGCGTTTTTTTGCGATTTTCTCAAAAGCTCTCAAACTTTTGTAATTTTTTTTTCACAATCAGCTCTCGTCGATGCGCGTCATCCCAAATTACGCCCTAAAATTCACGACATCACGGCGAATTCGTACTCTCGCTGGAAATCGGGGACTATACTGAAGCGATCGAAAAGCCATTTTCAATGTCAATATCATCTAACATGTTACGCAGTGTAATGACGTTTTATGCTATGTACGGAAATACGTTTTTTAGTTCAGAGAATTAAGAACTGTTTTTTTTTTGTCCGGAAATGCTCTAAAGAAAAAGTGGCCACCCTAGTGGTCGTACGAGCAAGCAGCCGCGACGCGTCCGCATGGGAAAGAATGACACACAGGGCCATACATAAATAAGGCCGTGTACCGTAATTCTCGCCGTAATTTTATGACTGCCCAAACGTTTTGTACCGTAACATTCTTAGCAAAGCTAATAAAATATGCATGCTAAATACAAGTATTACATTCCTTCTAATGACGAACGATATACCTACATAATTCCAGAAAGATAGAAAAATATATTTATAATTGCTAAAGTTTTAAAATAAATTATTCTCTCGTAGGACCCAAAGTATGTAGGGAGCTGAATAGCTAAACTACAAGTGAAAGTAAAAACATTTTTTTTTCTATATAATCCGTTATGGGTGACTGGGTCAGAAGGGCCAAATCACATGCTTCGACCAGCCAATATCACCTCCGAGCCTCAGCGCCATACTGGCTATTTTTAGGGTTCCGTACCTCAAAGGAGGAAAAAACGTAACCCATATAGGATCAATTTATTGTCCGTCTGGCTGGCTGGCTGGCTGTTTGTCTGTCGGTCTGTCAAGACCCTTTTTCTCAGGTTCAGGTAGAGGTATCAAGTTGAAATTAATATCAAATACTAAGGTCTACGTTTCCTCAGAGGTGAAAAAAAAAATAAAGCTTCTAAGTCAACGCAATCACTAGTTTTTATTGAAACCGTATATGGCGCCGAGCCACCCATAAGGTGTCTAACGACGCCCGTGGGCATTCGGTCGTATGCGGAGGTTGCGAATGCCATGCCGGCCTGCTATACTGGACTAGAGGAGAATACAGCCGAGGTTGTGCAGGCACAGCCATCTTATATCCAGTACGGTGGTACCAAATCAGTCAGCTACAATTTGAGCCTACGACCTAGTGAGGGGCAAGGGAAGGGGGACCTACAGTTTTACACCGGTTCCGAAGAGTGAAGCAGCAGGTATGCACGTAAATTTTTCGTCAAACTTATTGATACACGCCGACCGGATTCGAATCTCGGACCTCACGCAAGAGAAGCCGACGCACGCTCAGACCACTCGACCACCCGGCGCGAATAAATAAGGAAGATTAGATTTTCTTTAGATTTTGAAAATGTATTTGTTTTTTATTTTGTTCTTCTATCCTGGATCAGCCTGTAAGTAAAAGGTGTCTTGTTTAGGGTTTAAGCTGGTGTCTAGTCTAGCCTGGCTAGCTACAGGCAGGTGTGTCGGATACACCCTTGCCAAAGTTCAACGCGGCAGATGCATCAAAAGACAGGTGATGTCTTTTATGTTCCACAACATTTTCTTTATACGTTGGTATAACGTCTCTGCTGTTCTGTATAAACGTATGCTCCTTTATAACTTGAAAGCGGCTTAACAGATTTTCATGAGATTCTCTTCAGTACAATATTAAATTTATCTGAATGTCTGTAGGATCGCAAACAAGACACCTACTCACCACGTGCTGTAAAAATATCAGCCAGTGTAATAAGCTGCAACCACAGATCGGAAAATATTATGGCTAGATGTGGGATCTCACGTAGCGTCTGCCGGCGTATTGATGGCTAAAGAGATGGTCATAATAAGGCATATAATATGCATTTCATGTTTCATTAATGGTTGAAATCACTACACCACTGGCGTAGCAGCGGTGTCGCCAACATTAATACCAATGACAGACGGCCTATAGTCCGGCGCGCGGCGGTCTAGATAGTAGGTAGATAAAACTCTTGCTCGGGTTGCGGTAATGTTTTTATATTTCCGTATCAAAATAAAAAAATCTAAATCAAAATCTTTATTGTTTTTGCAGTTTTTTTACAGTGTCTCCATTACGGGTTTTCTGAATATGCAAAATGCCTGAATGGGCGTACAATACAGCCTTAACATGCATAGAGCCATGCAAGGCTGGCTTTACAAAAATATAATTTACAATTTATCCATTAAAAAAAAAATACAATACACGATAACCTATTAAAAAAATTTCACAAATTCGTTCACTTTATAAAAGCACTTTATCCCGTAAGGAAGCCTATTACTAAGCCTACGCCGTCTATCTGTCTGTCTGTCTGTCTGCCTGTCCTAATGCATCTTTGGAAGCGTAATAGCTAGCCTAAATATGTGTTAATTAAGTTACTAGCTGTGCCCGCGACTACGTCCGCGTGGACTTGATCTTTCTCAGCCTGTTATAAAACGCAACGTGACTCTGTCTATCCGTTCGTTAGTATGATTGTTTTGGTGTTTTTTAATTGGCTACCGAGGGTTCCGTATCGCCATGTCACGGCTAGCGCCACTCACGCCATCTCGATGGCGTGTTATGAAATGCTTCATATTATTTAAATGTCATGATTAGTTGAAATGCTTCATAATCTATTCGGTAGATGGCGCGCGCGCATACACTTTTTGGTTTTGTTCTATGGGAACCCCGTTATTTTTTTTACTTTTTTTAGCGTTCCGTATCCGGTACGGGGCCCTATTACTAAGCCTACGCCGTCTGTCTGTCTGTCTGTCTGTCTGCCTGTCCTATTGCATCTTGGAAGCGTAATAGCTAGCCTAAATATGTGTTATTAAGTTACTAGCTGTGCCCGCGACTACGTCCGCGTGGACTTGATCTTTCTCAGCCTGTTATAAAACGCAACGTGACTCTGTCTGTCCGTTCGTTAGTATGATTCAATTGTTTTTGTGTTTTTTAATTGGCTACCGAGGGTTCCGTATCGCCATGTCACGGCTAGCAACACTCACGCCATCTAGATGGCGTGTTATGAAATGCTTCATATTAGTTAAATGTCATGATTAGTTCAAATGCTTCATAATCTATTCGGTAGATGGCGCGCGCGCATACACTTTTTGGTTTTGTTCTATGGGAACCCCGTTATTTTTTTTACTTTTTTTAGGGTTCCGTATCCGGTACGGGACCCTATTACTAAGTCTACGCCGTCTGTCTGTCTGTCTGTCTGCCTGTCTGTCTGTCTGTCTGTCTGCCTGTCTGTCTGTCTGTCCGTCCGTCCGTGTGTTCGAGGGCTGTATCTCTTGAACCGTAATAGGTAACCGTATACCGTAAAATTCACGGGGGTTCCCATAGAAGAAACTAAATAAGTGTATGCGCGCCATCTACCGAAAAGACTATGAAACATTTTAACTAATCATGAATTTGAACTAATATGAAGCATTTCATAAACACGCCATAGATGGCGTGAGTGGCGTTGACAATGACATGGCGATACGGAACCCTTGGTGCGCGAGTTTGACTCGCACTTGGCCGGTTTTCTTATTTTTATTATTTGTTGTTATATGGGCCATAATGACACATATTCTGTGACAATTCAACGGGCTACCTATTACGGTTCAAAAGATACAGCCCTCGGACAGACAGACGGACGGACGGACGGACAGACAGACATACAGACGGCGTAGGCTTAGTAATAGTGTCCCGTACCGGATACGGAACCCTAAAAATTAAATGAAAGGATAAAAGAACTCATAAAAATCTAATTACCAGATAACAGCGCCATCTGTCATTCATTAGTCGACTTATTAAATATACAAACAATTTTATCTGAAGACGACAAATTGGTCGAAATATAATAAAAAATATGTGTTTTTTTATTAAGTAATATAAAATTATAAAAACAGATAAAAACTGCACACACGAAATTTTTCACCCTCATCAGTCTACAGCCGTGTTTCTTTTCCAATATGTAACAGAAGATCCGCGCGACGACGACGCCGCGACGACGCGTCGGCGCTGCGAGCGACGCGGCGCTGCGGCGCGGTGGTGTGGTGCTATAAGATATTTTCTAACTAAACTTAAAAAATTTATATCTTTTGATTCTGTGGGTTGATTTTGATGAAATAAACTCTAAATGTTACTCAGAATAAAGCTTCATTTTTTTTAGTAATTAGATTTTGAATCCAAGGAGTGGTTTTTGCGTGATGCGCGCACAAACGAACAAAGAAACCGACAAACCGACAAACTGACAAACATACAAACCGACAGACAAAAATTTCTAAAAATATTTTTTTACGTTCTGTTACTTATTCCTTCCGTCTCCCTGTTTTTGTTTTTAAAAATAATTAATGTGCAGACATGGTACGTCTACGATTTTATTATATGTATATATTACGGCGGATATAACAACAAATAATAAATAAAAAATAGAAAAAGTAAACAATTATGGGGATTCCCATACAAGAAACGTCTTTTTGAAATGTTTTTTTGTGGTGCGGAAATCTCGGTATACGCGAGTCCGACTCGCACTTGGCCGGTTTTTTTTAGTTACTTAGAACAATTAATTTACCGGTTCACCCGGTGTTATGGGCTGACATCACGGATGTTGTAGGTGATATGATAGCCAACAGTGTGAGTTGCCATAAAAAAACATCGAATATCCCCACACGTTTGGTGTAGGTACCAGGGATGTTGCGGATGCGATTTATTTGACATCCGCGGACACGGATGCAGATGCGGATTTTTGGACGCTCACATCCGCGGATGCGGATGCGGATGCGGATGTTAACAAGATTGCTTGAAGAGCCGGTTAGTTTAAGTCCTTGAATAAAAGAGATTATGCTTTTAATATCTTTTATTGATCAATAAATTTTTAGTAAGAAAATTTCAAGATTGTATTGTATTTAATGAAAAGTAGCTTGGCTGCCTTTTAAGACTCCGGCCTGTTTCGGAGGGGATCATATATCAAACCTGCGCCACTGAATAATTGCTCGCTGGGAACGCTGCCTGGTGGGGGCGATAAATATTTGCGTGCAATTCCGGATAGTATTTTTAGCTCATATCATAACTCTCAACCTGCAGTACATCCGCATCCGCATGAGTTCCGCATCGATTTAATGCGGATGCGAATGCAGATGCGGATGTAAAAATCAATGCGGATGGTCCGCATTTACGGATGCGGATGCGAATATCCGCAACATCCCTGGTAGGTACCATTCTTGCGCGCATTGAGTGTGCGCAGGGATGGCAACATCCTCTGCTAAGCGGTAACCGTCCGCATAATGCAGCGCATGATGTTTGATCGTGCGCACAATCTAGCCACTAATCCTTAGATCTTTTGGATTTGTCGCGCGCGCGCGCGCCTATCGTTCGTCGGTTTATATCGAGTGCCGCCCGCGGGATCTCTCTATGAAATCTCTATTGACTTAAACTGCAGCCACCAACAGGACTAGATGAGCCTTTTTCATACATCACGACCGAAAAAATATGTCACCGACCAAATCAGCTTAAAAGCTGAGTTCACAATAATTAGTGATGCTTGTGTTGTATGGCTCACCTTATTTTATTTTATTTATTTATTTATATTAAACACCAACAGAGTACACACAGCATTAAAACATAAAAGACTCATCACACAAATAGTACATAGTAATATGTGCACCCCAATGACAGGTGAGCACAGCAAGCTTAATACGGATATAAAAACTAATATATAAAAGTAAAATACAGAAACAAAGACTTAAATCAAAATAAAACAACGACAACAACTACATCTTCAATACAAAACTAAAAGGCTAAAAACTAAAAAACTAAAAAAAACAAATACAAATAGAACACAAAAAACTATTATTGTCTTATGTCCGCAAATACGCCAGTGAGGAGCGTTAGCACATTCATATTATTTTTTCGTCCACTAGATTTGGAGAAAATAAGCTGTGACAGACGGATAGACAGAGACGAGAGTCATCCTATAAGGGTTTAGTTTTTCCACATTTGAGGAACGGAACCCGAAAACGGCCAAGTGCGAGTCCTATCACGTAATTGTTGCTTTACTTAAGAGGTTTCACTTTAATCACACAAATTTGGACGTATGGATACGGAACCCTACAAATAGTTTCGTTTGAACAGACCCAGCTCCTCGCTGTGTAATTTCAGCCTCATATTCGAACTAGAAGCGACAAGGTTCCTCTGGTAGCAGACAGCAGTGTGCTGATGTTTTCGCCTGTAGTGAGACTCTTTGAAGCAGACCGCAAGGAAAAGAGGGCGCCGCGTCGCATTCCGGCTACAACAACAGTGCATCACTCAACCACTGATAATTTATAGTAGTCTAGATAAGACTTTTTCACACATCACTCCCGAAAAAACATGTTACTGACCAAATCAGCTTAAAAGCTGTTTTGTTGCTTATTTCGCTTTTGCAGCTTATCGTGTTTTAACCGAATGCCGTCGACTTATATGCCGAACGCGACCGAATAAATCGCTCTCCGGTGGTGGTGCCGGAGCGCCATTTACGGACATGAGACGGCTTGTATGATGTAGCTGTGCACTTGTGTTGTACTTACCTATCGTCGAGATAATACAAATATCGTAGGCAAGATTGTCTGCTATTACGCGAGTGCGGAGCTTTCGCGCATTCATAACATGAGATGGATTTAAAATGCGATCCTTTGAATGTATTCGTGCTGACAAATGCACGTGAAGGCACGCACACTTGTTTAACGACTGGGAACATGTTTCATGGCGCTTTGCCTATTCTAAACATTGAGTTTGGTGGCCTCAACGTCCGCGGAAGCAGGGCTGACAGTGGTGTTTATTGTTTATTGTTTATTTAGCATCTATTGGCAGTACACTGCGCTCAGATTTGTCATATTTACATGCCATTGTAACATTCCGCCAGTTCGATTATCACAGTGAAGAAGAACTGACAGGAAACTTCACTGGAAATGTTTTCAATGTAGGTAGGTACACTTAGTCTACTTTACAAAAATGTTTGCCACTGCCTAGACACGCATGTGCTGATTTATGATGGATGACAGATGCAGCAATTCATGACAAAGTGAAAACATTCTTACTATGAAATTGTATGAAATTGTATGTGGTGTAATCGGTGTGACCATGCCATTAGTTTTCGGGGAGATATCTAGAAATAAATAAAAAAGCTATGAGAATGCCATTAAAGCCCACACTCATTTATTTAGTTGCATTAAAATTAAAGAAGCAATTTCCTGTTTTTCTTTGAAAACTATCTACTAAGTCCCACTAACGGAACACAAATATTTAGCTCTTATGATCTGTGTTCTCACTGATAAGAGCAAAAATACCGAATGAAAGAAAAATTTTATGTTCATGATTAAAAACCTATGTATAGAGATAATATAAGGATTAAGGACGAGCCCTCATTGTATATTTTTATAGAGGGAATCATCATTCTAAATATTATTAACGAGGTAAATATTATTACTTTCAAACTCCGACCACTTTTATAGATTATCAAAATGTCCATTTGCTCGGTAACGATTGATTCAGTCAACCAGTTTGGCAACCCTGAGGAGTGGAGCAGCAGCGGTGGTGTGGTAGCGATTCGCAAACATGGACCCTCCGCCTCCGCCCCGTCCGCTCCGACCAATTCCCGCTGTTTGCATTCCGGTGTGATGGACGCTCTGCGAATTTTTATTACTGTTTCCAGCACAAAGTAAAAATTAAATATCGCTTTTGCTTGTGTACCGCCAGTAGCAGCACCACTCCCGTCGTCCCCGCCGCCGCCCGGCGCTCCAGCGCGCTTGTACTTCCGCTATCCACTCACCACTTAGTTTTTTTTTATGGAAACATACACGGTTGGCTACATCACCTACAACATCCGTGATGTCAGCCCATAACAACGGGTGAACTAGGTGCCATGTCAGTGTTTCCCCTCATTTCATGTCCGTACCAAGATGCACTAGGGAAGGAGAAGATAGTAGAGAGGTGTTAGTTTAGGCAAACCGTTTACCTCGTCACTAACTGGTCATCGAAGTAAGCCTCGCGACCCATGACTATTTAGTTGTTCCTCCTCCCGCCTAACCCCGAACTGGCGACACATGCACCTATGTATGTAAGCCTGGATGTAAGATGACCTCAGAGAAGCCTCTCCTCTAGTTGTATTCTCCTCTGGTCCAGTATAACCAGCAATCCAGGGAAGTCTCCGGTATGGCACCTACCTTCTCGGAGGTGATATTGGCTGGTCGGAGCATGTTCGCTCAGCTCCGACACAGCTTCCCATATCGGATTACATAAAAAAAATCCAAGTAAAAGGCAATTAAAAAGTGGGACAGATCGTAGAAGTGTTTTTCTAGTTGTACCTAATTTAGTAAGCGCTCATTTAAATAATAATTGATCTTCCCTTCTTCTAAGTACGCATGTCTCATGTTTTACTAGAAATTATTGTTAGTAACAACTCCTCTGTGCCAAACTCTCCTCTCTCTCCTCCGTGATGTGGCAGCAAGCGCCCTCGGGCGTTTCTATAGATCGCGGAGGAGGTAGATGGTAGACGTCCTTCATGCCTTCCTCCTCCTTTGAGCTGGTTGATGGCGAGGTAACTGGTAAACTACTCGCAGAAGAAGGTTAAAAGCTGCCAACTACAAACTTCTTTTGCTAATAGAGGACCTGTAAGAAAGGAAAATAGGTTACTTTAAACATTACCTACTTTAAAGGGGGAATTATTTAATAATTAAATCTCTTTGTTGTCGTCTCAAGATCCTGGATGCAACCTTTCTTTATATAAAAATAGTTAACAATATCAGGGACTCCTATGCTTTTAGACAAAATTACTTTTTATCCGGGAAAAAGGAGGGTTCGGTTTTTACCCGACTGCGCGTCGAAAAAAAGAGGGTGATGTTTTTCGAGTGGATGCGCATATGATGTACATATGTATGTATGCATGCATGTATTTCTATTTTAGTGTCATGCCCTTTAACCTAAATGGCTTGATGGATTTTAACATGTGAGTTGGATTCATTGGATTCGTCTCCCGCGCGAGTATAGGGTCATAGGGTAAATTTTTTCAATAAATAAAAACCGGCCAAGTGCGAGTCGGACTCGCGCACCGAGGTTTCCGCACTACAGAAAAAAAAACATTGAATAAAAACACGTTTCTTGTATGTGAACCCCCCTTAATTTTTTCTTTTTTATATTTTTTATTATTTGTTATTATATCTCCATAATAAATAACACATATTCTGTGAAAATTTCAACGGGCTACCTAACCTATTACGGTTCAAGAGATACAGCCCTCGGACAGACGGACGGACGGACAGACAGACAGACAGACGGCGTAGGCTTAGTAATAGGCTTCCGTACGGCGGCATACGGAAACCTAAAAACAACTGTGTTTTTAAACAAGACGTATTCGGTAGCTTATTATTACTTGTTGTTTGCACCAAGTTTGACGATAATAGAGTAAAAAAAAATGTATCTAGTACCCGAAAGGGTATTCTACATCTGAAAAATTTACATTACATAAATCACGATTATGTCAAAAATTATGTCAAAGTTTCACATACTTATATAATTAGTTTTCTGTGAAATCCACAAAAGTACCACCTAACATGTAATGTAACACCGTGTACATAGGTACGAGCTCAGATCAGGGTACGAGTATATCTTCACACCTGAAGCCGCCACAAGCGGCCATTGCTTTTCTTATTTATTCGGAATCTCGAGACAGGCGGAGAGGCGGGGTCTCGGTACCAATTTCCATACAAATGTATTGAATGAGGCTGTTTGGAGGCTCGACCGGTCTCTATTAAATTCTTTCGTGAATAAACCGCCCGCCGGCGCCCGCGCTGCCTCCGCCGCCGCCGCGCCTCCTCCGACTTTGAGACACGCCGACACTCAGTCCCGCCCGGCCCGACTGCAGTCCGACACTGAGATGCAGCTTCCCGCCTGATATCAACGACGTCTGGGCAGTAACAATAATTGCACCAGAGTCATTGTTTCCTCAAGTACACTTTAGTAGTCGGAAAATCCAGCACAGTCCGACCAGCACGGTGCCTTTCAGGTTCAGATTCAAATATTTATTTCGCCATAAAGAATACACATATATCTGTAATTTAATTTTATTTTACCCTTCTCCTACGGAGCGGCCGATATCGGCCGCTTTATACATTATTGTTATACATTTGTCTCTTTAAGAATACGTTACTTCGATTAAATGTCTATACATATTTTATCTGTGCGATTGTTTCTCGAGGTGCACCTCATCCTACACATATTCTGTATTAACCCAAGTATGGCATTTTATTTAACTAGCGTCTACTTATGTGTATTATTAATAAGTATTTTTGTTATTATTTTATCTTCAATTCTGACGTTCAACTCTTTTAATACTACCTACTTACATTCAACTATATTAATCGAATCTCAAACATCCAAATTTTGACAATAAGAAATCTCTGTAAGGTATGCCTTTAAATCTTATGTAAATGTTATAATGTGCTTGCTAGTTGCTACTGTTGAATGTTTCTTGCAGCAATAAACCATTTTCTATTCTATTCTATCGGCACACACCGCTTATCAATCGCCTATGAGTTCGCTGTCTTGTAGAATTTCCCACACATAGGTATGCTTGTAATATTTATGTCAATGCGCGCGCACACGCGTACATAATAATACCAAAGCGAGAATATCATTTGCGCACGCGACTCACCTGTTCCGTTCGACTTGTATGAATCATAAAGTGAGTCGCATATCCTATACGAGCATTTCCTATACATACTCGTATTACCTGACATACATAAGACTAAATTTGTGAGATAATCCTATTTTTTATTTTTTTATTGCTTCCGAACTGGGTGGCTCTGCCCGAGGTCAAAACCTCAGGCGCAGCCAATTTCAGCGCCGAGGAGGTGTCAGTCCGGCTTGGATGTGGACTAATGTTGTTGGGGAAAGGCTATTAACCCGCGATTTGAAGATCCGTGGATTGTAGGAGAGGGGAAAGATATTCCCCGGAAGCCCGTTTCACACCTTTGCAGTGCGGTACAAGAACGATTTATTATAGAGAATCGTGCAGTTCGAAGAACTCTTCTGTCGACTACAAAGGGGTGTTCCGCGAGAGCATGACGGGTTTGGCGGAGGCGAAGCAAGTTCGTCAGAACAGCGGCCATAGTAGTCTTTGGTAGTACCGATAAAACAGGCTCAATGAACCAACCATACGTCTGTGCTTTAGTTAGATGTTGAAGGTCCTTTGTGAGTATGGAGTCACCAATGTCATCACTCACTCACTTACTCACTCACCCACTCACTCACTCACTCACTCACTCACTCACCCACCCACTCACTCACTCACTCACTCACTCACTCACTCACTCACTCACTCACACCCACAAACACCCACACACCCTATTGTATTTTATGTGAATTGTATGTTTATTTATTTTTTATTCTTTAATAACGGTATAATGGTTTATTGATGCACGACTGAAGCATGTAAGAATTCTTTTTAATATTTTTTTAAATTTTAATTAAGGGATTGATATGTTGTTAATTTATAACTTTTTTTTATTTCTCTAGTGTATACTTCATTTAATGTTGTCTAGATAAGCGCACAATGTCTGCCTAATATTGTCAATGCGAGACAGATTTTTCTAGTGCAGAGCATATGTATAGCATAAGCAAAGAAAAAAAAATGCGTGTTTAAAAAAAATAAAATAAATGAGGCGAATGGCTCGTCGCTTAATAGAATCCAAGGCTGAAAGAAGGTACTCAGGGGAACCCTCCCAAAGATGACTGCAATATTCCATCACCGGTCTTACTTGTGCTTTGTAGAGTATATTAAGACGTGTTGTAGAGTATAAGGAGTTGGTAATTTTAATGTGCGATATCCCTCATCGAATGTTGCTAAAAAAATTGACATTTAATAATTTTCACAATTTACAGGCAAGTCAATTTTTTATGTAATCCGGTATGGGTGGCTGAATCAGAGGGGCCAAAGCACATGCTCTGACCAAGCCAATAACACTTTCGAGGAGGTAGGTTCCACACTGGAGACTTCCCATTGGATTGCTGGCTATACTGAACTAGAGGAGACCACAACCGAGGATGCTGTGCGGCCATCTAACATCCAGTACGGTGGTGTCAACCCAGTTGTCTATAATTTGAACCTACCTGAAGGGGGAAGCGAGGGGAGGGACCTACAGTTTTACACCGGTTCCGAACGGTGAAGAGGCAGGTGTAAATAATGCAATATGTAATTTTTTCCATCAGAAAAATTCATTGGTATACGCCGACCGGATTGGAACCACGGACCTCTCGCAAGTGAAGCCGACAAAGGAAAAATACAAATAATTGACCTTTAACGAAAAATTATTCTTTTCATTCTATATTTTGAACAAACAATTTAATCCAGAACTTGAAATCAAATCAACCGTACAGTAGTTATAATACAAGTTAAAATTTATATTGATTACCCATTACGCCGAGTGACCTTTACAAAAAAAAAAAATCGGCCAAGTGCGAGTTGGACTCGCGCACCGAGGGTTCTTTACCACCAAACAATATATACTTATTTTTTTTTATGTATTTACCAAAAGAAAAAAAAATCTTTTATTCACCGCGAGCGCGAGCTGAACTTACATTTCTACGGTCTTTAGGATTCCGTGTGCCGTACGAAACACTATTAACCAAATGTGCAAACAATTTATAGGTTTGAGCTAGTTTCGCCTGAAGTAGTTTTTATGTTGCTACGGTTTAGAATTTTCGTGTCATTAATCATTATATGACATAGGTACGTCATAGTTCGTTCATATCATCGTACGGGTAGTTCGATGTTTCGTTTGAAACGTCGTCGCGGTGAAACTTTGTTGCTTGCCCCACCCTGGACAATATCCTAACTGCGCTCTCGTACAAAGCACGGCTTTTTTTGCAGTTCACGGCATCGATATGATTTTTTTTTTATGGAAACTGACTCGGTTGGCTACATCACCTACAACGTCCGTGATGTCAGCCCATAACAACGGGTGAACTAGGTGCCATATCAGTGCTTCCCTTCGGTCGTGCCGGTTACACTGAACTGGACGGAAAACACAAACTATTTACATAGCCGTTTCGACCGACACGTTTCATTCCGTGCGGTGGTACCAACCCGGGCGGGTTGAACCCTACCACCTAGTAAGGTAAGAAGGGAAGGGACCTACAGTTTTACGTGGAATCCGAACCACGGTCAGCCTCCAACGGTCGAGCAGTCACCCATCCCACTACTGACCGGCCCAGCGTTGCTTAACCATCAATAGCGACAGTCGACTGTCTGCACCACTGAGCTATCGAGGCTGACAAAATGATATTTAGTTAGTGGATTAAGTTGTCGAATGATTGACACGGAAGAAACTTCTCGGAGCGTGTCGTCGTCGTCGGAGTCTATTTCAAGTTGCCCGCGTGCGTGTGAGTGAGCTGAGAGGCAATAGACCACAGATAAGGAAAATTATGGCTAGACGGGCCTATTGGCTTATTGCAATGCACTGGCAATGATCATACATACTTCATAGATGTTCTCAGAAGCTCGACTAGAGTGAACCTCTCACCGATTCTAATAACAATATTTATTGTCAAGAATTCTGTGTTCAAGTTATTTTTTTTATGTAATCCGGTATGGGTGTGGCTGTGTTAGAAGGGCCAAAGCACATGCTCTGACTAGCCAATATCACCTCCGAGAAGGTAGGTGCCATACCAGAGACTTCCCTGGATTGCTGGCTATAGGTACTGGACTAGAGGAGAACACAACCGAGGCTGCTATGCGGCCATCTTACATCCAGTTTGTCCATCTTACATCCAAGTTCGGCCATCTTACATCAAAGTTTGTTGAATATTTAAATTATTAAATGGTATATTCTACAATCCGGTATAGCTCGCTCTCTGTGTGGGAGCACGACACGGTGGTGTCGCCAAAATTCGTACCAATTAAATTACAGCAATGCTATCGCGGCCACTCAGCCATGGCATGTCGACATTACAGCCAATAAATAAATAAAACAAAACTTCTTTATTTCGGACTTTGTCCATATCTACATAGAACAACATCGAAACACAAGACTAGACAAAAAAAAAATACACAATCAAAGAAACATTACAGACAAGGCGAGGAGTGTAAAGATGATTTTATTTATTAAACACCAAAAAAACCATTACATAATAGACAATTAATAACCTAAAAACTATTGGTTCGGATGGGGGGGGGGGGGGGGGGGGGGGGGGTTAGCAGAACAGAATGTCCGGTAATGTTTGATGTTGATTTTATTTTCTTGAAGTAATAAAACGTAACAAGCTAGTCCAAGGCGTGTCGAAGGCTGAAGGTACGTCGTCTCTGATCGCTACACAGAATATTTAAAAGCCTTGTTCACACACTGGGGGTTCCGTTGCCATTTCCTTCTTGCATGCATAGCGAGTGCGCGCAGCGGTCACCGTGTATCGCGCGTGGCACCGCGCCGCAGTTTCACTAGAATACAATTTTCTCAATAAGTGTTGAAAATATAAATTCAAAAATATTTTCTTCATTAGATATATATATATTTTTTTGGAAACTGACACGGTTTCTTCATCACCTCTAGATCCATGATGTCAGCCCATAACACCTTGGTGAACTAGGTGCCATGTCAAATAGATATAATTAAACAAAGCCGAAAAAGAATACGTCGACGAAGAAGAAAAAGATTCAATAATTATGGAATCGCGCAAGTTGGCAGAACTCAAGATGCAACAACTCTTCGAAGTTAGGAGAGAATACGTCATCGACCCGATGGCGAAATTGGTAACGCGTTGGCGGCTTGTGCTACAGACAGGTCCAGGTTCGCGGATTTGCATCTATCTAATAAAGAAACATAAAGCGAGAACATTCTTAGTATTAACATTAAAAAAAAATATAAAACCAAATTCAAAATAGTTTTCATGCCCGTTATGATGACTAAAGGGACACTATGGTGGTACCTCAGCCATGGCATGTCGACATTACAGCCAATAAATAAATAAAACAAAACTTCTTTATTTCGGACTTTGTCCATATCTACATAGAACAACATCGAAACACAAGACTAGACAAAAAAAAAATACACAATCAAAGAAACATTACAGACAAGGCGAGGAGTGTAAAGATGATTTTATTTATTAAACACCAAAAAAACCATTACATAATAGACAATTAATAACCTAAAAACTATTGGTTCGGATGGGGGGGGGGGGGGGGGGGGGGGGGGTTAGCAGAACAGAATGTCCGGTGAATGTTTGATGTTGATTTTATTTTCTTGAAGTAATACAATGTTGGTTTTACAATTTTTACATACTACGAACGTTGATTGATATTTTTCTTTCTTGCTGAATGTGGAATGGAATGAATAGTCTGTGTGCCGCCACAGATTTTTTAATTGCTGTCCGGGTGCGCTGAACGCGAGCGACTGACCGCTCGCTTGAGGTTGCCCGGTTGTCATGCTTCAATTGCAGCCAACTATAATATATAATAAATAGGAGTGTATGTGGGACCAGCATTAGATCGCGCAAAGATTTTGACGTCCCCTGCCATAAGCGGTAGTCTCCGCATAATGCGGCGACAGTGCAGATGATTCATCGCGCGCCCGTCTAGCAATTATTTCTGTGATCTGTGCGTTAGGCGTGGGAGGCCCGACACTATTTCCGAGCGAGCAGCTCAGACGTCCCTGCATTATACTGGCCGGCACCAAGTTCATACGTGACAACGCGCACATCTTTGACATTGTCGGGACGTCTGAGAATAGTATCGGAATAGTTTCTTGAAATCGCGAAACTTGGTCAGTTATTTCGGCGGCATTTGAAATTAGATCGATGACGAATCCCTGTCAGTTTTTTGTAGCGCAGTCGGCTATTAAATGTTAGCGGAACCATGCATGTTCTTGCCGATAATTTTTTTTTATTTTTTTAATGGAAATTTGACACGCTTGGCTACATCACCTACAACATCTGCGATGTCAGCCCATAACCCCGCATGAACCAGGTTCCATGTCAGTGCTTCCCTTCATTTCATTTCGGCTACACTGAACAGGACGGAAAACACGAACCTATTTACATAGCATTTACATAGCACGACCGACGATTCGTTCAGTACAGTGTAATCTGACAATAATGACGACTCATCAGCCGCGCTCGGTTGCTCGATATTTGTATATTTTCTTTAATATATTTTAAGATATGCATTTTAAAGTTATAAATTTTTTTTTTATTTCTTATAATATGACAAGCCCTTTTCTCTGATATGCCCTAAAATGGTTTTGAAACTTAATGGCGAAAATTGTTCAGCACTGTTTGTACACCGGAATATAATATTCACCAATATCTTTGTCATCGCGAAATCGGAAAGTTCATATAATTTCATACAAATTGGAGGACGAAAACGTAACAAGCTAGTCCAAGGCGTGTCGAAGGCTGAAGGTACGTCGTCTCTGATCGCTACACAGAATATTTAAAAGCCTTGTTCACACACTGGGGGTTCCGTTGCCATTTCCTTCTTGCATGCATAGCGAGTGCGCGCAGCGGTCACCGTGTATCGCGCGTGGCACCGCGCCGCAGTTTCACTAGAATACAATTTTCTCAATAAGTGTTGAAAATATAAATTCAAAAATATTTTCTTCATTAGATATATATATATTTTTTTGGAAACTGACACGGTTTCTTCATCACCTCTAGATCCATGATGTCAGCCCATAACACCTTGGTGAACTAGGTGCCATGTTAAATAGATATAATTAAACAAAGCCGAAAAAGAATACGTCGACGAAGAAGAAAAAGATTCAATAATTATGGAATCGCGCAAGTTGGCAGAACTCAAGATGCAACAACTCTTCGAAGTTAGGAGAGAATACGTCATCGACCCGATGGCGAAATTGGTAACGCGTTGGCGGCTTGTGCTACAGACAGGTCCAGGTTCGCGGATTTGCATCTATCTAATAAAGAAACATAAAGCGAGAACATTCTTAGTATTAACATTAAAAAAAAATATAAAACCAAATTCAAAATAGTTTTCATGCCCGTTATGATGACTAAAGGGACACTATGGTGGTACCACCGAGTAAAATAAGAAGGGAAGGGACCTATGAGTACTGTGTGGGGCAGGTACTTAAAAAGAATATTATTATTATTATTAAACGTTTATTTCGGGTATACACCCATATTTGTACACAAACAACACGGAAACATAATGCACTCAATACACAATAAACAATTTACTATTTAAATATATATAAATTAATTACAATATATCCACAATTTCGTCATTAATGTAAAATAATTTGCGGGAGATAACACTTATAATTGGATTTTCACATTCACAAATACGTTTCATAAACCCTGCTCGCCGCTTCCGCATTATGGCGTAGAAATCGTCAATGCGATGTTCGGCGAACATGCCAGACGCACTACACCTCCAAGGTAGCCCCAACATGCACCGAAGTGCATTGTTGTACTGCACACGCAGCGAGTTATAAGCTCGCTGCGTGTACTGAAACCACAGCTGGTTGGTGTAGAGCGCCTGGCAATAGGCACGGAACAGCGTTATCTTAACCTGTACTGAACAGAATCGGAAACGTCTAGCCAACATGTTGCTCTAGATCGCCAGCACTCGACGCTGCCTCTCCAGGTCCTCGTCATCCTTCAGTCTGTCCGTTAGGATGTGACCTAGGTATTTAAACCTTGTTACGGGTCTCAAAGGAGAGCCGCACAAGGTTATCGTGGGGATGAAAGCGGGCCCACCTCCCTGTCTAAAGACCATCACCTCCGTTTTTTTGACATTGTATGTCAACCCCCACTGCATCTCTCCCCGTGCATGTCGTAAAAGGCGACTAAGGGATAAGGACAAGATACCGTGCTAAAGGGCGACAGGCTCGCCACCTCTCACCTTGACACGGTACTTCCACCAAGTCATGCAGCAGGTGGTTCTTCGTGCCTTACTTGCTGCTTGATCGATCGATGTCTTGTTCGAATACTTTGCGAAACGTGGTGGTCGGTGTTGTGCTGTAATTTAGCAGAGTTCTTGCAGCACAACACCGATTGCTCTGCTTACCCCGATTATCGGGATTTAGCGTGTGTGATATGTATATGGAAGGGACCTACAATGTTACGTGGAATCCGAACAATGGTATGTGTATTTTTTCAATACACATACCCAATTTTCACCGTGTGATTCAATGTAAATTATTTTTTGGTCCGTTGTAATCACCTCGGACAGCGCATGTGACAGATAGACGTACAGACACGTGAGCTATTTTATAAGGAGCCCCTCCGGCGTCGCTGGCTACGGAGCCCTAAAAATGCTCGTATCATCGCGTTTACTACTAAATGTCAATGTGGCAAACGTGAGGAGCCAGTTCGAGGGGGATAGTGGCCTCGCGGCCGCGGCCGTTGACCCCCCTCTCTGTTATTGGCTCGGTACAAGGTCGCCTGCTCGGGCGCGGGATCCGATACACGCCCGCCTAGGGTTGCCAGACGGTATCCTAAACGAGGACATGTCCTCCCTTTCTGTAATTTGTTTTCCCGTCTTCCCTTACCTACTGCATGTTCCTCTATAATGGCCACACGCTTTTAAATGCATGTATGCTGATAATGCCGTGCGCAGTGCCCAAACAGGCATACGCGCAGGTACGTCTTCGTTAAAAAACTAAAAACTTCTTCCGAAAATTGGCACTTCCACAAAATATGATTAAAATTAAGTAAATAATAAAAAAAACCGGCCAAGTGCGAGTCGAACTTGCACACCGAGGGTTCCGTATCTCTATGTCATGGCTAGCGCGTCACTCACACCATCTAGATGGCGTGTTATGAAATGCTTCATATTAGTTAAATGTCATGATTAGTTAAAATGCTTCATAATCTATTCGGTAGATGGCGCGCGCGCATACACTTTTTGGTTTTTTCAATGGGAACCCCCGTGAATTTTTTACTTTTTCTTATTTTTATTTATTTGTTGTTAAATCGGCCATAATAAATAACACATATTCTGTGAAAATTTCATCGGGCTTCCTATTATACGGTTCAAGAGATACAGCCCTCGGACAGACAGACAGACGGACGGCGTAGGCTTGGTAATAGGGTCCCGTACCGGATACGGAACCCTAAAAATAACTCGTTTAATTGTGAAAGTCCTCCTTTTTTTTGATAAAATCTTCCTTTTTAGGCCCGCCTTTTTCAAATTATCATCTGGCAACCCTACGCCCGCCACACTCACCGCTGGCTGACTGAGCCTGTTCCGATGCTTTGTGGCGGCTATTTCATTCAGACCGCACTTGATGATGGCCATTCAAATTGGATATTTAGCATAAACACATATCCAGTAGAGGGTACAGCGATAGTGCCGCGCCGCCTCCAGCGCTCGAACTTGACAGCGGCATTAAAAAGAAGACATCATAAGTAAACACAATAAAAGCGCTAACAGAACATTGTGACTTGCGAAGTTTGTTTGTCAGTTCTTCTTCGCATTGAATTTAGAACTGGCGGAATTTTCGACATGTCAAAGCGTAGGTTACCTACCTGTGGATGACATTATACAATAAACTAAATAATATTCAAGGAAATCAGGATAACCAGGCATTTTCTCAAAATAAAAATTCTGCTGACTTTGGTAATTCAAATTGTTTATATGTATAAACTCAAATTTTATTAATAACTTGACTGAACCCTATGTTCTTTGTTTTGTATTTTATTATCTTATTTTTTGCTCAGATATAGTATGTTATATTTAACATAATGAAAACTTAGTATGTAAGTTATATTTAAAAAAAGCTCTGTAAGGTTTCTTACCCGGTTCTTCCTTATATATTGCACTGCTGAACGGGACAGGACAAAAAAAGCCACAGTTGCACTCCGGGAGTGCCGGCAGAAGTGAAAACTTTTTGTATTTCCGAAAATAATTCTTAGGTGGTTATAAAAAAAACTAAACACCCTAAAAAAATTTAAACACCGTAATATTGCTTAAAAAAGAAAACAAAAGAAAAAAAAATTTAGGGATTCGAACCCGTGGTCAAAAAATACAAATCCTACATTCTTACCATTGAGCCACGAAATCACATAAACGACCAAACGAATATCGGATTCCCTTGATTCGCTTTCGGCGTTACTGTCACTGAGAGACGAACAGAATTGATCCCGAGCCATCGTAACTTAACCCTTAATGCAATGACTTATATATAAGGTTGCATTTTAAATAATAAAAATAAATCTGTCGCTTTTCGAGATCTGTCGCGAGTCTAACATTTTTTACCCACCTAAAAGAGTGCCAAGCGCCGCTAAAGAAGTTTTCACTTCAAAAAATTATGACGAACCATACTGAATATGCATATGTCTCAATGAAATATTGTTATTGTTGTGTGTTCTTTATTGCAACATAAATATCTGAATCTGTTTGACCACGAATAAATTGGTACCCAGAAGTGCTATTTGTAAATTAAAATCCCGAGGTCCCCATACACGAACCATGTTTTGTCTACTTTTTTTTGCTCTAAACATACAAGCGGTTATACATACCTACAAGGGTCAAATTCGATGTGATTATAGTGCAAATTCTAAAGTAAAACAAGAAATAATAAAAAAAACTAGAGGTAAACCAGAAAAAAGTAAACTAAAACTATAACTAAAAAAAAGGTTCCGCGCCACCACGTAATTGGGCGGCATCGAGAGGGGTAGGTATCATGAATTCAGTGGATACCACTCTCAAGAGCTCGAGAAGGATATTTAAAAAATATACAACATAATTTTTTTTACAAAACCCGACTCCGAAAAACGTAAACGTAGGGAATTACAAGGAAAGTTCATCGAAAATGCTGTAGTCGGGCGTGTGCAAAGATTCGAACAGACAGATCTACTCTTAGGCCCACTTGCACCAACACAAATTTAATATATAAACCAGTTTAACTCGTTAAACTAGCACCCGTTGTATGTGTGAACCGCGTTTAAATCCATAACTCGCTACTTAACTTTAAACTCGTGTTGGTGCAAGACGCGCTTACACATATAATAACGGTGTTAACTTTAATGGGCGACATTCCCGAAAGGGGGTTATTCTGGGTCACATACTGATGCCGAAAAAGGGGGTAAGGTTTTTTTTTGAGCTTTGGTTTTAAAATTTTCAATATCTATATTTGGTATAAAAACATGGTATTTCGTAATAGGAATCGCACTGCATTACCAAAAAAATCGAATGCTGGGTAATTTTTCAAATAAACCAAAAAATTCACATTCATATCGACACGATACAACAGCTAGCGCGCGACACTCGTCAGTCAGCTGGGTACTGGTGCGTCGCAGGCGCGCGGCGCGCGGCTGCGCTCGCTACACCATTCCAAAGAGAAATTGTCGCTGAGGTAAAATTATTAATAAAATATGCAATTTTTTTTAAACTATCGGACTCGGAATCGGACATCGAAGTGCAATGCCGGTGCTTCAGTTCCGACTGCGTGTGACGTCACGAGAGCCGGAACTAGCTCGGACAATTTGTCCCGCACGCCGCCGCCTCCACTACCGCTGCTTTTTGCCTATTCAATGAACTACTTTTTTTCTCCATTCTACGCTCGAGTAAGCACGCCGAAAATACGCTGCACGGCTCGCCGGCGGCCCACTTTCGACCTTACTCGGACGGGTTTAGGTCTAGTTTGCAGCGCTCCGACGGTGCCAATGCAGACATCGTTGCGGTAGGCAGGTGAGAGGAGGGGGATCAAATAGATCTCCCTCGGCGGCGGCGACTGCATGAAATGAAAAGTGCACAGCACAGGTGACTGCAGGCACGCCACGCGGACCCGCCCAACACAAGCGAGACGCGCCATTTCGCTGTGTCGCCCTGCTCCGTCCGCCTCATCATGCCGCAGCTCCAAGATTCTTTTTTAGGTTTCCGTACCCCGCACGGAAGCCTATTACTAAGCCTACGCCGCGCCGTCTGTCTGTCTGTCTCTGTCCTAATGCTGTATCTTTGGAACCGTAATTATAGGTAGCTGGTTGAAATTTTCACAGTCAGTCAGCCAGTCAGCGTGTAAGCGTCCACTGCTGGACATACGCCTCTCCAATTTTCCTGCAGTCCTCCCGGCCTTCAGCGGTACGGAACCACTGCTTTCCGCAGACGTACTTGATGTCGTCGTCCCACCTGGCAGGTGGTCTTCCCACACTCCGTTTTCCTGTCCACGGCCGCCAGTGTAGGACACGGTTACTCCAACTTTCCAACTCCAAATTTTCACAAAATATGTGTTATTATGGCGGATATAACAACAAATAATAAAAAATAGAAAAAGTAAAAAATTAAGGGGGGTTCCCACACAAGGAACGTGTTTTTTTCAATGTTTTTTGTTTGTGGTGCGGAAACCTCGGTGCCCCAGCCGACTCGCACTTGGCCGGTTTTTGGAACTTCCTCTGCCCCGAGCCGCAGTTCCTAAATTTTTTTGTGATCCTGATCACTGATGACTAGTGATCATCACTTTCATATCATACCGTGCCGTTTGTGGCCCGATACTTGAAAATACTAGCCTACCTACTCCATCTTTCTCCGTGTATGTCGTAAAAGGCGACTAAGGTTTATGGACAAAATGCCGTGCTAAAGGGCGATAAATATGCTCGTTGGCACGGTTCTTCCACACTCAAGCAGTGGGTAACTGTCTTCGCACCTTACTTATGCTAAACAGTTATATTTTCCTAATATTTTGCTGGAAGTGGTGGTCGGTGTTGTGCTGTAATTTACCGGAGTTCTTGAAATGGTAAGTAATGCATGTATCATATTCACAGAGTTTTGAAATTTCAATATAGTAAACAATACATTTTACCTTACGAGTGGTGTCTGCAGTCAGAGAGGAAAGTACATATATGTATATATTTATGTGGGCCCCTCCCTAATGAATGAAGAAATACTTATTAAATACATTGGTTGAGTTTTAGGGATTAGGACAAGATGCCGTGCTAAAGGGCGACAGGCTCGCCACCTCTCACCTTGGCACGGTACTTCCACCGAGTCATGCAGCAGGTGGGTCTTCGTGCCTTACTTGCTGCTTGATCGATTGAATCTTGTTCGAATACTTTGCGAAACGTGGTGTTCGGTGTTGTGCTGTAATTTACCAGAGTTTTTGCAGCACAACACCGATTACTCTGCTTACCCCGATTGTCGGGATTCAGCGTGTGTGATATGTATGTATATGTATGTATGGTTGAGTTTTAAAATTTTATTTAACTTTTTAGATTTATTATTTTTTTGGTTTACACCTCTCGACCTCCTCATAGCTAGCTAGCACCGCGCAATAGCTAAACACAATAAAAAAAAAATTTAAGCTGTGAGATTCTGCCGATGACCCATGAGCCCATGACGCATGACTCTTGACGTTTTCTCTTAGTTTTGAAATGTATTTCATAACGATGGTAAAGAAGTATAACTTCAAAAACAAAATAAAAATATAAAATCCGACTGCTAAAAAAAATAAGGAAACAAGGAAAGATAAGTAGAAACTGCTGTAGTCGGGCGTGTTTCTACACGACCGACTACAGAAGATTCCTTCTGGATTCGAATACCTAGACAGATAGCCCGATTACAGCATTTCTACTGACCTTTCCTTGTTTCCCTAATTTTAAAATAGTCGGGTTTTTTTGACAGTTATCTGCTGTGTAACCGTCGCATCAGCTCGAGCGCTCATGTGTCACACCACACCACACAACCTGTGAGTAAAGCAGAAATGTTTTTTGTAACAATTAGTTTATTTCAAAGTATTAATTTTTTTAGATTTTAAACGACTACTTTTAATAAACATATTATATTAACTAAAATGTTCTGGGGAGATAAATTTCTTGTGTTAAAATTTCGACTTTTTTTTTATGTAATCCGGTAAGAGTGGCTGAGTCGGAGGGGACAAAGCGCATGCTCCGTCCAGCCAATATCACCTCCGAGAAGGTAGGTGCAGTACCGGAGACTTCCCTGGATTACTGGCTATGATGAACTAGAGGAGAACACAGCCGACGCTGGTACGAACCCAGTCGGCTACAATTTGAGCCTACCACCTAGTAAGGGGCAAGGGAAGGGACCTACAGTTTTTATCAGTTTCTTTTATTGTATATTTATTTAGCTAATTATTTCGCTACTGTTACGTCCGTAGAAGGAAACAATGTTTTTATGATCGAAGGTTACGATGGCGCGGTGGTCGATGATATTTTTTTAAAAAATAATTAATCTCTAGTCCGAGAGGAATTTTGGAGAACCATTTAATTAAATCATAGGACTGTCCGGCACAATCTTTGGGCAAGATGAGATATTATATTATTTGCTGACGTTGTGAAACGGTTCTACCAGACACAACAAAAAATACATTATGTAATGTTTTTTTTTAACGAAGCGAGCAATTTCGCAATGAGGCTCCCTCGCTCCCGCACGGCACTGGATGGAGGCGTGGTGGGTGGAGTGTGCATTGGTGGTGGCGGGCGGATTTCTCGGAGGAAGCTCCAAGAGTCGAGCCTAGCTATAGGCACCTGGATGGAATACATAATCCCGATAGGTACGTAGAGAAATCACTGGCGAAATTCTCCGTTGCGTTGCCTAGTTGCATACGAACGAGACTGACTGGCAATTCAACGTAGGTATCGTTTTCGTGTTTAGGGTACCTTCCGTACGTAAGCAAGCTGGCAGGCATTATTGGTTTCCCTCGACTGTTGCGTACGAGAGGTGTTAACCTAAAATATAGCCGGCCATTTTTAAATGTTCGCTAGGCAAGGCAATCCTAGTAGGTACGACATGATTCCACAACGGTGACCAGTTTAGTCCGTGACCTTTCAACACGCACGAGAGCGCTACGCTCGGCGCTCGTAGTACGTATTGTTCCAATAGATGGCACTCTCCGCCTCGCTTGCGGTCCGGGGAAGGGGCCCAGGGGCCCCCCAATCGGATAACGCCGTCGTCGTCGTCGTCGCTTCGCTCACTGACTAGCTAGACTCCCGCACCACCGCGCCGCGCGCCGCCACCGCGCCGCCGCCCCCCGCGCATCGGCGGCGCGCCGCGGCGCGACGCGACGCGCGGGCCCGCTGCCACCCCCGCCTCCCTCGCTCCGCGCTCTGCCGCCGCGCTGCCGTTAGCGCGCCAACCGCGACCGCGCCGCGCCTTCACTAATGCGTCAAGTAGTACGCGAAGGCGACGCGTGCACTGCGGCATCTCCGAGTTGCGATTAGCTCCCGCCTAAAAATGTGTTCGGCTCTGTGCAAAATGTGGACTGAATAGTGTGTTACGAACGAAACATGCGGTGGACTGTCGAGGGTGGTAGCTCCAGCACCCCGGCGCGCCGACGCACGCGGTAAGTCGACCCGTTCAAATTTATTTTTGAGCATTTTTCGTGTTATTTTCGAGCTGCGTGCGAGGGAGCGAGCATGGCGCCAAATTCGGCGTGTTCCCCTTTCGTATTAGATTAGTCGGCGGTACTAGTACACTCTTCCCTATTCGTCCGTAACAATAAGAATAATAACATGAGCGGCTGCGCGGAGCGGGGCGCGGCCGCCTCCGCGCCGCCGCCCCGCGCCGCCGCCTCCGCCCCGCGCCGCCGCCGCGTGCGCGCGCACTTTCCCGCGCCCTCCGCTCTTCCGGTCAGGTCGTTGACTCGGCGACGCGGTGGCGGCGGCCGGCGGGGCGGCGGCGGGCGGCGGCGCGGGGAGACGGCGCGCGCGGCGGCGGAGGCGGCCGCGACGCATTCTTGGAAGCGCTGCTCGGCTCACGTACGAGGCGGCAACGCGCGATGTAGAGACGACGACGACGATGCCATCTCCTTCGCCACCACCACCGTGCAGCCCGGCGCGGCGGCGGCGGCGCGGCGCGGCAGCGCGCCGGCGTAGCACCGGGCGCTGCTTCACTATTCCCTAACATCGAATCGAATCGAACATGCTCTTGTCTCATTCCTCTAATTCCTCAGCCCTCGCTCGCATAGAATGTATTCTAATTTCTAAGTACATTTTTCCGATTACGATCGGTATCACCCTCACCGACACGCAGCGGAGGGAATTCTGTCTTCTGTTGGTAATAGCATAGGTAATAGGTTCTCAAAAAGCGCGAAATAACGGTCGCCAAAATGGGTGCAAACCGCGTGAGCACCTGAACTCGCGCGCACATGCTGCACAAGGCTCGTCAGGTCAGCAATGTCAATGCCAAAGTGCCTTGTAGCGGTAGTAGCGCGGGCGTAACGCGCTGCGCCTCCCTCCGCGTCGTCGTCGTCTCGGCGTCGCGGCGCTGCCGCCGCGGCCACCCCGCGCGCCTCCCCCGCACGACCACCCCGCGCGCGACCCCCGCATGACCATCCCGCGCGCCTCCCCCGCACGAAAGTCCGCCGCGCTGTTTGTGCCGCGGAGTGTCGCCGCCCGCCGCCGCCACCACGGTCGCCGCCGCGCCGGCCGCGGTCGACGATCGGACGGAATGCCGTTACGGACGCGTCTCCCCCCCCCCCCCCCCCCCCTCCCCCCTCTCCCCACTGCACGGCCCCCCAACCCCCGCGCCACTACCTGCGACGCGCCGCATACGCGCCATCGCTACTCCGACGTCTCCGACCGACCTACCCACTTTTGAAATTTGAACGTAACCGCAAACTTGAAAATAGACGAGATGAAAATGAAACCTTTTTCGAAACTGTTTTGAACGTCTAACTAAATACCGAATTAATATATTTAAGTATTATTGGTTGGTAAGTATAACAATGTAGCAATATTATAAAAATAGATGCTATAAATTAATAATAAGTAAATATTAATAAATATATATTTATTTAGAAATAAATTATACTTGCTCGATGAACATACACTTCGTAGGTGCGTGTGTGTCAAATATCCGCGATACTGACGTGAAAAATGAATAGAAATAATATAAATAATCATATTATGACAATTTTAAAATGTAAGTACGCAACTGGTGAGATTGATGTGGTCAAAGTTTATCGTTTAATAGAAGACGTCATATTCATTTTCGCCGAGCTCCTCAGTTACGATGTCTATTCAATCTACGGTTAGCACTGCGGAATTGGAATTAGCTTGCGGTAATCCACATTCGCACACCAGCAGCGGCAGCGCTTCGCCCCGCTTCCGCCCCTCCTCCGTCGGCGGCTCTCCGCTCCGCCCCCGCTATCTAGTAGAGGACGGACGGACAGTTCCGATGTGGTTCCGACTTCCGACACAACACAACGTGTTCCTCCAGCGGCGGCACCTCGCCGTCGTCGTCGCGGCGTCGCTGCTCCCGGCGTGGCATTCACCTCCGGCTCTCCCGAGTTTCCAATACGGGTTCGAGATGGACCGAGGAGCGGGGCCGAGCGCAGCGCCACAAACATAAAGATAGCGCTCGAAATAGTACGTGCGATGGGTGCGCCAAACACCCACCCACCACAGTCTCGCCGCCCGCCTCCGCCGCCGTCGCCGTCCCGTCGTCGTCGTCGTCGCCGCTGCCGCCGCAACCTCTCCGCGCCGCGCTGCATTGTTGTCGGCGCATTTCGACGTTTCCGCATTTTTACTCTTCGGGATTGTGAGCGCTTAAGGCCTTGTCAGTCAACCCGTATTCAACCGTACTCCTCTTTCAATGCGCCGCTTTCGCTGGTTGGAGTAGGATGCAACACAATCAATCAATACAAAATTAGGTTTTTATCTTTTATTCCTAAACTACGGTTATCGAAACAAAAAAGTAAAAAGCTACGGATTAAGATATATATTCAACAAATAAAATATATTTTTTCCAAAGCCTTGATTTGGTCACGTTGCCTTAAATACGTTTTTATAACTAAATTCAGAGGCATGTTCATGATTTTTTTTCTATCGAGCGAAGTTAATCAAATCGTGTTTTCAAGCTATCGATCTGCGCTGATAGATAAAGTTTTACATATATTAAAACTGAATCTGTCAGGTGAGTAATATTGGTGGTTAACTTCTTGAAATTCGAGTCAGACGCAGTCTCACATCGCCTTAATGGAGTATAATGAAATGAATGACGACCATACTGCATGCATATGTCCATCACACGAATGTAATCCAGAAGCCTCTACTGATATCCACAGCAGCGTTCTCTCATAGAATTTACGGACTACTAGAATTACTCGAATTTACGGACGGAAGCGGATTTTATATGAAAATGAAATTATTAGGTACATGAAAACGGTTTCAGTCAGGTAGTCAGCGTGTAAGCGTCCACTGCTGAACATACACTTCTCCAATTTTCCTCTAGTACTCCCGGCGTTCAGCGGTTTCCACTACCACTTTCCGCCGACGTACTTGATGTCGTCGTCCCACCTGGCGGGTGATCTTCGCACACTCCGTTTTACTGTCCACGGCCGCCAGTGTAGGACACGGTTACTCCACCTGTCGTCGTCTCTTCGGATAACGTGCCCAGCCCACTGCCACTTGAGCTTAGCCACCGGGTGTCTAATATCGAAAACGATTTATTGTACAAAAACCACTGAAGTGCCTATAGAGGCATTCTCTACCGCAAAGAGTTTGTATCCCCATCGTAAAATTCGAGGTATGTGGCTCTACCGGTCTATAACAAAAGACAGTTGGTATATTTTTTTAATTCGTTACATTTTTGACGTGATAACGTCTTATAAATTGATGAACACCGGCTGCACGCAAGAAAAAGTGTCACGTTCCATCTGAGCCTGTGTGTGCAAGCGAGAGCGCGTAACAAGCGATAGAGAGGCACAATCGGCCCAAGCGGCAGTGTTGCCAAACGTACGGTAATTGCCGTATCGTACGGTAATCGAGGCTAGAAATCGACAAATGTACGGCGTACGGCAGCGTTAGGGGTGCCGTACGAAAAAATACGGTAATTCTTATAGCTGTGTTTCTTTATGACGTTATCACGTAAAACTATCGTCCGTAAACCGACTTTACAGACAACCAATTTTTTTTTTACGTGAGCCTTCTCGATTCCAAATAGGGCTACCGTATTCTACAAAATAAATACTACGAACAATGGACTTTGAATTAATTAGATAGAGCAAGACTTCGCTCGTCAATATTTATTCGTATGGATTGGCTATCTTGGATGGATATCGTGGCGCCCTGGTGTCGGTTGACAGAGTGGAAACCCGACGTTGGGGGACACCAGTTTATTTAATTTGTTACTTTTATCGGTGTTATTTTATTTTTCGGTAGCGATAAGAACAGCGTCGTCGTCTGCCTGCCCACATTCGCGCAACATCTTTTTTTTATCTTATCAATGTTTTACTCTAAACGGCCGCGATAATACGTCTGACTTGAATTTTCATGCGTTATTCGGTTAATAGAAAAAATATAACTTGCATTTTTAATTCACAGAATTTAGACAATTTTACATTTGTTGAGCTCATACGATATTCTAATTAAATCCAAACCCAACCAAAGACTTCAGTCAAAGTGGAAAAATATTACTTGCATTAGATTTTTTTTTATTGGGCTTATCCACACATAATCATTATGAACATATAAAAATAAAAAGCTTAAAAGTAACTTGGATTGAACTGTCTGTACTTCTGTCCTTAAGGATAAACACAACATGACCAAATTAATTAGATAAATAAATAGGAGAAAACAGTCATTTTTGTTCTTGGGTTAAGACATTTAATATATATTTTTAATATGGCCCTAGATGGCTGAAATTAAGACATAAAAATTTTTTTAATCATTATAAATTCCATTACGAAATATGATTTTTTTTATTATTTTAAATCAAACAGCTTTACTCACGGTTTCACTCCGAGCGCACATGATTTTTTTAAAATTCTTTTTATTGTGAATAAGACCCATTTTTTTCACCTGAGTAAGGTTTTTTTTCCCGACCGGGATAAACCCTACCACCTAGTAGGGGACCGAAAGTTTAACGTGGAATCCGAACCACGGTCAGCCTCCAACGGTCGAGCGGTCTCCCATCCAAGTACTGACCGTGCACAGTTTCCGACCGCACCACTGAGCTACTGAGGCTGACAAACTAATCATGTTTATTTTTGGAAGAGTACACACGTCCCCATACAGGCATATATTTACAGATGGTACCTATAAACCCGGTGTTTGAAATTTATGTCAGCGTCGTCGTCGCGTCGCCCTGGTGGCGAAAATTTTCGAAATAGTTTTAAACACTCGCTCATATGACAAAAAAACCTTTGTGGGGACAATTTTTTACACACTCAGAATTACCCCAAAAATTGCCAGTATACATAATTTTTTGCGTAAATTACGGGAAAAATAGTAAAATTAATGCGAAAAATTATGTGTCCCCACAGTGCCCTCGTTCCCATAAGACGGTGTGTACTCATACCGATGTCCCCACAAGTGCTATATGAAGAACAAATACATACACACACGTTAAACTTATAACACCCCAGAATCAGTCGTTCTAAAAGGCCAGTTCCGGACTAGTCCGGACATATCATGGTGACTGCGCTGGTCAGCTACCACCGACCGGACTAGAGGAAATATGGCCGTACAGCAGACAGCAGACCTGTGCTTTCTCTCCTGTTTTAGAGTAAGTGCGACTCTTTCTGTATAGTTAGTTAGCTATCCTAAGGGAAATCCATCGGTTCAGGACGCATCGAGTTGGTCCAATGAAGGCAATTTTAAAACATGAAAGATTCCACATGGACGCGACTAGGTACGTTGTACGCTGTCGGCATAGCTGTCGGTTACTACATTATTCAGAATCACTTCCCGCTTCATTTGTCTAAGTATTTAATCTGTCTATCTAGGTACCTACAATAAACTAACAACCCACATACGACAGCCGTGGCGCCCGCCGCAGTCCGCCAGTAATGGCGCGGAAGGTGCGGAGCGAAGTGGGGAGGAGGGATGCTAAGGCAATGCCCTCGCGCAGTTTGTTTACAACCCGCATTCACAAATAATATTGAACCCTAAGGCTACAATTAGAGGGCTCACTTTGGAACGCACACACTTGCGACTCATCATTCGTGATTCCCCCCGTTTGCTCCCGTCGTCGTCGTCGTCCCGCGCCGCAAAGCTGACATCTGCCTGTTCTTTCTTACTGCCCTGACGCCATTCAAACGCATTAAAAAAACCCCTACCAAGCCCAAAGTCACGAAGCTCCGTCGCGCGCACGTATCTTTTGGAATGGGTCGCGAGGTGCCGGCAAAGGTGGGTAAATCCCTTCGTTACCCGTGTTACTACCAGTCTTACTACCAGTAGTAATACGGGATTTTTTTGAGTGGTTCAATTATTTCGTTAACATAGATTCAATCTCACACACACAACGTTCACACAGTAGGTAGTAGCTTTTGCCCGCGGCTTCGCTCGCGTGAAATTCGTGTTTAAAAAAGAAGAAAGTAAGTAAGCCCGCTACCGTGCCTATATTTCGGCTCGCGGAACATACCGGTTTGTATGAGAGCCACACCTTAGCGTAACCGGAAGTGAATTTGCCTATCCTATGTCCCACATAGTTAAATGTGCTTGTACAAAGTTTAATCGAATTCGGATGATCGGTTTAAGAGTTATGGAGGAACATACATACATACATACAGAAAAGATTTCTAAGAACCGTCAATTTAGTTTTCGTATCATACATTAGAGTCTATAAAAGCAGTATCTCATAAAACAAAGTAACTTACTCCATGGCCATGCCTTACAGATTTATTATTAGTATTGATTGATTGATGACATTGATTGATGATTGGTGTCAATAGATTTGGAGTTAACTCAATCTGTCATTCGAATGAAATGTTCCTGCATAAGTACATTGAATAGATTGAACTTGACATCAACACTGGGGACATTATTATCGTGTTGGCGCGTTGTTGGTTCGAAATCGCTCGGTCACTCGGTTCTATCTACTTGACATTCATTATGCAGATTAGGGCGTGGAATCGGAGCGTTTGTCCCCGAGGCGACGAAGACACCTTGGTCTTGGTTGGACACCGACGCACGACGCACCGACGACGCGACGACGCGACGCGACGATCACATATTAGGTACTTACGCCGGCCGACGATATACCTATACTTAAGGCCCTATTCCGCCGATGCAAAACTTGCGAACAATGGGCGTTTTGGCTTATATTATGATTTATGTGCCATTTGTTAGAATAATTTTCGAAACCAAATACTCATATTTTTCAATCGGATTTTTTTTCTTTTCAATAAAAATATATGAATTATATGATTTATTTCTTATAACATGTAACTTTTGCAAAAAAAAAAATACGACAGAGGTACAGACAGACAGACAGAGGACAGAGTAAATTGTTAAGAAAATCAAGACATATATACAGAAAGTATTCAGGAGAAATACAAGAAAAAGATGAGAACGATTATTTATCCTGCTTGTTTTTTTAGTTCTTGTATAGGATGACCCTGGAAAAAGCTTGAAAAAACACCATGTTAGCAATTGTTTACGACAAGCTGGGGTTTGAAGGGGGTTTGTTAAGTAAATAAACCACATTTTGAGTACAATTTTTTTTTATAAAGTTCTCTTTATTCTTGGCCTTCGTGACCAATTTTATATTTTTTCTGTGGCTTGGTTTCTCTGAAATAAATTTTTGAAAATTTCATTTTCGCCTAAAATTTGCGTATCGCAGCCTTAAGTCGCGTAGGTCGACCAACACTCGCCTGAACGTTCAACGTGGGTTCTAAAATTATAAAAGTTTCTTGCCGGTTCTTCTTCGTGGGTGTAATAATCGAACCGTTCGAGTCACAATAATCCTACTTCCATTAACAACAAAACAATATCTCTATCAAATTACAAATTTGGCGATTGTAGTTGGTTATGTGAATGTACGAGTAGTTAGGAACTCGGTGCCGCCGCATTTATTGAAATACTCCCTAGACAAGTCTGTTATCATCAGTTTTCCGAATAGACATATGACAGATCTGTCAAAAGAGTTGAATCGACATTGTCGTACGAAGCCAGTGGGCCGCACCATTTGAGCTTACCACCTGGTAAGGGACAGGGGAAGGGACTTGCAGTTTTATATCCATTCCGAACGGTGAACATTTACACAAAAGGACCAATGTCACTGGGTACAAGTTGTACCGCAATGTTACTGGGTGCAAGTAGGTCCGCAGATATTTCCGACGGGTTGTACCGTAGGTACAACCCGTCGGAAATATCTGCGGACCCACCCGAACCTGACCCCAAATGCACATTGTGAGATTATTATTATAGTTTTTATTTTCTGGGATGTAGAATACAGTTTTTTTTAATGAAAGTAGGTATACAAAGATATTACAATAAAATGTTTCCCGTTTAATTTGTTTGCTGACACTCCAGTTTGTATGACGTCATTTGGTCAGGTCCGCAGATATTTCCGACGGGTTGCACCGACTAGAAGATGACTAGAAGAGTCAAGCGACGACGTCGCGCGCTCATTCTGACAACGACGACGACGGCGACGATCCAGTTGCACTTCACACGACCCAGTTCTGAAAGGCCTCGTCCTACAAATTTCATTCGACAGCCGTGAACTTGGAGTAGATACCTAATAGCGAGCTTGACGTGACGGGTCGAGCGGCTCGTAGGCAACAACGGTATGCCGCCGCCCCCCCCGGCCCCGCTCCGCCCCCGCCCCGCCCCGCGCCGCCGAGTCGCTATACAAGTGCACACTAATGACCGTGCTAGTATTTCGTGCAATGGGTAGGTCAGTTATTGCACTGACTCACGGACGAGCTTATTTTAGTCAAGATGGCGATGGCGGCGCAGTGCGCAGGCGCACGGCCCGCTGCTCGTGTTTTTTTTTGCAATCGCGTGGGGTCTACGGCCTGGCGCGCCAACACGAGAGGCTCGAAGGGTGCGCGGGCCTCCCGTGGCAATGACCAGCGGTCGCTCGCCTTCGCCTTCGTGGCAGCGTCACTGCCGAGCCGCACCGCCGGCGCCGCGACCGCAACCGCCACTCAGGCAGGACGACAAACAACGCGTCGCGCGCGCGCGACACTACGAGCGAGCGGGTGCGAGTGTAGGAACTTGGCGCTCGCTACAGTCAGCAAAATACGGACGTTCGCAAAACATATTTTTGGCGATATTTATTATCAAAGCGCTTATTTCGGTATACGACATATAAGGCGAAATTGTACAGTTTTGGTCAGAAAAAATCGAAAAAAAATGTCGAGTGTGTTTTGTTTTGCCTGGAGTTAAAAAAATCGGTATGTGCTTCTAAATAAGTGAATCCTGAAGTGTTTGGTATCACTGAACGCGTAATTTCAGTACAAACAAGACTGAATAACGAGTATTGATGGATCGATCGATTGAGGCGGGATATTCGAATTTGTGCGGGAGCGCGAGCGCCAAAATTTCGCGTTTTTGAGCGCCGCTAAAAGGGCCTGGGAGCCAAGGGGAGTAGTACTATTTTAACGTTTGAGACTCAAAAACTTTCAAATCAGTCGGATAAATGTAAATAATTGCGACATTTTTAGGTTTCCGTATCCCGTACGGAAGTACTATTACTAAGCCTACGCCGTCTGTCTGTCTGTCCGTGCGTCCGTCTGTCTGTCCGAGGGCTGTATCTCTTGAACAGGGTTGCCAGATGGTTTAGTTGAAAAAACCGGACATTTTTCAGCAAAGGGTCTTTGATTTTTCAAATAAAAATGTTTTAAAAATATCAAAGGGGGGATTCAGGAACAGAATGTTTCATCATCTTTAATTTTGAAAATGAAATAGAGATAAAATAATCAATAAAAGGCAGTCAGCAATTTATTGAGAGTATTATGGTTGAAATGATCGAACTGAAGGCAATATCGAAGAACCCAGTAAGATTATTATTAAAATGTACTGAACAAAATAAATATTTGCGTTATATGAAGAAAAACTGGACGTTTGAAGGTCCGGTTTTTCATTATTTTGGAGACCGGACAAAAGCCTTAAAAACCGTACTGTCCGGTCTAAAACCGGACATCTGGCAACCCTGCTCTTGAACCGTAATAGGTAGCCGGTTGAAATTTTCATAGAATATGTGTTATTATGGCGGATATAACGATAAATAATAAAAAATTAAGGGGTTCCCATACAAGAAACGTGTTTTTTTCAATGTATTTTTTTGTGGTGCGGAAACCTCGGTGCGCGAGTCCGACTCGCACTTGGCCGGTTTTTATATACATTTTAGACATTTCATAAAGATATGGAAAAATTAGCTAAACCATTATACTGACTGACACACGTGGAAATAAAACTGCGTAGGATTAGTAATATAGAGTCCCGTACGGTAACTTAACCATAGAAATGTGTAATTATAAGTAATACAAAAATTACTAATGCAGAAACTCGGATAATTTTTTTTACCGAATGTTAGAATCTAGCAGTTAGATGGTAATGTACAATGTTTTACTAAAATATAGCAATTCGCTAATATGTATCTATCGATCCAACTGTTTTCGAAGTTCTATTTCGTAAATGGTGCGAAAGATCGAAACTTATTGCGAAATCCCGTATTTGGCTGACTCTACTTAGCGCTTTAACGAGATACCTACACAGTGCATTACCTACACTTACACCGCGTCCACCTAGGCGCCTAGACTTAGCGCGTACGTTCGTGGCATCTGCGAGTGCGGGTCACTGCGCGCGGGCGGGTGTGTGTCCGACCCTCCGCCCGCTCTCGTCTCCCCACACCCGCGCGGTGACGAGACGGAAGTTAACTTTCTCCATACAAAATCGTCTTTCGACATTTATGTGGTTTAGCCCCCTAAGCTTTATCCGATTTTTACAATTATTTTTCTTGTATTAACCCTAGAGTAGTCGCGCCTTTCCGTGAAACGTGAGTGGTCGCGTGGGGAGCATTTTGCCGCCTATACTAAAATGTATTTTTTTGTACTAGTTATGGTCCAATAAATTTATAAATATTTATTAAAGAATCAAAATGAATCAGCGTATTAGAAAAAGTTATACAGGTTCATTTTTTATTAAGTGAAGTCACTTAAATGGTAGGTTCTATATCTGATATGGATCACGTTTATGATGTTAATGTTACTTTACTTACCTAAAGTTAGATTTTTTTCTTGACATGCCACATAGTAGTGCCCATGCATGCTAATACATCCTGAAAATTTCAACAAAATTGGTCCAGTACTTTCAGAGTTACTAATATATGAAAACAATTACATTTACGTGCATCTCATAAGCGCGGGACAGCTGGCGCGTGCGGCCTTGAGCTACTTTTTGATTCGCACGGGTCAACGACCACCCAGCTGTCCCGCGCGAATGATGCAATGCGCGCACGTAAATGTAAGTTTTTTTCATTTTTTAATAACTCTGAAAGTACTGGACCGATTTTATTGAAATTTTCAGGGTGTATTAGTATGCATGGGCACTGATATGTGGCATGCCCAGAAAAAATCTAACTTTAGGTACGTAAAGTAAAATTAACATCATAAACGTGATCCATTTCAGATATAGAACCTACCATTTAAGGGACTTCACTTAATAAAAAATGACCCTATATTTATTTGATTAATGTAATTAGTCTCCGAAAAATGTGGCTTATAATCATCTTTGGGAAAATTGCTCAACTTATAGGAACATGTTTGCTTAATCTACATAAAATAAAAAAATAAAACAAAATTATAATAAAATTATATGTTTTCATTCTCTTCCGATAGCAAGCAACTGCGAATACCGCGATGACAGATATTTTTTACTTTTATAGTTGGTGCCGGCGAGGGGTGCTCGTGTGGCGTCTTCGGGGGTTTCCTGTAAAAGTTTTTATTTATTTATTTATATTATTATTATTTTATTTTTAATATTTATTGGTAGGACCTTTTCCTTTTAGATTTTAATATAAATGTATTAGGTAATTTTAATATTAATTTTTGTTAGTTTTAGTTTGTATTTTATTTTGTGTATGTTTAGTTTTATATTCGAATTTTAATATTTCTACTACATGATATTTTGTAATGTCAATGTAATCTATAGCTAAAAGATAAGTAATTTAATGTCATAAATAAAAAGGAGATTTCGTAAATGTCGATAACTTCAGAGTTGGTTTCACAACACTAAACATTCAATCAAGACCTGTCGGACGCCACGAACGTGCGCGCCTACAGTACCTGCACTGCACTTAGGTACAGTAGGTTCAGCTATAAATAACTGTTCAAGTGTGAGCTAGCAGCACTAACATTTACTGCGTGCGTATGGTACTAAGTAGGTACCTATAATATTTTACTGAATAAAGACTAACGAAAGAAATGTACGGAGCGAATGTGAGTGGAAGAGTCGGAAAGGGTCGCACTAGACGCACGTACCTAGACCAGATCTAGATTTTTAATTAACTAGTACGTACTTATATGTAGATTAAATTTTTTTCAATGTTTGCACAGTATATTCGAAGTAAAATTAAATTAATGTATCTAAAATTTTAAAAATAAATAAACGAATAACTAAATCTTAAATATTATGGTGATGTAGCCAACCGTGTCAGTTTCAATAAAAAAAAAAAAAAATTACGCATGAAATGAACCTATCTATCTGAAATGTACATAAACCTATAAAAGAAAACTAATAACCCTCCTCCAGGTGGAATGATGTGGGCTGTGTGTGGGTTCCGAGGACGCTAGCGGCGTTGCCACGCTGGATGGCCACACTGATACGCTGCCTCAGGAATTCGAGCGGTCGTTGTTCTCCCGGAGCAGTGTACAGGCACAGAATACTTAAGTACAGAGCCATTCCACATCCCACACCAGGGACTTTCCCTCACGCCACGGGACGATGGTTGTGCCTTCAGGTAGCTTACAATCATCGTCCTGGAATAGGCGACGATCCATAGCACTCCCAGCTACTGAGGCGGTCATCATCGGTAGCTGTGTGGTGCTATGAATCGACGTCCGATCGTGAAGTTAAGTGCACCCGTGGGCGGTCAGGACTAGGATAGCAGACAGTTCGACCCTTGATATTGGCCGAGGTTTGGATTCCACGTAAAACTATAGGTCCCTATCTTCAACTTACTAGGTGGTATTACTTAATTAACCGGCCAGTTCGGAAGCACATCACGCGTGTAGTAAGGTGAGGTAGAGCTATGTTTATTAAATCCTTTATATTTTTTACTATTGCGGACCTTGTGGAAGACGGCACCACCCAGAAAATAATTGTCACATCAAATATTATGACTTCTTTGATGTATCTACATGTCACTTCTTTCTTGCTCTACATATTTTCAGTTATCGACCTAAAAGTCTCTTGTGGGATCGACCGGTCGATCGCGATCGACCGTTTGTGCCCCACTGATCTATACAGGGCGTTTCAGGATAGGCTTGAGAAACTGCAGGAATAGAAAGTACACATTATTAGAAAAATCCTTATGACTCAAATCGAAATTCCGTTCTCTCAAATTTAAAAACTCGATGGATGAAGTGAGATTTGGCAACAGTGCTGTCTAGGTCTAGGGAGTGCAATGACCTAGCTAGTCCCCTTTTTCCTTTGTTGTCATTCAAATTTAAGTGTTTGAAATTTACCTACATGGTCATAGTCATTCTACTAGTTAAGCACGTAAGTTAGTCATTTTAAGCTCGATAAAACGAATATACCGAATTTGGGAGAAGTTTCAGAGCTTTTCGTCTTCAAATATGGACCCCTTTCTAACCTTGAAGTTACGAAACCCTATCCTGAAACAACCTGTCTAATGTAGAAATATAAAGCGGGTACAATACATGCTTAGTCTCTATCTCTATCTCTTCTCTATCTCTATCTCTACTCTCTACTTCATATAAAAGGAAACGTCTGTCTGTATGTACGTATGTTTGAGGTTAACTCCGGAACCACTGAACATATTTTGATGCGGTTTGCACCAATGTAAAGAGTAGTTATTGAGGCTCACTACAGGCTATATACCTACCATCACGCTAAATTTTCTTAGGGCTGAGCAGCATCAAAGAATGTATGGTATGAACAGAATTTAGTGTCGAATGGTAGTGCCGGATGGAGAGAGGAGAGAAGGGCGGAGGGCAGGGGGTGGGAGGGAAGTGGGACAGGGAGGGAGGGCAAGGGAGGGGGAGGGAGGGAGGGAGAGAGAGAGAGAATATAAGAGAAGCAATCGTTTATTATCATATTTGAGTTTAAATCGGATTCGCTATTAAACCGAGTCTACCGCGAGCGAAGCCGCAGGCTAAAGGCTAGTACTATTAACATATAAAACGTTAGGTTTCATAAAATCAATCAAAAATCAAACCTACGTGTGACGTTCTTTTTTAGATATTCAATTTCGGAATCTTAATTAGGCTTCATAGATACCTACCAACCAGTATATATATAAGACATATAGGCAACCTAATTTCTTTTTAATGAGGCCACATACCTATGTGTACCTAGTAGCTGAAATATTTTACCACTAATTACGACTACTGTGTGGAGTTGCTACTTAAAAAGAATAACCTCACTGTATCTTTCCCCGTGCATGTCGTAAAAGACGACTAAGTTATAACGGAAAGATGTCGTGGTAAAGGGCGACAGGATAGCCACCCTCACGTTGGAACGGTCCTTCCACCGAGCCATGCAGCAGGTGAGCCTTCGTGCCTTTCTTGCTGCTTCTTGTGCGTATACTTTGCGAAACATGGTGGTTTGTGTTGTGTTGTAATTTATCAGAATCTTTTCAGCACAACACCGATTACTCTGCTTATCCCGTTCGTCGGGATACAGCGTGTGTTATGTATAGGATGGATTACGAGTGTGATTAACTTAAGACATGTGAATTAATAAATTATTGAAATTACTAATAAATAAATACACTTTTTTTTTTTTTATTATATTATATTCTATATTCCACCAATTTTTCTAATAGTTACAATATATTTAATTCAATAAATAAACTGTATTACCTCCGTCAATGTGAAGTAAAAACCTAAAAAAAAAAACAAAAACCACTTTTGTTTCATACTTACCTGGATGGACAAGTATGTATGTATGTATATTTATTTGTATATAATATTCTATATATTTAGTAATTTATATGTATTAAACATGTATGGCTTATATTTTACTAGCATGCACTTATATGTATGTATTAATAAGTATTCTTATTATTATTTTTATCTTCAATTGTCACGCAACTCTTTTGCTACTACCTACTTACATTCCACTATATTATCGAATCTCAAACATCCAAAGGTTGACTGTAAGAAATCTCTGTAAGGGATAAGTCCGCCTTTGCACCTTATGTAAATTTTCCAATGTATTTGTTACTGTTTAATGTTTACTGGAGCAATAAAGAATTTTCTATCTATCTATCTAAATAAATATAAACCTAGTGGTGGTACCTAACCTAACTATTTATTTATACCTATACAGTACCTAAGAATGTTTTAATCCCTGAAGCGTATTAAGGAGTGATGCTGTGTCTCACTCAAATGTACATATTGTGCAAAAATCCTGTAAATCCTTTATTTACTCGTACATTGTTGCCAACATGTGGAATGCACTCCCACCTGCCCTGCATCCTTTCCTCTATGTACAGCCTGGAGTCCTTCAAACATAATGTGAAGTTGCACATAACCGGCCGACACCATGTCGCGACATAGTATTCGCAGCCCCCGTAAATATCCGAATGCCCGTGGGCGCCGTCGGACTACACCACTGCGTTAGTCTAGCGCGTGAAAAAATAAAAAATTGTGATTCACACCCTATGCACGATGCCCTATGTAGAGAGCGTTTCAACAAAATTTTCCCTTCGCCGTTATGTTGGCTCCACTGTCTATCTGTCAAAACAGCGTTGAGGGTTGCTATGTGTACAGATTACCCATAATTATCGGTATGTACTGTATTTATTATACGGTAAATACCGATTACATTATTAGGTAATATAATCTTCACAATCTGGCAACACGAATTTAAGCACTGACAGTGACATTAACAGTGGATCCAACATATCGGCGAAGGGAAGATTTAGTTGAAACGCTCTCTTATACATTTTTGACTTGTTTATATTCTTTGTGCGCTCTAATATATTTTCCTTTTTTTCAGGTGTGAAGGCGGGTGTGCGGTGATAGAAGCAGACAGTCTAACCGTGAACCGCTACACCGAACAGGCCAGCATTCATTCGGATCAAACTTACACAAAGTGCAAAACCGACAGCATACTATACACGCTCCCACGACGACAAGTTGTGTGCTGCCCGACGACACCACTGAGACGCTGCCCCGTGTCCCCAGTAGTCCCCACGGCTCAAAACTACAAACTGAGAAGAGAATCGGTAAGTCTAAACAGTTAATTCTTGACTAGGTACTATTAGTGCCTCAATTTTAACATTGAACATGTTTTTTCGATCGCTCCAGTAGGGGCCCCGTTTTCAGCGAAAGTGCGAATTCGCTCTAGCGTCGTTAGTTCTAGGTAAATGATTGAGATGTCAAAAGATACGTATCAATGAGGGCTTCATGATGGTAATTTTTTTTAAAGTTTGAAATGTCTTGATCAAATCCCGAAAAACCGCTAAAAATGAGCGTTTTATAGCGGTTTAGTAAGGAAAAGCTAAAAGGTCTTTACATTTAACTTTTGATAATTTTTATATTTTTAACTGATATATTGGTTCTGGATCTGGAGCGGTTTCAGAGTTTTTGAGAAAATTGGACAAAACCGCTTAAAATAGCCGGAGTTTAAAAAGGTAACTTAAGATATTTCTAAATATTTTTTTTTTTTTTCCCGCGGTTTCGTTCGCGTGAAATTCGAATTTAAAAAGAAGAAAGTAAGTAAGCCTGCTACCGTACCTATATTTCGGCGCACGAAACAATTATATTTGTATGAGAGCCACATCTTAGCGTAACCGAAAGTGAATTTTATTTATTCTATCCTGTGTTTCGTATAGGTAAATGTGCTTGTGCTAAGTTTCATCGAATTCGGATGATCGCTTTGAGAGTTATGGAGGAACATACATATATACATACATACAAACAGATATTATTTTTAAAAATTGTCAATTTAGTTTTAGTATCATACATAGAGTCAACAAACGTAGTATCTCATACATAAAACAAAGTAACTTACTCTATGACCATCCCTTGCAGATTTATTATTAGTATTGATAAAAATCGTCAATTTAGTTTGAGTATCATGCATAGAGTCTACAAACGCAGTACCTATCTCATAAAACAAAGTAACTTACTCTATCACCATCCCTTACAGATTTATTATTAGTATTGATAAAAATCGTCAATTTAGTTTGAGTATCATACATAGAGTCTACAAACGCAGTACCTATCTCATAAAACAAAGTAACTTACTCTATGACCATCCCTTACAGATGTATTATTAGTATTGATAAAAATCGTCAATTTAGTTTGAGTATCATACATAGAGTCTACAAACGCAGTACCTATCTCATAAAACAAAGTAACTTACTCTATGACCATCCCTTACAGATTTATTATTAGTATTGATAAAAATCGTCAATTTAGTTTTAGTATCATAAATAAAGTCTACAAACGCAATATCTCATAAAACAAAGTAACTTACTCTATGACCATCCCTTACAGATTTATTATTAGTACTGATATAAATCGTCAATTTAGTTTGAGTATCATACATAGAGTCTACAAACGTAGTATCTCATAAAACAAAGTAACTTACTCTATGACCATCCCTTACAGATTTATTATTAGTATTGATAAAAATCGTCAATTTAGTTTGAGTATCATACATAGAGTCTACAAACGCAGTACCTATCTCATAAAACAAAGTAACTTAATCTATGACCATCCCTTACAGATTTATTATTAGTATTGATAAAAATCGTCAATTTAGTTTGAGTATCATACATAGAGTCTACAAACGCAGTACCTATCTCATAAAACAAAGTAACTTAATCTATGACCATCCCTTACAGATTTATTATTAGTATTGATAAAAATCGTCAATTTAGTTTGAGTATCATACATAGAGTCTACAAACGCAATATCTCATAAAACAAAGTAACTTACTCTATGACCATCCCTTACAGATTTATGATTAGTATTGATAAAAATCGTCAATTTAGTTTTAGTATCATAAATAAAGTCTACAAACGCAATATCTCATAAAACAAAGTAACTTACTCTATGACCATCCCTTACAGATTTATTATTAGTATTGATAAAAATCGTCAATTTAGTTTTAGTATCATAAATAAAGTCTATAAACGCAATGTCTCATAAAACATAGTAACTTACTCTATGACCATCCCTTACAGATTTATTATTATGTAGTATTGATTGATGATTGATCACGATGCATTGCGAGGTTTACACTCAGCCCAATTTGGCAGGGGAGTGAGCAGGGAAGTGGGCAGCGCGAGAATGTAAACACGTCCCTCGCGCTGCCAGCTGTAGGTAGAGTCTAACTAATATCTATTCTGTGGTAGAGTGCCCGACAGCAAAATAATGCGTGCGTTTCGAGCTTTAGAAAGACACCATCAGCAGTAAACTCGCACGTCTCTGTGCGACAGGGACGACGCTATACAACCGAACTATCTCTTTCTAAAGATCTACACGCATTATTTTCTGCCGCGAACTGTACATAATGATTTTAATTTTTTTTATGGAAACTGACACGGTTGGCTACATCACCTACAACATCCGTGATGTCAGCCCATAACACCGGGTGAACTTGGTGCCACGTCAGTGCTACCCTTCGGTCGTGCCGGCTACACTGAACTGGATGGAAAACACAAACTATTTACATAACCGTTTCGACCGACCTTTCATTCAGTGCGGTGGTATCAACCCGGGCGGGATAAACCCTACCACCTAGTAATATAAGAAGGGAGTCTTATCCCTTAGTCGCCTTTTACGACATACGCGGGGAGAGATGCAGTGGGGCTATTCTTTTAAAGTACCGGCCCCACATGGTACAGTAACACGTCATATTGATATTGCTAACATCAGGAGGATACAATAAATTAGACAGTACGAAGCAGGCGGCGGGTCAATTCACTACCAGAAAAATTATGGTGGATACATACATACATCGTATCGTATCGTATCGTATCGTATCGTATCGTATCGTATCGTAGTACTATATATAATTCTTCTGTACGTGTGTTTGTCACCTAACTCCGCCTAAACGGCTGGGCCGATTTGGATGAAATTTTGTGTATTATATTTGAGTGGGTCCATGGATGGTTTGAAAATACAATTGAACCCGGTAGATGGCGTCGACAGCCGGCTTGAGCTATCTTCTTATGTCATATCTATTTAATCTATTTATGTCAAATTGTCTTGTCTCTATGTTTCCCTGAATATGTCGGTACATTTGCATTAGTAGTAGGTGTACTCGACTGTCGATTCGCCTTACTACTGAATACGCCCCCACAACAGCCGTCCAACCGGCTCCACAGGGATGTAAGTAATTTAACATTCTCCACAAATGATATTGCTACGGTACGACGACGACGAAGCCACGCGGCGGACGAGCCGGCAACTAACTCATTTTAACTGCATTACTCACTCACTCCTGCCGGCAGATGAATGCTACAACAGGGTTTAACATTTAACGTGATATTGTATTGTATTTATTTATCACTAGCTTTTGCCGGCGGCTTCGCTCGCGTGAAATTCGTATTTGAAAAGAATAAAGTGAGTAAGCCCGCTACCGTACCTTTATTTCGGCGCGCGGAACAACTGGGTTTGTATGAGGGCCACATCTTAGCGTAAACGGAACTAAATTTTATTTAGCCTATCCTGTGTCCCTTATTGTAAAATGTGTTTGTATTAAATTCGGATGATCGGTTTAAGAGTTATGGATACATACCTACATACAGAAAAGATTTCTAAAAATCGCCAATTTAGTTTTAGTCCACAAACGCAATATCTCATAAAACAAAGTAACTTACTCCATGACCATCCCTTACAGATTTATTATTAGTATTGATTGATGATATTGATTGATAATGTAAAATTTCACACATATATAAAACTAGCTGTTGCCCGCGGCTCCGGTCGCGGTAGACTCGGTTAATAAGAAATCCTATTTAAACGCAAACCAATGCTAATTATAAATCTGTAAGGGATGGTCATGAAGTAAGTTATTTGGTTTTATAAAATACTGCGTCTGTAGACTCTATGTATGATATGTACTAAAAACTAAATTAACGATTTTCAGAAATCTTTTCCGTATGAATGCATACCCATAACTCTTAAACCGATCATCCGAATTCGATGAAACTTAGTACAAGCACATTTGATTATACGGGACACAGGATAGGCTAATTTCAGTTGCGGTTAAGCTAAGATGTGGCTCCCATACATATTAAATTTTTCCGCGCGCCGAAATAAAGATAGATACGGTAGCGGGCTTAGGTACTTAGGTACTTTCTTCTTTTGAAATACGAATTTCACGCGAGCGATGCCGCGGGCGAAAGCTAGTATAAAAATATAACTTTACTCTTTCATCAGTCTTAAAAAAAAAAAAAAATTGGTTGTCTGTAAAGTCGGTTTACGGACGATAGTTTTACGTGATGACGTGGAATAATCGTAGTACATAGATCAAAGATCAGTAATTTCTATTTCCAGTAGAAAGATTAATCATCTTGTGACTGGCCATCAAAACTTCTGTTGTCTGATCTTGACAGTTTTACTTCTTAAGACGTTTCCATGGTAACTTTGAATATCAACGTGACACGCTTTCGTACGTGCAGCCGGTGCTCATCAATTTATAAGACGTGACGTCATCACGTCAAAACAAGACTATAATATTATTACGGAACTCTAAATTCTCACAGATAGCTCCTTGTTTTTAAAGCAGTGGCAACTGTGCGGCCGCGGGAAGAACTCGGAAACATTAGACAAATTGATAAGCGGAAACAAAATAAACGCAGAGCGCAGTTGCGATAGCTCGCCTGCGCGTGCGACGTCAATAGGTACCTAACCGTCCGATAACACCACCGCGCACTCGGCACGTCCAGCGGAGCGCTACGACGACAAATATTCTCAAATTTATTTATTTATTTATTTATTATAGAATCAACATGTTTACAGTTTCCATCAATTTAGTAGTAAAAACTTGTACAATATTAAAGACAATAACAGATTCAAGCAATATTGATATACACAGGGTGTTGTAACGGCCACTACATTAAATTTAGGAAATGATTATTGGGATCAATAGTAACAAAAAAGTCTAGTAACTTTTTTCTAAATTCCCTTTAAATAAAAAGTTTGAGTTTTCATACAAACTAATTGATTAATTTAGTGTAAAAAGGATCTAATGTTCCGCACGAACGTGGGAATGAAAAGCAGACGGTGAGTGAGCGAGCAGGGACGAGTGCGCTGAGAGTGGAGACACGGCGGCGCGGCGGAGTTTTTCGACCCCGACCGCTCCCGCGCCAGCACCCTCCACCCGAGCGCGACAAATTACACTTGACAAAAACATTAATTTCAAAAATTAATATCTCCAAAACTAGACACTTTAGAGAAAAACTTTACTTACTTTTTTGTCTCGGAAAAACACGAGGAGTGCGCTGGCTAAATTAATGTACTGGCCGTTACAACACCCTGTATATGGTATAAACGGAGAACATTTGAGTTGCATTGCAAGAAAGATAAATAATTTTAATGCTAGATTGGTGTTGAAAAAAAAACAATCTAATAAGTGGTCTAATAAATATTTAGGGTTTCGTATCCACACGGAAGCCTATAACTAAGCCTACGCAGTGTCTGTCTGTCCGTCCGTCCGTCCGGAGGGCTGTATCTTTTGAACCGTAATTGGTAGCAGGTTGAATTGTTTACAAAATAGGTACCTATGTGTTATTATGGCGGATATGCCAACAATTGATAATGTCCATGGGCGTCGCTAGACACCTTATGGGTGGCTCGGTGCCACATGTCGCGCTTAAAAACCGGCCAAGTGCGAGTCGAACTCGCGCACCGAGGGTTCCGTATCCCCATGTCATCCTCACGCCAACTATGGCGTGTTATGAAATGTGTCATATTAGTTAAATGTCGTGATTATTTCAAATGCTTCACACTCTATTCCGCAGATGGCGCGCACGCATACACTTTTTGGTTTCTGCTATAAAATTCACGAGGGTGCCCCCGTAAATTTTTTACTTTTTCTTCTTTATTTCACGTTTTTACATTTAATTCATATTAATTTTACATCATGTTATACCTTTTTTAGAAGGTTTATAAAGGAGGAGATTCTGACCAGCACTCCACCACACTGGCTTACCGTGCAGGGGCGGACCACCCTTATATATGTTATACCTACTGAAAGTTATAAAAATATACAAAATTAATACAAAATTAAATAAAATTAAAACGGTAATACCGCCGGCGCGGCGGGAGACATGTCTCTGGCGGGTGCAGGCCGTGGCTACGGAGCTCTCCGAGACGACGCGATTTAATTTTTTCTTATTTTTATTATTTCTTGTTATATCGGCCATAATAACACATTATTCTACCGTACCGTGCCTTGTGGGGCCAGTACTTAAAAAGAATATCCCCACTGCATCTCTCCCCATGCATGTCGTAAAAGGCGACTAAGGGATAAGGACAAGATACCGTGCTAAAGGGCGACAGGATCGCCACCTCTCACCTTGGCACGGTACTTCCACCGAGTCATGCAGCAGGTGGGTCTTCGTGCCTTACTTGCTGCTTGATCGATTGAATCTTGTTCGAATACTTTGCGAAACGTGGTGGTTGGTGTTGTGCTGTAATTGACCAGAGTTCTTGCAGCACAACACCGATTACTCTGCTTACCCCGATTGTCGGGATTTAGCGTGTGTGATATGTATTCTGTGAAAATTTCCACGGGCTACGGGTGTACCGGTACGAATGAGAACCCTAGCTTAGTCGTAAATTGCCGCATCCGCACTGACTGATTCGCAGTCTACCCCGCCATCTTGCTCCTCTCTCGGTGAATGAGCTGTTACTTTCATTTTCCCTATGGTCATGGTGTCTTTATGATTGTTAGTACCTACGCTGCTGCTGACAAGTACGTCGTAAACTTTCACGTGCAATAATCAAGGCATCACAATTACGTTTGCGTCGTCCCTTTGAAACGTCGTAAATTGAATAGTGCGATACGTTTACGACTGGCACGCTTCGCAGGTGCACACACACACGTCTAAATGACTTGGGCGTGTTCGCGCATCGCGGCGCGACGCGACGACGGCGCGAGGGGCGGGCGGGGGCGGGACGTAATACGTACGATACCTGACACCGGTCCGTTTACGTTTACGTTACTACATACATACATACGTACATATCACACGCTGTATCCCGACAATCAGGGTTAGCAGAGTATTCGGTGTTGCGCTGCAAGTACTCTTGTAAATTACAGCACAACACCGACCACCACGTTTAGTAATGTATTATAGGACAAGAAAACTATCAAGCATCAATCAAGGTAAGGCACGAAGACCCACCTGCTGTTTGACTCGGTGGAAAGACCGTGCCAAGGTGAGAGGTGGCCGTTGCCCTTTAGCACGGCACCTTGTCTATATTCCTTAGTCGCCTTTTACGACATGCACGGGGAGAGATGCAGTTGGGCAATTTTTTTAAGTCGTCATCGTCGTCGTAATTTTGTGGGGGCGACACACTTTACTATAATATTGAGCAGAAAGCGCATTACACTCGTCAACAAAGTGCATGACACACTTTCAGCCACAAGAAGAAAACAACAAACCGGATATCCACGCCCGCCTGCGCCTGCACAGCCGCCCTCCCCCGCCCCTCCCCGCCCCGCGCGCGCCCGGCAGCCGGCCGGCAAGCTTGCCTCCGGAGGACACAATATAATGCATACGGTATAATGTGTGTCCTAGCCTAGGGCTAGACTTTCTCCATACAAAATCGTCTGTCGGCATTTATGTTTTCTAGCCCCCTAAACCTTATCCGATTTTTACAATTTTCTTTTTTTGCCTTAAGGACAGCCGAATCTAGGTACGTTCCTGTATTCTTTTTGTTTAGTTGAAATATACCTCGAACACCGGAGCGAAAAATTTGAGTAACGACCGAAAAAAAATGTGTTTATTTTTTTATTTTTGATGTCATTAAGTTCAATATTTAAGATAAAAGAAAGAAAGAAAAAATATATTTTCGTTCCACAACATTTACAAACAAACACAAAAAAAAGCTGCTTAACCTACATAATTGGTGACGAAGCAGTTGATAAGCGAGTAACGCAATTAAAGTTTAGTATGAAATTTATTAAAAAAAACTATAATTATGTATAACTAGTACCGATATAAATCATTTATAGCCCACTTCTTCCTTATAGATATTAAAAAAATTAAAAGACAGGAAGGTAGATTCTGTCCTTATTACAACAACAAAAATATTGTAAAAATCAGATAAGGTTTAGGGGGCTAGAAAACATAAATGCCGAAAGACGATTTTGTATGGAGAAAGTTAACTTCCGTCTCGTCCGTCGTAAGATATGTAATTCGTAATATTTATTACTCATATAGTATTTAATTTTTTTAAATTTTTTTTATGGAAACTGACACGGTTGGCTACATCACCTACATCGTCCGTGATGTCAGCCCATAACATCGGGTGAACTAGGTGCCATGTCAGTGCTTCCCCCTTTGATCGTGCCGGCTACACTGAACTGGTCGGAAAACACAAACTATTTACATAGCCGTTTTAACCGACGTTTCATTCAGTGCGGTGGTACCAACCCGGGCGGGTTAATACCACCAAGTAATATTAGGAGAGAAGGGACCTACAGTTTTACGAGGAATCCGAACCTCGGTCAGCCTCCAACGGTCAGCGGTCACCCATCCAAGTACTGACCGCACCCAGCGTTGCTTAACATTCAATAGCGACAGTTGACTGTCTGCACCACTGAGCTATCGAGGCTGCTTAATTATACCTACCTATGATTTATTAGTGTTATAGCCTTTCTTGTTTAGGTAGGCAGTCTGCAATAGAATCACCGTACGAGTATATATATATATATCTTTTAATGTAATCCAGTATGGGTGGCTGAGTCGGTTTCGCCAAAGCACATGCTCCGACCAGCCAATATAACCTTCGAGAAGGTAGGTGCATTACCGGAGACTTTCCTGGATTGCTGGATATACTGGATTAAAGGAGAACACAAGCGAGGCTGCTATGCGGCCATCTTACATCCAGTACGGTGATACCAACCCAGTCGGCTACAATTTGAGCCTACCACCTAGTAAGGGGCAAGGGAAGGGACCTACAGTTTTACACCGGTTCCGAACGGTGAAGCAGCAGATGCACGTAAATGATTTTGTCAGAAAATACTCATTGGTGTACGCCGACCGGATTCAAATCTCGGACCTCTCGCATGAGAAGCCCATGCCCAATTTTTAGAAACATAGTGGGGCTTGTGTCTTGTTGTGGCGCCACAGTATGTTTTTAGCAATAACAAAGTGACCACACCACAAAACGTACAGTCTGTTTCCACCTTTAAATTTTTCATGGGTTTTCGCATCCGCGCCGCTTTCCACACACTGTCTCCGGTGCGGCCTAATCTACACTCAGTATTTTAATGTGCACTGCTGGACATAACACTCTCCAATACCTCTCAAATCCTCCCGACCTTCAGCGACAAGAAACCACTCTGTTCGCGGAAACAAATCTACAAGTAGGTATTACAAATTTAAAAAAAGTCCTATTGTTTATATTGTATTTACTTTGGTCCCCGACCAAAGTAAATACAATATAAAAACTCAGAGCTGCGCGAAAATTTACTTAGCGGTCTCGCGGGGTTTTAAATTTGTAAAATAACTTTTATTTCAAGCTTAAAAAACCACATGCAAATCGGTCCACTTTTTAAGATAATAATTTTTATTTTAGAGAATTACTTGATTACAAACATAGCTAAGAACCATCCCGATTAAACCAGCTTTCTTATTAAAATACCGCATTCAAATCGATCCATCCGTTTGGGAGATACGATGCCAGAGACAGACACACCCTTACACACATACATACACACACACATTAAACGTATAACACCCCTATTTTTTCGTCTGGGGTTAAAAAAAAAGGTAATAAATAAAAATCATAATGAGCAACGGTCTGCACCGCTTACACCACTACGTTCGTCCAACAACACTGGCTCCTCGCAATATGTCGAAAAGCATCCGCGAACGACGTTGCCGGGGGCGGCTCTTGAAACTAAAATCTTAGGGCGGGCGGCGGCGGCTGCAGGGCGGCGGGGCGGCGGCGCGGCGGCGCTTCTGTGTGGCGGTGCGAACGGCGGCGCGGAGGGGGCGGTGGAAGAGTCTCCGCGAAGGCCGTATAATTCGGTGCGGTAGAGAAGGCATAAGGAAAGAAGAGACTGGAGTCCCCCTCTGCCGCCCCTCCGCCGCGCCGCCGCCCGCCCACGCTCATCGATCCGCCCCGCGGCGCTGTTCGCACGCAACGCTTTTCGGGATTCGATCGCGACGTCAACGCGCTCGTGCCGCGGTCGCCGCGCCGCAACGGTCGCGCTGCGTCGCGCCCGGACCGGCGGCGGCGGCGGCGTGGCGGCGGGGCGGGGTGGCGTGTCGGCGGTCGGCGGCGGGGCCGTCTGTGCGACGTCCGGCTCCGCTTCGCCAGATAAATATTTATAGATCGGCCAGATTATTCTAATAACGGACGAGAAAACGCGAGTTCGTTGATCGTAGGCCGCGCGCCTGTGTCTGTGAGTGGAGCTACGACGCGCGCCGGCCGCAATGCCGAGTCCGCGGATCCAGTCCTCCCGCGCCCGCATTCCATACACCGAGCACCGCGCCGCGCGCCGCCACGCCGCGCGCCGGACGCGAGCGCGCCGCGCCAGCCACGTCTCGGCTCGGCGTCCCCGCGACAGTGTTCGGCGCGTGGCCGCTCGCACACGTAAACAAACCTAGGGTTGCCGCTCGAGTGAAAGGTTATCTTCGATTGGTTGTACCTAACTATCCTACCCATATATATTATCTCTGAGTTGACGTCAGGCATTAATTTAATGAAATTGTTCTCTGTTGAAAGCGATTTTAGTCCAACGAGCTGCGCGAATCACTCTTCTGTAATAATAAAATCCTGACCTAGACAATGTATATATTATGTTATGTACTAACGTAATGTCATCCCCATACGACCTGAATAAATCTCCTCACTAAAGTGGTGTTTGACCACTATTTTGAAAAGCCAAGACCATTTTGAATTAGTAATTTTATAAGCATTATTTTTGACCACCACTTCAGTTGAGTTCATATGACTACCGCATGCGCATGTATTTAGTAATGTTTATGTCAATGGATCTAGATTTTCTACTTTAACTAGGTAAGTACGCTGAAAATTCTTATTGCTTAAAATTTTTATGTTCGCAATTAAATCGAAAATTTTTATTTTAAGATATAGGTACACGGTGTTGCAGTTGCCCCCGTAATATTTTTAACTGACATAAGAGGGTTATTGTATATGTAAAACTAAACAACTTCTGTGAAGAAAAAAAAAATTGAAACAAAACAAAAATTTTTTTTTCATAGAAAATTTTAAATACCTTCATATTCTCAAAATGTATGGAGAAAAAAAAATTTTTTTTCTTCAAATAAAAAAGTCGTAGAACAAAAGTTGTTCTATTTCACGTAAAGAATCACCCCCTTTCGGGTTTTACGGTTGGGGTTGCAACACTGTGTATAAATATTATAAATGTAACTTTATTTTTAATAAAGAGTAGAGTAACCATGCCGGTTCTGGAACACCTGGTGGCGCCCTCTATATTTTTACTAGCGGTGAAATTTGGAACTAACAAGTGGCGCCACCTAGCGGTGCGTAGTGGAACTAAATTTTCTGGAACACCTAGTGGCGCCCTCTATATTTTTTCTAGCGGCGAAATTTGGAACTAAAAGTTGCGCCACCTAGCGGTGTGTAGTGGAACTAATTTTTCTGGAACACCTATTGGCGCCCTCTATATTTTTTTTAGCGGTGAAATTTTGGAACTAAAAAAGTGGCGCCACCTAGCGGTGCGTAGTGGAACTAAATTTTCTGAAACACCTAGTGGCGCCCTCTATATTTTTTCTAGCGGTGAAATTTGGAACTAATATTTGTACTGTTCTGGATGCGCCACCTGGTGGTGACATCTAAATTTTTTCGTAGAGTTTTTAGCGATGAAATGAAAAAAAAAACTAATATTTTGCAGTAGCGCACCTAGCGGTGTGTGGCGGAACTAATATTTTGTGGTGGCGCCTTCTGTATTTTTTAGTAGTGATGAAATTGGGAACTAATATTTTGTGTGTTAGCACCATCAAGCGGTGGGTGGTGGAACTAAATGCTGACTATCATCGACCCACATTGAAATATTTTGTTTGTATTTAGATATAAGGCTTTAATTTTTTCAATAAATAGTCATGTACACATATATCAGGATTTTATTTTCCCCAAAATTCACTTAGACCGGGCAGGATCTACCTGAGATGGGGCCTGGCGGCGAAGCTTTACAAGCGCAATTGTTCAGCCGGAAGCCGGAGCCGGTGGGGTAGCACGTTAAATTTATTAACATTTTATTAGGTAATAATTACTCCAATTAACTACTCTATTAAACTGATATGAAACTTAGGCGGTAATATTTCTAAAAATTATTTTGATTGCTCCAATTAAAACAAGAATTACATTTATTGAAGTTTTATTAGGTACCTATTAATTATCCCCATTAACCTGATAAGACCCTTAGCCTACAGAAAACGTTCAACGAGCCAACATTTCCGAGAGTTGGTGGATGACTCAAGATTCGGGAAGCATGATACCGGATTCGGGAATCATGAATTGGAGCCCAGGAGGTGGCGAGGGTAGCGGAGCGGGGGTAGCGGGGGTGGGGTGGCACGCTAAATTAATATTTTTTTTTTTTATTAGGTATTAATTACCCCAATTAACTACTCTATTAAACTGATATGAAGCTTAGGCGGTAACATTTTTAAAATTATTTTAATTACTCCAATTAAAACGAGAATTACATTTATTGACGTTTTATTAGGTATTAATTACCCCAATTAACTGACAAATAGTGCAGGGGTCCATCGTGCGGCACAAGAGCTGTATCGCTGTATTCAGCTAACCTATTCTTCAGGTGAGATATATTTGTCATTATAATATATATTTTATACACACCACTTTTTTTACAGAATCACAATGTTTACTCGATGTGAACCTATTATACCTTATCACTATTTGATCATTGTCAGCCTCGGTAGCTCAGTGGTGTGCCAACAGCTGTAAAGCAACCGTGGGTGCGGATAGTGCTGAGATGGGTGATTGATCACTCATCCGTTGGAGGCTGACCGTGGTTCGGATCCTACATTAAACTGTAGGATAAACGTATAACTGTAGGTTGTAGTTGATATAGTCAACCGAGCCAGTTTCCCGACCAAGTGCGAGTCCAACTCGCACACCGAGGGTTCCGTATCACCATATCATGGTCAGCACCACTCACGCCATTAGTTATAATGCTTCATACACTACTATTTTGGCACCTATATTTATTATTAAGACCTATACTCAGGGCAATGAGGTGTACCAATGTGTTAAAAAAAAAAATCTGAAATCGGCACTCTTGTTAGCACAAAAGGGTCATTGACGATTTATAAAAAAATTAATGTTTTGTCGTTTTATGTATCTCTTTTCAAATTTTATTTATTGCTGCGTTGTATTTAGTTATATTATTTTATTGTGTTGTTACTTTATGTATTATTCTGTTTTTGCTATCCTTTGTGTTATTATAAGGTATTATTTTAAAGTTGTTATTTATAGTGTTAGTCATTTGTTTGTTTATTGATAGAAAAAGGTACTGTGCTTATGTTAGGTTAGCACCATTTTTACTTTATCATATCTACCTAAGGGTAGACCGGGCAGGATCTACCTGAGATGGGGCCTGGCGGCGAAGCTTTACAAGCGCAATTGTTCAGCCGGAAGCCGGAGCCGGTGGGGTAGCACGTTAAATTTATTAACATTTTATTAGGTAATAATTACTCCAATTAACTACTCTATTAAACTGATATGAAACTTAGGCGGTAATATTTCTAAAAATTATTTTGATTGCGCCAATTAAAACAAGAATTACATTTATTGAAGTTTTATTAGGGACCTATTAATTATCCCTATTAACCTGATAAGACCCTTAGCCTACAGAAAACGTTCAACGAGCCAACATTTCCGCAGGGTTCAGGTCCAGGGTGCTAGGTCAGGGTGCTGCGCCCCACCAGCGTGGTTCCACTGGCAACGAGGCTTCGCCCCTTCCCCCTACCCCGCCCCGCCCCTGCCACCCCCCCCTCCGCCACAGCCTTCACCCCTCCGCAGTATCCCTGCCGCCCGATCGGAGTCAGGGTTCAGCTCCAGGGTGCCAGGTCAAGGTGCTGCGCCCCATCAATTTGTCAGTTAATTGGGGTAATTAATACCTAATAAAACGTCAATAAATGTAATTCTCGTTTTAATTGGAGTAATTAAAATAATTTTAAAAATGTTACCGCCTAAGCTTCAAAAATATTAATTTAGCGTGCCACCCCACCCCCGCTACCCCCGCTCCGCTACCCTCGCCACCTCCTGGGCTCCAATTCATGATTCCCGAATCCGGTATCATGCTTCCCGAATCTTGAGTCATCCACCAACTCTCGGAAATGTTGGCTCGTTGAACGTTTTCTGTAGGCTAAGGGTCTTATCAGGTTAATGGGGATAATTAATAGGTACCTAATAAAACTTCAATAAATGTAATTCTTGTTTTAATTGGAGCAATCAAAATAATTTTTAGAAATATTACCGCCTAAGTTTCATATCAGTTTAATAGAGTAGTTAATTGGAGTAATTATTACCTAATAAAATGTTAATAAATTTAACGTGCTACCCCACCGGCTCCGGCTTCCGGCTGAACAATTGCGCTTGTAAAGCTTCGCCGCCAGGCCCCATCTCAGGTAGATCCTGCCCGGTCTAAGTGAATTTTGGGGAAAATAAAATCCTGATATATGTGTACATGACTATTTATTGAAAAAATTAAAGCCTTATATCTAAATACAAACAAAATATTTCAATGTGGGTCGATGATAGTCAGCATTTAGTTCCACCACCCACCGCTTGATGGTGCTAACACACAAAATATTAGTTCCCAATTTCATCACTACTAAAAAATACAGAAGGCGCCACCACAAAATATTAGTTCCGCCACACACCGCTAGGTGCGCTACTGCAAAATATTAGTTTTTTTTTTCATTTCATCGCTAAAAACTCTACGAAAAAATTTAGATGTCACCACCAGGTGGCGCATCCAGAACAGTACAAATATTAGTTCCAAATTTCACCGCTAGAAAAAATATAGAGGGCGCCACTAGGTGTTTCAGAAAATTTAGTTCCACTACGCACCGCTAGGTGGCGCCACTTTTTTAGTTCCAAAATTTCACCGCTAAAAAAAATATAGAGGGCGCCAATAGGTGTTCCAGAAAAATTAGTTCCACTACACACCGCTAGGTGGCGCAACTTTTAGTTCCAAATTTCGCCGCTAGAAAAAATATAGAGGGCGCCACTAGGTGTTCCAGAAAATTTAGTTCCACTACGCACCGCTAGGTGGCGCCACTTGTTAGTTCCAAATTTCACCGCTAGTAAAAATATAGAGGGCGCCACCAGGTGTTCCAGAACCGGCATGGTTACTCTACTATAAAGAATAAAATAGTTTGTGTTTTCCGACCAGTTCAGTGTAGCCGGTACGATCAAAGGGGGAAGCACTGACATGGCACCTAGTTGGCCCGGTGTTATGGGCTGACATCACGGACATTGTAGGTGATGTAGCCAACGGAGTCAGTTTCCATAAAAAAAATTTAAAAAAATTAAATACTATATGAGTAATAAATATTACGAATTACATATCTTACGACGGACGAGACGGAAGTTAACTTTCTCCATACAAAATCGTCTTTCGGCATTTATGTTTTCTAGCCCCCTAAACCTTATCTGATTTTTACAATATTTTTGTTGTTGTAATAAGGACAGAATCTACCTTCCTGTCTTTTAATTTTTTTAATATCTAAAAAAAATTTTAAAAATTTAAAAAAAATTTTTAAAAATAAAAAAAAATATATAAAAAAAAATTAAGAAAAAAATATTTAAAAAAAAAAAATAAAAAAAAAAAAAATATGAAAACAAAAATTTATAACAAAAAATTTATGTTAAATTTAGTAGAACGGACAGACATGCATTTGTTACGGAACCCTACATTCATTTTGCAGAACTTAGTAGAATGGACAGACATAAACGTGTTACGGAACCCTACTTTTATTATAAAATAACCGTCGGAGGACCTTGGTTGAAAATTGTAAAATTTAGTAGAACGGACAGACATGCATTTGTCACGGACCCCTTCATTCATTTTGCAGAACTTAGTAGAATGGACAGACATAAACGTGTTACCGAACCCTACTTAACAGTTGCACTCCGGGAGTGCCGGCAGATCCCGTGCCACTCTAACTTAACCCTTAACGCAATGACTTAAGGTTTCATTTTTTTTAAAATGACGCTGAGGCGACACCGCGACGGTGACGCGAGTTATACATTTTTCCCCCATACAAAAAGTGTCCAGCGCCGCTAAAGAAGTTTTCACTTCCAAAAAATGCGTACCTACTTTGGTTTGACAAATTTGTTATACGAGTACTAGCACGAATATTTAACGTTCTACTAGGGCACAGATTACTTAATACTACGGGGTTAGTTTCAAGAGATCTTCATAAATTATTAAGGTTATAAAGTACCGTGTGGGGCCGGTACTTAAAAAGAATAACCCCACTGCATCTCTCCCCGTGCATGTCGTAAAAGGCGACTAAGGGATAAGGACAAGATGCCGTGCTAAAGGGCGACAGGCTCGCCACCTCTCACCTTGGCACGGTACTTCCACCGAGTCATGCAGCAGGTGGGTCTTCGTGCATTACTTGCTGCTTGGTCGACTGAATCTTGTTCGAATACTTTGCGAAACGTGGTGGTCGGTGTGGTGCTGTAATTTACCAGAGTCCTTGCAGCACAACATCGATTACTCTGCTTACCCCGATTGTCGGGATTCAGCGTGTGTGATATGTATGTATGTATGTAAATTGTGCACCGTAGGTTTACGATTTTGCAAACCTTATTTTTAATCATACGCCTTAGGCATTAAGTTAAACGGTATCCCCATTTATTCGAGCGCAATAACTAGTACAATACAGTACAGTTTATTGATTGGTGCAATTATTGCGCAGATATGTAGGTAAAAAGTATTACCATCCGCCCGCCCAATTCGGAGGGCGGATGCGTGAAGGGGCTGTATATTTTTCTACCCCGGCTCAGCTGAGAATTTGCGCGGTTTCTGAAGCTGTTATTAAGCCCACACGAAGAGACCGATCGCGGCAGGCGAAACTGAAAGAATCGCTTCAGCCGCCGAAACGCGGCTCCGGAACCACGCATGCCTTGAAGCCATCTCGAGGCCAAAATTCCCAAACACGATACGATTTTGCAATGCATTCAGGCGGAATTGCCGGCGAAACTAACCATCTATGGTAGGCATTATGCGTAACACACATTGAAAACGAGAAAATACGAATAACCACTTGATCTTTGACGTTGAAAACTGAATAGACAGTTTTACAGATCAGATTCGGATTCAAATTCATATTCAGATTTAGAGCTTCTCGGAAGTAAATAATAAAACTCATCTCTCGAAAATATGATTTAGGGCGACAGGCTAGCGACCTCTCACCTTGGCGCGGTCCTTCCACCGAGTCATGCAGCAGGTGGTGGACGGTGTTGTGCTGCAATTACTAATTTACCAGAGTTTTTGCAGCACAACATCTATTATTCTGCTTACCCCGATTGTCGGGATACAGCGTGTGGTATGTAGGTATGATTTAAGTATTGTTGCACTCGCCTCGCGTCGATGCTCCGAGGCCCCGAGCTCGGGTGCGATCCTAGATAATGTTGTCAAGAATGGGCACCCATCGCACACCCATTCTACACTAATTCAACAACCTCAGAGCAATAATAGTTAATAGAGCGCGCCTATGGAGCACGAAAAGTAACCACGCGTGTGAACACGTAAAAAAAAAATCATTGAAAGCGCGACATGTGGCTTCTAGCCACCCATAAGGTGTTTCCAGTTCTCCTAGGTTATTAAAGCTAAAATTTTGATTTCAATAGAGTTAGTAGATTTAAGCCATATAGATTACAGGGAAAACTGCAGTTTTTTTCGGCAAATAGTTGCGGGAAACAAGTGTTTTTGTTTTAGTATTGAACCCTAATAATTGTTTGAGTCTAACTCGATCTTGACCGGTATCTTTTATAACCACATAAAACCACTTTTATTATCGGAAGTAGGTAGATACGTGTTTTTTACTGTTTTTTTGTTTGAATTTTTTTTACCAATATTCATCTTTTAACTCCTACATAATAGGCTTACTATAGCAATTTTGCTAGCATTGTCCTGAGTCTTGTCTGGAGTGGGACCACTGAACACTGGAAAAACACAGTAGCACCTTAAAAGACCACACCACAGCGACGTGCGACAGGGACGATGCCAATAGCTGATGGTTAATAAAATGCCTTTCTTTCTTTCTTTCTTTCCACCTCATCTTGTCAAATGACCAACAATAACATTGACAAGCATGCAACTTTGAAGTATTTAAGATAATTCATATGGCAAAACAAAAATGCGATTTCGGCGGCACTGAGCAATCGAGCGCAGTGTGCGCGTTTATATGGTGAATTTTGTAGTTTTTTTTTTGTTTGTTTAAAAATTATTAGGATTTGTTTTTTTTTCAAATAATTTTGCTTTAGTGTCTAGAAAATTAAATTCCCTATACAATGACGTACATTTTATTCCAAAATAATTATCCAGTATGGAGCTAGCTCGACATAAGAAATTAAAATAGAGTCATTTTTGACGTGATAACGTCACGTCTTATAAATTGATGAACACCGGCTGCACGCACGAAAAAGTGTCACGTTCCATCTGAGCCTGTGTGTGCAAGCGAGAGCGCGTAACAAGCGATAGAGAGGCACAATCGGCCCAAGCGTGTCCAAGCGTCGCGTCGCTCGGCTTGTAGGTACACATTTATCTCTCTGGTTCTAAAGTATCAGGGCAGCAGACGACGGGCAGTATGACGTTATCACATAAAACTATCGTCCGTAAACCGACTTTTCACCATGAAAAAATACTGTAAATTTAAAAAGCCTGCTTCAGTGTTTAGTACATTTTATCTAGTTTAGAAAAAACATATTTTTTTCTTATTATGTAGTACATAATATGTACTTCATAGAACAAAATTTTTGTTTGAAGTTTTAAAGAATATAACAACTTTCGTTTTAGTCCTATATACATAGAATCCTCTTAATTTCCACAGGTATTTGCCATTTAATCAATATCCGGTTAGATAGTGGAGCGGCCAGCAAGAGGCAACCCTGGCCCTGTCCGTGAGGCTCACGTTTTAGCAATGTTAATTGGGAACGAGTACACGGCGGAGGCGGCGCGGTGCGGCGGAGGCCTGCTCGACCAATGGCGAGTGCAGGCAGTGCCGTGCCGTGCCGCGCTACTTGCAGTCCGTCGCGTGTCCGAGCCGTCCGGCTAACGGGCCGGCCGAGGCTCGCTGGAATGTCCAACGGTGCAGGCCGGCGGCGGCGTCGGCGGCGGCGGCGCGTCCGCGGTCGCGCGTCACAGGCACGCCGCCGCCGCGCCGCCGCCGCCGAACAAAACCGCTACCTGCCTGCATTTTTTGACACTTTAGAACAGTACCCTAATCACGAGATGTAACCTACTACGCTACGCCGTGTTCTCCGCATCATTATTACATAAAAAAGAATTCACAGATCTCATGCATAACATGACCTTCGGGTACATTGAAAATTACTTTTGGGGCGTATTCAAATGTAAGAAATATGTCAATTTTGAAAAATTGTCAAAAATTAAAAAAACTGAAAATTAAAAAAATTTAATTCTTAGTTTTGAAATAAAGACGGCTATTTTAAGCGGTTTTTTGGGATTTTCTCAAAAACTCTCAAACTTTTTAAATTTATTTTTTCACCATCTTGTAGCCCTCGTCAATACGCGTCATTTGACATCCTAAATATTCACGTAGCCTTAAAACTCACGAGACCAAGGCAAATTCCCACTCTCGCTGGAAATCGGGGACTACATATACTGAAGCGATTGAAAAGATATTTTCAATGTCAAATAAAAATCCGCGAATGACGTGCTCTATGTGCGCGTGCTACTCAGGTAATGCACATACATTGTTCTAAGCGCATGTGTTGGCGCGGCTTGTCTTTTTTTTTTTATGTAAACTGACACGGTTGGCTACATCGACTACAACATCCGTGCCATAACACCGGGTGAACTTGGTGCCGCGTCAGTGCTTCCCTTCGGTCGTGCCGGCTGCACTGAACTGGACGGAAAATACAAACTATTTCCATAGCCGTTTCGACCGACGTGTCATTCAGTGCGGTGGCACCAACCCGGGCGGGTTGAACCCTACCACCTAGTAAGGTAAGAAGGGATGGGATCTACAGTTTAACGTGGAATCCGAACGACGGTCAGCCTCCAACGGTCGAGCGGTCACCCATTCAAGCACTGACTGGCCCAGCGCGACAGTCGACTGTCTGCACCACTGAGCTATCGAGGCTGACTTGTGCACGGTCACATGAAAGAGCGCAATTTGTGGCGAGTGCACATTGACAGAGAAATTGAGTTTATATACCTACCTACTATGTACATTTAGCTTAAACATCATACTTGTCGTGTACAAGTGCGGTGAAGTGCAGTACGACTAGATTGGTTTTGTTACAGGTACAATGTAATTGAATTCAAGAGTTATCACTCTTGCGGTAGTGGAGGCTTACATTGCAACGTAACCTGCGGTTGACGTCAATACAATGTCCCTGTAGGCACCAATAACGTACAACCTGTAGTTTGCAGTTAAGTTAACTTTACCACCTGCGCCGCCGCCTCGCCGCCGCGCCGCCGCCGCATGCACCTTGGCCGTATAACACATAAATCGTCTCTCGCTTGACTAGGTACTCGACTAGATACGCATTTAATAGCGCTTTCCAGTAAGCTTGTCGATATTAATTATGTATTTTGTGTCGATAGACAGCATGTTTTTAAGTTTACTCTGTTGCTTATTAATTACCTACTTCTATTCATTTTTAAGTTTCCGGATTAACAGTAGTAGATTTAAAGACTTACATAAGTCGACGTTTCGCCCGCTACGTCACGGGCTTCTTAAAAAATACTACTAGGTAGGGTTTATCCCGTCCGGGTTGGTATAACCTCACTAAACGAAACGTCGGTCGAAACGGCTATGTAAATAGCTCATGTTTTCCGTCCAGTTCTGTGTAGCCGACGTGAAATGAAGAGAAGCACTGACATGGCACCTAGTTCATCCGGTATTATGGGCTGAAATCACGGATGTTGTAGGTGATATACCTTTCAGGTATTCACAAAATCATCCTGTAGGTCTATGGTTAGGTAGGTACCAACACCTGTAGGTCTATGGTTAGGTAGGTACCAACACCTGTAGGTCTATGGTTAGGTAGGTACCAACACCTGTAGGTCTATGGTTAGGTAGGTACCAACACCTGTAGGTCTATGGTTAGGTAGGTACCAACACCTGTAGGTCTATGGTTAGGTAGGTACCAACACCTGTAGGTCTATGGTTAGGTAGGTACCAACAGTTGGCTAAAAAGCAAACAGCTGTATAATTTCTCTGTGTGTAGGTTGCAACAGTGATCTTTAATCTCTGTTTTATTTCGGGAAGTCGGTAGGTATGTCGTTTCCCCTATTCGCTTTGTACCTGCGGCCAGGACGAGACGACAGACGTACGAACCGATTGTACGACCCCCAGCCCCTAACCAAACACCTAGGCACGCGTAGCCTCGTTTTACACATTCGAAAGGCTTGAAAGTAGTTACGGTTGTCGTAAACCAGTTTAACCAAAATATACTATGAATTACTGATCGAAATTCTATGAGTAAATGATTCGATCATCGAATCACACTATACCTTACTCCAAATAAGTGTCGACTAACAGTTATTTAATCTATTCAGCTAACTAATAATTAGTCACATGTTATTGGTAGTTCGAATTACTCTCGGTGTAAGTTGATAAAAACCGGCCAAGTGCGAGCCGAACTCGCGCACCGAGGGTTCCGTATCGCCACGTCATGGTCAGTGCCACTCACGCCATCTATGGCGTGTCTTATGAAATGCTTCATATTAGTTAAAATTCATGATTAGTTAAAATGCTTCATACTTTTTTCGGTATACACTTCTTATATGGGGACCCCGTGAATTTTTCACTTTTTCTTATTTTCATTATTTGTTGTTATATCGGCCATAATAACACATATTCTGTGAAAATTTCAACGGGCTACCTATTACGGTTCAAGCCCTCGGACAGACGGCCAGACTGACAGACAGACAGACAGGCTTAGTAAGACGGATACGGAACCCTAAAAAGTTCGTCGTACTTAAATTATACGATTTATATTGCACACGCCTTACCTATTTTTAGACCCAGAACAGAAAACTATATAAAATAAACAATTATAATAAAAAACAATACCCTACTTGAGGATTCGCCGTAGTCGGGTAAAAATTTAAAAAGCAAGTCGGTTTGTAAAACAATCCACCGCGGGCTTATTTTGTTGCACCCGGTGGTGGTGCGGTGTGGTGCGATCGGTAGTCGGGCGTTTGTGAAGCGGCGTGTGCGGGGGGGGGGGGGGGGGGGGGGGGGGGGGTTAGCAGAGCATGTGGCCTGCGTGCGCGCGCGCACCGGGCGCGTGGAGGAGCAGGGAGGGTGAGGGTGGCGGAGGGGTCGACGGCGGGGCGGGGAGTGTGGGGAGATTCATTGAACCCGCGCGCCCCGAGGCTGGCTGGAGCAGTTTTATTGATGCCACGTTTTCGGCTCACCGACCGGGACCGATGAATTTAAAATGACTTAAAATAACTGGCTTTAAATTAACAAAATGCACTTAGTTAATAATAAAAAGTCAAAAATAATTTCCGTTTACTTACTTATGGGAGTCGGTGGACTGCTAAGTAAGTTCCCGCGCAGCTCTGAGTTTTTATATTTTTTTTATATTTTATTTACTTAGCGGTCCCCCGACTCCTGTAAGTATAAGTAAACGGAAATTATTTTTGACTTTTTAAGGGTAGGGCTTTTTTTAAATTTGTAAGTTAACTTTTATTTCAAGGTTTTATAAAAACACCGCATAAAAGCTCGATAGAAAAAAAATCAAAGTTTCCTCCAAACCGTTAATAAAACCGCTAGTATTCAATACCTACACCTTTAATTAGATCATGAAACTTTCGATCTAGCTTTGGATAATGAATGACTGATATCAATTTAAAGCAGTTTTATAGGTTTAAAAATAAGAGATTTTCCTTGAAAACACCGAAAAAACAACTAAATTTAAAATTACTATTACATCATCAAGTACGACTGTCCCTTTTGTTCTTTCACCGATTCTCTATCGCCCTATCCCGCTCTTTCTCCGTTAACTTTCTCCATACAAAATCGTCTTTCGGCATTTATGTTTTTTACCCCCCTAAATCTTATCCGATTTTTACAATTATTATTTTATTGTAATAAGGACAATCGAATCTACGTTCCTGTCTTTTTGTTGTTTGAATATCTATGTAAAGTGATGAGGATGACTCAATAAAGCTTAATGAACTCCATGACATCAAAAAATAAAAAATTAAAATTTTTTTCGGTCAAAATAAAAAAAAAATTGTTCCGGTGTTGCAGTTATAATTCATCCAAACAAAAAAATAACATGAACATAGATTGGACTGTCCTTAAGACGAAATTTGTGTTTTGTAAAAATCGGATACGGTTTAGGGGGCTAGAAAACATAAATGCCGAAATACGATTTTGTATGGAGAAAGTTAACTTCCGTCTCGTCTTAAGGGTAAATGTGTGTTTCCGTTCTGTTACAAACGTTTGTAAAGATTCTTTCTCTTAGGAGTAGGTTTTTCTTATCACATGGTAGACGAAGTGTGTTAAACTTTATAGACCTCACAAGCTGGAACATGAACGTAAAGCTGAGTGGAAAATATTTATTAACAAGGTACCTATTTGGTTTCTGTAGTCAGCTCTATATGTACTGTATTATTGACTAGCGTTTACCCGCGGCTTCGCTCGCGGCATGATATGTTATGCTTCTAAGTTAGGTATAATTATATAGTTATAGAGAACTTTTTAGGGTTCCGTTCGTCCATTCGTCTGCCCATCTGTCTGTCTGTCACACGCGCTGTGATTATTCCACGCGAGGTGATTACTCCAGAATGTTAATCTCAATAAATCTAAAAATAAATTAATAGAGTAATATAAATAACTTCGCATTCATTCTTACGGTCTGAAAACTATTTTAAGGTTTTATCTTAAACGGTTATTGAGAAACCAGCATTCGATAGTGACACTCGCTATGCGTGGCCACGGAACCCTCCGTGTGTGAACAACTTTCGCACTTAGCGGCCTTTCTTTCGTACATTTCTTTCGTACATAATTCTCGATTTAAGCGGCGCAGCGCCTCGCGCAATGGTTTCTTTTTTAAATTTGTAATTTACTTTTATTACAAGGTTTTTTGAAAAAAAAACCGCATGCAAATCGGTCCACTTTTTGAGATAATTTTTTTTTATTATTACTTATTTCCTTGATTCCTCAATTACAAACAGAGCTAAGAATTAATCGAAATGGTTCTTAAAAAACTTACCGCTACAGTACAAACATTTCCCCTAATTCAACCGTCGTCGTCGTCGTCGCGCCAGCGGTACCCAGCCCAGCACATTGGCTGCGCTGCTCCTCTGAATTTTGAGGCTGATTCACCGTACGAGATGGCACTTGGGTCACCAGACTTGCCGACAAGCATATCATATTTAAATTAATTAAAATCTAAAAATAAAGTCCCACCAAGGAAAATAATAAGCGGCGGGTGGCCGAGGGGTTTGGCCATCGGCTTCTCATGCGAGAGGTCCGCGGTTCGAATCCCGTCGGCGTGTACCAATGAGTTTTTTCTGACGAAAAAATTTACGTGCATACCTACACCTGCTGCTTCACCGTTCGGAACCGGTGTAAAACTGTAGGTCCCTTCCCTTGTCCCTTACTAGGTGGTAGGCTCAAATTGTAGCCGACTGGGTTGGTACCACCGTACTGGATGTAAGATGGCCGCATAGCAGCCTCGGTTGTGTTCTCCTCTAGTCCAGTATAGCCAGCAATCCAGGGAAGTCTCCTGTATGGCACCTACCTTCTCGGAGGTGATATTGGCTGGTCGGAGCATGCGCTTCGGCCACTCCAACTCAGCCACCCATACCGGATTACATAAAAAAAAAAAAAAAAAAAAATTATAAATAAATAAAAACTTTACGGGAAACCCTCAAGACGGTTATGTATGACATTTTCGAGTTAACCCGTTACAAGCAGAGTGCAGACCGACAGAGATTGCGGTAGATAAACAGTAGAGAAGTATTAAACTTGGGTAGCCAGCGATAGAACACGATAATAAAATTGTTCCTAAGCTAAATTGGAAACATAAACACTGTTGTTTGTTCACACAATGGCACCAAGCTCGCCTTTTGAGCCTCGTCCAATGATGTGTGATCAACTGATCAATAAAGTATATTTCATTCATTTCATTCAATATTGTTAGTTGTAACATTAAATATTCTGTGGTTGTACTCATACATGGAGTAGTACCTATAATTTAGCACATTACTACACACTATGCAGCTAGTGGGTTTTGTGTCTTACTTGCTGCTTGATAGTTATCTTGTGCTAATACATTGCTAAACGTGGCGGTCGGTGTTGTGCTGTAATTTACCGGAGTACTTTCAGCACAACTCCGATTACTCTGCTTACACCAATTGTAGGGATACAGCGTGTGATATTTATGTGTAACCTGGTTATTTAAAGAAAGGGATTGAAAATGGCGGCGTCTTACAGCTGTACAGTCGGCATGCAAAATTTTTTTTGCATAGTATATTTTTTTATTGTCTGTCTGTCCTACTGCTGTATCTTTGGAACCGTAATTGCTAGCCTGTTGAAATTTTCAAGGAATAAATATTATTATGGCGAATTTAACAACTAATAATAGAACATAGAAAAAAGTTAATTTTAGACCCCATATAAGAAACGTGTTTCTTCAAATTTTTTTTGTGATTGGGAAACCTCGGCGCCCGAGTCCGACTCACATTTGGCCGGTTTTTTTTAAACACGTAAACAAAACCAAGCGTACCTACGTAAGAGCATCAGTCTCTAAGTAAAAAGGCAAAAAGGTACAATGCATTTTATGAAATCTGTGCGCGTTTCAGTTGTATATGTATTATGCACTCATATTCGTAGTTCGAATTTTAAATGGATTTGAAATTAAAATACTTATATTTAAAATATTTCTGCTTCACCGGATTCGAAATTTGAACCCTGAGGCCGAGAGTTCGACTGCTAGACCGTTCCGACACTCGCAGCGTATTATTACGTACAATCGCATTGCATAATTTAATAAAATAATTATTTTGTCCTCAGATGGAGCAGATTTATCAGACGCTTCGGAGAAAACACATCTCGCCATTGCCTACCAAGATGACATGAGATGAGTGAAGCTGTCGTCCCTGCGATCAGGCGTAGAATACGTAGAAGAAGTAGAATACGATTCCAGAACGAAGGATTTTTCATAGAACACAGACCTTTGTGGTAAGTTGCAATTTAGTTGTAGCAGAGAAAATTGTCTTTAAAAAATCTTTATAAAACCCGACTACAAAAAATTTATCAAATTACAAGGAGAGTTGATCTAAAATGCTGTAGTCTTACTCCTGGTGTATTCTTATCCTTCTACACGCCCGACTACAGTACTTTCCATCAACTTTATCTTCGAGTTAGGTTTTATAAAAAAAAATGACTTAATTTTTTATTTTATCCCTCATACTTGAAAACCTTTAAGTAAGTGTCACATATGACACGCCGACCATCGAGAAGAATCCAAAAATAGCTTATATATTGAAATCGGTATGCAGTTTAGCTCTCCCTCCGTTTGGCTTTGCCGTAGTCGGGTAAAAAAGAAATTATTCCAGAAAACATAAGTGAAAACTCAATGTGAATTAATTGAGTAGTTCTCGACTTGTAAGCGAACATGCGACGACGACGCGTCGTCGATACTTTATTCGCTTTTAAGTTGAGAACTACGCATTCAATTCGCATGGAATTTTCACTGACGTCTTCTGGCACGTCTAAGAGGTTACAGGATGTATTGAGAAATGCGGTAATCGCTAGTTCTTATTAAATCAGGCTTTTGGACGCTTCATTTTATTCGGAAAACAAAATTTTCCACACAAGTTACAGATACATTTATTAAAAGAAAAACTATTAAATACCAATAAAATAGAATAGAACCTCTATAGCGCACAAACAGTACAGGAATGCGCAAAGGCGGATTTTCACTGCACGTGATTTCTTCCAGTCAACCTTTAACTAATTATCTAACGGTTGATTATCAATACTAATAATAAATGGTCGGTTATCAATACTAATAAAAATTATTATATAACAGTTGATTATCAATACTAATAAAAAATTATTATATAACAATTGATTATCAATACTAATAAAAAAAGGGGATGGTCATGGAGTAAGTCACTTTGTTTTTATAAGATATTAGGTTTATAAACTGAATGTACCATACCTACTCGTACTAAAATTAAATTGAGGATTTTTGGAAATATTTTCTGAATATATGTATTTTCTTTCATAACTCTTAAACCGGTCATCCGCATTCGATGAAATATAGGATATGCTAAATCAAATTCAGTTCCGGTTACGCTAAGACGTAGCTCTCAACTCATACAAACCGAATTGTTCCGCGCGCCGAAATAAAGGTACGGTAGCGGGCTTACTTACTTTCTTCTTTTTTTAAATACGAACTTCACGCCAGCGAAGCCGCGGGCAAAAGCTAGTGAGTGTATAAGAGAAATGTTTAGACTTCTTCATTTACTTCCCACAACAATGATCGCTGCTCGCCGTGACATCGCCTCGCTGGTATACCACCGTCTCCGTCCGATATAGGTCAACTTACTTTGTAACCATTCAATTGCTGAAGGATTAAACTTGGCTGCCGACGACCACGACACAGCATATATATGGCTAAAGCAGTATGGAAACTACGTACAAAACGATCGAAACGACGCACTCACACACACGCACACCTCAACAAGGCCCCGAAGCGAATGTCGCAAACAATCAGTCGCGGGTGCCGCCGCGTCCGAGTGGTCGTGTTTGTTTTTGTTGCATGCGCCACGGCTGTCCGTGATCCATGATCTTTTAGAATGCAAAAAAATTTTTACAAACGTTTTTCGACTGCTGTGACTTTATATTAACTTTTGACAAATGTTGACGACTTTTGTCAACTGTTCTCATCTTTTGCCAACTTCTGTCACATTTCGTCCACTTTTATCGACTGTTGTCAACTCTTGCCAACGTTTCTTATCTTTTGCCAACTTCTGTCACTTTTGTCAACTTTTATCGACTGTTGTCAACTCTTGTCAAGTTTTGTAAACTTTTGAGAACTTTTGTCAACTCTCGGTAATTTATGTCAACTCTTGTCAACTTTTGTCAACTTTTCTCATCTTTTGCCAACTTCTGTCACCTTTTGTCAACTTTTATCGACTGTTGTCAACTCTTGTCAAGTTTGTAAACTTTTGAGAACTTTTGTCAACTCTCGGTAACTTATGTCAACTCTTGTCAACTTTTGTCAACTTTTCTTATCTTTTGCCAACTTCTGTCACCTTTTGTCAACTTTTATCGACTGTTGTCAACTCTTGTCAAGTTTGTAAACTTATGAGAACTTTTGTCAACTGTCGGTAACTTATGTCAACTCTTGTCAACTTTTGTCAACTTTTCTCATCGTTTGCCAACTTGTCACCTTTTGTCAACTTTTATCGACTGTTGTCAAGTTTTGTAAACTTTTGAGATCTTTTGCCAACTCTCGGTAACTTATGTCAACTTTTGTCAACTTTTCTTATCTTTGCCCACTTCTGTCACCTTTTGTCAACTTTTATCGACTCTTGTCAACTCTTGTCAATGTTTGTCAACCTTGGTCAACTTTTGTCAACTTTCGTAAATATTTGTCAACTTTTGTCATCTTTTGTCAACTTTTATCGACTGTTGTCACCTCTTGTCAATGTTTGTCAACCTTGGTCAACTTTTGTCAACTTTCGTCAATATTTGTCAACTTTTGTCATCTTTTGTTAACTTTTATCGACTGTTGTCAACTCTTGTCAATGTTTGTCAACCTTGGTCAACTTTTGTCAACTTTCGTCAACATTTGTCAACTTTTGTCATCTTTAATCAACTTTTATCGACTGTTGTCAACTCTTCTCAATGTTTGTTAACCTTTGTCGGCTTTTGTCTACTTTTGTCATCTTTTATCAACTTTTATCGACCTGTGTCAACTTTTATCGACTGTTGTCAACTCGTGTCAATGTCAACTTTCGTCAACATTTGTCATCTTTGTCAACTTTTATCGACTGTTGTCAACTCTTGTGGTTGTTTGTCAACCTTAGTCAACTTTCGTCAACATTTTGTCATCTTTTGTCAACGTTTGTCAACTTTTGTATACTTTTCTCGACTTTTGTGAACTTATAGCCACTTTCGTCATCTTTTGTCAACTTTTGCCAACTTCTCTCAGCTTTTGTCAGCTTTTATCATATTTTAACCACTGTTGTCACTTTTATGAACTTTTGTCAGCTCTCGTTAACAAAGAGTCGACAAAAGTTAACAAGAGTTTACATAAGTTGACTAAAGTTGACAAGAGTTAACGAAAGTTGACAAACTGGACAAAAGATGGGAAAAGTTGACGATAGTTGACAAACAGCTGACATAAGTTGACGAACGTTGACAAAATATGAAAAAAGTTTACGATACTTAGTTGACATTAATTAACAATAGTTGACGAAAGTTGACAAGAGTTGACAAAAGTTCACGAAAGCTGACAAAAGTTCATAAAAGTGACAGAACTTGGCAAAAGTTGACAATAGTGGTTAAAAGTTGACAGAAGTTAGTAAAAGTTGACAAAAGATGACGAAAGTTGACAAAAGTTGACGAAAGCTGGCCTAAGTTCATAAAAGTGACAGAAGTTGGCAAAAGTTGACAAAAATTTCCGAAAGTTGACAACAGTCGTTAAAATTTTACAAAAGCTGATAGAAGTTGGCAAAAATTGACAAAAGATGGCGAAAGTGGCTATAAGTTAACAAAAGTCGACAAAAGCCATAAAAGTAGACAAACGTTAAAGAAAGTTGACAAAAGTTGACGAAAGTTTACAAAAGTTGACAAATGTTGACAAAAGTTGACAAGAGTTGACATAAGTTACCGAGAGTTGATAAAAGTTCTCAAAAGTTTACAAAACTTGACAAGAGTTGACAACAGTCGATAAAAGTTGACAAAAGGTGACAGAAGTTGGCAAAAGATGAGAAAAGTTGATAAAAGATGACGAAAGTGGCTATAATTTCACAAAAATCGAGAAATATAGACAAAAGTTGACAAACGTTGACAAAAGATGACAAAAGTCGACAAATGTTGACGAAAGTTAACAAAAGTTGACCAAGGTTGACAAAGATTGACAAGAGTTGACAACAGTCGATAAAAGTTGACAAAAGATGACAAAAGATGACAAATATTAACGAAAGTTGACAAAAGTTGACCAAGGTTGACAAACATTGACAAGAGTTGACAACAGTCGATGAAAGTTGACAAAAGATGACAAATGTTGACGAAAGCTGACAAAAGTTTACCAAGGTTAACAAACATTGACAAGACTTGACAACAGTCGATAAAAGTTGACAAAAGATGACTGAAATTGGCAAAACATGAGAAAAGTTGACAAACATTTACAATGGTTGACCAGAGCTGACAAAAGTTGTAAACAATTTACAAAAGTTAATAAAAGTTGACAAAAGTCGAGAAAAGTTATATCAATTCATATTTATAGCAACCACGTTTTGAACTTATTATTGATGATTGATTATATTGATTATTTGATCATTACATTACAGAACCTAAATAAATGTTTTAATAAATAATAATTTTACAATTTTACAAAAAAATATTATTGACATCCCTAACGCTCCAATGGAGCGTAGGTACTTATTTTAACAAATAGGCCTAGTTTCCATACTGCTTTAGCCATATATATGCTGTGACCACGACGTGGCTGCGGCGCGGCTAGGGCGGGCGGCTCGCTGTAGGGCGGACGGAGGAGGCGGCGCGCATGCGCCTCGCCGCAGTCCCTTTATCAGGGAGCTGTCAAAACACAAGAGCTCACCTGTTGAACAGGCGTCGCCGCGACCGCCCCGCCGTCGCAGCCGCCCGCGCCAATTTTTTTGAAAAAGTTTTGTCGAACCCACACCACCCGAGATGGAGGAGCCGCGATATTGTCTCTTAATCGTTCCATTCTGCGAGCATATCCTTGTCGTTGCTGTTTTCGTAATGTGGAGCGATGAAACCGAGGTCGTCTTGTACCTCATCGACTTACGCAATTTTTTAATTTAAAGTTTTCTTTAGCCCTTACAAAAGTTTAAACTCGTTGCTATGCTTAGAACCGTTGTAAATATATATTTTTATAATTCTAAACAAAACTAAGTAAAAGTGAGGAACCGCCACCGAGTTACTACAATATTCTGGTGAGTGTTTCTGCTATATCGCTTAATTGGTCGATAACTTTCTCCATACAAAAACGTCATTCGGCATTTATGTTTTTTAGCCCCCTAAACCTTATCCGATTTAAAATTTTTTTTTTCTTGTCTTAAGGACAGTCCAATCTACGCTCCTGTAATTTTTTTTGTTTAGATGAAATATGCCTACAACACCGGAGCTAAAAATTTGTATTTCGACCGAAGAAAATTGCATTTTTAGGGTTCCGTACGTACCTCAAAGGAGGAAAAAACGGAACACTTATAGGATCACTTTGTTGTCCGTCTGTCTGTCTGTCTGTCTGTCAAGACCTTTTTTCTCAGGAACGGGTAGAGGTATCAAGTTGAAATTAATATCAAATACTAAGGTCTGCGAAGCCTTTGAGATATAGAAAATGCAAGCTTCGAAATCAACGCAATCACTAGGTACGGCCATTTAAGTTATATATTTTGCCACAGGCAAATCAAATCAAAACCTATAGAGTACTTCCCGTTAACCTAGAATCATAAAATTTGGTAATAAGCAAGGTCTCACAGCACAAGCAAAGGAAAAAATTCGAAAATTTTAAACTTGTAGTAACATGATATTTAAAAAAAAAATTGCTTGTTTTGTATGTCAAGACCCTTTTTCCAGGAACAGGTCAAGACATCAAATTTAAATTCATATGAAATACTGAGGTCTGCGATCCCTTCGAGGTATAGAAAATGCAAGCTGCTAAATCAACGCGATCAAAAGATACGGACATGTATTTAAAATTGTAATACTCGCAAACTCACTCAAATCAAATCAAAACCTATAGGGTACTTCCCGTTGACTAAGCTAGCGTAATGAAATTTGGCAAGAAGCAAGGTCTCACAGCACAAGTAAAGGATAAATCCTAAAATAGTAAATTTGCAGTTATGTCATATAAAATATTTGCTTTTTTTTATTTCCACTACAACAATGCCTAACAGTCAAACCATTGCTGTATGTGATTTTTATTTAGACGTTTTGTGATTTTCCAAAACACATAATTTTTGTATACATACATTTTTGTCAGCCTCGGTAGCTCAGTGGTGCGGTGGGTCGACTGTTGTCGGTACTGTTGCGGTCAGTACTTGGATGGGTGACCGCTCGACCGTTGGAGGCTGACAGTGGTTCGGATTTCACGTTAAACTGTAGGTCACTTCCCTTCTTACCTCACTAGGTGGTAGGGTTTATCCCGGCCGGGTTGGTATCACCGCACTGAACGAAACGTCGGTCGAAACGGCTATGTAAATAGTTCGTGTTTTCCGTCTAGTTTAGTGTAGCCGACATGAAATGAAGGGAAGCCCTGACATGGCACCTAGTTCACCCGGTGTTATGGGCTGACATCACGGATGATTTAGGTGATGTAGCCAACCGTGTCAGTTTCAATAAAAAAGAAAAAGACATAATACAAATATATTGTGTGATGGTACGGAACCCTCGGTGCGCGAGTCCAACTCGCATTTGGCGGATTTTTCAACTTAAGGGCCCCCCCTTAATTTTTCATTTTTTTTAATGCGACTTTTAAAATACTCGTACTTAATTACAGAAATACCGGTCAAGTGCGAGTCGGACTCGCGCACCGAGGTTTCAACTAAGGACCCCCCTTAATTTTTCACTTTGAATTTTTTTTTATTATTTATTGTTATATCCGCCAAAAGACCACATTATTTTGTGAAAATTTCAATCGGCTAGCTATTACGGTTCCAAAGATACAGCAATCGGTCGGACGGACGGACAGACAGACAGACAGACAGACGAACAGACAGACAGACGAACAGACAGACGTTGTACGCTTAATAATAGGCTTCCGTACGGAGTACGGAAACCTAAAAACAGACATTCTTATTTTTATAATAGTAGGTATGTATTGCAATATTCGCGAAACATTTACGTCACCACTGCGCTGTGGTTGGTTTAAATACCCTTTTGCCCTTAATTCGCATCGCGCCCAAGCCTAATGACCTAATACTAGGTGTTGTCGTGGAAAGTAATTTTATCTGCACCGCAAATTTGCGTCTCCACTAAGCAGTCCCTAGCCGTATTTAATTTGTGAAAGTGGAGCGCACCGTGCGCTGCTGCGTCCGCGTCGCATCGCGGCGCCCCATCCCACAAGGAGGACGGAGCTACTGGAGTTATCTTTTAATTTCATTTTTTAAGTGGAACCTCTAAATGGAAGCAATGCCGTGGCTACTAGTTTTTAGGGTTCCGTATCCGTCGTACGGGACCCTATTACTAAGCCTACGCCGTCTGTCTGACCGTCCGTCCGTCTGTCGGTCCGAGGGCTGTATCTCTTGAACCGTAATAGGTAACCCAATTTTCACAGAATGTGTGTTATTATGGCCGATATAACAACAAATAATAAAAATAAGAAAAAGTAAAAAATTCACGGGGGTTCCCGTAGAAGAAACTAAAAAGTGTATGCGCGCGCGCCATCTACCAAAAATATATGAGGAGTACAAGTTTCTCAGAGTCTGGTAACTATACGTCAGTCAAGTTATCCTGAATTTCCACAACACATCTATACTAATTAGTGGAATTCCATTATCTACCAACAGATCAGTGCTTCACCCATATTGGCTTACACTCAAAACCAGAACATCTTTTTCCCAAAAAATCGTAACCTTCTTATGACCATATCATAATATATAAACTTCTCTTTCCGCCACTCACCTAGCAGTTATCATACCCCAAAGGTATCCTGTTAGAAAATGCCTAGAGGCATTAAGTGTTACCTTTTGCCCATATTCTATTTGAGTGCAATAAATATATGCAATACAATACAATACAACCATTTCTCTACACTTTAAATGGAAAACTCAGCATCATAAATCTCCCCAATTTATAAATGCAAGATCACCCTTCACAAATAGCTAACATACGAACACTTGTTAACAGCAACCAGGTTGCAGTATTTTTGGATTTTGCCAAGGCGGATACATTACCACTCCTATTAATTAAAATGGAAAAAAATGGCAAATAACAATCTTTGGCACTAATTGTCAATGACCACTCCAACATGTTGGACTTGGAGCAATGCCTTATTTTACCCTATTAAATTATCTAGGATTGTTGTTTTATACTTAGAATTTAATAGAAATATGCATATGGTAAAACTTATCAAAATATTAAACTGGTACTTATGAGGTGGGGAAAACTAATGTCGTAATGTGAATTTACTGCCATTTAGTTAGAAATGAAAAAAAAATAAAAAGACTCTGTTTTCACGGAAACTTTATTTGATTAAATTGATGAGACATACATACATACATATCACACACGCTGAATCCCGACAATCGGGGTAAGCAGAGTAATCGGTGTTGTGCTGCAAGAACTATGGTACACCACACCGACCACCACGTTTCGCAAATTATTCGAACAAGATTCAATCGATCAAGCAGCAAGTAAGGCATGTAGACCCACCTGCTGCATGACTCGGTGGAAGTACCGTGCCAAGGTGAGAGGTGGCGAGCCTGTCGCCCTTTAGCACGGCATCTTGTCCTTATCCCTTAGTCGCCTTTTACGACATGCACGGGGAGAGATGCAGTGGGGCTATTCTTTTTAAGTACCGGCCCCACACGGTACCAAATTGATGAGATTAAGTGGAAAAATTGATATCTGTCAAATGACCACCTCCTGAGTTGATGAAAGAGCTTTTATGCATTCATTGGAGTTGATGCACATTTGTGCTCGTTTCACGGCATTTTGAATTGTTGCTCGCAAAAGATCTGGTGAGCGCTACAGACAGATGTTAAACGAGTTTTTTTTTTGCCGCAAATTTTCCAGGCCGTGTGATCTCCCGTTTTGGCGAACTGAACTGGCCGGGCCGGCTAGATGGCCAGATCTGACGTCGCCAGACTTCTTCCTTTCGGAATTTTTTAAATCCCGCGTTTACCACTATAAACCACAAACCTTGCAAGAAAGAAGAAACAACCAATTTGGTTGGAGCCAGATGTTTTTCGAGCAACAATATCCTGCAGTACAGCCAGCAATCCAGGGAAGTCTCCGGTATGGCACCTACCTTCTCGGAGGTGATATTGGATAGTCAGAGCATGGGCTTTGGCCCCTCTGACTCAGCCAATCATACCGGATTACATAAAAAAAATCTAAATGCCGTGAAACGAGCACAAACATTCAAATAAATACATACATAAAAAACATTAAATTATAACTTACTATACTTGGAGTGAGCATACGAAAGACCCTAATTCACATAAGACAGGGAGCTTGGGAAACAGGACTCAAGGAAAAAATACGATCTGTAATAAAAATAGTACAAGACCCTTCGATCATATTTTTTCGTTCTGCGCTTGGACCAGCTAATTAGTTAATATATGTTATTGATTTTTTCGGCTGAGTGTCATTTTTTTTATTACCAATACAAATTTGAATTTGAACTTGAAAAGTAAATAATTGCCTTGAACTAAATACCCGATAAACATAACATTTCGTTATAATAAAATTGATTACACTATATCCCATGTAGATATTATGTAGTTTACTCAAGCGGTTCCCAAAAGGTGTTCCGCGGAACCCTGGGGTTCCGCGGAAGGGTCACAGGGGTTCCGTGGGTTACAGCCGGAAAAAAGCACAAAACGCTCTCCCTAATCAAAAACGTGTAATATGTTTTTAATTTCAAACTATAGTCTTGCTATTCAAATCAAACATATCCCAACAACAATTTAGTATCAAAAATTAGGTATAGGTCACATAATTTTTTTTTATGTTCATAATAGCTAATTGCCTTATTTAATTGTCTTGGTGTTCCGCCAACAGAAGGGCGACCATTTAGGGTTCCGTAGACGAAAATAATTGTGAGCAGCTGGTTTACTCAATTGAATGCTTTATATATTTACGCAATTGCGAAACATAAGGCACTTATTGCTTTCAAACTCAATTATATATTTATACATAATATTTCCTTTGAGACGATTCTAAGAATTTGATAGAGTTGTCGATTTCCTTCTTTCATTCAAAAGACGCGCCAGTCATTACGGGTCATTATGCTTGTTAAGCCATCGTTAGGTATTTATACCTAATGAAAATGATGAAATATTACTCTAAGTGATTTTGTAGTCTAGACTCTAGACATACCTACATTTCACTAGTAGTGTGTTCAAATCCATTCCTTCCTTACTCGGTGGTAGGGTTCAACCCGCCCAGGTTGGTACCACCGCACTGAATGAAACGTCGGTCGAAACGGCTATGTAAATAGTTTGTGTTTTCCTTCCAGTTCAGTGTACCCGGCACGATCGAAGGGAAGAACTGACATGGCACCTAGTTCACCCGGTGTTATGGGCTGACATCACGGATGTTGTAGGTGATGTAGCCAACCGTGTCAGTTTCCATTAAAAAAAAAATGGAAATACTTATATCTATCTAAGAAAATTTAGTAGTACTTAATAAAAAAAAATTGAAAAAAAACTGGCTCAGTGTGATATACTCGCGCATCGGGGGTTCCGTACGCACTAATATTGACGGGATATAAAGTTCATTTAACCGATGGAGAACAATGTTGGTCGTTGACAATTTTGTGAACACAATATGTTATTATTACCTACAAAAGAAATGTCCAAACTTTTGCCAAGAAATATCCAAGTCAGAATAGTTCTTATTCGTCGAGTATTCACAACTTTGCAAATGTTTCTTGGTAATTGGGGATTAAAAGTCGTCTAAAATTATTATTCTTATGGGAATTTGTGTGAATTATGTATACAAAAAGTTTTCACATTACATTCTGTTGATAGCTTTGGAAAAAATCAATATAGTTGATGTGTTTTCACCCTAGTTTTTTAATTTTAACAGCTAAAGGGCTCTGGCAGACACACAGACAAACGGACGGACAGACATACAGACAGATGTAGCGAAACTAATAGCGTTCCTGATTTGACTAAGAAACCCGAAAAAAAAAACTAAATTAGGCCGAGGTATAATCTTTTGCCTATTTTAAGTCTATTTACTCCCAGGCTTCATTTGATTGGTCGCACACAAGACCTAGAACTAGTCGTGGTCTTACGTCTGGATTATTTTAATTAGGATCTCATGGATAATTATTTTTCACTATGCTCTTACTTATACCAAAAGTTTTTATTCCTGACAATCTGCTTCGCTTAGCGACGCGACGCCGACGGCAGAATTATTATTACGCTCACTTCTGATTCAACATTTGATTTAAATCGATAGTCAATATTATACCCAATAAATTGTTGATTTATACCAAGACCCCGAGGATGTTTCGGGGCTGAAGTGAATTGCGCTTTGGTCAGTGACGCGTCATGCATGCACTCGTGAGGATGTTTTCGGGTTTCCGGCAGGCACTCAGATATCATTTTTAGGGTTCCGTACCTCAAAAGAGAAAAAAAATTCTCCGAATCTACTGGACAAAAGAAGTTTAAATTTGGTACATAGTTTAGTTACATACATTTTATTAATAATTAATATTATAGCTGACCCAATTACGGACGTATAGCGTAAGTGACATAATTTAGATTTTGGGGGTCAATTTTTGGGGACAATGAGAAAAAAAACATTTGTGCATCATGTTATACCTATATCAATGAGGGCTCGTTATAAGAAATGCGAAAATATTTTTAGGGTTCCGTACCTCAAAGGAGGAAAAAACGGAACCCTTATAGGATCACTTTAAGCTAAGTAAAGTGGCTAAGCGGCGGGTGGCCGAGTGCTTTGGGCATCGGCTTCTCATGCGAGAGGTCCGCGGTTCGATTCCGATCGGCGTGTACCAATTTGTTTTTTTCTGACGAAAAAATTTACGTGCACCTGCTGCTTCACAGTTCGGAACCGATGTAAAACTGTAGGTCTCTTCACTTGCTCCGCACTAGGTGGTAGGCTAAAATTGTAGCCGACTGGGTTGATACCACCGTACTGGATGTAAGATGGCCGCATAGCAGCCTTGGTTGTGTTCTCCTCTAGTCCAGTATAGCCAGCAATTCAGGAAAGTCTCCGGTATGGCACCTACCTTCTCGGAGGTGATATTGGCTGGTCGCAGCATGCGCCTTGACCCCTCCGACTCAGCCACCAATACCGGATTACATAAAAAAAAAATTTTGTTGCCCGTGAGTCTGTCCGACAACAATTTTTACAACAACCGTAAACAATTTTTTTTACATTAGCTGTCATTATAATTTTTAAAGTATATTAAATATGTGACAACTAGATATATTGTACAACTAGCTGAGCCCGCGGCTCCGCTCGCGTGAAATTCGTATTCCAAAGAAGAATGTAAGTAACTAAGGGCGAGGCCGAAGGCCGAGCTGCGTTCAGGTAATCGATAAACCTTCTTAAAGAAAGTAACTAACTAAGGGCGAGGCCGAAGGCCGAGCTGCTTTCAGGTAAACGATAAACCTTTCTCAAATAAAGGAAGTAAATAAGGGCGAGGCCGAAGGCCGAGCTGCGTTCAGGAAAACGATAAACCTTCTGGAAGAAAGGAAGGAACTAAGTGCGAGGCCAAAGGCCGAGCTGCGTTCAGGTAAACCAAAAACCCTCTTCCGCCTTCGGGCCTCGCCCTTAAAGACTTCCTTTCTTCGACAGAATACGATATTGTTTACTCAATCTATTTATTTTATACATAAAAAGTAATATTAATAACTAAAGAATTAAACCTACCTAACAAACATTAAAATAACTATGAAAAAGGGGAATTTTCAAATGTTTTTAGAGCACTTGCGGCATTACCCCGCTGGATGGCAAGGCTTACCCTTTGAATGAAGTACATAAGCCCTTGATGGCGGGACACCAGTTGCTTCTACCAGCAGAGGCTCAAGCCTCTTTTGGCTTCACTGCTCCACGGACCGAGGGTTTCAACCGCAAACGCAACAAATTCGAAATCTTGAATTATATTTCTATATTTGCTGCGTTTGAGGCTCTCCGCCCCAGCCTCGGCCGCGCCAGCCGCTCTTGAAGATGTCCTAACGTGACTTGGAGCCAATGTGAGAACAAAAGTGGCGTCCCACATCAAAGAACTACCCTTAGTCCATGGCACTAAGGTGATAGCATCGGGCCTCTTGCCATCCAGCCGGGAATAACCGCGAGGTTCTAGGATGCACGGTATATTTGCCGTTAGAAGCGTGGACTTTATAATAAAATTTAAATTAAATTAACTCAATCTTAATATTAATTAATTTTATTCGAGATGGTTTAGCTTCTTCCTGAACGCAGCTCGGCCTTCGGCCTCGCCCTTAGTTACTTGCTTTCTTCCAGATGGTTTATCATTTGTCAGAACGTAGCTCGGTCTTCGGCCTCGCCTTAGTTACTTACTTTCTTCAAAAATGTTTACCTTCTTCCTGTACGCAGCTCGGCCTACGGTCTCGCTCTTAGTTACTTGCTTTCTTCGAGATGGTTTATGGTCTTCCCGAATAGAGCACGGCCTTCGGCCTCGCCCTTAGTTACTTACTTTCTTCAAGATGGTTTAGCTTCTACCTGAACGCAGCTCGGCCTTCGGCCTCGCCCTTAGTTACTTGATTTCTTCGAGATGGTTTTTCAATTATCAGAACGTAGCTCGGCCTTCGGCCTCGCCTTAGTTACTTACTTTCTTCAAGATGGTTTAGCTTCTTCCTGAACGCAGCTCGGCCTGCGGCCTCGCCCATAGTTACTTACTTTCTTCGAGAAGGTTTATGGTCTTCCAGAATAGAGCTCGGCCTTCGGCCTCGCCCTTAGTTACTTACTTTCTTCAAGAATGTTTTTCTTCTTCCTGAACTCAGCTCCGCCTTCCGCCTCGCCCTTAGTTACTTTCATCGAGAAAGAATATAGTTTACGTGAGCGCAGATCCGCCTTCGGGCCCGCCTTTAGTTACTTACTTTCTTTTTTTGAAATACGAATTTCACGCGAGCGAAGCCGCGGGCTGTATAAATTTTATTGCACCAATGACAGCGACATAACTTCGACTTTCAATTATTATTTTTATTTATCAAACAATTTGTCACCGGCCAGCTCACGTCGAGATGACAGTTCTCCGTTGTCAACATGACATTTAAAATAGTTTTTTACCTTTACTTTGGATTACGTGATTTTTATTATATTTTTTAATTATTATGTTCATCCGGGATATACACTGTCACTATAAAAAGTTTCGTCAAATTCCGTTCAGTGGTTTTTGCGAGATGCGCGTACAAATAGACATTTTTGCATTTACGATTTTATGATATGTATAGAAAGAATAGATATGTATAGACTATTGTGTTCAAGTTATAAAAAAGAAGAACTGTCATTTTCGTTGTATCTACTTATTTTTAAATTTCGAATGAATATTTTATTCAAATTGTATTTGCTGCCAGTTCTCAAGATATAATTATGTACTTTGGACTACGTGATTTTAAACGCGCAATAATGTTTATAATTGTAATTTTTTTTTTATTTTTGTTATTTTTTTTTTACGTATTATGTTAACCCGGCATATAAACTGCCACTATACAAAGTTTCGTCTAATTCCGTTCAGTGGTTTTTGCGTGATGCGCGTACAGACAAACAAACAAACAAACAAAAATTTTAAAAACTGTTCTAACATGTTCAGTATCTCATTTTAAGCCACCCTGGTTAGTTTTTTTCCGAATACATTCAATGTACAGACTTTCTTACCTCTACGATTTTATTATATGTATAGATGTGCCAATTTTAAAACGAAGGATTTTTAATAATCTCCTATTCAAGAGTCTATTTTAACAATTCAACAGCGTTTATGAGTCCACTGTCGGGCACTGCCGCAACCACTGCCTCCGACGACGTACTTACTGTCGTCGTCCCATCTGGCGGGTGTATTTCGTGCTTAGTCAACCGATGCCGGTGTTCACTATCAACTATCTACCTACCTACTAACGCTGACTGCGAAAAGAAACAAACGCATATGCTAAAGAGTCATTCGCCTGAAATAACCTATAGTTATACAATAGTACACGTAACGTATCGCTCTGACGTTTTGCGTGCGATAGACGTCACGCTGGCGCTAGCGTCGTCGTCGTCGGCGGCGGCGGCGTCGTCGTCGCCGCGTCGCCGCTCGCTCGGGCATAGCTATCTCAGGAGAGTGTTTCTCGGTTTATTGCGTCTCGTCTCGAGGCAGCGAGATGGCGAGAGGAGGTTGGTGCGCGCGCATGCGTCGGCGAATCGATCCGCGCCGGCTCCGCCCGTCGCCGTCGTCCCTGCTCCACGTCTGCGGCGCCGCTCCGACGACGCTCCGCATCGGACAGCGGGTACCGCATCGCACAGCGTGCTTCGTCCGGCTTTGAAGCGCTTATACGGATGCACTCGCCTGCGTGCCGCCTCTGGACGCGTCTCACGCTCGCCGCGCCGCCGTCGTCGTCGCGCCGAGCAGCGCCGCGTGCACGCCGGAGGGTTAACGCGGCAACCACGCTGGACCAGCGCGCCGGTGTTCGCCGCCACCGCGCGCCGCCGGCGTGTTCCATTTTGTTTGTGATGCCAGCAAGATCTCCTAGCGCGAACGTTGGCGACACTACTTGAACGAACGTGAGTTCCATATTTTTAGGGTTCCGTATCCGCTACGGGACCTTATTACTAAGCCTACGCCGCCGTCTGTCTATCTGTCTGTCGGGCTGTATCTCTTGAACCGTAATTCCGTTGAAATTTTCACAGAATATGTGTTATTATGGCCGATATAACAACAAATAATAAAAATAAGAAAATGTAAAAAAAAAATGGGGGTTCCCTTAGAAGAAACTAAAAAATATGTGTATTCCGAAAATACCATCGCGCCATCTACCGAAAAGAGTATGAAGCATTTTAACTAATCATGAATTTTAACTAATATGAAGCATTTCATAGAACACGCAATAGATGGCGTGAGTGGCGCTGACCATGACATGGAGATACGGAACCCACGGTGCGCGAGTTCGACTCGCACTTGGCCGGTTTTCATGTGCCCGCCCTCTGAAACGATGCCCCGCAATTTTGTTGCCCGCGCAGGGCGCGGCTCTCCATCGGGGAGGTATGCTAAGGATGTCATATCGCAGGTTACATAAAACTGCAAGCGCTCGCGTAAAACCGTGTCAGACTGACGAACTTAATGAGCGCCGCCCGTACGAACTCTAACGCTGCGAGTGATTGTGCGTTTGACAAGGTTCCATGTGTGAATATCGACTTTGTATGGACTACGATATTTGTGGGAAATAGATAAAATACAGATACGAATGATAACTAACTGCGATTAACATTATTATGAAACACGACATGGTTGGCTACATCACTCACACCTTTATGTCATACAATAGGGATTTACATAAAAACTCCATTGTAAATCCAGTTGGTGTACCTAATTAAATAAATAAATAAATTGACACCATGGTGAACTAGGTGTCATCTCAGTGCTTTCATTTATTTTGTGTCGCATGTACTCTGAATTGGACGGAAAATACGAACTATTTGCATAACCGTTTCGACCAATCTCAATTCATTGCGGTGGTACCAATATGGAGGGTTAAGGTAAGGGTCCTATGTGAAGTCCTAACGACGGCGTGGCTCAACGGTCATGGTCGAACGTTCACCCACTCAAGTTCGGACCGCGTCAGGAAGCGCTTAACTCTACGATCGTACGTCGAACCCTAGCACCACCGAGCTACCGAGTCTGACATAAATGTTACTATAGTATGATGTTATAGTTATTTTAGCGATAAGCCGAATGAGTGAGGCTGACACTTACTAGCTAGCTAGTGGGTCGAGTTTATTCACACGTTTCTTTTTATATACATTTAAATTTTTTTTTAATTAAAAATTTAAACCTAAAATTAATATAAAAATAAACGGAGTTTCCTCCGCGGCGGCGCGGGGCGAACCCAAGCTACCGATGGTCGGGTCCCAAAGAGAGAAACCTCCGGACGATGCGTGCAGTGTCGAGTCAGGGCTGCCTTCTGGATCTGGCCCTTGACCCAAACACTCAGCGAGAGCCTCTTAAGGTGGTCGTCGAGGCTCTTCGCTATAAGCCCATACTAATAATAAATCTGTAAGGGATGGTCATTGGTCATGGAAAGTTACTTTGTTTTATGAGTTATTGCATTTGTAGACTCTATGTATGATACTAAAACTAAATTAACATAGAAATATTTTCTGTATTTATGTACATAATGTTTCTCCATAACTCTTAAACCGATCATCCGAATTTGATGAAACTTAGTACAAGCACATTTCACTATACGTGATACAGGATAGCTTAATAATATATATATAGATAGAAAAATAAAATTCAGTTCCGGTTACGCTAAGATGTGGCTCTCATACAAACCGAATTGTTCCGTACGCAGAAATAAAGGTACGGTAGCGGGCTTACATACTCTCTCCTTTTTAAATATGAATTTAACGCGAGCGAAACCGCGGGAACAGGCTAGTAAACATTAACATTGTTGATATCAACCCACCGCATATTTCTAAAGTCTGCTACGGGAGTTCGCGAAATCCTTTTTCATTTCGTTATTATTTTATTTAAGGATTGTCTTTTTGAGAAATTTTGACCAGTGTCATGTCATGGTGTAGTGAGGATACCTATAACTATGCAGTAATTTTAAAAATTGTGACTGAACTCGAAGTCAACTCACATGCTCACATATAGTTATATCGGATTTAGAACACCTGGCTAGAGTATTTATAATCTAAGATATTTAATATAATATAGGGTTTTATTCAATATTTTATTAATTTATTTTTATAATGTACCTACATTTATTATATTTACTACTTTGGTATCGCAATTTTTTTTTACAAAAGAACAAAGAACAGCAAAATGTGTCCACAAATATTATAACTCTACATTCCTATACAATACTAACGCAATAGGACGGGCGACGCTGGCTAGTAAGTGTTCACTGGAAAAGATAGTTGTTTACGGAAATGACATCACCCATGGCAGGAGAATGCGCTGCGCGGGGCGCGGTGCGGGGGGCAGGCGGGCCCGCTCCCGCGCATACAAGTGGAAAGGGCTACTTCGTTCACGCGAGTGCGAAAGGGATGGCACTGGCGACCGTTCGGAACGCGTCGGGAATAATCGGGAGTCAGTCGGGTCGGGTTGTAGAGATGGGTAACGAGGTAAAAATAATGTCCGTTGACACACAAAAGCGTGCGCGTGACGCACTCTACTGTAGGTTACGATCGGTCAACGCATTCGCAATATGGCGCACACGTGCTCGCGTTTCAACGAAATGCACCAAAATGCATGATTTATTTATTTCTTTTAACACAAGAAAACGAAACATAAAGGATTTCATGAAATTATGCTAAACTGCGTGTCAGTTTGTTGGCAGGACCTGCCCTTTAGCTCACATTTAAGTAGTTTAAGCTTGAAGACCGTGTAAAAAGTTCCTTTAAAGTAATTAAATTTTTTAATTAACTGATAATTATGCTTATGAATTTATTTAATTTGTAGTACTTTGTTTATTTTTCAAGAAAATTATTTTAAGGGTTATTATTAAGAAAACATAATGAAAAAACATTAAAGGTATTTAAATAAAATTTCTTTGCTTTGTTTAGATATATGTACTGTAGAGCTAGCATAATTTCAGGCTGTTGGCTTACTGCTGGCTGGCGGAATGGGGTGTCTCAATTTAAATGAACCGGTACGCAGCGCCGCATTACCCATCACTACGGACTTCAGCCGAGGAGTTCAGAGTTGGTCGGACTGGGAAGGCGCGCGCGCGCGTACACGCGGTCCGCTATGTCTGCGCGCGCAGACCGACGCTTTACAGTAATATTTCCCCCTAAAACTCTACCGAGGTGGGACGCCATGTTTCACCTCACTCATTGTTACGTTCAAAGTTAATAAGACTTTCCGTTAAAAGTTAATAAAATGTGAGTGCTGTGTGAAAGAAGTAATATTCTGTGCGTGAAGCGTGTGCTTTTTTGCTGTGATCGAAGCGTGGAGGGTGAGGGAGGGAACGCGCAGACGCGCGGCTATTTGTGGCGCGTGTTTTCCTGTGTACGCAGTCTACAAGTAAGCCCGTTGTCCGTTCATTCACACTACCATTTGCGTTGTTATACACAATTCGTTAAGCTTTACACAATTTTGAAGGGTTCGTCAAAAGTGACACGTATTTTGATATTTCTCATATGTGCATATAATTAGTTAGGCAGACACTTAATTCGCCGAATGATTCATAAGCCGTGAACAACAGGTTAGAGGAAAATTTATTATTAACATTTCTATAAAAATAATAATTTACTTAGTTGAACTTATAAAACCGTTAATTTCGAAAAGAGAGCGATAAATGATTCTTGAAAGTTCTCAGCCGAGCCGACTGATACAATTATATCAGAAGTGATAATAACCTATTCGAAATTCGAATCCAAGAAAATACAATTTCGGTCTAAACATTTTTCATTCCGGAATATTATTTTTGTGAGCAGTTTCAAGCGCGCGTTAAACTGAAAACTATATATCGGACTGTCGCATTATTCAGAGTGTTCATTACCTAGATTCTGTATGAGTTTTAAATTGTTTTCGTCATCCAGCGTACAAAATACGCGACTCGCCGAGCGAGCCAAGCCGTGCCCACATACAGACCATAAACCCAATCCGTGGCTAGGCCCAGGCCAGTCTAACTGGGTTCGTTAGTACAGGCGCGTGCGGTGTAATGGCCGCGGTGTCAATGAACGAAATATTCCTTTTGGGCTTGGAAGAATTGGGCCCCTTTAAAGTGTGTGCGCCCAGAGCAGCGTCTCAAACGCTATCTCTCGTTTTGTGCAGATGTTTGGAGAGCGATGAGCGACATCTGGATAATGCCGAGCCGCGTACACGTGGCGGCCGGGGTTCGACTTCCGGCGCCCTCTGTCGGAGACGCAAGGTAAGACTTTGGAGACATTACAATAAATTAAAAATTAAATTATTCATGCGTGTACCTACAACGTTCATTCTGGATACTAAATTCCCGATAATACCCGAACGTTAAAATACCAGATGGAAGTGAATTGACAAGAAAAATAGCCATGTTTTGTGTTTTTCTATACGTTAGAGCACGAGTATTTTTTTAAGGAGTAATATAATATTACCTATCCAGTTTAATTTTCTTGTCAATTTAATCGCTTGTGCGCTAAAGTACTATATTTATGCAGTCCGTACACGCTCACACATTATTGTCAGAATAACTGCAATGAACCTAATACTATGATAAAAATAAGTACTCTGTAATATACGTACTGACGGCATTGACGTAACCTATTGATATCACCAGAAAATAATGTTAGTATTGTCATCATTACTGTCTATCAGTAAAATACTGACAATAATATTGATCGTATACGGACCTTTACATTCCTACGATAAAATCCTGAATTTAATACTAACCCCTTCTAGAAGTAAGCAGCCTATTTTCCAGTATGCTGGTGGCCTCCTTAATAATTATATATTTTTTTTAAACTTGACGATGTACTTCACAAATCTTCGGCACATTGGTGCCAGCGTCGATAAATGTGATTTGTATGCAAATAAAGCTATCATAATGAGACAAAGACAATAATCATATAGGTACTACACCCGTCCGACCACCACACCTTGGTGAACTAGACTCCATGTCAGCACTTCCTTTGGCAGTGACGGTTACACTGAACCAGACAGAAAACGAACTATTTCAGTCGTTTCGCGACCGACCTTTACTCAATGCGGTGGCACCAATGCAGAAGGAATAGTAAGGTAAGGGAGGAGGTACTACGATTTTGTGTGGATACCGAACCACGGCCAGCCTCATTTGTAACCTCAATCTTGGCTACTTGTATATTGGAAAGTAGGTTAACGCATATGCCGGTAGGTAAATAAGTAACAAGGCTCGAAATATTTGTGACTCGGGATTTGTATGCGCGTGCGCGTCGTTGGTGATTCAAGTTGACCCGTCATGTGGCATGTGAGCCACTTGATACTTTCATTCATTCGACCGGCATATGCGCAAGCGGCTGTTGACCTTACCACTCAGTTAGGGGGCCTCTCTTACTTTGTAGGTATTTTAAAGAACGTACAAATGTGACCATATTTTACTTAAAAATATGAATTAAATACTTTTTTGAACCAATAATTGGTTTTATTGCTTTTATAATATACATATTGTACATTAGATATAAAAAAAACACATTTTTTTCATGAGATTTTGACTTATTGGTCTTCTGTCAGATAACAATTTTTTTTATATAATTGTTTATGCAAGTTTAATGTGTCAAATGATAAATAAAAATTATTAATTTTAATTAATCATTCAGAAAAAATTCTGAAATAGTGGCCCCCTAGCCCAGTGCACGAGTTAAAAAAAGCCATTTTGTTTTGAATTATATTGTGTATTTTTCTCTATTACTGTTAAATTATGTTCACTAACCCCTTTTATTTTTATTACATTTTCTTATTTAGGCTCTATACTTTTTATTATTCAGTAGGTACGCCGCATTATGAATGAGAGTGTGAACGAATGAGTTGGTCTTAAAAGCTATAAGGCGAATTTACTTCTCGGTTTCAAACCATACAACTATTACACCACTGCTTGGCTTTTCACTTACATTCTTCAACTATTTTGAGTATGTATAATTAAACGTTTATACTATATTGTGAAAGAAGTCGCTTGCTCATGCAAGTTTAAAAAGTCAGCCTCTTTTCTACAGGCCTACTACGAGGTCCTATTTTATTGTGTTTATTTTTATGACTATCAATTCTATCGTCGTCCACTGAAAGGTAAAATCACAAAATTTTTAAATGTCATTCGACAGTCGATAAAACTCATGGTAGGCCTCTTACTGACTATCATAATAACATCATCAGATTCACACTTTATGAACTTTAGATTGTTAATCAAACATGATCATGATTGTTTGGTCAATTTTAAAATAATGAATCCAGAATATTCTTGTACATTTCTTAGGCCCACTTGCACCAACACAAATTTAATATATAAACCAGTTTAACTCGTTAAACTAGCACCCGTTGTATGTGTGAACCGCGTTTAAATCCATAACTCGCTACTTAACTTTAAACTCGTGTTGGTGCAAGACGCGCTTAGTGTGTGTGACTTGCCCAGCGATTCTAAATTTAACTAAAGAATGTTTGCGCTGTTGCGCTACAAAGTTGCTAATCAGTCGTGAGTCACTGGGCCGGGCACGAATACTCATTAAGCAGTCTCAATAGTGAATGTAATCAGTTAACTGTTCTGCGAATTGGCTACAGTGAGCTATTTAGTATAAATATTCCACTGCAACAAACATTCCTTCCGATATCGCGAAACATTTTAAATAGGCACATATCTCAAGTACTCAATAACATTTTATTGAATAATATGTTTACGTAGTAAAAAAAAGAGTTTTATATTAACATTTCTATATAGTTAAATCTTCTCTATTCTACAAACACACAACATGTTTGCAGAATAAAGAAAGTCCTTTTTACCCAACTCGGCTAAGCGAAAGGGATGGTTATATGTTTTTTTTTACGAAACCAAAACGAATACTCAGTTTCATCACTAACAGCTCTCAAACTAGCTTTAGTTACATTTGACCCTTAGAGTAACAAATGTTATTATTGGTTTCTTGCAACAATAATCATGGCAGAGAAAAGTATTTAAAATTAAAAAGATAAAATAGTGCGGACTTTATTTTGCCATAAGTCAGTTATATAACACAATAAAGTCCTCGCGATTAAACTTTTAGGAAATAAGATTTTGTTAAATTATCAAAAGTTTCAAAGTAATAATGATCAGTAATAAGGACTGGGGTGGGTTGCCATTTTGCGTGATAGGGCATCTACCGACGGACAGCCACCGCCGCCGGCGCCTCCGCGCGCCCCTTGGCTCCCCGCAACTTCGCGGGTTTCTTTAAGCGTTCAAGTCTTTTGTAGTTAAATCTTGAAAATCAACGTGAATGAAGGCGTAAAAGAAGATCGTTTTAAATTAATGCCTCACTCTATTTTGTATTTATATCAGTTTAGGTGCAATTTAAGTTGAATTACATCATTATTTTTTTTTAGTATTGCCTATCGAAAATGATAAATAAAAATGGGAATATATTTATTTTAATGATTTACGACTCAACGCGCTTTTACAGAATATAATAAGTACTAGTATTTCCCATAGGCGGAAGCGAATTGAAAAACTATAAAGATTGTGTTTTGTAAAGCAAACCAACTGAGCTTCTGCCGCTATTGAAATCAATTTCGCCTAGTGAATTAATCCAATATCGCCTATTGAATGAGACGTATGAACAAACTGCATCTAGGCATTTGGCATTTGAAACGGGATCTGCTCTGCGGTTTTTTTTATGAAACCCGACTTGGTATGCCACATCACCTTCTGCAGCCGTGATATCAGCTCGTCGCAGGTGAACTAGGTGCCATGTCGTCGTTTCCCTTTTGGTTGTGCCGGCAACATTGCACTGAACGGAAATTACTATTTATTCATAGCCGTTTCGGCAGACTTTTTTTCAAAGTGGACACCGGTTAAACTGTACGACCCTGTACTCTAATCACACTTGTACCATGTTTGTACTATATAAGTACCAGCTGAGCAGATCCCTTTCGCAGTGTGCTCGTTGTAACTGCTTTCATTCGTGGTGTAGAATAAAGATACCTAATTAGATATGATCTACGTACATGTGTATACTTTTATTAAGCTTTTATAAACGGTGTTACGTTTTTGGATGTACCCCCCCTTTTTCTTCACCAAAAAACCAGTGATTCTGAAAGTCGAAACTGAACTATATTTATGTCCATTTATTTAAGCATTTTCAATACAAACGTGATGAAATTTTTTAAACAGATTTTGAAAAGGGAATAAGGTACCACCCAACATGTAACACCTGTAGGTTATATACATATTTATATGTTTTGCTCGCTAGCGATCTGCGGATTTTTAATAACTAACACTGCTGAAGCAACATTTCCGAAACTAAAACATTTTTTCATAAGTAATTTTCTAATGAATCCTGCGAATTGTTAAAACATAGTTGTGCGAATAATGACGCTTCTAGCCCATAATATAATTAACGGTATATTTCTGATGCACCTAGTCCGAGCTAACCTGGTTTTCTAAAAATCCTCAGATTCTAGCTTCTGCAGTAAATAGATATGATCTATAGGGTGAGTTTTGAATACCGGCAGCAGGGTCGGGATGTTTAAACCGGAACTGAAAGTGAAAAACATTTTGCGAAAAACCTTGAAAAACATGACTTTCCCTATGTTGTTTCATACACAATCACACCTTCACTGCTGCCGAAATTCATAGAATCAACATGTAGGTATGCACTTAGGCTTCGCTTGCTTATTATTTACTTATTATTTATAGGTATTTTTTTCTCTACCCATAATTTATAATTTATCTTCTTTTAAGTGCGGTTCAAACTTAATTAAATATTTATCATTAAGTAACTGCCGGGCCCGGGCGTACCTGCTGCAACGAATCAGCTTGGCGGTGCAGCGAGGTAACGCCGCTAGTGTCATGGGAACTTTCCCCTCGTCGGCCTCTTTGGATGAAATTTTTTATCTAGCAAACTGAGGCCGTTGAGGGAATTGCTCTATGACTCTGGCGGTAGGTCAACCCGGATCGTGGTAGTCTCTCGTGTGGCTAATTATTTTTAAAGTTTGTTTATTTTGTTTTAGTTTAGGTAATTTTAATTTGATAGGTAAGTAGTTTTAGTTTCTATTTTAATTTAATTACAGTTTCTACATAGAAAAAACAAAAAGAAAAAAAAAGTAAACCCAAAGTAAATTACCATATAAATAAAAAATCACCTCTATTACTGCCGAGGTACCCACTCTTTGAATTTCAAGGCTTATGCGGCGTATGTAGAAAGCTTTGGCGCGCATGTCACCGCCCTTAATTTCAATAGTTGCCGATTGTTTCGGTAAAAGCCAGCGCGTCCGGTGACCGCGCACCAAGGATTTCCATCGCAAAACCTAGAAAGTCAAAGATATATTATCTTTTGTATTTTATTTATAGGTAAATATCATTAAGTGGGTACATACTCGTGCGAGATAGCGAAGGCGATCACTTCCGATTTGTGTATTGTCTATGTTCATATTGGTAGCGGCGCGGCAACGGTGGAGATAAAAATGTGTAATAAATAATATATGAATTTAATACTTTTTTATACCAATATTTTGGTTATTGTTTTTATTATTTATTCGTTTATTTACACACTTTTTTCTACATTAATTGTATATACAATTATTTAAATTGAATACTTATATACAAAATTTATATAGAAAAATAATATATTTATTATTTATATTATTTACATTATTTAATAAAACACACATATTTTTTATGTTACATCGACAAAGTCTTCTTCAGATAAAATTGTTTATGTATAATTAATATGCAAATAATGATACATAAATGAATATAGTTGTAATACATGAACTGCTTTCGCGACGGTAACGACATGTCGCCCCGTCTGTTCATACATTTCATCTCCACCGTTGCCGTGCCGTGCTCTCACCGTTGCCGTGCCGTGCTCGTGAAGTTACCGCGCCCTTATCGTCCAGTGCGCATGCGGCCTAACGGACACGAATTAGGGCGACCGCACTGTACGTGTTATTGTTGTGGACAGAGCTTGAGAGGAATCATGGCGACTCCCGGAGCGCCGTCCATCACGTGAGCGGAGGTGGCAGAGTCGCCTGCGCAGCCGCGACCCAGTCACCATCAAGCCGAAATTAAGCAGGTAGGCACTTCTCTAGCTAGAACACCTTGAGGTGCGCTCGCGAATAATACTCGAGAAATAAAGCGGCGGGTGGCCGAGTGGTTTGGGCATCTCATGCGAGAGGTCCGCGGTTCGAATCCCGTCGGCGTGTACCAATGAGTTTTTTCTGACGAAACAATTTACGTGCATACCTACACCTGCTGCTTCACCGTTCGGAACCGGCGGTGTAAAACTGTAGGCCCCTTCCCTTGCCCCTTACTAGGTGGTAGGCTCAAATTGTAGCCAACTGGGTTGGTACCACCGTACTGGATGTATGAGGGCCGCATAGAAGCCTCGGTTGTGTTCTCCTCTAGTCCAGTATAGCCAGCAATCCAGGGAAGTCTCCGGTATGGCACCTACCTTCTCGGAGGCGATAATGGCTGGTCGGAGCATGCGCTTTAGCTCCTCCAACTCAGCCACCATTACCGGATTACATAAAAAAAAGTCACAATGATGTGCGGTTCACTTAAAACTGTAGTTCCCTTCCCTCCTTACCAGACTAGGTGGTAGGGCTTAACCCGCCCGGGTAGGTACCACCGCACTGAATGAAAGGTCGATCGAAGCGGCTATGTAAATAGTTCGTGTTTTCCGTAGATTCAGTGAAGCCGGCACTACCGGGGGGAAGCACTGACTTGGCAACTAGTTCACCATGGTGCTATGGGCTGACATCACGAATGTTGTATATGACGTAGCCAAACGTGTCAGTTTCTTTAAAAAAAAAAGACTTACCTTTATCGAAAAATAAGGTAATTCTTACCGTTTCTCGATAAGCAGTGTGGGAATAAAAATGCACTGCTATGAGAATTTGTACCAAAAGAATGGAAATCTTTGGTAACAGATACAGTTTATTAATTTATCTACTCGATTGAAGCTTCAGATTCATGTTAACATATTTATTACGCCATAAAAAACTTAAAAAGTTAAAATATTTCATTCAAACAAATGCATATTCAGTTTATAGCATGGACGGCCTAGCCTGAGGCGAACACACGTACGCACACAAATGCATTTCTCTAATACACATGCTTGACATTCACCTATAAATTTTTTTTATGGAACCTGACACGGTTGGCTACATCACCTACAACATCCGTGATGTCAGCCCATAACACAGGGTGAACTAGGTGCCATGTCAGTGCTTCCCTTCATTTCATGTCGGCTACACTAAACTGGACGGAAAACACGAACTATTTACATAGCCGTTTCGACCGACGTTTCGTTCAGTGCGGTGGTACCAACCCGGCCGGGATAAACCCTACCACCTAGTAAGGTAAGAAGGGAAGGGACCTACAGTTTAACGTGGAATCCGAACCACGGTCAGCCTCCAACGGTCGAGCGGTCACCCATCCAATCACTGACCGCGCTCAGCGTTGCTTAATAACAGTTGACTAACCAACCGCGCCACTGAGCTACCGAGGCTGACGAATTTTCTTATCCCTTAGTCGACTTTTACGACATGCGACGGGGAGAGATGCAGTGGGGCTATTCTTTTTAAGTACCGACCCCACACGGTACAACATGGCCTGAGCACTACTACACCCGCAGAATTTTATTCTCACCGTCATGCGTGAATGTATGTATTTGAACGCCGCAGCGCAGGTTAGAACGAACGACCTGCAGCGGGAGCACAAACGCGTCGATAAGCCTATATCGATCGATAAACATCTATTGGCTTCGTTCGACGAAGTAGAATAGAAGAAGACGAATAGATGTTTATCGATCGATATAGGCTTATCGACGCATTTGTGCTCCTCCTGCTGGTTTGCCATCATTATTGCTTTGTCCCGCTCGGAAGCAGGCAAGAAGCCATATAGAGCGCTGACTTAGGTACAGCAGGCGGCAGTAAATAATGCGCATCGAGCTTTAGACAGAGACGATCCGGCTGTAGAGCGCCGTCCCTGTCGCACTAACCCGTCTCACGTCTCTGTGCGACAGAGACGACGCTCTGCAACCGGACTGTCTCTTTCTAAAGCTCGATTTTCATTATTAGAATAAATATCCTACAAAATTAATGAAGTCAAAATTAAAATAATTAAAAAACTCTTCGAACAACAACTTCTTTTTCGGATAGTTTCCATTTTGTATACTTACTACTTAGAAATTTTTGCAACTGCTTGTGTCTTTTTTTTAGCGTTTAATAGCCAAATGACAAAAACGGTATATCTTTAGATAGATAGGTCTTAAAAAATTATAAAGATGTTTCAAAAAAATGTTTTGTTTAAGTCAATAGTTGGTGAGATATATCCTCCTAACTTTTCATCTATATTCTGGAAAATTATGAAAAAAATTAAGGTGGTAGAACTTAAAAATACTTTCAAAGAAAATTTGTTTGATTCAATAACATGCAATTTTTTCTATATGTATATGGGATGTTTTCGATTACACCGTGAATGTTCTTCGCGACAACGGAACTCTTCACTGTGCGTGATCCGACACGCACTTGGCCGATTTTTTATTATATATTATCTTAATACCTAAATCTCTATCCTCTGTTAATATCGACTGACAAACATTTGCTGCAAAGACGTTAATATTGGACAAATTGTTGTTTTTATGAAATGTTTTAATGTGCCGACGATTTTACCTACTGAATGTACGAATACTTACATGTTTGTATTGTATTGATTGATAATATGTAATTAATGTTAATATTTAGGTAATATTACTGGATGTATTTCATATTATGTTTATTCGTATTGAAATATTTGCGTTGTACACTGACAAGCATTTACTTGTACTTACCTATTCGATACGTATTTCTAAATATGTCGATAGCCGTTCAATATGACGTTTTGCCGCGGTATTATTCGTCTAGCTAGTCATATCATACACTTACAGTTAGTAAGTGATCTTCTGTCTTTTCATTTAAAAAATGTAATATACTGCTTATATACCTACATGTTGGTTTAACATCTCACCGAAAACTGAATCTGTATGTGGAACCTTTTTTTTTATACGTCAGAGTTCCAAATTTGAAAAGTCGTTGAACTACTTAATTTGTTCAGTTTCAGGTGTGGAATCTGTTGAAAAAAACATGTTTTTGTAACAGTGTATGATATATTTCTATGTAACCTAGCAATGCCAATTTTAGTTTCGTTGTTGCTGTTTTTATTTACGCACTTAAAGCAGCTAGCGCCTTGGCTCTGCTTTTCGTGCGTCACATTTTTAGAATGCTGCCGCCCCCTGCCCTGTGAAAGTCATGTGTAGCGAGATGTCCAGTACATCAAATATTCTCACTACCTTGTCTTTCATGGGGCTCGAGGCACGATCGACGCTGCCCGCCGCTCCCGCGCCCCGCGACCGTCTTCGCCCCGACAACCGAACTGGCGCGGTAGGTAAGTGGAGATCGGGATGAGACCTCATTGGCTCAAACATTCCAAATTCAAAATGCCATTCGAATTCATGTTCGATCCGATCGTCATACACTTCTCAGTGTTTGACGATCGGATCGAACATGAACTCAAAGCTCTTCCTCGTCTCACCGCTTTCCGCGCAGAGATCAAGACTGAAATGAATCTACAGGTATCGCTCAAACGTGAAATAATATTGGTCACTCATTCATTCAATATTTTTACGTGCACACCTTCACCGGCTGCTCCGTGGATCGGATTTCATGTACCTAAAACTGTAGGTCCACCGGATTGATTGGAAGACAATAATTCCGCCCTTGTCACTTTAATATAATCTTGCCATACATTACCTAACTGGCAGAAAGTCTAATATTTATCTTATTTTGTCATAAATTTTGTGTAATTTTGTGAACTCAAACTGAATCTATTTAGCAAACCAATTGTGAGACAACTCGAAAAAAAATCTGCAAAAATATTTTCAGTTTGTTGTACAGAAGGGCTGCTGCAGGTACCTACTTACCTACCTAATCACAAAATCACCTGTTAATAAGCTAATATTGCTAAAGCAAGCATTTGATTCTCCGATATAAGCTATAATTGTATCTTCAAAGCGACATTTATGCAGCTTTGGAGGTACCTGGAACTACACATTATAACTTAACTAATCGGATTTCTTATTCATCTTAAGGGAATTCCACTCAAGACGCTATGCGTTTCATATACCTGTACATTGTATGTACCGAGCATTGTACTTCATAATTTAATTTGCACTTTGAATTCGTTCATTGGACCTAACCTATTGATTTTTGCATGTTATTGGCGAAAAAAAAAATATTTTTAACTACATACATAGGTAATACACGTTTCCTCTCCAAATCCGACCTTTTTGTCCGCCTTATATCTGAGCGTGGTTTCGCGAGGAGTGGTGTTATTGGATGTGTTTGATCTTCCGTTGAAGTTTTGGGCACAGACACACGTGCGTGCCGGCTGTCTATAAAAAAAACCGGCCAAGTGCGAGGAACTCGCGCACCGAGGGTTCCGTATCGCCATGTCACGGCTAGCGCCACTCACGCCATTTAGATGACGTGTTATGAAATGCTTCATATTAATTAAATGTCATGATTAGTTAAAATGCTTCATAATCTATTCGGTGGATGGCGCGCGCGCATACACTTTTTGGTTTCTTCTATGGGAACCCCGTGAATTTTTTACTTTTTAAAATTTTTATTATTTATTGTTATATCGGCCATAATAAATAACACATTTACTGTGAAAATTTCAACGGGCTACCTATTATGGTCCAAGAGATACAGCCCTCGGACAGACGGACGGACGGACAGACAGACAAACGAACGGACAGACAGACAGACGGCGTAGGCTTAGTAATAGGGCCCCGTACGTAAAACTATCAGATAAAAGATGTGAATGCCTATGAATAATGCCTCTCCCCCCCTCACACGATTGTACTCGGGCGATTATGTGCCGAAAGCAAAGAAAATTGCGGGCTCTCGGTTAATATGTTATTTTTAATAATTTACTATTATTTTATAATTTTTTTTTTTATTTTCTCATAATTATTTATTTAATTGTTCAAAACTGTTTAGTGTGGAAGCTAGTAGCACGCGACTAAAGACAAACCTGCCATCCTCAATACGGGATTGTTCCCAGTGAGCATGGTAGGGTATAAACAAAATAGCTGGTACAGAAACCTATGCATGTGTCATACACAATATACCTTATTAGGTTAATCTGATGGATGATGATTTGTAAAATGCTAAAATGTAACTTGTATTGTAAAATGTATTTATTCTTAAATATTAAGTGTTTTACAGATATTCTGTACCGATTCTGTACCAAAATTCTTCGAACAATAAATTCTATTCTATTCTAAAAAAAATGAGGTGTCTATTAAAAAAATATATTTGATAAAATAAATACCTGAATATAATTCGAACTTATTGCGATCGTATCTCGAGCCATCATCTCACCGCAGCAATACCGCCTAAAGCCAAGAATCCTAACACCTAAATAAAGCGAAGTTTCTACGGTCGTATAATATAAGTCAATATTATGAATATTCTTAAGACGAGACGAAAGTTAACTTTCTCCATACAAAATCGTCTTTCGGCATTTATGTTTTCTAGCCCCCTAAACCGTATCCGGTTTTTACAATTATTTTTTCTAGTAAGGACAGTCCAATCTACGTTCCTGCTATTTTTTGTTTTATTTAGATGAAATATACAACATCGCAGTTAAAAATTTGTATTTCGACCGAAAAAATTTTAATTTTTTATTTTTTGATGTCACGAAGTTCATTAAGCTTTATTGAGTCATTACTTCAGAAATTAAAAAAAAAATGGAAACGTAAATTCGACTGTCCTTATTACAACAAAAAAAGAATTATAAAAAATCGGATGAGGTTTAGGGGGGTAAAAAACATAAATTCCGGAAGACGATTTTGTATTGAGAAAGTTATTTTTGTCGATTTACATACGATTTTCACTGTTACATTCTGCCACTTCTCTACGTCACCGGCGGCCTGAGCTGTGAGCAAAAAGATAAAACTCTAAACATACGAAGCGAGGCCGCGGCCAAAAGCTAGTATAATAATAATTTTAACATATCGACAGCGCTCTCGTATATCGATCCATTTCCCCCATGCTCCCTCGGTCGGCCATTGCCGAGATGGAGCAGATCTTGACAAAAAAAAAAAGTGTAAAGTGCGAATGTTGTTCTCACATAGAGGGTTCCGTATTCATTTCCTTTTTGCACGCATAGCGAGTGCGTCGCGCGGCGCGCGTGGCGCTGCGCAGTTCACAAGGAATGCTATTTACTCTACAACCGTCAAAAATATAAACTTCAAAATATTTTTCATCCCGTAAGGACTAAATCTTATATTATAAATTTTATACTTCTATAGGTTTATTGAGCTTGAAATTCCGGAATCCTCGGCTAGCGCGTTTGACATACAGATCGATGGGCGAACAGACGGACGGACGGACGCACCGCTGCTGGCTACGGAACCCTATAAAGAGCAATCGGTCGTCGCGGCAACGATATGACTTTTATGGTTTTGGTACTAAAAAATAACAGGTAGACGTTCCCCTAATTCCACGTAATCGTCGCTGTGTCCCTCCAGCGCCAACAAAAGGCGAACCCCGAAAGGTCTCTTGTACGCGTTAATACTTTTGAAAATGGTTGCTTCTGAATAACTTGTTTTGCAAAAATATGGCGAGCGAGGCGTGGGCTGGAAAGGTTCTAATAGGGAGTTATTAGGATTTTTTATAGACAACCGGCACGGGTGTCTGTACCCAAAAGTTCAAAAGAAGATTAATAAAATAAAAATAATAAAAAAAACATTTATTGAGTGTCATAAACATTTGCATACAGAGCGGTAATACTTAGTCTTAATACATTTATTTACATGATTTATGTTGTTGCTGACTGGTGTAACGGTGCTTACTCAAAAGGCAAGGGGTATTGCATACGAGCAATCTCTTACCCCCTTCCTATCCTAAGTAGTGTCCGACCGAATATTCGGTTTCGGCTTTCGGCCTTTCGGCCAATATTTGCCACATTCGGCAAACTTACGGTTTCGGCCGAAAGTAGTGGTCACTTTCGGCCCAACCAAAAGTTGTTAGACAGACATACCTTGTTTGATTTTTCATTATTAATAATTGTATTAATAATTGTGCATATAGTTTTATGCATTAAATAAAAAAAATCCCATAATTATAAATAACTTTTATTGTCACTTGCATATCCTTCTACCTTAAAATGCATAAATTTTTATATATTAATATTATTTATAAAATACACAATTAATACAGATATTTCGACTGTGTTGTCGTCATCAGTGAAAAATATAACATATTATAATATAATATACCACTAATGAATTTAAAATGCATAACAAACTAACTAGGTACTTAAATACCATACATGCTTTCGGCTACGGCTTTCGGTTTCGGCTTTCGGCTTCGGCTTTCGGCTTTCTACTGAAAGTAGAATTTTGCCGAAATTCGGCTACGGCTTTCGGCCGAAAGTGAAAGTACACTTTCGGTCAGACACTAATCCTAAGTGATAGAAACTGCTTATTTGACATCTCTTTTGCGGTCAGACACAGCCAAGATTAGACACAGCCGCAATATCACCAATCCAGCGTTATTAGGATAATTAGGATTATTTTCAGCACAAGGAGTTTCAACAATTTTTATACTTCTGCGAAACATAATAAATAACCAATATAACGGACACGCGGATCTGTAATATTATATTTTTGCATTTGTTTCCTTATTCGCATCTGATCATATTGTATGAACACCTTTGAGTCCCGTCGCCTTCGACCAGAATACGATCATGTACATTTATAACGACCTACATCGCATAGGTCATCATCATCTAATTATTGTTCCTTTCATACAACGTTTACATAATTTCAGTTCACTTGATCCCTGTCCAGTGTCAACCCATCTGTTCATCTCATTAACTTTCATTTCATATCTCATCAATTACTCAACAATCAAGATAAAAACTTCAACAAATTCAGGACGATGTCTCTCGTCCTGTGACGATTTTTTCTTGATCTGAAATGCTAATAATATCTAACTACGTCTCACACTATTAGATAATAGTAAACTGTTGTATGTACTGTTCACTTACAGTGACAATATATGAATCAGCCTTATCTATCTTTTTTTTTCTTTGTGGATTAGTGCTCTGCTCATACATATGCCTTAAGAGGATTCTGTAGGACATTAAACGATATATTTTTTAAAACTTCAAACAAAAATTTTGTTCTATGAAGCACAAAATATGAAAAAAATATTTTTTTTTAACTAGATAATATGTACTGAACACAGAAGCAGGCTTTTTTTACAGTGTTTTTTCATGGTGAAAAAAATTGCTGAATGTGACTATATTTTAATTTCTTATGTCGAGCTAGCTCTATGCTGGATAATTATTTTGGGATAAAATTTACGTCATTGTATAGGGAATTTAATTTTCTAGACACTAAAGCAGCATTATTTGAAAAAAAAAACAAATCCTAATAATTTTTAAACAAACAAAAACTACAAAATTAAAAAAATGCTCAGTACGCCGAAATTGAATTTTAGTTTTGCCATATGAATCCTCTTAACATTATTCTGTAATATCCATGTTCTGTAATGTCGACTTAGACCTTACCTACACAAGTCTGACACTAGTTACACAGGGAGTCGACCAATCTCTAATCTAATAAACAATATCGTTGTATATGTTGTCACTGAGGTGTTTTTTTATTTGAAATTGTCTTGTATGTGGTGCACGGACAATATACGTAAAGAGGAGTTGTCGATAGCTCTAATTTTTTAGTAAAACATGTTTCGCCAGTGCAGGCAGTAGTGCGAGAGACACTACTTAGTCATAGCCAACTAATATTTCCCAGAGTTGAAATAATATTTAACTATGACGTAGTGCACCAATCACGCGAATCATTTGACTCCACGCGCTTTGGGTCGCAACCACTTGGACGCCGCGATCGATGGCGTGCGACACCCAGTTGGTGGCGACGTACCCAGTTTGCTTAGACTAACTCCTCTCTACCTATCTTCTCCGGGGAGTGTTTGTTTTGAAACATTTAGGTTTAGGTGGTCGCGCCGCACTTCATATCGCCAAAGATGGGTACGGCCTTGGCATCAAAGTCGGTTTGTCATAGGTCATTCTGTAGCTATCACAGCCAGCTTTGATGAGCAAGGCCGAGCCCAACGTCGCACGAAACTATGTAGTTCTAATAAGAAATTGAACTTTTTCAGATATCCATCACAGAGATAATGTACAATCTTTAAAACCTAATAAATGTTTAATATTAAAATAATGTGAACTAATAGCAACCGGGTTGTTACAACCGCACTGAATGAAACGTCGGTCGAAACGGCTATGTAAATAGTTCGTGTTTTTCGTCCAGTGTAGCCGACATGAAATGAAGGGAAGCACTGACATGGCACCTAGTTCACCCGGTGTTTTGGGCTGACATCGCGGATGTTGTAGGTGATGTAGCCAACAGTGTCAGTTTCCATAAAAAAGAATCTGTACAACTTTTAAAAACAAATACAGCAATATCGCAATTTTAATCAAATGCATACGAATTTAATCAAACTTTGCTCCAGTTGCCCATCGAAAAGGAAGTTTAAATTGGAAATATTCGATCATGTTTGTTTACATCGCATCGCAAGGAAGTGTCGGTGTCGACCGCTCCTCATGATGAGACTGCACTACTCGTGCGGAGGTACACCAGAATAATTATTAACAATCAGTCGAGTGCGAGTTACTCGCTCACCGAGGAGGTTCCGTAGCTATCTATTGGCGGGTAATGACACTCATCACTTTTTTAAATGTAATCCGGTATGGTTGGCTGAGTCGGAGGGGCCAAAGCGCATGATCCGACCAGCCAATATCACCTCCGAGAAGGTAGGTGCCATACCGGAAACTTCCCTGGATTGCTGGCTATACTGGACTAGAGGAGAACACAACCGAGGCTGCTATGCGGCCATCTTACATCCAGTACAGTGGTACCAACCCAGTCGGTTACAATTTGATCCACCACCTAGTAAGGGGCAAGGGAAGGGACCTACAGTTTTACACCGGTTCCGAACGGTGAAGCAGCAGGTGTAGGTATGCACGTAAATTTTTTTCGTCAGAAAAAACTCATTGGTACACGCCGACCGGACTCGAACCGCGGACCTCTCGCATGAGAAGCCGATGCTCAAACCACTCGGCCACCCGCCGCTCAATCATGGAGATCTCATAACATAGAGAAATAATATTATAACGTCTATGTCTCATAATATAATCCCCCCGAGTACAGTCTCGGGTCCTTCAAGAGGGGCATGAATAGGCACCTGTAAGGCCGGTGCGGGCGGCGGCATGGCATTCGTGTTCAGGTAGACAGATAGAAATTAATTCATTGATCCATAAACATACATAAAATAGGTGCATTTTCGGTTTCAAGCCAATTTTTTTTTAATTAATCCGGTATGGGCGTCTGAATCAAAGGGATCAGAAAAAAAAGTTCATTGGTACACGCCGGCCGGATTCGAACCTCCAACCTCTCGCAAATAAATTATGGAGGGGTGCCCATACAAGTACATAGTATGCAGAAGAGCAGCGCCATCTCCCGAATTATCCAAACATTTTAATTACAAAAGTATGAAAGGTCACCGATAGATGGCGTGATACGCGAAATACGTGCAAGTGCGGCTGCGTGATTGCTGAGTGCACACTCGCTCTTATAAAATCTTCTTTATTCAGGAACTTGGTCCCATACAAATTAATTAATTAAATAGCTATACGTACAAGAAGAACATAGGGCTACGGAACCCTCTGTGTGTGTAAAATGTTCTCACTTAATAGGTTTTTTATTAAATTCATTATGTATCTTAAAGCTTTTGAATTTCTCTGTGAAATAAAATAAAATAAATACATAAAATACATATTATATTACATACATACTACACGCTGTATCGCGACAATCGGGATGAGCATAGTAATCGGTGTTGTGCTATAAGGGGTCTTGTAAATAACATATTATATAAGCACCTGAAATAAAGATAGGCCCTTTCGCCTTTCCACTGACGACACCTGTGGCCGAATCCATGAATTTATTACTTTCGGTAAAGGCTATATTTTAATATCGCAACTTGTATATTCTTCATATTATCTATATTCTTTGTTTTTTCTTACTTTATTTTATTGTCTTGTCTTATTTGATATTCGGCAATTCTTCAAATATCTATAAAAAATAAAAAAAAAATATATCAAGGAGAGAATATAAAAAAAAAATTACTAAAAGCATTTATAGTAGCGGTTGTGTTGTAATAATTTTTATTTTTTACCCGACTACGTGAAGCAAAAAAGATGGTAATGTTTTTTTCGATTGTACTTTTTTCTAATTTTTTCCTGTCTATTTTTTAATATGTTATGAACCGTTTTCGATTTGATTTCACATCTAGCCGTCGAGTGCATCGTTTCTCCACTTAACGCTATCGTAAAAATGGTTGTCACATGTCACTCAATAGAACCATATCACAGCCATTTTTGACGAGTTGCGTTTCGTGTCATCATCGAACCACCTGCGAATTACTTGGGAACGTTTTATTTAATATTGTGTTTATTTTATGTTGTGTCATCTCTCTCTATATTTTATTCAGTAATATTCAATTTTGTATACCTAGGTTCCGTTAATAGTATCTACACATAAAACCTATTATTATTATGTCTTCTAGATGCAAAATTATAATCAAAATTTCAACTTGTAATGATCAACAGTTTGGAAGTTGATTCTGACGGACGGTCGAACAGACTGACTAAATTGTTCAATAATTTATTCAAAACGTTCCCTGCATTACTTATGTTCGCCTACATTACCTCCACACACCCCAGTTAGAACGCCTTATGACAGTAAGTTCGCCTGTTGTGCGAAATTTGTAGAATTTGTGTTGAATGAAGTATATTTTGAGATTTATATATTTTGGCCTCGATAAAATTTGTTTACAAAATTTAAAATGTGTCTATAGACATTATTCAAGAGAGGCGTTAATAATAGGCACCTGTCGGGCCGGCCTGGCATTCGCAACCCGTGCGTAAGACCGAATGTCCATGGGCGTCGTTAGATAGCTTAATGGGTGGCTCGGCCGGCGCCACATGTCGCGCTTTCTATAAAGGTCTTCGTTTCTAACAATGGCATGGAAATGTCACAACCAGTAAAATTGCGTCTAAAATGTAATAACTCTTTTTACCCCGACCTCTTTTCCAAAAAAAAGCGGCCAAGTGCGTGTAGGGCCACGCGCAGTGTAGGGTTCCGTAGTTGTGGAACCCTATATAAAATAAAATAATTGATTATTTGTATAGTTTCGTAGGGGAAATAAATGAATGTTAATTTGAAAAAGTTCTTCAACAGTGAAATGATGGCTGTCGTCCGTACATTTTATAAGTTGGTCGACTATTACTCGTGAACCTCTACAGCCTACTTAGCTGTGATAGTTTTCCTTTTAATTTCGATATATGTACTACTGCTGTGAATTTTCTCACATATCTAATAACAACCGTTTAGCTGGCAGGGGGGGGGGGGACACTTGACTCTAGCAAAAATTTGCACTTAAAAGCTTAATAATTCGCAAACAGATCCCTAAACCGAAAAATGCTTCTCACAAACCCGCAATATTTTCCAGAGACCTATCCAACGACACGTCACGTCACGATGGGGTAGACGTGAAAAAAAAAATTCATCCCCACTTTACGTGTAGGGGAGGTACCCAAAAAAAAAATTATTTCAAAATTTTTATTTTACCACTTTGTCGGCGTTATTAATATTAATACCCGTACCAACTTACAACTTTCTAGTACTAAGGGTCTCTGAGCTAAGCCGCGGACAGACAGACGGACGGACAGACGGACAGACGGACGGACATGGCGAAACTATAAGGGTTCCTTGTTGACTACGGAACCCTAATAATCATCGAAATCGGTAACTAACACTTTGTTAAAATGTTATAAATGTAATAAAATAAATACAATTTCTAATTGAAATATTAATTAAAAATTTAAACAAAAAAATATGATACAACTTATATCTTATATTAATTACCTGATTGAGTTCATAATATGGCATAATTGCTACATCAATAATTGATGATAGCTAAAATAATGATAGCTAGAATAATAATTTATTATTCTAGCTATCATTATTTTAACTAATGTATTAAAATATTAGACTTTTTAAATCCAGCGCCAATCAAACTATGTGTTCTATGAAACTGGTTAATATACGAGTATCATTGTAGCACTCATCGATTAAAATTTGTAGATGTAATCGTAAATATTGTATTGGTATTATTATATTATCAACTTACCTGATTGGCGGTAAACGTGGATGGAAGTAAAAGTGGAACATTAAATAAATTAAATAAAAAGTAAACAAAAAATTTTGTCTCTATAAAGCTTCTGCGAAGCTATGTAGGTATTATATATTTTTTATATACCTTTATGTTTAATTAATTATACCTATTGAATTGTTAATGTAGTTCTTATTTTAAATTTTGTAAAAAGTGGAACTTTTTATTGGATATAATAGTTTATTTAAAATTGTTAGTTATGTAAATATACGTAAAATAGCTGTAAGTTTCTTTTTAGTAAATTTAAATATAAAACTAGTGAACTGTCACAAAATTATACATACAAGGCTGAGTTCAATTCTTTCGTATATGGGTGGATCAACTTTTTCTTGTAACGTAAAAACCAGCTGCAAAGTCAAATAAAAAAAAATTAATTACAATTTATTACATAGTTGAAAATCAATAAGTGTAAAATACTTAGGATTAGGCAATTGAAAAAAAGTAGAGAACTATTTAAAATAAAAAATTAACCACATTTTTAGGGGTGACCCAGGGGACAATTTTGTCCCCAGTTTTGTATGGAAAAAAGGGGTTGTCCTCGGGGTAACTAATATCTAAAAAAAATACTCAAAAATTCTTTGTGCAGCTTCTTTCTTATTAATAAATTACTTATCTGAGAGTTGCTGTAACTATTAAAATAAGGCGAATTTATCAATATAATACCCTGTTTTCCGAAAGATACCAAAAACAAGGAAAGCTTGATTGTTGATTAAATGAAGTTATGTAATACTGAAAAGAAAATAAATATTTCTTATTTCTTAATGTTAATATTTGTATCGCAGTACTGCAAACAATGGATCGTTTGCCACTCACAAAGTGGCTGTGCTTATGTTGCCCGAATTCCATATCACAGCCAGCTTTGATGAGCGGGAAGCGGATCCGCAAGCACGGGCTACATTGAAGAAATCATCTGTCAGCTCGTGTGGAACCGGCCTTTTTTGTGTAGGTGCCAACTAAGCGACTGTGAGATGGTACTGTTGAACAAATATCACAGGTAGCATTGATTAGCGGGAAGCTGGTCCGCAAGCACGGGTATCATCGAAGAAATCATCTGCCAGCTCGTGTAGACCCGGCCTTTTTTGTGTAGGTGCCAATTAAGCGGCTGTGAGATGGTACTGTTGAACACATATCACAACCAGCTTTGATGAGCGCAGGAAGCGGGTCCGCAAGCACGGGCAACATCGAAGAAATCATCTGCCAGCTCGCGTGGAACCGGCCTTTTTTTGTGTAGGTGCCAACTAATCGACTGTGAGATGGTACTGTTGAACACATATCACATCCAGCTTTGATGAGCGGGAAGCGGGTCCGCAAGCACGGGCAACATCGAAGAAATCATCTGCCAGCTCGCGTGGAACCGGAATTTTTTTGTGTAGGGGCCAACTAAGCGACTGTGAGATGGTACTGTTGAACACATATCACAGCCAGCTTTGTTGACTTCTATGCGGAAATAATCGTCGCCATTGGATCTCCTGTCTGCAGTTTCTTATTGCTGTTATCAACGTGCGTGCATTACATTTTATTTCCAAATATACAATATAAGTAATAATATTCTGTTCCCGCGGCATCGCTTCGTTACAATACAACATTTTCTATAGCAACCTTGGATCATTTTTAGCAATAAGAAAACATAAATAACTTGTACGTAAACTTCCTCAACATCAGTCTAAGGACACAAGGGTACCCCTTAAAACAGTGTAAAATATTATTCTGCTTCCGCATAAATAAATTCAGTTTATTGACTTAATTTTTAGGGTTCCGTGCATAAAAAGAGGGGAAAAAAGGATTTCTTATCGTATCACTCTCGTGTCTGTATGTCTGTCTGTCTGTCAAAGCTAATTTCCTCCAAATCTACTGAACGAAAGAACTCAACAACATCACTTTGATGACCCAATCACGGATGTTTGACGTAATTTGGGGTTTAATTTTTGAGGGACAAATTAGTAAGTCAAAAAAAATTCAAGTACAACAATTTGACGTACTAATGCTAAGGGCTCGTTATAAGAAATATAAATATGTATATTACGAGTATATTTGTTATAATACTAAAATGCTATATTTTAACAGATATTGAAGAAAACCGTACCGTGAGGGTTCGGTACTTAAAAAGAATAGCCCCACTGCATCTCTCCCCATGCATGTCGTAAAAGGCGACTAAGGGATAAGGACAAGATGCCAAGCTAAAGGGCGACAGGCTTGCTACCTCTCACCTTGGCACGGTGAGTCATGCAGCAGATGGGTCTTCGTGCCTTACTTGCTGCTTGATCGATTGAATCTTGTTCGAATACTTTGCGAAACGTGGCGGTCGGTGTTGTGCTATAATTTACCAGAGTTCTTACAGCACAACACCGATTACTCTGCTTACCCCGATTGTCGGGATTCAGCGCGTGTGATATGTATGTATGTATATTAAAGAAAATATACGAAAATCGAGCATAGAACTCTGAAACTACTGAGTATAAGGTTTTGAAAAAAATTGAGAATAATTATAGGGCCTGAGTTAAAAGAAAACCCAAAGTTTTAAAGTTCTCTCGGAAAACGCAACGGTACGGAACCCATTCCAAGCTAATTCAATTCGCACTTGACCTCTTTTAGGTTCCGTACTACAAACAAAGACGTGGAAACGGAACCTAATGGCGTGACCCGTGCATCCATCTGTCACAGGGCCTGACTTCTAAACGGTTGATTGCTCAAACTGAAATTTGGCACGAAATTTTTAGCATGCAATATAGAAGACATTTTACAATTTGATTAAAAAAAGAAAATACGCCCAAAGGGGCCGACTTGTAGATTTCAATAATAAATATTTTTATCCTTCCTTACCTATAATAAAATCCAACGTCTGCTTTCTGTCTGAGTGAGTTGCTGAGTGTCTGAGTGTATGTCTGTCTGTCCGCTTATAACTCGAGAACCACTGCACCGATTTTAATAAAAAATTCTATTCTACGGATAGCTTGATTCTTCCCATCAACTATAGGCTACTTACTATCACGCTAAACGGCTTATGAGGTTAGTAGTGAAGTAAAATATGAGAGCGGGCGGAGCCGCGGGCACAGCTTGTTCCACTATATTATCCAATCTCAAACATCCAAAGGTTGACTGTAAGAAATCTCTGTAAGGGATAAGTCCGCCTTTGCACCTTATGTAAATTTTCCAATGTATTTGTTACTGTTTAATGTTTACTGGAGCAATACAGAATTTTCTATCTATCTATCTAAAAATAAAATCTTCGAAATACATGTAAAAATCGTATGTTCGTTCAACTCCCCACTTCCGAAAGTAATACATATAATGAAAATTTCTGAAAACAAATTATGCGTATGGGTAATTTGTTAAAGATTGCAGGAAAACTGTAGCGGTCTCAAAATTACGTAGCGTAACTATATAATGAGTAATACACTTAAAATGTAGATACATTGTTTAACTACTTACGTAACGTTTAATGAAAAATATATATATTTTGAACATTTTGCACTCACTCTTCGCATAACTTTTTTTTTTATAGAAAGCGCGACATGTGGCGCTGAATCAAGGTGTCTAACGACGCCCATGGACATCCTACCTACATTTCACATACAGACTGACATAATTCGTTATTTTACTACGTTGTAATTGACTTAGTTACGGAACTGGTAACAGTAATAGAAATATGAAATTCAATAAATTTAAGTTTAAGTTTAAATTCTTATTACTAATTTACTTTGGCCAAGTGCGAGTCAGACTCGCGCATCGAGGGTTCCGTACCACCACACATATATTATTTTTTGTGTTATGTATTTACCAAAATATTTGTGTCATCTTTCATTCAGTACGGATCTTTATAGCGCGAGCCCGACTCACATTTAGCCGGTTTTTATTATTTGTTTTATTTATTATTTATTTTAGATTTTGCACTATACGAGTAATCACACCAAAGTATATGTTTTTACGATAGAGCAAAAGGAACCAAAAAATTAAATTTCAAAAACATGTTTCTAGTATGTGCCCCCTTAATATTTTCAATCAATCATATCAATTACAACATCTAAATAAATCATTGTCCCCATTATCTTTCACATGAACACCATTTCTTTGACTTTGATTTTAAGGGTTCCGTCCTTACGGAACCCTATTACTAAGTCTACGTAGTCGCCTGTCCGTCTGTTCTATTTTTTAATATACCCTTTACGCGATTTATCTGCAACAAACGTTTTTTGATTTGATACTTTTGCATTGAGGGCGATTCTTTGACCGCTTTTGCGAATTCTCATGAAAATTTGAGAACATTCAGTTGATGATTTGTTTATCATCTTCAGGTTGCTGCGACATGGCACCACATTCAAGACGGCTGGGAGACGGCACCGCTCGACACGATCATCACGCCCTCGAAGAGTCGGAAGCGGCACAAGTTTTATGTTTTTATTGTTAAGAACTTTGCAAAAATATAAACTAAAAAACTCATCTAACACCATGTAGTTTACAAACTTAAAAAGAAGCGGTTGGTGGGTTAGTAGCGCGGCAGCAAAAACGTCGAGCCGAGCTGTTAATTTGAACATTACCCTGTCAGCTGTTAACAAACAAAATGTCATCCCGCCTCCGCGGCGGTCAGCGCCATCTATTAACTGTATTTGATACGTAATTTTCGTATACCTACTTCACATAATCAGAAATTTAAGACAATTTCTACTTATGTGCGCCAAATTATGTGAACTATTTTCACATAATTTTTATTTATCTTTACGATCACAAAGTTATTACTTATATATATTTGCTTTTTATGTAGAGAGACACCGAAGTAAGTTAATCTATTATATAAAATTTTCTTTAGCAATTTTTCTGTTCTCCTTTCTTCCATTGCCTTTCTTCCCATGCCAAAACGACGAATGTGCAATTTTGGAGAAAATTACCTTTTGATGTAGTTTCATGAATTTTTATCAAATCTTTGCAATTGCAAAGTCAAGAATCTCTAAATTATCGGTACTAGAGACATTTAGTTGTGAAATAATGAAGAATGTGACTTTTTTCGATGTTACTGTGCCAAACACACAAATTTTTATTATTCGTGAAATAATTTCTATGCTAATTTAGAAGTCCTTGAATTTTAGCCATGTCATAGTCAATGAATTTGTAACATTGGTTAATTTAGCACTGACAATAAAAGGCGAATATCTCAGAATGACCTTTTTGCACATTCGTCGTTTTGGCATGGGAGGGACGATTTCCAACCTTTAAGTGTTTAGATACAAATATTGCTCTGTGGTGAAGATGTATCTACTTAAAAACAAATATCTCCACGTGCCGTGCCGAGAGTAGGTTCAGAAATGACCCGATCAATGAGACAAAAAAAATTGTTTATAGAGCTTTATGAAATGTACGAAATAAAATATACCTTTAATCCATGATGAGAACGTTCTAATGTAGTTTCAAAATATTACAGTACTAGCTGAGCCCGCGGCTCCGCTCGCGTGAAATTCGTATTCCAGGTTTGCTTTCAGGTAAACGATAAACCTTTCTCAAATAAAGGAAGTAAGTAAGGGCGAGGCCGAAGGCCGAGCTGCATTCAGGAAGACGATAAACCTTCTGGAAGAAAGGAAGGAACTAAGTGCGAGGCCGAAGGCCGAGCTGCGTTCAGGTAAACCAAAAACCCTCTTCCGCCTTCGGGCCTCGCCCTTAAAGACTTCCTTTCTTCGATAGAATACGATATCGTTTACTCAATCTATTTATTTCATAAAAATAAAAAAGTAATATTAATAACTAAAGAATTAAACTTATCTAACAAACATTAAAATAACTATCAAAACGGGCATTTTCAAATGTTCTTAGAGCACTTGCGGCATTACCCCGCTGGATGGCAAGGCTTACCCTTTGAATGAAGTACATAAGCCCTTGATGGCGGGACACCAGTTGCGTCAACCAGCAGAGGCTCAAGCCTCTTTTGGCTTCACTGCTCCACGGACCGAGGGTTTCAACCGCAAACGCAACAAATTCGAAATCTTGAATTATATTTCTATATTTGCTGCGTTTGAGGCTCTCCGCCCCAGCCTCGGCCGCGCCAGCCGCTCTTGAAGATGTCCTAACGTGACTTGGAGCCAATGTGAGAACAAAAGTGGCGTCCCACATCAAAGAATTACCCTTAGTCCGCGGAATAACCGCGAGGTTCTAGGATGCACGGTATATTTGCGGTTAGAAGCGTGGACTTTATAATAAAATTTTAATTAAATTAACTTAATCTTAATATTAATTAACTTTATTCGAGATGGTTTAGCTTCTTCCTGAACGCAGCTCGGCCTTCGGCCTCGCCCTTAGTTACTTGCTTTGTTCGAGATGGTTTATCATTTGTCAGAACGTAGCTCGGCCTTCGGCCTCGCCTTAGTTACTTACTTTCTTCAAAAATGTTTACCTTCTTCCTGTACGCAGCTCGGCCTACGGCCTCGCCCTTAGTTACTTGCTTTCTTCGAGATGGTTTATGGTCTTCCCGAATAGAGCACGGCCTTTGGCCTCGCCCTTAGTTACTTACTTTCTTCAAGATGGTTTAGCTTCTTCCTGAACGCAGCTCGGCCTTCGGCATCGCCCTTAGTTACTTGCTTTCTTCGAGATGGTTTTTCAATTATCAGAACGTAGCTCGGCCTTCGGCCTCGCCTTAGTTACTTACTTTCTTCAAGATGGTTTAGCTTCTTCCTGAACGCAGCTCGGCCTTCGGCCTTGCCCTTAGTTACTTGCTTTCTTCGAGATGGTTTTTCAATTATCAGAACGTAGCTCGGCCTTCGGCCTCGCCTTAGTTACTTACTTTCTTCAAGATGGTTTAGCTTCTTCCTGAACGCAGCTCGGCCTGCGGCCTCGACCATAGTTACTTACTTTCTTCGAGAAGGTTTATGGTCTTCCAGAATAGAGCTCGGCCTTCGGCCTCGCCCTTAGTTACTTACTTTCTTCAAGAATGTTTTTCTTCTTCCTGAACTCAGCTCCGCCTTCCGCCTCGCCCTTAGTTACTTTCATCGAGAAAGAATATCGTTTACGTGAGCTCAGATCCGCCTTCGGGCCCGCCTTTAGTGACTTACTTTCTTTTTTTGAAATACGAATTTCACGCGAGCGAAGCCGCGGGCAACAGATATATAAATTTTATTGCACCAATGACAGCGACATAACTTCGACTTTCAAATTATTATTTTTATTTATCAAACAATTTGTCACCGGCCAGCTCACGTCGAGATGACAGTTCTCCGTTGTGTTGACGACGGAGAACTGTCAATGAAAATGACATTTAAAATTGTTTTTTACCTTTACTTTGGATTACGTGATTTTTATTATATTTTTTAATTATTATGTTCATCCGGGATATACACTGTCACTATAAAAAGTTTCGTCAAATTCCGTTCAGTGGTTTTTGCGAGATGTGCGTACAAATAGACATTTTTGCATTTACGATTTTATGATATGTATAGAAAGAATAGATATGTATAGACTATTGTGTTCAAGTTATAAAAAAGAAGAACTGTCATTTTCGTTGTATCTACTTATTTTTAAATTTCGAATGAATATTTTATTCAAATTGTATTTATTTGCTGCCAGTTCTCAAGATATAATTATGTACTTTGGACTACGTGATTTTAAACGCGCAATAATGTTTATAATTGTAATTTTTTTTTTATTTTTGTTATTTTTTTTTACGTATTATGTTAACCCGGCATATAAACTGCCATTATACAAAGTTTCGTCTAATTCCGTTCAGTGGTTTTTGCGTGATGCGCGTACAGACAAACAAACAAACAAACAAACAAAAATTTTAAAAACTGTTCTAACATGTTCAGTATCTCATTTTAAGCCACCCTGGTTAGTTTTTTTCCGAATACATTCAATGTACAGACTTTCTTACCTCTACGATTTTATTATCTACTTATTTTTAAATTTCGAATGAATATTTTATTCAAATTGTATTTATTTGCTGCCAGTTCTCAAGATATAATTATGTACTTTGGACTACGTGATTTTAAACGCGCAATAATGTTTATAATTGTAAATTTTTTTTTATTTTTGTTATTTTTTTTTACGTATTATGTTAACCCGGCATATAAACTGCCATTATACAAAGTTTCGTCTAATTCCGTTCAGTGGTTTTTGCGTGATGCGCGTACAGACAAACAAACAAACAAACAAACAAACAAAAATTTTAAAAACTGTTCTAACATGTTCAGTATCTCATTTTAAGCCACCCTGGTTAGTTTTTTTCCGAATACATTCAATGTACAGACTTTCTTACCTCTACGATTTTATTATATGTAATTCTACTAAATGGATTAATTCATATTTCTGGGTAAATGGTATATTTTTAACTTTGCCATCATTGACATAGTTGACACCCGACACAAACTATATAAAAGGGGTCTGTTTCTGTCTGCCTTCTGCTAGACGCACCTTGAAGATAAATGTCAATCGCTGGGCACGAATAGTCACGATAGATTCAACTATTTAAAACAATTCAAACCATAAATACTATAATTCTTATTTAAATATAAAAAAGCTGTATTTTGTAAATCATAAACTTGCATAATATACAGTAAACCTTATACGGAATGACCAAAGAGGAGTGATATAGTTATAAATTTACATTATTTTTATAAACAAATTTAAAGTACTGATATTTTTCCATAATAATTTGATTCAGGCTTGACAATTACGTATGGAAAATAATATATGTCGAATGTCCGCCTCTGAAATGAAAACATCGAGTTTTTCATCACATTTTCTCATACTCCCACCGGTGAGAGTCTCGAATATTGCGCAGACACGTCCCTTTAGATAGCACCACAGAAAAAAGTCAGGAGCTGTCAAATCTCCATAAGATTTTCTTGAGACTAATTGACCTGTATTCATTCTTCTCAGCGTTTCTTCAACAAAAGATTTGAGTTTCTTCAACAGCATATTTGAAAACACGTAGCTTATGACGAGACAGAAATTAACTTTCTCCATACAAAATCGTCTTTCGGCATTTATGCGTTTTACCCCCCTAAACATTATCCCATTTATATTTTTTTATTTTTTATTGTAATAAGGACAGTCGAATCTACGTCCCTGATTTTTTGAGTAATCTAAAGTAATGAAATGACTCAATAAAGCTTGAAGAACTCCATGACATAAAAAAAATCAAATATTTCCGGTCGAAATACAAATTTTAGCTACGGTGTTGTAGATATATTTCATCTAAACAAAAAAAAAATTACTGTCCTTAAGACAAGAAAAAAACAAAATTTGTAAAAATCTAATAAGTTTTAAGTTTTAGGCGGCTTGAAAACATAAATGCCGAAAGACGATTTTGTATGGAGGCGATTATTAAAACGCTCTATAACGAATTAGCTATTTTTTAACGAAGAAATGTTCTGGCGCCAAATCAATTACCTACTTGGTTAATATGCAAATATATTGATTTTAAGTGCGTAGGATCGAATATTAAATTGTACCTACATTTTTGACAAAAGGCTGTTAGATATTTATAAACGCATTAATTTTCGGATTCTGCATACTCACTTTCATTGAATATACTGGAATGTAAATAATATTTAACGTATTAAGGTAAAATACTTTTGTCACTTTAAATACTCACTATAGAAGAATGTTGATTCACAGTTTCTAACATTATCCATAGCATACTGGTTCATTCTGTGTCTGTATTAAATTTATTGATTCAATATTATTTTCATTATTTACCCACCTGCCCGCAGTGGTAACGTCCTTGAAATTATAGGTATCAATTACCCGTGGTCCCACTACTTTGACCCACTGGTGAAGATACATTCAATCTCTAGTGCAGTGGGACTACGGGGAAAAAAAAATTACCCGTGGTCCCACCAGTGGGTCAAAACAGTGGGACCGCGGCATACTTCATTTTTCCATTTAGTTATTGAATCTCAAGCCCGCACCTCTATAGCAACTTTATACCTGCAAAGTGTTTTTTTTTTATATAATCCGGTATGAATGGCTGCGTCAAAGGGGCCAAAGCACATGCTGCGACCGGCCAATATCACCTCCGAGAAGGTAGGTGCCATACCGGAGACTTCCCTTTCATTTGCTGGCTATACTGTACTAGAGGAGAACACAGTCGAGGCTGCTACCATCTTACATCAAGTACGGTTTTACCTTACCCAGTCAGTCCGTTACAAATTAGAGCCTGGGACCTACAGTTCTACACCGGTTCCGAACGGTGAAGCAGCACGTAAATGTTTCCGTCAGATGAATAAAACTCATTGGTACACGCCGACCGGATGCTTTTTGCCTTTTATTTTTCTCCACATCTAATGATAGTTATGGGATAATTTGCCCTGAAGCGAAGCCGCGGGAATAGCTATCTATATTAAGGCGGAAATAAGACTCAAAAGGTCAACTTTAAACGAAATTATTGAGCTATTGGTAAAGATAAAAAATCTGTAAAAATATGTGTCATGTATTGATCTTTTAATTAACAAACATAGCGAAAAAAATTATATTTTACTACTTCGGAAAGGTGTTAAATAAATCTCCAAAAAATAACGAAAAGTACGAAAATTGTACTTTAAAGTGAAATTATCTTGAGAAACATCAATTGTTTCAATACAAGACCCTCATAGAAATATAGATAATATTTTTCCCTACAATCGTAGCGAAAAAAATATTGTTTTCCGTCTTTCCAACGCGTGAAATTTAATATATAGTGTGATTTTCGCGCAAACGTTCTTCGTCGGCGCGACGTATCAGCCACAGCACGAGTAGAACGAATCTCGCACCTATTTACATCTGCATACGGTTCGTGTTTCAATCATTATTAGTGCAGCTGCTCGGGTAGCACGGTTTGAGTCTTATTTCCGCCTTAACTGACAATATTAATGTACCTATTACTTACTCTAATGCCAAGAATAATGAAATCGGTAGGTGTACGTATGAATTGGGCGTAAAACGCGAACAATTTTCATATTTTCGACCAACCTATATTCAGTACGGTGGTATCAATCCAGACGTGTAAATCCTACCACCCAATAAGTGAAATGAACCTATATATTTTTACATGGAATGGATCACCCGTCCAATATCCGTTCACCAGTTGTGCTTAACTTCGTCGATTCAACGCCTATGCATAGGACCTAGCCTGACAGTGTAGCCGACACGACCAGAGTGTGATGACTGACATCAATGTGAGTGTGTGATGTAGCCAATTTTTGTTGAATGTTTATTGATAAATTCTTATTGCAGTAAGACTGCACTCGAACTTGTTATGCATGGACGGCCTAACCTGAGGCAAACACACGTACCTACGCACACAAATGCATACAAATGCTTGACATGCACCTATACATGGCCTGAGCACTACTACACTCGCAGAATTTTATGCTCACCGTCATGCGTGAATGTATTTGTACGCCTCAGGTTAGAACAGGGATGGGCAAACTACGGCCCGCGGGCCATCTCCGGCCCACGAACGGTTGCATTCCGGCCCGCGATCATAGACCCAGAAACGGATAAATTTATTATACTTTATACATTAAATATTGTATATGGTTACATTAAATCTTTGTTCCTATTTTATAGATTACCTGCAATAAATATAAACGCTATTTCATAGTGCACCAGGTACGAATATCTATAGATATTCATATAATTAAATTTTGTCTAATTAAGAGAACTTTTAACGTTGTTAAAACCTATGAGTCAATAAATAACTATTATTTCGGAAAATACAAATATAATTCATCAAAATAATTCATCAAAGAATTATAACCAAAGATTCAAAAACCTGGCCCCCCATAGATCATTTTTGTAAATATTGGACCGCGTAGAAAAAAGTTTGCCCATCCCTGCGGTTAGAACGAACGACCATACAATTTGTTCTATCATCTATGCACCTAGCATACTAAGTAAATAAATTGCAGTAGGTAAGTCCCCCGACTAGGGTGGTACTATCAATGGTACCTACATAGTCATATTGGCTGGATGACTTCGAGGCCGGAGGCGGAGAGAAGGTGCTGGTCCGGCTTGAAGGTGTGATGTCAGAAGAAAGAGCATTTTTCTTGGATTTGAAGAATGTTCATGTGAAGAAGATTTATCGTCCTAGGACAGAATTCCAAACCTTTTTAGGGTTCCGTACCTCATTACCTCATAATTCGCTATTTTCGGATTGTTTCCTTTATGATTCGCTATGATTCTAGGTCAACGGGAATTTATAAACCCTATAGGTTTTGATTAGATTTGAGTGAGTTTGTGGGTATCAAAATCTGACATAAATGGCCGTATCTTTTGATTGCGTTAACTTATACGCTAGAATTTTCTACACCTCTAAGGGACCGTAGACCTTAGTATTTGGTTTAATTTCTTGGTACCTCTACCCGTGCCTGAGAGAAAAATGGTAGTGACAGACAGACAACAAAGTGGTCCTATAAGGGTTCCGTTTTTTCCTCTTTTGAGGTACGGAACCATAAGAAAGCTTTTCAATAACAAGCTTTTATTAAAAAATTGCTAAAATAAAAAAATAAAAAACTATATTTAGTTTTTCGATTTGTTATCAAAAAGCGCGCGAAATAAAACACATAAGTACTCCGGCAAATACTTGCTTATCAAACAACCACTGTCCGCTGAAACTAATTTTATGAACATTTCGCGACAAGCTTATTGAAAACAAATCGGAAACTTTTTAATTTTAGTAAGTATTTTATAAAAGCTTGTTTTTGAAAAGGTTTTTTAATTAATATTTAGTACCGTGTGGGCCGGTACCTACTTAAAAATAATAGCTCCACTGAATCCCTCCCCGTGCTGGTCTTAAATGGCGACTAAGGGATAAGGACAAGATGACGTGCTAAAGGGTGAAATGATGGCCAATTTTCACTTTTTTTTTATGGAAACTGACACGGTTGGCTACATCACCTACAACATACGTGATGTCAGCCCATAACACCGGTTGAACTAGGTGCCATGTCAGTGCTTCCCTTCGGTCGTGCCGGCTGCACTGAACTGGACGGAAAACACAAACTATTTACATAGCCGTTTCGACCGAGGTTTCATTCAGTGCGGTGGTACCTACCAACCTAGTAAGTAACTCTATCACCTAGTAAGGTAAGAAGGGAAGGGACCTACAGTTTTACGTGGAATCCGAACCACTTTGGCACGGTCCCTCCACCGAGTCGTGCAGCAGGTGAGCCTTCTTCTCTATATATATCTCTATATATATATCTTGTCCTAATACATTGCTAAAAATGCTGGTCGATGGTGTGCTGTAATTTACAAGAGTATTTGCAGCACAACACCGATTACTCTGCTTACCCCGATTGTCGGGATACAGTGTATGTATGTTTGATTTGTGCCTTTACGTACGTACATACAACGTTTTTTTATTTTATTTTAAGTTACTATGAGTATTTAGTTATGTGCCAATAGAGTTGATTGATCTAACTTGATTGCTTTAAGACGATTCGGAAGTTAAAGTTCTCCATACAATTTCGTCTTTTTTTTTTATGGAAGCTTGACACGGTTGGCTACATCACCTACAACATCCGTGATGTCAGCCCATAACACCGGGTGAACTAGGTGCCATGTCAGTGCTTCCCTTCATTTCGCGCCGGCTACACTGAACTGGACGGAAAACACGAACTATTTACATAGCCGTTTCGACCGACGTTTCGCTCAATGCGGTGGTACCAACCCGGTCGGGATAAACCCTACCACCTAGTAAGGTAAGAAGGGAAGGGACCTACAGTTTAACGTGGTATCCGAACCACGGTCAGCCTCCAACAGTCGGGCGGTCATCCATCCAATAACTGACCGCACCATTAAGCTGCCGAGGCTGACGATCCCTTAGTCGACTTTTACGACATGCGACGGGAAGAGATGCAGTGGGGCTATTCTTTTTAAGTACCGACCCCACACGGTACAACGTCTTTCGGGGGTTTATGTTTTATACCCCCTAAACCTTATCCGATTTTTTAATTCTTTTTTTTTTTTTAATAAGGACAGTTGAATCTACGTTTCTGTCTTTATTTTTTGAATATCTAAAATGATGACTCAATAAAGCTTAATGAACTTCATGACATCAAAAAATAAATAATTAAATTTTTTTCGGTCGAAATACAAATTTTCGGTGTTGTATATTTTCAAAGTCAAAGTCAAAGTAAAAAGTTTTTTAACTTTGACTTTTGACTTTGACTTTGACTTTGACTTTGACTTTTGACTTTGTTGTATATTTCATCTAAACAAAAAACGAAAAAGACAGGAACGTAGATTGGACTATACTTAAGACAAGAAAAACATTTGTAAAAAATCGGATAAGGTTTAAGGGGCTAGATAACATAAATGCCGAATGACTATTTTGTATGGAGAAAATTAACTGCCGTCTCGTCTTAACGAAATAATGTGCCTCCGAATCTCCGCGCGTCAAAAGTGACCTGGAAGTCAGGGTGTTGATGATATAGTATTTGGAAGTGAACCGGTCAACTGGTATGTTTCAGGAAGCGAGTCTCTGCACTTAGATCATTCGTCCTACATCGAGGGCGAGCGGTGTGCAGTGCTGCAGAGCCGGTGCAGTGCGGTGTCCTCGCCCGCCACAGCGGTGCCCGCCGGCATCTGATGAGCAGCAAGCATAGGCTTGCCATAATTTTTTCAAACTCAATGTGGGACGCCACACCAAACCTCAAAAACACGATATAAGACGAATATATTTATATTTATATATATTTATATATATTTATGTATTATCTCATCAGCAGTAGCGAAAATACTCCGAGCGGAGCCGAGGGCAAAAACTTGTTGTGAATTAAATTGACGTTGTAGGTTAGGTAGTCACCCACCTTCATCCAGGTTTTCCAGAAATAAAAAGCTAGGGTTGTTGTGTAAAATGATTAACTAATGGATTTTGTTCACACTTTACTTAAAAATATAAGTACGTACACACTTACATACATACATACATCTGTAGCTTAATATTATTAGAGAATTCCACAGCTTATATTAATAACAAATTTAAAAATCAACAATATAAAAACTTAATAGGCAAGAATATAATTATTCCTCCGGTTTTCATTTTGTTATTTATTACACGGTACATAAAAACGATAGAAAATTACAAAATTAAAAGTCTAAGTATCAAGTCAAAAGTTAAAAGTTAAAATTCGATCATTAATAAATAAGAAAATAAGTAACAGTTAGATACATTTTTTTTAAACTACATTAAATTAAAATAATGATAATAATCTGTGAATTAAAAATTTCAACAAACTCCCCTTTAAACTTTACATCTTGCAAAAATGCCGGACAAATCGGACGCAGTTCCGGACGAGCCGTCCAAATGCCGGACAGTCCGCCCCAATTCCGGACGTATGGCAAGCCTATGCAAGCATTACATACCAAAATAACCTCTGTGTGTCGGCTACGTGTCGTGACCAGCTGTCGGCCGATCTTAGCTTGGGAGCGCAGAGCAGCCGATCTTTTGTCTGGTGTAGTATCCGGAAGATCCAACATTCTTAGATTTAGAGGAATTTATGAAATAAACCATAACAAAACCAATGTAAATTTTTGGCCGATCAGTTCATTTTCGCTTTATATGGATTCCTTATTTGTCGGACTATCGGTTGGTAAAACGAAACTAAGTAAAAACAACCAGGGTTAAAATAGCCAGAGAAAACCCGGGTAGTATTGGAAGAACAACCAATGTCGAAGTGGATTATGGGAAAAACAACCAAACTCCACTGACACAAATATCTATTTTCCTATACAATTTTATTGGTCATTGTGTAACTTATGCTGAAAGACCTTTAATTCCTCTTATCGAAATAAATATAGTAATTTAAAAAATGTCATGTATGCCCATTTTACAAAGGTTTTTCTCTCTCCTGGAAAGTTTGTCGAAAGTGACAATGGTTGTATTTACAAATGGCTCCTCCTTTAATAAATGAAAGTTCTTATAGCGGACATAAACGGGGGACTGAATTCCTTTCCTCCTAATGCTGCCCCATCGCAAGATGGTGAAGTAGGAGCGGAGTGAAAATTCTTTCTCAAATTTCCGATTCACACCTCCTAGCGGCGTATCCTGGAAACTTAGGTGCGTAATACCGTAGTTATTACAATCTTAAGGCTGACGAGAGCGGAAGACACGCCAAGACGTTTGGCCAACAACGATGTCAAGAATGCCACATAAAATAACAACTGGAATAGAGTTTGACGATCGATCGACTCGATTGTACGCCAGCGCTGGTGTCGGGAATTGCACCGCAGAGTTCCCAGCGGCCCCGCTATCACTTGGCTACCCACAATATACGGACCTTGAGTGAGACGCAAGTATATGACCAGTGTGTCCTCCCGGTTATGACGTACGGGTGTGAAACGTGGACTTTGCCGGTCGCTGTTGTCCAAAGGTTCAAAGTTGCCCAGCGAGCAATGGAGCGAGCCATGCTGAGAATATCGCTACTTGATAACGAGGCAATCCGCCGACGCACCAAAGTAGTCGATATTGGACACAAGCTCAAGTGACAGTGGACTGGGCACGTTAGCCGAATAGACGACAACCGTTTGAGTAACCGTGTCCTACCCTGGCGGCTGTAGACAGGATAACGGAGTGTGGGAAGACCACCCGCCAGCCAGCTCGGTGGAACGACGACATCAAGTACGTCGGCGGAAAGCAGTGGTTCCGTACCGCTGAAGGCCGGGAGGACTGGAGGAAAATTGGAGAGGCGTATGTCCAGCAGTGGACACTTACACGCGGACTGATGACTGTCTTAATGACTGAAAGTTATTATGACATGATCGATCCATTTAGTTTTAAGTTTGATTGTTAGATTTAATACATTTTTGTTTTATTTGGTTTATTCCAATATTTATTACAAATAAATATAATTATCATTCCCATTGACTTTATACATACCTACTTTAAGTTTATCTTACATACATAAATACATACAACACGCCGTATCCAGACAATCGGGGTAAGCAGAGTCGTCGGTGTTGTGCTGCAAGTACTCTTGTAAATGGCGGTACAGCTACGACCCGAGTGTACCCTTGTTACCAAATGGATGAATAAAAAAAATACTAAAAATAATGTATTACCTTAATTGGAACCCTGTGGAATACCCATTTTGATTTCACCGGGCTCGGAACTTTTTTATTTCCTTTCAAAATGACCTCAGTGACCTGTCTTCGAAGCAATTCGTGAGGTTTGTCACCAACTCCATATTTTTTCAATTTGCGCAAGAGGAGATTGTGATCTACGACATTATGATCGAATGCTTTCCACAAGTCGCAGAATGTACTTGCAACTCTGTTCATATTGTTTACTAGCTGTTGCCCGCGGCTTCGCTCGCGTGAAATTCGTATTCCAAAGAAGAATGTAAGTAACTAAGGGCGAGGCCGAAGGCCGAACTGCGTTCAGGTAATCGATAAACCTTCTCAAAGAAAGTAACTAATTATGGGAGAGGTCGAAGGCCGAGCTGCTTTCAGGTAAACAATAAACCTTTCTCAAATAAAGGTAGTAAGTAAGGGCGAGGCCGAAGGCCGAGCTGCGTTCAGGAAGACGATAAACCTTCTGGAAGAAAGGAAGGAACTAAGTGCGAGGCCGAAGGCCGAGCTGCGTTCAGGTAAACCAAAAACCCTCTTCCGCCTTCGGGCCTCGCCCTTAAAGAATTCCTTTCTTCGATAGAATATAATATCGTTTACTCAATCTATTTATTTCATAAAAATAAAAAATAAATATTAATAGGTAACTAAAGAATTAAAACCTACCTAACAAACATTAAAATAAATATCAAAACGGGCATTTTCAAATGTTCTTAGAGCACCCCGCTGGATGGTAAGGCTTAACCTTTGAATGAAGTACATAAGCCCTTGATGGCGGGACACCAGTTGTGTCAACCAGCAGAGGCCCAAGCCTCTTTTGGCTTCACTGCTCCACGGACCGAGGGGTTTAACCGCAAACGCAACAAATTCGAAATCTTGAATTATATTTCTATATTTGTTGCGTTTGAGGCTCTCCGCCCCAGCCTCGGCCGCGCCAGCCGCTCTTGAAGATGTCCTAACGTGACTTGGAGCCAATGTGAAAACACAAGTGGCGTCCCACATCAAAGAACTACCCTTAGTCCATGGCACTAAGGTGATAGCATCGGGCCTCTTGCCATGCAGCCGGGAATAACCGCGAGGTTCTAGGATAGACGGTATATTTGCCGTCAGAAGCGTGGACTTTATAATAAAATTTAAATTAAATTAACTCAATCTTAATATTAATTAACTTTATTCGAGATGGTTTAGCTTCTTCCTGAACGCAGCTCGGCCTTCGGCCTCGCCCTTAGTTACTTGCTTTCTTCGAGATGGTTTATCATTTGTCAGAACGTAGCTCGGCCTTCGGCCTCGCCTTAGTTACTTACTTTCTTCAAAAATGTTTACCTTCTTCCTGAACGCAGCTCGGACTACGGCCTCGCCCTTACTCTGGGAGAAATTTTTATGGTTATATAACTCTGAATGGGAGCAGTAGTTACGTATTCTAAATTTTGAGTTAGCCTTAACTCTAAATGCCTTAACTTAAAATTATGGTTATGAATAATTAAGTTACGTAAAACAAAATGAAGGTTGCCTAAGTCAAAATTCTAACGTTGGGTCCTAGCCATGTACCCATATTTCACAGTTGAGACTAACTCATTATTTGAATTATCAAACTAAACATTTTAAATAGGAATAAGTTTATTTTTGCGTTGCATAACTTTGATATGTGAGCAAGCGTAACCAACTTGTAAACTTGTTTTATTCCTATATCATGCGTAAGCCTAAGCCTAAATCTTGGTTATCATAACCTTGAATCCAGAATACCCTAATTGTATTTCATGGTTATAGTCACTAATGAATCAGGGTTACGTAAATCTGAATCTGCGTACGTAATAATTTTGATATATGGGTAAGTTTAACCTACTTTTACTAAATCTTGGTTATCCATAACCTTGAATTCTTCTTGTTTTATTTCTGTATCATGCGTAAGCCTAATTCTAAATGTTGGTTATCTATAACCTTGAATCCATCGTACCCTAATTGTACTTCATGATTATGTTCACTAATAAATCAGGGTTATATAAAACTGAATTTACGTACGTATATACGTACGGTAGGTAGGTATAGTGGTAGACGACAAACTGAAAAAAAAATTACTTTGTACTTTTAACACTTTTATTTTTAAACTTAGATCACATCAGATCAGCGATGAACAGAAGACATCAGATAACATTTACACTTACATTAATTAGAAAAAATGTCATCAGATGTCATCTGTTGTAGGTATAATGCCATTAAACGACATCAGATGACAACAGAAGACATCAGATGACACTATATCAGTAAAAATACACAACAGTTACATGACTGTCATGTAATGTCATTACATTATACTACATCAGATGACATCTGATGACATTATATCAGGAAAAACTAGTTGCATTACTCAGAACAATGTCATCAGATGTAAACTGATGTAGTATAATGACATCAGATGACAACAGAAGACACAGGTCACACTATATCAGTAAAAATACACAACAGTTGCATTAGTTAGAGCAATGTCATCAGATGTCATCTGATGTAGTATAATGACATGAGATGACATCAGATGACAACAGAAGACACCGGATGACATTATATCAGTAAAAATATACAGCAGTTGCATGATTGTCATGTTATGTCATTATACTACATCAGATGACATCTGATGACATATCAGTAAAAATACACACCAGTTGCATTATTCAGAACAATGTCATCAGATGTCATCTGATGTAGTATAATGACATCAGATGACAACAGAAAACACCGGATGACATTATATCAGTAAAAATATACAGCAGTTGCATGATTGTCATGTTATGTCATTATCATCTGTTGTAGGTATAATGCCGCCTTTGCGCCACGTGTACTGTTCTAAAATGTTAGTTATTTAAATCTGTTTCTTGGAGCAATAAAGAGTTTTCTATCTATCTATCTATCTACTACATCAGATGACATCTGATGACATATCAGTAAAAATACACACCAGTTGCATTAGTTAGAGCAATGTCATCAGATGTCATCTGATGTAGTATAATGACATTACATGACATCAGATTACATTATATCAGTAAACATTCTCAACATTTACATTCGGTACCTATACTTACTAATAGTATTACAAGTTAATTGAAAGGCGTATGTCAAGCAGTGGACGCAGACACGTAGAGAGAGAGAGAGAAAGAGAGAGAGCCGGTTTAGTCACTAGAATCTGTGCTAATCTAAAGGGTATCTGACGGTCACGTACAACTCTAAAGTAGGCATAACTGTTAAGGTATTAGGTAAAGGAGCTAACAGTTTTTTATACGGAATTATATTGAAGGTACCCGTTCGATGTACCTCATATGCAAAGTAATGTTCGTGAAAGGTTTCAGTCTGAAAATATTCACAAAGGAAATAAACCTCATTATCAACCAGAAATATTGTTTCAATTTCAGCAAATAGTGGTAAGTAATCATTATCATCAGATATTTCTACTGTGACATTGTATGAAGGTTTAAAAACGGTTCCTTCAATTTTGACCCAAGATACAACACTTAGAGAAGTTCCTGCAGGTAAAGAATCATATTTGCTATACAAATCTAAAATTCTAGCTTCAGAGAGAGGTCTTTGGTTGCCGACTAAATGCTTAGAAAACGGTATATTTTTAAGAAAGATGTTATTTAAAATTAGTTGATTTCTGAGGGCTAATGTTTTACAAATGTTTACCCTACCTGCGACGGAGTGCGCAATCATTTTAGATACTCTGTGACGGGCTTCAAATCTAAAAGTGGATAAATTCGCCAGAGGTCCGAACTTTTTCATCATTTCGGGATAATGTAAAAGAAAATGAAATTTTGGTTTCAGATTTTCCTTAGTTAGTTTCAAATATTGTGATAGAAGTTCAGCAATATCATACTTTAAACTTTCACAAGTATCATGGTACACTCTACGATTGATTAAACGGTCAGTGATACGCCGTACCAACAAAAACAGTTGCCATATAGGTTGTTCATCAGGTATATAATAACCGCAGATTAAAGCAAAATACCGAACAAACGTTAACATTTGTGACGCAGAAGTCCTGAACTTGACTTCTTGACCTTCAATGACAATTGATGCAGAAGGTTTTGTATTACTGTCAGGGCCATAATCAAATGAGGAAATTTTTTTTTGCAAGAGATCAACACTTATAAATCTAAGTTGTTTTATAAGTGCAAAAAGTATATAATTCAAAGTGTACTGGCAAACACCTTGGCACCAGTCATGCAAAATATCAGTGGGTACATTTTGGAAAAGATCAAATCCTTTCAGATTTAGCCAGACACATTTTTCTTTTACACCAGTTTTAGATACATCATTAATTTCGAGATCCGTGGCATATGACTGTTTGGTACGCATAAGCAACTTGTCCTCAAACGTCATGGTGTGCATGATGTTCTTGTGTACATGGCAAATTCTGCAGGAATAGTTCGCAGAGAAACTTTCAACAAAGCCAAGTGCACTAGCTAGGCCAAGGTTATCGCCTACAAATGCTACTACATGAAATTTTATGACCCCCGTGTAAACATCCGTTTCCACATGTATGCCATTTTCAGAAAGATCATTTAAACACTCTATTATTTTTTTAAAGATAATGTAATTGCCAAATTTAACTCGGTCAGATGAATGAAAAATACCCAAAAGAAATATGTTTTTTAGAGATTGCATATAACACTGGGGCAAACCAGGCAGAGAAACATACACCCCTCCCATTTTATGAATGCCGGCGTGTGGCCCTAACGGGTTTCCTATCTCAAAGTCATCCCAGTATACAACAATAGGAAAATGCTTTTCGTTTTCATTAATAAATTTTTCTTTCATGTCACACCAGACAGAACCCTGTGTAACATTCTCAATACAGTCATTGCCTTTCAAAAGTAACTGAGTATTATAGTCAATTGTTTCTCTAAGGACTTGAGGAATAGAAAAAAACTTTTCAAAGATAGCCTTTAAGGGTACAACTTGCATAGTACACTTTGTGGGAACCAAAGAATAACCTATTCGGGTTCTTCTATGCTCCATCCTTTGACCAACTGTAATTTCCGTTGAATTAATGAGAGTTCCAATTTGTTCAAAGAAACGAATACGTAAAAATTCAGAGGAAAAACTATTTAAAGCTTTAGAAATTTGGAGATCAGATGGCTGTATGTGGCTTGCAACAACATTATATGTATCAGGTGGCAAAAGTTCACGTAAACGCAATTGTAGAGCACACTCAATGTCAGAAGATAAAATATTTTGAAGTTCGTTTACAACAAGCTGAACTACATTGCGGGGTATTATAGGATTCGCATAAAGCGATGCAAAAAAAATTGATAACTGTTTTTCTAGTAATCTCAGAGCTGACAATTTGTTGTGCACTTTATTTTCAAATGTAGATGAGCATTCGATTGGTTCACTGCTTGTGCTTGCCAAATTTATGTTAACATCAATATTTTCAGGGTTTGTGGAATGGAATTTCTGTAAATGTCTTCATAACGATGGAAGAGATGAATAATGACGGAAACAATTGCCCTGCCCACAAACAAAGTTACCATCTGATACACAATCATGTCTTATATGGTTAATCAATTGAACAACACTTGGAAATGTCTTCTTGCAATTGTTACAAGATAACATCTTAATAATTAATAATTACTATTAAACCAATCGAGTTGTATTTGAAATTAGAGATATTAAAAAAAACCGCCAAAGTGCGAGTCGGACTCGGTACCGAGGTTTCAGTAACCACATAATTAGTAGCTTTTTATTATTTGTTGTTTTGCACACAACAGTCTAACGAAAAAATCTGAAGAAAACATATTTCTTGTATGAGGATCACAAAATTTTTTAAATTTACTTTTTTTTTTATTTGATATTATTGACAATTGGCTACCTATTACGGTACAAAAGATCGCGAAGCTCCCGCATCACTTCGCAAAACGCAAAAACTAATAATTCAATTCCTATTTTAGACATATGAAGTTGCAATTTAAAGAAAAAACGCGAAAATATCATCAAGTGACATCTAAGGTCTGGTGACTTTAGGTGCAGGTTGGAAAGACGGACAGACGGACGGTCAAACAGACAGACGGACAGACAGTTTATTTTTAGAAATATGCTTCCGTATGGATACCAAAACCTGAAAATTACAATATCAGATAAAATGTATCTTTATTATAATCTACATATTATATAAATAAAAATCCAATGCCTCATGTATGACGGAGCATCAATAACCATTTTTTTTATGTGGTATTCGTAATTTTCCGGACAAGGTTTGCATGAAAGAAATTCAATTTCTTCTAACAATTTCTTCTTTTGTTTTACACGACGGCGGACGACCGCAGGGCGAGGGATAGGGGAGGAGGGGGAGGGGCAAGGAAGGGAGTAAGGGAGGGGGAACGAGCGAAGGGAACAAACCGTGAGCCGTGAGCGGAGACGCGGTTAAAAGCTATAAATAAAAATTTACGTGGTGGTTCGTGGTACGGAACCCTCGGTGCGCGAGTCCGAATCACACTTGGCTGGTTTTTATATTATTCAATTCAAGCCTAAATCGCTTAATACACCAGAGATAGCAGAAGTAGTTTTTTTAATATCTCCAATTTTATAGAACAATAGTGAAATTAGTGTCCAGATTGAGCGGCATTCGGCAGCTCCAAGAGCAAAAAATATTTTAAAAAGGGTATCAACACCTTCAAGGAGGGACGGCAGCTTGTAAACCGTAGAGTCAATGACAATAAAGGCGCAATTAACATTACTAGCGTCCCCCACACCAAACAGTGAAGGCTGGAGTGCTCTGCCTCCAAGTGCTTCCTTTCGCTGTGCAATTTTTTCTTCTACGTGTGATTCCTTCTGGACCATTGAGATAAATCCATTTCTAATTTCGGCATTAGACGGCTTCCAGGAGTTTCCCTTCTTGTAATAGACCTTGCCGGGCGCCGGGGTTATAAAAGGCAAGAGGAAAAGAAGACTGGTTATGCGGTCTCCATCTGTAAGGAAATAACATGAAAATTACCACTAATACCAGTATTCTCAACACAATACATACAGTGGGGTTTTATTCCGCTTGCAAACTGATGTTAAAAAAGAAGTTATCATAATATGAACATGGTAGTCCAAATTACTTTAATCAATAATTATAATATAAAAGCGTAACGGTGGTGGAACTTGACTTGACGAATTTTTTTTACATTTAGCATTGTACCAAAAAAATACTGGTTGAATACTTTCGTCTGTCTGTATGTATGTCTATCTGTTCTCCATAACTCTTGAACGGCTGATTTGATTAGAATTAAAATGTGTATAATAATTTATTATACACATTTTAATTCTAATCAAATTATTATTAAATAACACAGGAGTTCAGGGCGAACAGGAAATGTTATATAATGTCCAGCTTCGTTCATGTTAAAGTAGGCATCCCATAAAAATGTAGGTACTTTTCATAAAAAAAAAAAAAACACTTACACGGGGCTCCATCGTTTTTTAAGCGTATCACACGCGAGCGAAGCCGCGTGCAAAACTTTATTATGATGATATTATTTTTAATAAATCAGCAGTTTTACTCTGGTGTGTCGTATCAACCTTTTTCTTTATTTTGACATAATCCCACATGAGAATGTTTCATACCTTTGACAGTGTGCAAATGTTGTGACAACAGATTCTTCGTCGCCTTGTCGCCACCTTTCTCCAATTTAGTTGTAGCGATAGAAATTATTTTCTCCCTAAATGCAACTAATCCGGTCGCTAGGACATGCTGTTTATCTGGGTAGAGAGCATTGAAGTCTTCAAGGAGCTAGAAAATTACATAAATAATTTATTTCACTTATATACATGCTTCGGCTCTATCTCCAACGCAAAGAGGTGGATCTTGTTACACATAGACTTATATGTAATTTCAATGCATAATATTTCATATGTATTTTCAAATGGTTATATATTCAAAGATTTAAAAATCTTTGGTTTAATTCATTTATAAAAATTTGTGATGAAGAAATGTTAACAATAAAATAATATTAATTGAAAATGTGTGATGTGTATTTTAAGAAAGACATAAATCATTGACCTTGGTTTTCTATAGCTCTAAATATATAAGTATGAAGGAATGTACTATGTGTCGCAAATATAATGGTCAAATCAAAAGTGAATTGAACTTACCAAGCGGTACCCTTCAGGGGTCTTCAGGGCAGGAAACTTGTTGAAATAATTGAAAATCCCTGCATTCTCGAGTATTGTCTTTCTGTCATGCAATGTATCTTTCCAAGAATTAAGTACTGCTCCCCATGGGCTAATGGTGGTTTCGAGAAAGTTTAATCGTTCTAAGACTTCATCTGAAAAAAAAAGAAATAAAATTTAATTATTAATAAGTATTATTCATAACTTTGCCGCGGGCAAAGGTTTTGCCCGCGGTTCTGCCTTTTTTATCAGAAAACTTCCCAGGCAAACAACAGCCTCCCTAAGTTTCATCGTAATCGTATTAACGGTTTAGCGAGGCATAGAAGACGTACCTATGTACGTACGTACCATTGATTTTATAACCCTGTCGGGACAGATAGACCACTCCATATAACAAATTTGGTAACGTTGTAAATCGTAAAACCAACAGAGGGCGTTAATAATTTTTCTTGATGTTGTCGTAAAACAAACAGGTGGCGTTAATGTTTGTTAATACTTCTATACTAAGGGCGCTATCTAGTTGAAATACAACATGTATCTAGGTACCTTTAATTGTCACTAGGCTGTAGAATTACTGCTACTAGACAAAAGATGGCGCTTTCATTTATATTTATAAAGAACATTATTTATGTAAATTCCAAAATTTTTAATTATATTTGAATAATAAAATTATGACAATTTACAATTAAACTAACACAAGAAGTGTTAGTTTAATTGTCATAATCAAATTAAATAAAATAAAAAAATGTTTTGAAAATTATTTGGTATACGGAACAAAATATTATTATGATTGTAATTTCCTGTTTGTGCGCTTTTAATAGATAGATCCACACAGAGCACGGAATACCCCCGCGCGCGCGCGCGCGGTATTCCGTGCTCTGTGGATAGAACGTATTTATTTAGTTGAACAGTTAAACAAATACTCGTCACTCTTCATTCTAATAATGTCAGCATTGTATGTAAAAAAAAAATATGAAAACTGCCTTAAAAAATTTATGAAATTAAAAAAATCGAACCCTAGAGTTGAAGGCGGTGCTAAAGAAGGCTACACAAATCACAAAGGATATCATCCACGCATGTTTTCTTTCATGTATCATTTTTGCTTGCTTTAGCACCGCCTTCAACTCTAGGGTTCGATTTTTTTTATTTCATACATTTTTGAAGGCGGTTTTTATATATTTTTTTAAATAGTTTTTTATTTCACAGTTTTTTTTGGAATTTTTTGCTATTAATGTACTCGGCGGAATCGCTCGACCTTCGGCCTCGCGATTCCGCCTCGCTTTCCAATCTGATCTCGACCAAATTAAAATGGAACCACGTCATGGTTATCCCCTTTCAAACAAAAAAAAAGAATTTTCAAAATCGGCCCACAATAATTGACGGAGTAATCGCGTAACAAACATCAAAAAAAAGAAAACATACCGTCGAATTGAGAATCTCCTAGGTCTAAAGTAAATTGCTCGTGATGACAAATTCAACGAGCCCAAACACGATGGGTTTATCATGTGTAGTTTAGGAGTTCCTATGGCCACCTTCCGTCTCCATCATCAGACCAGCTCGATGGTACTCGTACTCGTATTATAATATATTAAACGCATCTGGCCGGTCGGAAAAGATTTCAAATTTAGAATATTCATGAAACAAGGGTCCGAATATGAATGACAATATCGATTCATGTATTTCAATACAATGACAGAGAAAATTTCAAAATATTAGGTACCTATTCTACCTATTTAATACTTTTTAGTTCTAGTTTATTTTTTTTAAGTCGGTTTTATATTTTTAAAACAATATTACATAAAAAACAATAATCGAAATCGAATAATCGAAATCGGTTGAAGTGGTACAGAATTATTCGCCATGTGTCAAACTGCAAATTGCTGAAAAAGCCCACATCACAAAAGTTTTGCTGAAGGTAACCACACACCAATAGTATTTTGTTGCTTTTTCATAAACCGCTCAATCAATTTCAATAAAATTTCAATGGGAGCACCTCTGAAGTATGACCTACCAAACAAAAAAAGAATTTTCAAAATCAGCCCACAATTAACACGTTGAACGCCATACGACCCACCGGTGGGCCTAGCGTACTTTTCGGTTCGGGCCAAGCCAAACTCATTATATCCGTAATTTTCATCAACTTGAGATTTTCATCACAAAGTTTATAAAATGCGGTAATTTGTAAGGAAAATAAAAATTTGCGACTTTTACCGTCTAATTTTCGAGATATAGCAGAAGGCTCACGGGTGGATCGTGTGGCCTCCTATGAAGGATTTGTATTTTTCTGTTGGCTGGGGCCGCGGGGTCACGCCGCGGCCCACCCGTTGCGCGCGCGCCGCGGACGCAGCGATCAATCCCGGTCCGGCTGCGTCGACAATTGAGGATGTTTTACGCTTTTCTCGCCAAAAATGATTATTTTGAAGATTTCGAGTTAACACAAGAAGCGCTAACGCAGTTAGAAAACATCGAGATAGATCTTCTGAACCGTAGTTTCGGAATAGATTCTATGAAGACGTAGTTCAACCAACGAAAAGAAGATGCTGTCGAATTCTTTTGTCGGAGAGTGAGGATAGCGACTATGAAATGCATATAGAAAGACGGAAGAGAATGAAACACACTCTGGAAAGGAAAGAGGGATTGGCCAGAAAAGTGAGAAGAACATGTCACCAATGTTATGCAAAGAACGTACCAATAATGGGTAGCAAACAGGCTAAAACCAAGTCGAAAAAAGTATCCACTTATTGCCAAAGCAGCCCAACTAAACCATTCCTTTGTTTGCCTTGTTTTAACATGACTCACGGATAATTCTTTATTGTTTATGGTTAAACCCTTTGAAGAAGTGTGATAATGTTGTGATTGTTCAATTTCATAAATATTTTGTTTTGTTCAATTTCATAAATTATTTTCGTAATAAATAATGTCTTCTTATTTGGCAATGAAGAAAATTTTATGTTCATTTTTATTTTGACGAATATTTTCTTATTATTTTCTGGTTTTATTAATTCTATTAATACAAATATTATTTTCTACCTTATCGTTAAGAGCAGCCCTAGCATCGTTACAATTAACTTAATAAAAAACTACAAGTTTCTATTGGATTTGAAAACCACGCCGTCCGCTTCGACTACAAGGCCATGCGGCTCACTTCCATATTGGCTTTGTAGCTGCGCTCTGTGGCTTGTAGGAAGCGTTTACGTAGGCCCTCTCACGCGGCTCACCGGTGACCCCCATGCCCTGAATGGTTCAGTAAGGAAAGGCTCACCGGTGAGCGGTGAGCCCCGTGGCCCAAACGGAAATACTGGATTTTTCATGTGGCGTTGAACGTGTAAGATTGTAATTTCCTGTTTGCGGTTTTACTCCGGTCCAAAGAATTTACAAACTCTTTGGTTGTACTTGGGTTGTACCTAGCTCCGCTTATTTGTTGTTATATCCGCTATAGTAACACATATTCTGTGAAAATTTCAACGGGCTTCCTATTACGGTTCAAGAGATACAGCCCTCGGATAGACAAACGGACGGACGGACAGACAGACTGCGGAGGCTTAGTAATAGGCTTCCGTACAGGGATACGGAAACCTAAAAATAAGGGGTGAAATAGGGGTGAAAGTTTTTGTATGGGGAATCCATGATTTCTCTAGGTAAGGATATGAAAATTTATTATCTAGGCTTTTGGCACAGATTACTCAATAGTTACTGCTTTTGGTAAGAAATAATGAATAATGGTCAGGAAGAGGAAGGGGGAGAGAAAAGAAGGGGGAGTGGGTGGGAGGTACGTTTGTCAGCCTGGGTAGCTCAGTGGTGCAGGCAACCCTGGGCGCGGTCAACACTTGGATGGGTGACCGCTCGACCATTTGAGGCTGACCGTGGTTCGGATTCCACGTAAAACTGTAGCACCCTTCCCTTCTTACCTTACTAGGGTTGGTACCACCGCACTGAATAAAACGTATGTCGAAACGGCTATGTAAATCAAAGAGATTTGATGTAAATAGTTTTTTCGTTTTTTTTCGTCCAGTTCAGTATAGCCGGCACGACATGTCCGACATCACGGATGTTGTAGGTGATGTATCCAACCATGTCAGTTTCCATAAAAAAAAGAAGAAGAGGAGGAGAGGTATGGAGGGAGGAAGGGTTAGTGAATGAGGGTAGGTGTGGGGGAGGGAGGTAGTAGAGGGAACGAGGAGGAATGGATATCGAGGGAGTGAGAGGTTGAAAGGGGGAAGGGGCGGGGTAAGAGGGGGTTGCGGACAGGATGAGGGGTAGTAGGGGAGGAATGGAATGCGAGGGTGATGGGAAGGAGGGGTGACATGAGGGGAGGAAGGGAAGTAGGGAGAGAGGGAGGGAATGGGCGAAAGGGAAGGTGGCAAAGAGGGGGTCCGTGAAGGGTGAGGGGAAGGAGGGGAGGAAGGCGGGATCGAGGAGAGAAGACCGGGAGAGAGGTGAGTGAGAGATGGGCGAGGAAGGAATCCCTTCCTTCCTCCCGAAAAAGATAGAGAATATAAGAGAAGCGATGGTTTATTATCAATTTTGCATTTAAATCAGATTTACTATTTTTTTATTTTATTCGTTGTCGTGTCGTCGTCGGTAAAATCTACAATTTTACAATTTTATATAAAATATCATTGACTTATATATTCTGTAAAGCTTATCACAAATACATTAAACCCACCCTCTTTTAATCTCTTTGGTATAACACCACCAGCAGCATCGTAGATGGAAAAAATAGCCCTGGACTCAACTTTTTTTAATTCGGTGCCTGGACTCCCTACTTCATACTCAAAGACATTTTGTTCATACTTCAACTATTACTAAAACGAGACACCGCGATTATGGTAGTGTGCGTATCGCGTGAATACAGAACCGACCGTCTCAAGAGATCGCATCGATATTGTGTCATCCTTTTTCCACGCGCAGTAACCCGTATCGCTTGCCTGCACGCTCCACGCAAACATTTGCGTGTTCCAAAACAAGCGAACGTCGCGCGTCGATCGATAAATTACCGCAACGGCTAAAAACTATGGAGGTGGCTTTTTACTTTCGAGCGACTGTAAGGAGAAAGGAAGTATTGTGATCGTCCAAAATGTCGAAGTTGAGAATGCGACTGATTTTTTTTTTTTTTATTGAAACTGACACGGTTGGCTACATCACCTACAACATCCGTGATGTCAGCCCATAACACCGGGTGAACTTGGTGCCACGTCAGTGCTTCCCTTCGGTCGTGCCGACTACACTGAACTGGACGGAAAACACAAACTATTTACATAGCCGTTTGGACCGACCTTTCATTCAGTGCGGTGGTACCAACCCGGGCGGGTTAAACCCTACCACCTAGTAATATAAGAAGGGGGTCATATCCCTTAGTCGCCTTTTACGACATACACGGGGAGAGATGCAGTGGGGCTATTCTTTTAAAGTACCGGCCCCACACAGTACAGATTTGGGCTATATATCTGTCAACGATCCCAAAAAAGTGGTTTTGAGAAACATGTATGTGTGTGTGTGTGTGTGTGTGTGTGTCCGTCCAGCGACCTTGTGCCTAAACTGCTCAACCGATTTCGTTCAAAATTCGTATTTAGTAGTTTGAAATGATAATCTAGGGGTACCTTTTTTAGTTTTTTTTAATTAAAAAAAATAAGGGTAGCTGTCATACAAATTATTTCGTTGAGGTCGATTTTCTTATAAATGGCTAACGATTTTTATTATTATTATTATATTTAATCCATCGTGTTTGTTTCCGTTTTCAAAGGTGGTGAGGTAAAAAAATATAATTTTAAAGAAGGTATCTCCACTTTATCCTAACCGCACGCGCGTATTTGAATTGCACGCAGGTTTGGTTGGTGGGTATTTGGCAAAGACATTAAACTCACCCTCTTGGTATTTGGCAACTAAAAATATAATAAGAAATAGGCATGCCATCTATAGACAAATAGGACAACTTAACTTTGGTCTGACATCTATGATGCAGAAGCGGCGAAATTATACATTTTATCCGCCAAGCTCACGGACTGACAAAACATGAAAATATTTATTGGAAAAATTATGAAAACCTTAAAATACACTATTTTGAAATTTCTACTTAATATAAAATAATCTTTAAATTTAACTATGCTGTTCCCACTTAGCATCGTTCTATAATTAGCAGATTTAAAAATATAATAATTATTTAATTCAAATTCGATACTCCTGGCGCCATCTTAGGACATAATTGAAGACTAATTTCATGTTACCTTTAAAACATCGCTGACGGTACATCTGACTCCCCCTATAAAATCAATGGTACGTACGAAAGAACGAACGAAATAGGCATCCACTTTATGGGAAGCAATTATTACAATCCTTACACCGTAAACCGCCCTGCGCATTAAACAATCTTTGAATTCTTAGCCCTCAAATGTATGGCCTTGTCAATACTTTGTAGAACATACGCAGCTTATTTAGTGAAGCATACATACTCGTACATTCCAATTGAGGTGATGGTGATGGTGACGGCACCGCTTGCACATCAGCCGACGAAGTAGGACGAGTCTGCTCTTCGTTTGAGATACGCTTTATACAGTGGGCCTGAGAGATTTCTTTGTCTTTCAAATTTAGTTGCTTTTATATATGTGGTGAAGAAACTCGCCGGGCTGCATTGCTTGAATATTGTTGCTAGCTCTATAGACCAACGAGTGAATTCGTGGGATGTGATTTCTTTGCGTGGGTTTATTTCCAGAGCCTTCTCTATTATAATTTTGATAAACTGAACCGATTTTAATAAATAAAAATTCAAAGGATAGCTTGATTATTTCCATAATAACTATAGGCTACTTATCATCACGCTGAATGACTTATGAGGTTAGCAGAGAAGTCAAATATAAGAGCGGGCGGAGCCGCGGGCACAGCTAGTTATTTAATATATTACTAGCTGTGCCCGCGGCTCTGCCCGCTCTCATATTTGACTTATCTGCTAACCTCATAAGCCATTTAGCGTGATGGTAAGCAACCTATAGTTGATGGGAATAATCAAACTATCCGTAGAAACAAATTTTAATAAAATCGGTTCAGTTCGGTCAAGTTATAAGCGGACAGACAGACAGAAATACAGACAGAAAGCAGACATTGGATTTTATTAAAGGTAAGGATATAATAAATACAATTACCTTTTAAATTTTGCGTTTAGGTAGGTACTGTTTTATTTTACAAACTTATAGGTGTCATCCCCGAGAAAACGCCCGAGGAAGCTCGGTCGCCCAGGTACTATGTATTTATTAAATATAAAAATCCTCATCCATGCTTGCGGAATATTTAGTTGAAAAAGAACCTTATCTATATTTTACAAACTATAGATACTACAAGTCTCTCACCTCTCACCCGCAACCTGCACACACATACGGAAGCATAGGTACCTACTACTTAGCGCGACAAGATTTCAAAAAAGACCTACCAATCCCAGCTATTAGAAATCTTCTATGCCGCGCTATATTCGACGCTATACAAACACCCACTCGTGAAATAGGTTATCTAGAAGATAAAACCGCGCGAACTTGCGTTGTCGGGCGTGGTCTCTCAACAATTCTAAACATGTCGACAACCGCAGGTCCGCGGCGCCCGCTCATCCGCGCCGTTCTACATTCAAAAACAATAAAAAGGTTCAAACTTACTTGTCTTCAACTGCGTGTCCCTCTTCCTGCGGACTTCCCTCAAGCTTCTTCACAAGATTATGAGGTACTGCAAATGGCGACGCGACGCACGCATGCACTCACGCCACGCCGTACACACACCCGTGGCAGAGTCTGCCCGTAGCGAGGCGAATCGCTCGATCCCTTTGCTGCACCTCGCGGCGGCTGGCTGGTGCGCCAGCCGCCGCGAGAGAGAAGCAAGGAATTTTTGTGCAAGGAATGAAATGAATGAATGACAGGTAGGCACAGCACAGGCAGGCAGGCAGGCAGGACAGGACAGAGTACGTATAATACAGACAGTCAGTCTTTCATAGAGACCAGAGTTGCCAGTCGTAATATTAATTTTTCCACAAATTTCGCTTCCTCATACGAGTTAATTTTTTTTTTATGGAAACTGACACCGTTGGCTACATCACCTACAACATCCGTGATGTCAGCCGGTAACACCGGGTGAACTAGGTGCCATGTCAGTGCTTCCCTTCGGTCGTGCCGGCTACACTGAACTGGACGGAAAACGACGAAAACACGAGGATGTATTATGTATGATGTAGCTAGCAGTTTTAACATAATTAAAAAATAGGAAAATAAAAATGTGTGTGGGCGTGTGTGTGTGTGTGTGAGGGTGTGTGTGTAAATATAAAGTAAATTTATATTGTAAAATCCATACATTAGTAGTAGTTAAAGTCATAGTTGTAGTTAAATTAGATAATTATTTTGTATTGTGCAGAACAAGGAATTTTTATTAAATTCGTTTGTTTGTATCAGGGTGTATTATGAGCATAGGTCATAAAGCAAACCAGTGATTCCTTGACTAATTTGAAGCCTAAAAGGCCCAGTAAAGTTTTGTCAAATATATTTCTTAACTAGATAAATTAAAAGCCGAAAATGAATAGAAAAAATACGCCCCGACCAGGATTCGAACCCGGACCTCTGACTTGAGCCGCCAGCGCGTTGCCGATTTCGAGTGCAAGTTGTCAAATATGCCTTAATTAAGGAGTTATTAATTAAATAAGTTTTCGCGCGAAAAATACCACGGTAGTGCGACCCGACGCGACGATGCCGCTCTGTGCGCTGTCGGCGCCCGCATAGAAGCGTCTCGGTGGTTTCGGTCTACTACACGGGAGCATTTCGTAAATGGAGTGTCTTTATTTATTATTAGTATGGGAGAAAAAAGTTCACTGTAGAACAAAATGTCATCTAACTTTTTTGCTCCAAATAGGCTTAGGAGTACCTGGTTTGCTTTATGACCTATGCTCATAATACACCCTGTATGAACATACTTATATGAACAATAACTTTTTTAGAGCCGGATTTTTTTATTATTTTTTTCTTTTTATAGATCGTCGCTCCAGTTCGGGAGTTGTCTAAGTGCCACAGAGCAAATTTTACAGGAGAGCCGTTTAAAGTTTTATAGTTTGGTTTTCACTGTGTGATTGCGTTACTGTTAAACATATGTTTGGAAACTGACTAACTGTATTAGAATCGCTAAAAAAACAAAACATTCCTTAACATTAATTAAATAAACAACACAAAAACACTATTTTTGTTTGGAGATAGACAAAACTGACTAAACGGACGTTGCGAATGGCGGACATAGCACAAGTCAGCACAACACACACTGGACATAGAAGTCACTTAGCTGACATCATCCTTAATTCGTATTTTTGCTATGTCCCATTTATGCACATTTTCGTGTACAGGCTGCTTCGTGTTTCACAGTCAAATAAGTTTAGTGCAACTTTCAATCTACGAGATTTAAAAAATAAACTAAACTTGTGACTGGAAAATACATAGATTAAGTAAGTAATTTTTTTTTATTTTCCATTTTATTTTACCATAACATTTACCCAGAGCACTTCCCTTGTTTTTGTATACATTTATATTCAAAATCAATGTTTTCGGGCGTAAAATTTTAAATTTTTTTTTATTTCGTATGAACCATTTATTTTGTATGGGAAATTCGCCCCTCCACCCTCCCCTCTCCCTTTCGGCAAAGGGGGAGGGGAGCATACATACCCACATACCATACATACACACATTCATACACACATATACACACACAATACATACACAAATGCATACATAGACTGGTAAAATCATAACCCTTCCTTTTGGCTTCGCCGTAGTCAGGTACAAAGAGTAACTTTGGGTAAATTCACGTATGTAACTAAATAAAGCAAAGCAGTTAACAGGAAGCAAAACAAGTACGTAGGAACAGTAAAATATTAAACAATGAAAAACATATTTTATTATTTAACTAAAAAAAAGAACGCAGTACAAAAAAAATTCCGCGCACAGTTTAGACAACCTGTATACACATTCAAACGGGTAACGGTTCGGGAAGAATTTTATTGAAAATATCAAATATTTAATTACCTGCGGAGTTTTTTGGCTTGTTCTTGATCCTTACTACAGGTAAACATGTTTAACTTCTCATTTTATATATACACAACTCAAAATATGCAGATTAAAAACAAGAAAAACGTAAAATCTGACGAGCCGATCCACACTCCAAACCAACTTGACGCCGACTAAAGCGGTCACGTGATACGGCGCTCGTCCGTGATTGGCTGTTTGGTCGTTAGACAAAATACGAACTCAGCGCAAGCTGTGGAATCTTAGAGATAGGACGAAAATGTATGTGAAACTGTATGGAGCCATAGCATAATAATGGCTTTAATTTGACACTGTCAGTATGGAGATAGCAATAATATGCCCTAAAATGTGTTTCATTTTAGAGGAGATAGAGCAAAGATTAAAAAAAAACTTCTTTATTAGATAAAATGTTTTTACTTTTTAAATGCAGAAATATGCAGAAAAATCTGCTGAATAGAACTGCATTCAAAGCTCATTTTCGCTAAAAATGTGACATAAACAACTCCCGAACTGGAGCGACGAGATGTGGAAGTGCGTATGCGTAAAAGTTGAATCGAAAGACGTCATACTTCGTATAATATGTATACAATCATAATTCACGCGTTGCAATGATTGACATACCTATTTGTGAGTCATGTTTCTATTACTATAATTTTATTATACAACTCAAAACTCAACGTCAAACCGGAACCAGGGAGTACCTAGGCCAGTTTATGACTTTTTGTTGATTGGTTTTGCTTTAAATGTTTTTATATTGTTTATTACTTTTTGTTCTTTTCATAATAATTATGTGTAATGTAATGTGCTACTTCAATTCTGTTACTTACCCTTACTTTTTTTTTTAAAATAAAATATCATTTTTGTTGTTATTTGTATGTTACCTATATATAAATAATTTGTGTTTATTTCCTTTTTTTTGTTTTAATAAAAAATTATTTGTTGTATTTCTTGTGTGTTGTTATGTAAGGGGCAGACTTAAAACCAGCCGCAATTATCTACACGTAGATTTAGCATCGTGCTGTGTCTGCCCCTATTCAGCATAGACTTAATTACTTGGTGTAAATTCTTGTCTTATTATTTAGTTTAAAATGTTTTGCTGAATAAACATTTTTTCTTTCTTCCTTTCAAATAATTTTCTGAATCTGAATTCGAATCTGAATCATGTTGTGTGAGATAACGCTATTTTTATTACCTATAGCTATTTTTTTTACGTACCTACCCAAAATAGTAGGTGCAAGAAAGTTGCTCTTACAAAATATTCATGATTATTCATGGAGGTAGGGGATGGAAAGATAGTAGTAAAATGTAAAGTTTCTTTTTGCCAATATTTATTCGTCATTCAAGTTCCTTCTTCCAAAATATAAACAACACCCGACAATTTGGGTAAATTATTCGCACGCCGCGCCGGCAACACTAACATTTTATGGAGAAAACAAACAAGTTTGGGTTTGAATTGCATAACTTTGAAATTGAATTATAGTTTAAAAAATTAAGGTTATGTTAAGTCAGTTTTATGGTTATGTTAAGTCAATTTTATGGTTATGTTAAGTCAATTTTTAGGTTATGTTAAGTCAATTTTTTGGTTATGTTAAGTCAATTTTTAGGTTATGTTAAGTCAATTTTAAGGTTATGTAACCTTAAATTAAAACATAAAATTGAATTGTGATAACACAATAATATGGTTATGGTCATCGAAATCCAAAATTATGTAACCATCATTGAAGATTAGGAGTCTCTCGATTTCTTAACCATACTTTATGTTTATAATAAGTTTTTAATTTTGTTAATTCTAAGCAACATTCGGAGGTGCGTAATACTAAAAATGACTTCTTTAGTTTACGCAATTTTTTGGATTATGCCTAAGCTATAAACAAGGTTTAATTTTATTTTCTAATCAAAATCGAAGCCTATGTAGCCCTTAATTTGAAATAAATGCCCTTAACTGTAATTCAAAGGTGGATTTAAGCTAAAAAAATTGTCAAAATTTTTCCCAGAGTAGTTACTTGCTTTCTTCGAGATTGTTTATGGTCTTCCTGAATAGAGCACGGCCTTCGGCCTCGCCCTTAGTTGCTTACTTTCTTCAAGATGGTTTAGCTTCTTCCTGAACGCAGCTCGACCTTCGGCCTCACCCTTAGTTACTTGCTTTCTTCGAGATGGTTTTTCAATTATCAGAACGTAGCTCGGCCTTCGGCCTCGCCTTAGTTACTTACTTTCTTCAAGATGGTTTAGCTTCTTCCTGAACGCAGCTTGGCCTGCGGCCTCGCCCATAGTTACTTACTTTCTTCAAGAATGTTTTTCTTCTTCCTGAACTCAGCTCCGCCTTCCGCCTCGCCCTTAGTTACTATCATCGAGAAAGAATATCGTTTACGTGAGCGCAGATCCGCCTTCGGGCCCCCCTTTAGTTACTTACTTTCTTTTTTTGAAATACGAATTTCACGCGAGCGAAGCCGCGGGCAACAGATATATAAATTTTTATTGCACCAATGACAGCGACATAACTTCGACTTTCAATAATTTTTATCAAACAATTTGTCACCGGCCAGTTCACGTCGAGGTGACAGTTCTCCGTTGTCAACATGACATTTAAAATTGTTTTTTACCATTACTTTGGATTGCGTGATTTTTATTATATTTTTTAATTATTATGTTAATCCGGGATATACACTGTCACTATAAAAAGTTTCGTCAAATTCCGTTCAGTGGTTTTTGCGAGATGCGCGTACAAATAGACATTTTTGCATTTACGATTTTATTATACGTATAGAAAGAATAGATATGTTATAGACTATTGTGTTCAAGTTATAAAAAAGAAGAACTTGTCATTTTCGTTGTATTTACTTATTTTTAAATTTCGAATGAATATTTTATTCAAATTGTATTTGCTGCCAGTTCTCAAGATATAATTATGTACTTTGGACTACGTGATTTTAAACGCGCAATAATGTTTATAACCGTTTAATTTTTTTTTTTTTTTTGTTAATTTTTTTTACGTATTATGTTAACCCGGCATATAAACTGCCACTATACAAAGTTTCGTCTAATTCCGTTCAGTGGTTTTTGCGTGATGCGCGTACAGACAAACAAACAAACAAACAAAAATTTTAAAAACTGTTCTAAAATGTTCAGTATCTCATTTTAAGCCACCCTGGTTAGTTTTTTTCCGAATACATTCAATGTACAGACTTTCTTACCTTTACGATTTTATTATATGTATAGATGTATAGATGTATAGATAACTTTTATTATCTCTCGTAACTAGCTTCGTGCAGCTGATTTTGTGGAGTGATCTTTACGGTAGGTATCTATGCATATTGGTGGGGAGAAATAAGTTTATTATCCTCAAGATGCTGTTACGTTGCAAAACCGCAAGGTCTGCCGTAACACGACCCTTCGGTTCTGTTTAGTTATTTGTTTCAGTATTTTAAATATTGCCGCCGCTCACGGACGAAAGCGACTCAAATACGGCCGCGCGTTATGTTTGCAGCTGACGTCAATCAACCATCAATCAATTCGATTCAATCAATCTTTGATCTGACATCAACCAACACAGCAACTCGATCAAGTCGCGTCGCTTCGTGCGCCGGTATTGGATAATATTAATAGTTAATGTGAAAAGAGTATTAGAAATATTTTCACATCTCGCCTTGAACGAGAAGTAAACTCCACGTCAGTGGGTGAGTAGGCGAACGCCAATTATATAAATTGTATGTGTAAAATCGTTGTGTAAAAATTTTATACCGGCCGCGTGACTACCGTCACCGGCCACGTTTCACAAAATTGTAAATTGTGTTTTTACTGCGTGATAGGGCCCCACCGCCGCTCCATGGCGATTATGTTAGTGCGGCGTGTGATTTTTATCCCTATCGCGCAGAGTTTGGTACGGGCTTCGCTCCAAGACAGCTTCCCGACTTCCGCTCCCGTCACCGCGCGAGCGGTCAGGACGGTCGGAGAGTGCCCCGTCGACGCCACCCCTGCGAGTCAGCGACTCACCTGTCGCTGGGCTGCCGGCGGCTCTGCTGTGTTCAGCGGAACGCCGTGCCGTGGGAGCTGCGCGTCGAGAGGCTAGGCCTCCGGCTGATTGTGCGGGAAGACGGAGAAGAAGACCACGACGTCCGTCAATAAACCGGTGCGATCGCTCCTATTCTCCCTTAGTCAGCTGACTAGGTAGGTAGGTAGGAATTCTTTGTTCGCCGAGCGGACGCAGCACGCCGAGGACTTGTATTTAATCCAGAGACCCTATTTATATACCAATTAATTGTAGATACGACCGAATAAATCTACAAATTGTACACCTGGGTTTTATTTATATTGCTATAAAAATAGACAGGTAACAATGCTTAATTAATTACGGAGGAGATATAACAGATTCTATGATTATAGATAGTGCTGGCACTATACTAATAGGTCTATAGCTGTTTGTGTCAGCTTTTTCGCCGGTTCCCTTATGAATGGGACTTAACGTAACACTGGTTTGTTATTTTTATGAATTAGGATCAATGATTAGGATACATTCATACATTACATTAGGCCCAAACATTTTATTACGACAAACTCTTTGATCATTTGGAAATCAATTCTCCCGAAAAAGCAGTCTGGATAACAGCTTTTTACAAGCTTTTTTAGAAAATTTGTCACTTATTATTTTTTATATTTTTTCAAATGTGACATAGGGTAGGTCAAAGGCATGATCGTTATCAATACTGGGAGTGTCTGTCATTAGGGCAAATGCTTTGCATGGAGAAGCTGGATTTAATTAATTTAAATAATCGGACGTAATTAATGTTTTGTCGTGATATTTTCTTCACCAGACCGTAGATTGAACAGAGTCAGTGCTGCGACGTCAGTAAATTTTTTTGCATGCGCCATCTCTCGACGACATGTGAGACCCTTTTCATATTTACTGTGCAAAGCTTTTTTTTTAATACGCCATCTGTCTGAAATTTCCGTAACTACGTAAGAATATATGACGAAGTGTTGTGGTTAAACCAACCCTAGATGGCGACACTTCCATCAAACAATTTGAATTTTAACGTTCAACTGTTCTTTTAAAATTTGATCAAGCAGAACATTTGAACTTTGAAGCGTATAAATTTAAACAGGTAGGTATGTAGGTACATATTCTTTGGTTTCCGTATCCCGTACGGAAGTCTATTACTAAGCTTCCGCCGTATGTCTGTCCGTCCGTCCGTCTGTCCGAGGGCTATATCTCTTGAACCGTAATAGGTAGCCCCACAGAAAACTTCTCTGATCTGTGGGTAGCCCGTTGAAATTTTCACAGAATATGTGTTACTATGGCGGATATAATAATAACAAATAACAAAAAAAAAAGAAAATATTAAAATTAAGGGGGTTCCCATACAACAATCGTGCGAAAAATCTATTAGTCACGCTACTGAATAATAGATGGCGCCACAGGCTTTTATACATTGCATTGTTGAAAGACAAAAGATAGGCGGATATTATTGATAGCGGATAGATACGGAAACCTCCGTGCGCGAGTAAAACTCGCACTTGACAGATTTTTTATTGAAAGCGCGACATGTGGCGCTGAGCCACCTATAATGTGTCTAACGATGCCCATGGACATTCGGTCGTATGCGGGGGTTGCGAATGCCATGCCGGCTAATGTGTATGTTATATTGAACACAAGTGAATGAATGTTTGAGACAAAGAAGTAATATTTTCGCCTCGCTTGCCTTGAGAAGTTTTATATATAAGCACATAAAACTTCGTCGGTGCCTTCCCTTACCTTACTATGCGCTGACACGGTACCTATTCAGCAAGGTGCGATGCGCTGACTTCATGAGTGTATCAGACAAAGTAGCCAACCGTGTCAGTCAGCAGGGTTAATAAAAAAATCGGTCAAATGCGAGTTTTACTCGCGCAGGGAGGGTTCCGTAGATCCGCTATACCATACCTGACAAAAAACCATATTCATCTATATTTTGTCTTTCTATAATGCAAAATATAAATACCTGTGGCGCCATCTATTATTCAGTAGCGCTAATCTATTCTTAGCACGTTTCTTGTATGGGCGCCCCTTAATATTTTAGCGTTGGTTTTTTTATTATTTGTTGGCACATTCGCCATAATAAAATAACACATATTCTGTGAAAATTTCAAGCGGCTACCTATTACGGTTCAAACGATACAGCCCTAGGACGGACGGACAGACATACAGACAGCGTAGGATTAGTAGTATGCTTCCGTAGAGATAAGAAACCCTGAATATGTTTAGATTTTAGGAAAAAAACCGAAACGACAATTTTATTTATACTTAAATTATCTTTATTCTTAATTACTGTGTAATTAGACACGAGTACATTGGCATTTCCCTATAGGTACTATAACATGTTTATACCTAGTAGCATCTTATTGCATACTAATTTTCTTATAATTGATAATAAAATCATTTAAACATAATAAGTCTGCAAGAATTAAGGGTGGTAATTTTAAAAACGATCGCCTACAGAGACTTTCTAGGTAACATATTTTTTCGAACATGATTGTATTTTTGAATGAACGTTTTGTCCTTTGAAATTCTAAGATTTGACAATAAAATCAACGTTTTCCAATATTCATTTAAATTCCGTTTGGATATGCCTTTTGGGCTGGAGGAATGAATCGCATCCTGGGATGGCATCCTGGATGTAAGATGGCCGCATAGCAGCCTCGGTTGTGTTCTCCTCTAGTCCAGTATAGCAGCAATCCAGGGAAGTCTCCGGTATGGCACCTACCTTCTCGGAGGTGATATTGGCTAGTCAGAGCATGTGCTTTAGTTAGCCCCTCTGAATCAGCCACCCATACCGGATTACATAAAAAAATCCTGTAAACACCGGCATGATTTTTATTTCCTCATCAAAAAATTAAACAATAAAAGTGTTGTTATCTACAATAATAAATAAAATAATATACCTACATAGAAATATACATAGACTAGAGACATTTCAATACTTAAGGTAAATATACAAATACTGATTATATTAAACACAGCGCGTCGAGCGACACCGAACACTCGTCATTCTGACGATTGTCAATACCACAGAACATAAAGACAAGGTAGAAGTGGCGCGATAGCTGGCTGTGCGTAACACAAGTAAGCGTAGCTCCGCATACTTGATCTCCGATCACATCAGTCGCCTGTCGTGACTGTCACGGAAACCACCAGGTTAGAAAAGTACATAAATGGCACATTGGGCTATATAACAGTTCAAAGAAAGAAAGGTGTTCAATTGGGGGTATTTTGAATTTTTTTAATTTTTTTTTATTTTATGGGAATCTGGTTATACGGGTCTTTATGATAATCATGATAGTAATAAATCAACGCGCTACTTCTATCGTAGAATTAATACTATTCAATCTACGTTTATCTTCATATTATGTTCTGTAGTTAATACCTAATCAGGTGACTCGTGTTAATGCTGTTTCACTAGTAAGTATATACATTTACACACACGCTCTCCCTCATATACCCTCACCGACCCTCACGATCACACACATACACACACCCGACAAGTCAATTTTATAATATACTTAACTATAAGGCTGCACAGAATACAATGTTTAAATGAAAAGATACGACCCCTGCCTAGGCAAGGGGTCGTATCTTTTCATCACATCTATGTTTTATTTTATTTTCCATTTTATTGATTATGTAAAAATATTATAAGTATCTAATGTTTTGCGACCACAATATTTTTTTTTCAAATTGAATTGAGACTATGTTACTTATAGATGTCGCGGTTAACTGCATAAAAATTCGAAAATGTTAATAATAATGGAATATACATTATAATACGACATACATTTTATCAAGTCGGGTCTCTAACTTATCTACCTGCACACTTTTACAAATATTACGTAATTCGTTGGTAAATTTAAAAAAAAATATATATAAAATTACAAATCGACCTGCCAATCAAATAATTTTTCTGCAAATCAACATGAAAACTAATAGAATGTTTCAACAAGTTTTGGAACTAGAAGAATAGAGATCCTAGGTGGAGGGATGCGTTCTCGCTTATTTTATGATCTCACCCTCCACTTCCGTGTCCTAATTACACCCATATACCCCTTAACCAACTACGTGGTGCGGCCGCAAGCGACCCAAACACTCAGCACCTGAATACCTGTCAGTCTGCGAATACCCGGTTCGTATAAATAAACACATGATCGGAATATGGGAATATGTGTCCTGCCTACTGTATGCGGCTGTCCATACACTGACGTGTCTACTCGCCTGGAACCTAAGGAGACAACATCACGTCTGAACTCTCGGCAAGGCAGGTGTAATCGCCTCGCACAGGGCCACAGACAGATAGTAGCTCAACCTGACCGACACAATCGGCAACCAGTGCTAGTCTGATTAACCGGAACCACCCATGAGATCACCCATTATTCCCACCCCCAATTCTTATTCTTCTTTGGCATCACTTAATTAATGATATGAGTAGTTAGTGCTACTCGTGCTACGCGTATGAGCTAATTCAGTTCAGTTGGGGGCGGTCGGGCCGGCGGTGGTGCCGGCGCTGGTCGCGGCGACGCAATCAGCACGGCGACTCAGCGTCATCTCGCTGGTGGCGACGGCGATCCACTCGTTGCGCGCCGAGTCGAACCAGGTGAGGCCGAGCGTGTACTTGCCGTTGATATTGACGTGCTGGCAGTGCGAGAACCACCACCCGCCCTCGTAGTTGCCGGCGCAGTGTGCGTTCGAGATATCGCGGTCGCGGTCTATGGCAGAAAACTCCATGCGGTTCTGGTATTCGAAGGCGTCGCTCGCGTTGCCGGCGAAGCCACCGACGAAGAGCTGGTAGCCGGTGTCGGCGGGGCCCACGTAGAAGCGGTCATAGCTGGCGTACCAGCCACCGCCGTAGATGTCGGTCATGTCGATGCGCATTGACGAACAGTTGTCGGCGGTGAGGAGATGCATGTTCTCGAGGCCGAGCCAGTATTCACCGGTGGGTGAGCCGAAGCTGTGAACGTAGCCGGAGAACTTGAGGTTGAACTCGACGCTGCCGTCGAAGCGGCGCTGGAGGAGGGTGGTACCGTTGTTGCACCAGGTGTCGAGAGGCGCGGAGCCGGGCGCGACGAGGTAGCGGGCGGGGGGGCCGAGCACGGAGGAGCAGTCGCGGGGCAGGTGAGCCACGAGCTCCTCGTACTCGCGGTGCGCAGGCTGCAGGTCCTTTACCTCGCCCATCAGCTCCGGCAGCGCCACGAAAGGGTCGTACGTCTCGTCGTCCGTGCGGTTCGCTTCCGTCTGGAACGAGATAAAAAATTGATCAAGCGCGTGTTTTATTCGCGCACGGAGGGTTCCGTAGAATCGCTATGCCATATCTGTCAAAAAAAAACCATATCGGTCTATCTTTTGTCCGTCTGCAATGAAAAGTACCTGTTGCACCATCTATTATTTAGTAGCGTGAACATGTATCTACTAATTGATTCTTCGCACGTTTCTTGTATGTTCCCTTAATTTTTTACCTTTGGTTTATTTTGTTATTTGTTGGCATATCCGCCATAATAACACATATTCTGTGAAAATGTCAACCAGCTACCTATTATGGTTCAAAAGATACAGCCCTAGGACGGACAGACAGACAGACAGACGGCGTAGGCTTAGAAACAGACTTCCGTATGGATACGGAACCCTAAAAAGAACAGTCAACGTCAGCGGTGGGAGTGGCGGCCAGTGGCGATTTTGAAAAGGTTCCGTTGAAGGGAGAAAGCGGCCCGAGGAGATACGGGTAGAGGGCGAGTGGGCGCCGCATGTGCAAGTTCGCATGTATCTGCGCCAAGGAGGAAGAAAGCACAGACAGAAGAATTGGTGCTATCAATAATATCTAATAGACGTGTGTTGCCAGTGCGGAGTGTAGCGGGAGGAGTCACGTCTACGAAAGTTCACCAATCAGGACGCCCCACTTGAATGGCGTATGACCCCAGTTGGTTGCGACGTACCTAGTTTTCTGACCGACTGCTCTCTGCTCTCGCGTTCATGACCTGCGTTGCGTGCTCGTCTAAGCGTGACTGATGAAAAAATGCACGGACAATATGAGTCCGCGTTTGAGGCGATTCATAAATGTTCGGTCCACTGGAGCGTCAGACAGTCACAGCACAATCGTATTACGATAAAATCCGTCTCTGTTCGATCGAATTGGGCGAAAAAGGTGAAATGGGCATTCATCTGGAACGACACTTGTAAACGCTGTAGGTACTCTATGGTAGCGAAAAATAGCTTGAGGGTGCATCTTTGACCGCACTACGGGGTAGCGAGTTGGATGGAGCGATTTTCGCACTGGCATGCACATTGGTACAGTACCTGACAGTAAATGATGAATATCGACCTTTAGAAAGAGACAATCCGATTGTAGAGATTTTCTCTTTCTAAAGCTCGAAGTTCTCTTCAATGCCGTCGCTCAAGAAATTCTTCCCGCTTCGCGACCGGCAAGGAGTTTACTACAAGTTTACTACAGGGTTTAATACAACTCGTATACGGGCAGCGTAACTTGGTAAATTCTCTTGACTGTCAGGTGTATGTATGCAAAGCGAGTCACTCTAATAAAGTTATCCTAAGCATACGGGAGTTCAAGAGTTGGCCGGAGACGTGCAGTCGAGGGGTGGTGGTGGGGGGGTGGGGGTGGGGGTGTGACTGACGAGACGCACGAGTAGCTATTACCATTTACCCGCTCACCCAGGACAGCTATACCTACATACATACATAGGTAGGTACATACAGTAAAAGGCCTTCCCTTCCCTTCTTACCTTACTAGGTGGTAGGGTTCAACCCGCCCGGGTTGGTACCACCGCACTGAATGAAACGTCGGTCGAAACGGCTATGTAAATAGTTTGTGTTTTCCGTCCAGTTCAGTGTAGCCGGCACGACCGAAGGGAAGCACTGACATGGCACCTAGTTCACCAAGGTGTTATGGGCTGACATCACGGATGTCGTAGGTGATTGGCACGGTCCTTCCAACGAGTCATGTAAGCAGGTGGGTCTTGTCCTAATACTATGCAAATTGTGGTTGTCGGTGTTGTGCTGTAATTTACAAGATTGCTTGCAGCACAACACCGACTGTTCTGCTTACCCCAATTATCGGAATACAGCGTGTGGTATGGTATGTATACATACCGCCATGCTGTATCCCGACATTCGGGGTAGGGGAGTAGTCGGTGTTGGCTCGCAATCACTCGGGTCGCACAATACCGACCACCACACTAAAACGGCAAGTATTAATGCATAATGACCATACATCGGAATCCGCGGGGCACGAATGATTCAAGGTTGTTTAGTGATGGGACAATGTATCCACAAATATCGAAAATCGATCGTTATTTTAGAATAATATGAAATAATGTCGATTATTAAAACTAAGAGTATTTCTATAGAAAATAAGATATAATAAACAAATGTTGTATTTACTTTGTAGGTACAATACAAATCTGTTCAAACCACAATATTAGTTTTATTAGTATGGAATAGAGAGAATTTGATTTTTTTTACCAACTTACACGTGTTACATCATAATGATATTGAAGACTTTTTTGTTACTGTTATGAAACTGAATCGATTAAGGCTATAAAAATCAACCACCTATTTTTTTATTTAAACACATAAAAAAATATTTTACATAAAAAAAAGGCCAACGTCCAAAAAAAATAGGTCTTACAAATTTGTTCATAGTAAGCTAAGGGGGGGTTCTGTATCGGAAATAGATCACTTTTGAAGAACAAAGAATTTTTCTTTTCACAAAATTTTTTTTTTTAAATTTTAAATGTAAAAAAAATGTTTTCTTAATCGTTTCGGTTTCGTGCTAGGAACAAAAAAGTCTTCCAACACGTATATCTCTTTCTTTCAGAAATTGTGAAAAACCACAATTTTAGTTTTATTAGTATGGAATAGAAAGAATTTAATTTTTTTTACCAACTTACACGTGTTACATCATAATGGTCATGAAGACTTTTTTGTTACTGTTATGAAACTGAATCGATTAGGTTATAAAAATCAACCACCTATTTTTTTATTTAAATACCTACATAAAAAAAATTTTTACTTAAAAAAAGCCCAAGGTCCAAAAATTTTTATATAGGTTTTACTCCCTATATGATACAGAACCCCCCCTTAGCGTACTACGAACAAATTTTGAAAGGCCTTATATAAATATGTATTATATTTACTTAATCGTTAACATAAAGAAAACATGTTTATATAAGTACTGTAGGTATATAAGTATTCAGGTCTGAAATATGACATGAATAAAATACAATAAACAAATAAATATGAGTATCGATAACAGTGTCGATTGTTTATTGATCGCCGTAGTCAATCCCTAACAAGGTCGTATTCGTGCCCCGCGGATTCCGATGTCTGATAATGACCATACATCGGAATCCGCGGGGCACGAATACGACCTTGTTAGGGATTGACTACGGCGATCAATAAACAATCGACACTGTTATCGATACTCATATTTATTTGTTTATTGTATTTTATTCATGTCATATTTCAGACCTGAATACTTATATACCTACAGTACTTATATAAACATGTATACTTTATGTTAACGATTAAGTAAATATAATACATATTTATATAAGGTCTTTCAAAATTAGTTCATAGTACGCTAAGGGGGGGTTCTGTATCATATAGGGAGTAAAACCTATATAAAAATTTTTGGACCTTGGGCTTTTTTTAAGTAAAAAATTGTTTTATGTAGGTATTTAAATAAAAAAATAGGTGGTTGATTTATATAACCTAATCGATTCAGTTTCATAACAGTAACAAAAAAGTCTTCATGACCATTATGATGTAACACGTGTAAGTTGGTAAAAAAAATTAAATTCTTTCTATTCCATACTAATAAAACTAAAATTGTGGTTTTTCACAATTTCTGAAAGAAAGAGATATACGTGTTAGAAGACTTTTTTGTTCCTAGCACGAAACCGAAACGATTAAGAAAAAATTTTTTTTACATTTAACATTAAAAAAAAAAAAAAATTGTGAAAAAAAATTCTTTGTTCTTCAAAAGTGATCTATTTCCGATACAGAACCCCCCCTTAGCTTACTATGAACTAATTTTGTAAGACCTATTTTTTTGGACCTTGGCTTTTTTTTATGTAAAATATTTTTTTATTTGTTTAAATAAAAAAAAAGGTGGTTGATTTTTATAGCCTAATCGATTCAGTTTCATAACAGTAACAAAAAAGTCTTCAATATCATTATGATGTAACACGTGTAAGTTGGTAAAAATAATCAAATTCTTTCTATTCCATACTAATAAAACTAATATTGTGGTTTGAACAGATTTGTATTGTACCTACAAAGTAAATACAACATTTGTTTATTATATCTTATTTTCTATAGAAATACTCTTAGTTTTAATAATCGACATTATTTCATATTATTCTAAAATAACGATCGATTTTCGATATTTGTGGATACATTGTCCCATCACTAAACAACCTTGAATCATTCGTGCCCCGCGGATTCCGATGTATGATAATGACGGTTGCCTATTACCTACTGCACGACTGCGGAAAGACCGCGTCAAGGTGACAGGTGGCTATCCTGTCGCACTTTAGTACGGTGCGACATCAAGTGGCACGGAATCTTGTCGTTATCCTCCCCCCGTTGGCAAAGTTTCACTACACAGGATTAACACAGGATGTTGGAGTACCTATAGATCATAAGAATAATTTTGTAATGTTCGGTCATGTTGGAAGAATGGATGATAGGAGACTAACGAAAGAAATGTATGGAGCAAATGTGAGTGGAGGAGTCGGAAAGGGTCGCCCTGGACGCACGTCCCTGGACCAGATCGGGCATGTGCTCAAAAAGGATCAAGTGCGTAGTACCGGTAACCGACGAGCATGCATGAAGAACATTATGAGAGTGGAAGAGGCGGCAGAAGTGTGTCAGGATCGTGGCACGTGGAGATCCGCTGTCTCTGCCTACCCCACCCGAGAAACAGGCGTGACGCTACGTATGTATGTATACATAAAATTTCGTTGACTCTTTCATTCATTCGTGCCCGTTTATACATAAGTACTTAAAGCGAATTTGTTATTTACAAAGACCGACGACGACGGTTACGGTACGGTTACGGCATGGGGGCGAGGAGAGCCAAGGTGCGACATTTAATTACAAGTCAACGTTGCAACGTGGTAACGTATGTGCAACCTATTTATGTTTTAGTCAAGTAATTAACTAATAAAAAATTAAAAATAATCTTTTTTTTAAAAGCTTGAAATAAAAGTTAAATTTAAAACTTAAAACACTCCCCACCCTTAAAAAGCCAAAAATAATTTCCGTGTACTTAAAGGAGTCGGGGGATCGGTAAGTAAATAAAATATAAAATCTCAGAGCTGCGCGTGAATTTACTTAGCGGTCCCCCGGCTCCTTTAAGTATGTAAACGGAAAATATTTTTGACTTTTTAAGGGTCGAAGTTTTTTTATTAAAAAAAAAAATTATTTAAACATAAATGGGAAGCGGAAGCGTACAACGGATAGAACAAATTGTGACAAGTTCGAGCGCAGTCTAATTGCCATATGAATGATCAATAAACAATACAAATACAATACAATACAATACAACATGCTCCAAGGGAATATTCGGATTTGTGTGCGTGTGTGTGCGGTTGAGTTTCTGTTTTTCCTAGCTCGGCTTTTTTTTGTAGGTGCCATACCGGTGACTTCCCTGAAGTGGCCGAGTGGTTTGGGCATCAGTTTCTCATGCGAGAGGTCCGAGGTTCGAATCTGGTCGGCGTGAAAATTTACGTGCATACCTACACCTGTTACTTCACCGTTCGGAACCGGTGTAAAACTGTAGGTCCCTTCCTTTGCCCCTTACTAGGTGGTAGGCTCAAATTGTAGCCAACTGGGCAGGTACCACCGTACTGGATGTAAGAAGGCCGCATAGCAGCCTCGGTTGTGTTCTCCTCTAGCCCAGTATAGCCAGCAATCCAGGGATGTCTCTGGTATGGCACCTACCTTCTCGGAGGTGATATTGGCTGGTCGGAGCATGCGCTTTGGCCCCTCCGACTCAGCCATCCATACCGGATTACATAAAAAAAAAAGAAAAAAAAAGGGAAGGTTAGCGGAGTAGTGGAGTAGCTATGAAGGAAATGTAAGTGAAAGAGTCGGGAAGGGTCGCCCTAGACGCACGTACCTGGACCAGATCGGGCATGTGCTCAAAAAGGGGCAAGTGCTTAGTACCCGTAACCGACGAGCATGCATGAAGAACATTATGGGAGTGGAAGAGGTGGCAGAGGTGTGTCAGGATCGTGTCACGTGGAGATCCGTTGTCTCTGCCTACCCCACCGCGGGAAACAGGCGTGACGCTATGTATGTATGTATGTATGGAGTAGCTACCTTGAGGATGTGGTCGTAGAGTCGGTACGAGTGCTGCTTGGAGAGTTGCTCCAGCGCCGACACGGAGAGGTTGAGCCGCTTCAGCAGCGCGCGGTCCACGTCAGCCTTGTCCTTGGAGTTGGAGACGCTGAACGCGATCGCCTTCACCGACTGACGCAGGTTCTCCGTGTCCTCGCGGCTGTACGAGATCTGCGAGTTCACCTGCGCGCGCGCAACAATCAAATCATCATCATCACGTCTCGTCATCAGCATTTAATTTTAAGTGATACAATTCTGTAGAAAAACAAAATGAAATAAAATTTTTGTTCTTATTCAGGTCAAAGAAAGAAAAAAAAAACGGGCAAGTGCGAGTCGTACTCGCGCACCGAGGGTTCCGTATCGCCATGTCATGGTCAGCGGCACTCACGCCATTTATGGATTAGTTAAAATGCTTCATTACTCTTTTCGGTAGATGGCGCGCATACACTTTTAGTTTCTTGTATGAGGACCCGCGTGATTTTTTTTCTATTTCGTATTTTTATTATATCGGCCATAATAACACATATTCTGTGAAAATTTCAACGGGCTACCTATTAGGGTTCAAGAGATACAACTCTCGGACAGACAGACGGACAGACAGGCAGATAAACAGATAGACAGATGGCGAAGGCTTAGTAAAAGGGTCCTTATACGACGGATACGGAACCCTAAAAAAAAAGGCCAAGTGCGAGTCGGACTCGCGCACCGAGGGTTCCGTACCACCGTTTTATTATTACCTATTGTTGTATAAACACTGGCAGCTTTGAGTTGATGCGTGTACACTGTATGTTGAGTGCACTTGATTCTCACTCGTATTTGCTTGTTATTATATTATTTAATTAATTTGTTTTTCACTTAGTTGCCTTAAATGTTTTGAATTATTTATTTTTATTTTTTACATTTCGATGGTATTTTATTTCCAATATATTACATTTATCTGTCAGTCGGAAACACGGGCGCGACATTTAACTCCCGAAAGGGTTTTCCGGGAGGGGAAAAGTTTAATTAATTTGCGATATAACTTTTCCCCGACAAGAAAATGCGACTGAGCGGGGGTGGCTGTTCATGTCGACTAGGAGTCGATCAAGGAAACATATCAAGAAGCTGCCAGCCTCGGTAGCTCGATGGTTGCGACGCATCAGCATCAAACCGCCGAAGAAGGTAAGCAAAGCTGAACTTTGGATGAGTGACCGTTCGAATGTTTAGGGTGGCCATGGTACGGATTCCATGTAAAACTGTAAGGCCCACTTGCACCAACACGAGTTTAGAGTTAAGTAGCGAGTTATGGATTTAAACGGGGTTCCCACAGTTAACGGGTGCTAGCTTAACGAGTTAAACTGGTTTATATCTTAAATTCGTGTTGTGCAAGTGGGCCTAAGACCCACTTGCACCAACACAAATTTAATATATAAACCAGTTTAACTCGCTAAACCAGTTTAAGCTAGCACCATTTGACTGTGGGAACCGCGTTTAAATCCATAACTCGCTACTTAACTTTAAACTCGTGTTGGTGCAAGTGGGCCTTAGTCCCTTAACTTACTAGGTAAGGTGGTTGGATTCAATCCGTCCGGATTTATGAATACAGGTACTTTTTTTTTATGGAAACTGACTCGGTTGGCTACATAACACCGGGTGAACTAGGTGCCATGTCAGTGCTTCCTTTCATTTCATGTCAGCTACACGACGGAAAACACGAAATATTTACATAGCCGTTTCGACCGACGTTTCATTCAGTGCGGTGGTACCAACCCGGGCGGGATAAACCCTACCACCTAGTAAGGTAAGAAGGGAAGGGACCTACAGTTTAACGCGGAATCCGAACCACAATCAGCCTCCAACGGTCGAGCGGTCACCCATCCCAGTACTGACCGCGCTCAGCGTACAGTCCACTGACCGCACCACTGAGCTACCGAGGCTGACAAAACAGTGCAACTGCTATGTAAATAGTTCGTGTTTTTCGTCCAGTTTAGTGTAGACGACACGATCAAAGGAAAGCACTGACATGTCCCCTAGTTCAGCAAGCTATGGCAACAGGCTAACATCACGCATGAAGTAAGTGATAAAGACGACGATGCCAGGTTCAATAAAAAAATTATCACAAACCTGCGCCATGTTGATGTCGAGCTTGGAGATCTCCCTGCGGAACTCGGGCAGCGCTTTGTCCACCTTGGTCTCTAAGCTCTCCACGCTTTCCAGCAACTCCAGCATGGACGAGTGCAGCTTGTCCGAGTCGGACACCTCGCGCGTCACGTTCGCCAGCTCTTCCTTCTGCTGCTTACTCTCCAGTTCCAGCTCGTCCACTCTACTCGCTACGGCTCTCCAGTCGGACTGGTTGACGCACTTATCCAGCCTCTCCCGCGCTTCCTGCAGCTGCTCTTGTACGTTCGCTTGCACGGAGACCGCTCGGCGATGCGCGCGCATCAGCTCGGTGATGCGGCGGTGGTCGCTGCGACGGCGCTGGTGCCGGACAGCCGATGAGGTACAAGCGACTGGTGCTGGGGGCGCGATCGCAGGCGGCTCGCGCACCTCGTTGAGCGAGTGGACGGTCGAGTTCAGGGTCGTGTCGGTGTTGACCAGCTGCAATCAAAGAAAGTTTTCACTTGAACATTTAGCAATAAATTATATCTTTGTTACCAATTTTTTGGCTTTTTATTTAATTATTACTATATAATATACAAAAACACAAAATATTTCGGCCCTTTATTAGATGGGGCGAGATGAAGAGAAGCACTTACAAATATCTCGCGAAGATACTTTTCACAAACATATAATAAGATCGCTTGTGCGATATTTAGCAATAAATTATATTTTTGTTACCAATTTTTTGGCTTTTTATTGCTTTTTAGTGCTTCTATTCATCTCGCCCCATCTAATAAAGGGCCGAAATATTTTGTGTTTTTGTATATTATGTATATAGTATTACTTGAACATTTGGAATAAAGTGTAATTTATTTCAACTACTGGTACGTGGCCTTCGCCGTCGAGGCATTTGGGACGTGGTCGGAGGAGGCCAAGGCCTTCGTCTTTGAGGTGGATTCCAGGATGGTGACCGCAACTGGAAACCCGTGTTGCCTCTCCGGCAACGAGTTACTCTGGGGATACAGAGGGGCAACGCGGCCGCCATCCTGGGAACCATCCCGGGGACGACGCACCTTGAGGAAATATATAATTTATAAGTTAGTCGGCTACAATTTGAGCCTACCACGTGTAAGGGTCAAGGGAAGGGACCTACAGTTTTACACCGGTTCCAAACGGTGAAGCAGCAGGTGTATGCACGTAATTTTTTTCGTCAGAAAAAAACTTATTGGTACACGCCGACCGGATTCGAACTTCGGACCTCTCGCTTGAGAAGCCGATGCCCAAACCACTCGGCCACCCGCCGCTTAAATACGTTAAATACGTTACGCTTAAATACGTTAAAATCAGTTGTTGTAGACAACTTTAACCTATGCTTGCGTACGTGAAGGTGGAATAAAGAAACTCCTTTTTGTCGTCTGTTAAAAATGTATGCAAGCGGGCGGCAGGTGCGTGCGCGCACAGCAGACAGTGTCGGCCAGGTGTCTCCCCGGGTTCCCCGCAACCCCCCCCCCCCCCCCCCCCCCCCCAGCTCTGTGGCACTCGGTCGGCGCAGATCTCGTTATATCTCTGTACAATGTACAGTTGTACATGGGTTAATTATTTGTAAGTTACTATAATATAATACTTATAAGGTACTAACAAAACATTGTGACTTGCGAAGTTTGTTTGTCAGTTCTTCTTCGCATTGAATTTAGAACTGGCGGAATTTTCGACATGTCCAAGCGTAGGTTACCTACCTATGGATGAAATTATACAATAAACAATAAACAATACAGTCGTTAAAAACCGGCCAAGTGCGAGTCGAACTCGCGCACCAAGGGTTCCTTATCGCCATGTCATGGTTAGCCCCACTCACGCCATCTATGGCGTGTTATGAAATGCTTCATATTAGTTAAATGTCATGGTTAGTTAAAATGCTTCACAATCTATTCGGTAGATGGCGCGCGCGCATACAAGGTTTGGTTTCTTCTATGGGAAACCCCGTGAATTATTTACTTTTTCTTATTTTTATTATTTGTTGTTATATCGGCTATAATAACACGAATTCTGTGATATTTTCAACGGGCTACCTATTACGGTTCAAGAGATACAGCCCTCGGACAGACGGACGGACGGATGGACGGCGTAGGCTTAGTAGGGTCCCGTACCGGATACGGAACCCTAAAAAAGGAATTCGGAAAGAGCCAATCACGACGCGCGGACGCTTTTGGACGTCCGAGCTGACTTTGCCTTGTAGCAAAGTTTGTACTTGCGCGTTTGTACTTGTATGAAAAGAAAATGACACTCATGTTAAAAACATTTAGCGAACCACGTTACAAGGTTACCTTTCTGTTTACCGGTTTTATTCTTGAGATTAATATAAGTTTACGTATGTGGATTTCAAGTTTTTACGACTGTACTTTTTGGTCGATAGCAGGTGTATCTTTGTAAGATGAAATTATCGACAATTAGTATCTACAATTTGTATCTAGATACAAATAAAGTAAGTATCAAAGTTTGACAAAGGCTTTTCAATCAGAACTCTCAGTAAAATTTGTTAATCTTGCTCTCAAGCTGTGTTTTCGATAGAATATAAGCGATGTTATTATGTGGCTAGTCACTAAGATACTTGTATTAATATGTATGAAAAGAAAGCCTCAGTTGCACTCCGGGAGTGCCGGCAGAAGTGAAAACTTTTTGTATTTCCGAAAATAATTCTTAGGTGGTTATAAAAATAATAAACACCCTAAAAAAATTTAAACACAGTAACATTGCTTAAAAAAGAAAAAAGAAAAAAAAATATTTGAGGTATTCGAACCCATGGTCAAAAAATACAAATCCTACATTCTTACCATTGAGCCACGAAATCACATAAACGACCAAACGAATATCGGATTCCCTTGATTCGCTTTCGGCGTTACTGTCACTGAGAGACGAACAGAATTGATCCCGAGCCATCGTAACTTAACCCTTAATGCAATGAGTTAAGGTTGCATTTTAAATAATAAAAATAAATCTGTCGCTTTTCGAGATCTGTTGCGAGTCTAACATTTTTTACCCACCTAAAAAAGTGCCAAGAGCCGCTAAAGAAGTTTTCACTTCAAAAAAATACTCGGGAATTTTCTTGCCAGTTCTCCTTCGTGGGTGTAATCGAACCGGATAGAACAAATTGTGACAAGTTCGAGTGCAGTGTCTAACTGCCGTATGATGATCATTAATACAATATAATACAATAAGAGGGAAAAGCACTGGCGAGACACGGGTTGCGACGGGAACAAGGGACTGACATGACGGCCATATAGCCTTCAGTGCGGTGTAGCCGGCACGACCAAAGGGGAACACCGGCATGGCACCTAGTTCGCCGAGTTATTATGGGGTTTTAGCCAACCTATGTCAGTATTCCATAAAAAATTCAAGGCATTTGCTAGAAACAACAAAACGAAAAAAATTGTTGCGCTTGCGGGCTGCCACCGTCTCCGAACATCTGTTGGTTGTTGGGAATCGCGATATCTGGAATGAAACAGGTTCTTGCGTCGAGCTCTCAACATATCAAGGTAAACGTTGAGCATTCTTTCTGACCAATTAAGGGCGCGTCTCACATACGTAAGAGTTTTTGAAATTGGGTTGGCTGGTCACATTTGAAGCCGAGAAGCCGATGCCCAATCCATTCGGCCACCCGCCGCTTATATGCCGCGTATGTCTGTCCGAGGGCTGTATCTCTTGAACCGTAACAGTTAGCCCGTTGAACATTTCACAGAATATTGTGTTATTATGGCCGATATAACAACAAATAATAAAAATAAGAAAAAGTAAAAAAATCACGGAGGGGATACAAGAAACTAAAAAGTGTATGAGCGCCATCTACTGAAAAGAGTATGAAGCATTTTAACTAATATATAGATGGTGCGAGTGGCGCTGACCATGGCATGGCGATACGGAACCCTCGGTGCGCGAGTTCCACTCGCACTTGGCGGTTTTTTTTTTGTCTGTTTTTATGTTTTTTTATTTGTGCACGCATCATGTAAAAACTACTGAATGCAGTCATCAAAATCGGTTTTAATCAACTGCGAGCTTTACTGCCCGCACTCGCTATGCGTGTGCAAGAATAAAATGGCTAAGGAACCCTCTATTCGTGAACAACGTTCCCACTTAACAGGATTTTTTCCTTGTTTTCGATTTCGGCAAGAAAGAAATATTCCTGGAATTAATGAGTCAAATTAGAGCTATAACAATTTGTCTCCTTCAGAATTGCGTAGAGGCGAGTATTGTTTGGTCTCAGATGAAATTATATTAAATTCTGTTTTGAATTCTTCTTTTCAAATCTGATTGGGTATTTAATATAAAAAGCGGTCAAGACTTTAGCGCAGTGAGGGTTTTGAAACTTTACAATGTTGCATAGGTATATTTTTTGTTCAATGTTATTATGACACACCTTGCTAAATGTATTTAAGATATTTATGAATAACTGGCTTTTGCCCGCGGCAAAAGCCAGTTATTCGGTATCGTATCGTGGTTCACCATAAGGTTTTAATAATATAATGTCTTATTACCTTTATTAAAATATTTAAAATTATTTCATTTTAAATTTGAGACTAATTTTATCTAATTTAATTTTTTTTTTTTTTTTTATGGAAACTGACACGGTTGGCTACATCACCTACAACGTCCGTGATGTCAGCCCATAACACCGGGTGAACTAGGTGCCATGTCAGTGCTTCCCCCTTTGATCGTGCCGGCTACACTGAACTGGTCGGAAAACACAAACTATTTACATAGCCGTTTTGACCGAAGTTTCATTCAGTGCTGTGGTACCAACCCGGGCGGGTTACACCCTACCACCAAGTGAGATTAGGAGGGAAGGGACCTACAGTTTTACGAGGAATCCGAACCTCGGTCAGCCTCCAACGGTCAGCGGTCACCCATCCAAGTACTGACCGCACCCAGCGTTGCTTAACATTCAATAGCGACAGTTGACTGTCTGCACCACTGAGCTATCGAGGCTGACAAGTTTATACAATTAAATCTATGCCTGTCTTATCCGCGTGTACTTTAATACCAAATGTATGAATAAAAATACAAATATGAATATATCGACACGATACTTTTATGAAGGTGGTGGTCGGCGTTGTGCTGTAATAAAAAAAACTGTTTAAAAAAAACATTGAACCGATACAAAAGCACAAAAGAGTCCATCTATAAATTTTCAGGTGCGTGCTTTTGTGCCGCCTTGTACTCAAGATCAAACTATTATTTAATACTTTTTAGGGTTGGAAGTCTGTTAAATGTTTTTTTAAACAGTTTTTTTATCTTACTCTTTTTAGAAATATATAATATTAAAATCTGTTAACGGGAAGTGGGTGATTGAAAAATTCCTTTGTGTGAAAGTGTTCATCCCTTAATTTTCCACCCTTAGGGATGGTATTCTTTCATAAAATTTATGAAAGGACCACCCCTGAGATATACCCTACTCATGAAAAAAAGAATTATTGAAATCGGTTGAGAATTGGCGGAGAACTCGAGTAACATACATACAAAAAAAAATACAGACGAATTGAGAACCTCCTGCCTCCTGCTTTTTGGAAGTCGGTTGAAATGTACTTTTTTTTTTTTTATGGAAACTGACACGGTTGGCTTACATCACCTACAACATCCGTGATGTCAGCCCATAACACCGGGTGAACTTGGTGCCACGTCAGTGCTTCCCTTCGGTCGTGCCGGCTACACTGAACTGGACGGAAAACACAAACTATTTACATAGCCGTTTCGACCGACCTTTCATTCAGTGCGGTGGTACCAACCCGGGCGGGTTAAACCCTACCACCTAGTAATATAAGAAGGGAGTCATATCCCTTAGTCGCCTTTTACGACATACACGGGGAGAGATGCAGTGGGGCTATTCTTTTAAAGTACCGGCCCCACACGGTACACACAGTACTACCTGTGATGTCCGCTCATCACACCTTGTTCCCGTCTCGTAGTCAGTGCTTTGGCCGAGCCATTATATCTACTCCATATATTTTCTTTACTATATGATACATACAAGCCACCCCTCGGACGCTACCACCACCGCCGCCCCGCCCCCGCCCCCACCGACATCATATAATAGATATTGACGAGGCACTTTCCGCTTCGCGGTCACGTGATAAGCGTGTACTTGCCGGCAGCACGGCGGCAGCCTTCACAGACAATTCGAAGCCTCCAATAGATTTGTACGGAGTTGTGGATAAGAATTAACTAGACAGTTAATAGGTTTTGTACCGTGTGGGGCCGGTACTTAAAAAGAATAGTCCCACTGCATCTCTCCCCGTCGCATGTCGTAAAAGTCGACTAAGGGATCGTCAGCCTCGGCAGCTTAATGGTGCGGTCAGTTATTGGATGGATGACCGCCCGACTGTTGGAGGCTGACCGTGGTTCGGATACCACGTTAAACTGTAGGTCCCTTCCCTTCATACCTTACTAGGTGGTAGGGTTTATCCCGGCCGGGTTGGTACCACCGCACTGAGCGAAACGTCGGTCGAAACGGCTATGTAAATAGTTCGTGTTTTCCGTCCAGTTCAGTGTAGCCGGCACGATCAAAGGGGGAAGCACTGACATGGCACCTAGTTCACCCGGTGTTATGGGCTGACATCACGGACGTTGTAGGTGATGTAGCAAACCGTGTCAGTTTCCATAAAAAAAAAAAAAAAAAGGTATGTCTGTCAGTCAGCCTTTATGCGTCTACTGCTGGACACACGCCTCTCTAATCTTTCTTCAGTCCTCCTCGGCTTTTAGTGGTACGGAACCACTGCTTTCTGCCGACGTACTTGATTTAGCGGTACGGAATCACTGATTGCCTTCGAAGTACTTGATGTCGCCGTCCCACCTGGCGGGTGGTCTTAACACCCGTTTTTCTGTCCACGGCCGCCATTGTAGGAGCCGTTTACTCCAATAGGTATGTAAGACCTTTGAAAATAATACGTAATAATATAAGATAATTTTTCTTTTGTCGATATTTGCCCGCTTTCACTACCTCCGGTTATGCCTCGTCCAACAGTTATTTGTCAGTTAAAGCGACATTTCTCATATACTTGAAATGATTTAACCGTTAGAGATATTTTAGCAGAAGGTAGTGAAATAGGGCTTTTATTAATTATCTCCACTTTAATATGAGCTTCTGACATTAACGTAGGTACTCATAATACCGTGGGGTAATACATACCTAACCTGGAAATACATACATTATAAGCTTTATACCGACAACCGAGTGTAATCAGTGCAATCGGTTTAGCGCTTCAAGAACTAAGATAGATAATTAACTTACAGCACAACTCCGACCACCACGATTAGCAAACCAAACCAGGATCAGATAACTGTGCACTGGGTAACCACATGCCTACTACATGCCTTGGAAGGGCCGTGGCAAGGTGACAGGTATGCCTATCCCTAGTCGTCTTTTACGACATGCACGGGGAGAGATGCAGTGAGACCATAAGTAGGTAAGATGTAGGTACTATTCCAGCTAGAACAATGTCATTATCATGTAACTCTGAAACTGCACAAGGGTTCTTCAAACAAGAAAGAGAAGAACAAAACAAAAATGAAATTAATGAATGATGTTTAATATAAGGGATTTCACGGTGTCTGGGCACAAAGCTCCCTTCGTATAAAAGAATGGAGAAATATTCCGTTCACAAAAGAGGCTGCCCGGTAATTAAAAATATATACAGTCACCTCCCCTGCGGCGGAGGGGTGCGGGCGGGGCGGGGTGCAGGCTATTTCACTCGGGAATAATTTATTTTACTCCAAGAATAATTTATCACCGACAAAAAGTTTTTGCATCAATCTTGCCGAGCTGCTACTGTGTCCGGAATTTGTCAATTTATTGATAGAGGAATGCTCTCTACTCAATACATATGCGAGTACCTACCAACTTACAGTCTTGTGTGTCTTTATTTAAGGCCCTGTCAACCCGTATTCACCCGTACTCCTCTTTCAAGGCGCCGCTTTCGCTGGTTGGAGTAGGATGCAACATTATCAATCAAAAATTTGGTTTTTCCAAAACTACGAATCGAAACAAAAAAGTAAAAAGCTAAGGATTTAGATAGTTATATTCAACAAATAAAATATATTTTTTTCAAAGCCTTGATTTGGTCACGTTTCCTAAAATACGTTTTTATAACTAAATTCAGAGACATGTTCATGAATTCAAAAAGCTATCGATCTGCGCTGATAGATGAAGTTTTACATATTACCTATATTAAAACTGAATCTGTCAGGTAAGTAATATTGGTGGTACACTTCTTGAAATTCGAGTCGGACGCCATTCAAATGGAATTCACTAACACGGTACCTACACAGTTCGCGTTTAGGGTTCCGTACCTCAAAAGATGAAATAACGGAACCCTTATAAGACCACTCTTCTGTCTGTCTGTACGTCTGTCACGGAGTATTTTCTCCGAATCTACTGGACCAAAAAAGTTATTTTTTTTGGTACTTACTTGTATATAGAGTTTGATGACCCTATCACGGCCAGTTAGATAGATAGATAGAAATTATTTATTGCTCCAAAAAACATTTTACAGAAACAAACGATAAGTATTTTACATGAGGAGCAAGGGCGGACTTATCCCTTACAGGGATTTCTCCCAGTCAACCATTGGATGTTTGAGAGTCGTATGTTGTGAGATATAAGTAGGTAGTAGCAAAAGACTTGAGTGTGGGAATGTAAAATATAATATAAGGAAAATAACTAAGATATACTATATTATATTATACACTACATATAAGTACTTACTAGTTTATTAAACATATAATTTACTATTTATAAATTAAATTAAATTAAGAACATAGGAATTACAGTTGATATAATACATAATAACTTGTGCCAGTTTTGTAAAGTCAAAACAGTTTTTTTAATGTGATCCTTTGAAAGTGTCCGTGATGTGATGACTTTGTTTTGTCTTGATGTGATGATTTTGTTGATTGCATGTGAAGGCTCGCACACTTGTTTACCGACAGGTAACATGTTTTTAACTTTGGCTCTCCTAGTGTTTAGTTCGGTCCCTCCCTACACGTATTTATCGTACTTAGTAGACCCATTTCGTGTCCAACTCATAATTGGATCATTCGGCGTAGAATAGTCGACCTATCCTATCCTTCCAATTGCTCCATCATTCTGTTCCTACTGTAATGTTACGTTGTAAAGTCTAAGCTATGTGAGTGTGTTCGCGCCATAGATCAATAACGACTAGATGGGCTTACCAATCATTTCTGTAATTTTTTCCTCTACCAAACTGGTAAAATCTGGAACGCTCTCCTTGTATTTCCCTCCACGTACAGTGTCGGATCCTTCAAGAGGGGTGTGAATAGGCACATGTCAGGCCGGCATGGAATTCGCAACCCCCGAATGCGACCGAGTAACTTGCGAAGTTGTTTGTCAGTTCTTCTTCGTATTGAATTAGGCACTGGCGGAATTTTCGACATGTCCAAGCGTGGGTTACCTACCTTAAACAATATTATTACATATACATAATTATACAATTAACAATATACAATGTCCACGAGCGTCGTTAGACACCCTATGGGTGGGTCGGAACCAATCGTCGCAGTTTAAACATACACAAATAGATGAGCCACGAGGTGTCGTCGTCAATCAACCAATCAATTTACAGCAATGCAGTGAGTCAGCGTTAGCATGTCGAAATCAACAGCCAATGAGAGGGCAAAGACATGGACGTGCATCTTCTGCCGTGAGCTCTCCGCATCACGGAGTTAGTCTGTCTAGTCCAGCTGCCTACAAAGTGCGGGCTAAGGGCCCAGTAGGTCCGGCCCTCGACAGAGAACCCAGTCTGCAATGTAAAACTTACCTACTGTCAGACGTGCTAGATTGACGTGGATAGATGTATACACATCATTGGCGACTAATGTAAGACTCGTTTTTTTTTCTACAATTTTCATACCCGTCAACTGTCTTACACAACAAAATGTGACCCCCGCTCAGCCGAAAACACTTTGGAGACCCCTGGTTTAGTCCGTGCTCTGCGTTGCGGCGACACGAGCGGGCAGAGGCTCTATCGCTCATCTAGCAGTTGTCCTCGGATCTGTGCGGTCGCGCCTTAGTACTGTGACTATAGCATACGTTTTACGATCCACCGTATTTCTCGCGGTTAAGAAAATTACAAGGTAAGAAAATTAACGTGCTGCCGCTCTAGGTAATTGAATCTGAATTATTCTGATCAGGCTGTATGTAAATAAATAAGACTTACTGCGTTCTACATTCGTTAAAATTAAGAGAAAAAAAATATCAATATTTCATCCTTTATTATTAAAATTATTAAAATAATCATTGTACACATCAAACTTGTAAATATATTTAAATATATATAATCTTATAAAAGTGGAAATATAAGACCTATAATATGTGTATTTTTTAATTTATTATATAAAAATAAGATTTTTTATTTATGTATTTATATTTTTATGTATAGCGCGACATGTGGGATTGTTTCACTTACGATTAGTGACTAACGATGTCCATACATTCTGTGATAATTATTATTTTGAAATACAGAATTTTTTTGTTATAATTAAAACAAAATCTAATGGCCCTCCCTTTATAACTCAGCTACAGTTCAGCTTCGGTTTCTTCCACGCAGACTTTGCGATATGTGTTCGTATAACCAAAACTGGAAGTTAGATTAGTTTTGCATTCAGCTCTACGTGGAGCCGTCTGAATAAGCAAATAGTTTTTCGACGAGGGGCCTCCGTTTGTTTAGCTCGGATCAGACGAACCTTACGCAAACAGGCATAAGGGAGGGCCGCTTGCGCACTGGACAATACGGCAGTCGGGACGGCAACGTACACGGCACGACAATAGTGGAGACAAAGTCTGAAATGCCGTAAATGTCGTTATCGTCGTCGGCGAGTGCAAAAGCTGTTGCTATCCTAACTAATACCGCGTAAAATCTGTAACGATCGTCGAGCCATCTAGATAACTAGTCGCTTATAACTCGAGAACGACTGTATCAATTAATTTTACTTTTTAATTAAAGGTTTCACTGTCGTTTTCTGGCAGACATGATGATATTTTGGCGAGAAGTGAAGCCGTGTGAGCAGCTAGGTATATTTTCGTAATTTTTAGGTTTCCGTAACCGTAGGGTACGGAAGCTCGAGAAACAGGTTGTGCGATGTGCTCACAGTTTTGCGTGTCTCAAGTCACTACGTTGTGTGTGTGGCGTTTTCTGATATTTTTTATTTCGCTGCAGAATACATGTTATTATGGCGAATATGCTTATCCGGAATAAATAAATAAAAAACCCCATCAAACAATAAATTAAAAAAAAACCGGCCAAGTGTGTGTCGGACTTGCGCACCGAGGTTTCCGTACCACCACGTAGAGTTTGTAGTATAAACACATCAAGTTTGACGCTTGTATGTATGTATGTATTACCGTTCATACGATAGAGGAAAAACCAAAAAACTTTGAAAAAGAAAACACACTTCTTGTATGGGGATTTTGTTTTTTTTTTTGCGAGTCGTATATTGGGAAATCAGGTAAGATGGTAATACCTATAAACGTCAAACTTGGTGTGATTATTACAGTGCAAGCAAACTAATAATACAAAACTAATAATAATAAACACCGGCCAATTACGTGGTGGTACGGAACCCTCGGTGCGCGAGTTGCTTCATGTTGGGTTATGTCATGCTTACCGTTGCCGTGGAGATCGTCTAATGTGTAAGAGGCCACTCTCATCATGAGCGGGCAGATCAAAAGAGTCACTTACAGTACAGTGGCGGGCGGTATGCTGCTGTACTCTTACGTTCGGGTGATTAAAACTGGCTCTATCAGTGAACAAAAATCGGTAAAGCGCGAATTTTACTCACACACTGGAGGGTTCCGTAGATCCGTAGATCGTAAAAGGCGACAAAGGGATATGACTCCCTTCTTATATTACTTGGTGGTAGGGTTTAACCCGCCCGGGTTGGTACCACCGCACTGAATGAAAGGTCGGTCGAAACGGCTATGTAAATAGTTTGTGTTTTCCGTCCAGTTCAGTGTAGCTGGCACGACCGAAGGGATGCACTGACGTGGCACCAAGTTCACCCGGTGTTATGGGCTGACATCACGGATGTTGTAGGTGATGTAGCCAACCGTGTCAGTTCCAATAAAAAAAAAAAACAAAAATCCGCTATTAAACCTTTCGAAAAACCGGCCAAATGCGAGTCAAATTTGCGCACTTAGGGTTCCGTATTGCCATGTCATGCGCCAGTAACGCCATCTATGGCGTGTACTATGTAATGCTTCATATTAGTTAAAATTCATGATAAGTTAAAATGCTTCATACTGTGGGTAGATGGCGCGCATACACTTTTTAGTTTATTCTATGGGGACCGCTGTGAATTTTTTACTTTTTCATATTTTTATTATTATTTGTTGTTATATCGGCCATAATAACATATTCTGTGAAAATTTCAACGGGCTACCTATTACGGTTCAAGGGATACAGCCCTCAGACAGACGGACAAACGGACGGACAGACAGACAGACGGCGTAGGCTTAGTAATAGGGTCGGTAGGGTCCCGTACGACGGATACGGAACCCTAAAAACCATATGCGACTATCTTTTGTCTCTCAGCGATGCAAAGTACTGCGGCGCCATCTATTATTTAGTAGCGTGAATATGTACTAATTGATTCTTAGCACGTTTCTCGTATGAGGGCCTTCCGTACGGATACGGAAACCTAAAAATCCAACGTATATGTAAGACGTACGTACGAATAATGTGGGAGTGAATCAACCCGCTGCGCCGGGCGAGGTTGGCATGTAATCAGTGTTTGTGAGGCCCTGCGCTGCGTCTACTAAATGCTACATATTCATGCTCTTGACTTGAACGCTTTGCCTAGCTCGTGCGAGTAGTTAAGTCTCCCGCCGCTCACCTCTCTCTTTGACTGGGCTACGAAACCCTAGTTAGGTTTAAGTTTTACCACAGAGCATCAAATGCGCGCGCCCCTCCTAGAGGCGCCCTGAGGTCGATTTCTCTACAACGCCGTTGAAGCCTGTGGGCGTGGCCTATGACTTACATAATATGTATGTTGTGCGTGTGCATTTGTTTTGTGCGTGTGCCTAACTTGCTCCTCTTTGTGTGTAGTGTCGATACTAGCACACACACACACACATACGAAGCGCTAGCAGCACTGCGTGTAGTTTTTGGGTTTCAAATATTATCGCTTAGGGCAGGCATGGGCAACCTTTTTGGTCCAGGGGCCACATCATTGTTTCGGTGTCGAGTCGCGGGCCACATTAAGTCTACATTTCTAAAATGTGTATCCTACCTACTTGCATCGATGCCTATTTATAATAAGCAAACGTGAAAGTAAGTAGATAACACACTATTAAATATTACAATAAAATTTCCTGTCAGAAATTGCGCACATCAAGCATGCCGAGCGGTCGACTGTCGGCGTCGTCGTCGTCGTACTGGCTGGCTGACCTGCAACTGAACTGAACTGAATGAAGTGAAGCGACTGCTGCGCTCGCCGCAAAAGCGCAGCAGCCCGATTTTTTAATGAATATTTCGGCTAGTCGGGCCGGACCCAAATAATTTACAGGAAAGGATCGCGGGCCGGACAAAAAGACCTCGCGGGCCGGATGTGGCCCGCGGGCCGTAGGTGCCCATGCCTGGCTTAGGGCGTCTCTAGTAGGGGGCGCGCGCGGTAGGTATTTGATGCTCTGTGAGTTTTACCCATACTGAAGGGGTTTGGCACCTGACAGCTCTGGCTGATCCTGCGCCTCCTCCTACGCTCCTTTCGGAAACACTCGGGTTGACTCGGCTCGAAAGCGAACCTACTGAATCCGATATTCATTTGGTCGTTTATGTAATTTGTTGGCTCAGTGGTATAAGAGTGTAGGATTTTTATTTTTTCGATCTCGACCATGGGTTCGTGTCCCTTTTGTCAAAATTTGTTTTGTTTTGTTTTGTTTTTTTTAAGCAATGTTAGGGTGTTAAAATTAGGTTATGGTTATTTTTTTTTTTATAACCACCTAAGAAAGCTTTATTTTCGGAAATACAAACGTAACAAAAACGGCATGCGCCGCCTCAACATTAGGTTAGGGTTAATATAGAGAAGATGCGTCGCGTAGCCCTGGTTACTTTTTTTTAAACCACCAAAAACATCACTAATACATACCACACAACATCACTAGTACCACACATTCCTCCTTCGAGCCGAAGTTTGCCGAAAGGAGTAAAAGAGCGGTTGTAGGAGCGAGTAGCTCTTTCAGGTGGCTTACCGCACACTGAAGCCTATTACTAAGCTTACGCGTGTCTGTGTCTTACAGACGTGTCTGTCTGTCCGTGTGTCTGTATGTCCGACTGTTTTATCTTTGGAACTGTAATAGCTAGCCGTTTGAAATTTTCACATAATATGTGTTATTTATTATTGAGGATATATCAACAAATAGTAAAACATAGAAAAAAACGGCCAAGTGCGAGTCGAAGTCGCGCACCGAGTGTTCCGTATCGCAATGTCATGGTTAGCGACACTCGACATCTATGGCGTGTTTATATAATGCTTCATATTAGTTAAAATTCATGATTAGTTAAAATGCTTCATACTCCTTTCGGTAGATGGCGCGCGCGCATACACTTTTTAGTTTCTTCTATGGGACCCCCGTGAATTTTTTAGGTTTCCGTATCCCGTACGGAAGACATTACACGCCGTCTGTGTGACTGTCTTTGGAACCGTAATAGGTAGCCGGTTGAAATAACAAATAATAAAAAATAGAAAAAGTAAAAAATTTAGGGGGTTCCCATACAAGAAACGTGTTTTTTTCAATGTTTTTTTGTAGTGCGGAAACGTCGGTGCGCGTGTCCGACTCGCACTTGGCCGGGTTTTTCAGTGTTCAGTAGCATCGTTACGCTTTTCGATTTACGGTGAAAGAATCTAGCTTGGGGTTAAGGAGTCCGGCTTAGAGGGGTTATAGGACGATTAGGGGAGGATAAGAGGGTGGCTGTGGGGTAATACGGTAACGTTCAATTCTATGGCTCTTTGTCCGGAAATTGCGAGCCGGAACCGATTGCAGCAGACGCGGTAAGGCAACTAAGGTGGAACCTGGAGAAGCGGTAATGACACCGCTGCCGAACGAAGCTTAGTTTACACATATCGAGCAAGATGCCGAGTGCTGGATCAATAGAATCGTAACGTGTGAACGGAATATTTATTACTAAATGGAGTAAGATTTATTTATTATTTATTTTTAGACAGATGCTCGCCCGCTTTTTCCTGCCGCCTGCCTGCCGCGCGGTAAATTGTCTGGAAATTGAATCGGCACAAGGTGTGCCCAGTGTGCCGCCACGCATAGAGAGTAGAGAACCATACTGCTCATCTCCGGCCGGGTAATTCAGCACAGAAATTTCGGCGAGTGTGCGTTCCTTTCAAAAGGTCTACGGTCCCTTGAAGGTGTAACATTCTCAACACAATCAAAAGATACAAACATTTACATAGGTATGTCACATATTTAGATACTCGCAAACTTACTCATCGAAACCTAAGGGCACTTCCCGCTGACCTAGCTAGAATCATGAAAATTGGCGAGGTCTCACATAAAATTATGTGTACGTATAAATGAGGAGCGTCAGAACAAAAACCCTTAAATCCACTTTGGGTCGAAAATTGTTTTATATTTTTTTCTAATAGAATGGGTACCATTACATATAAATATGCTCTCAGACCGCAACAAAATGCCTTGAAACCTACCCAAAAAAAAAAAAAATTTCCTACATAGGTGTCCGCTTCTAAATACGAGTACCTTAAATCCGAAAGAAAATATTATGTCATGTACTGGTCCGCATCAAAAAACCTTAAATCTCTCTCTTAAAATCTAATAGTTTTCAGCATGGCGGCCTTAAAAGAACAAATAACCTTGATTTGTTGATGCTTACCTGTCGGTCTTTGGAAATTCTATTTTTATAAAAAATAAGTATAACGTTACCACATACGGTTAAAAAGATACGAAGTTTTTTGTTATTTCTGAAAAAAAATGCAACAGTGGATTTAAGGGTTTTTGTTCTGACGCTCCTCAAATGGTAGGTAATACATACAAGCGTCAAATTAGGTGTGATTGATTATAGTGCTAGTAAAACAACAAATAATAAAAACCGGCCAATTACGTGGCGGTACGGAACCTCGATGCGCGCGTCCGAATCGCACTTGGTCGGTTTTTTATGTTATTTGACACTTGTATAGGTACTTGGGAAATATTTAATATTTCGTCTTTTTGTATGTATACCTACAGTTTTATTTTGTACTTTGCACCTACTCGAGGACTGCTAATAAACATTATTTCTTCTGCTACTTCTACTCGGCGTTTAGTGGTCACTAGGTCGAGGACTTGAGCGAGTGCTGGATATGTGTAAAATCTCTGTAACTATTTATATGTTCCTAGGACGTTTTCAACTGAAGTTATATGAGCTATTCTCTGTAAAATACGGTTTAGTAAAACGATCATATTGTACTCGAAATTTGTGAAATATCTGGGAGCACGACAGTGCCCCTGTCAAGTTCGAACGCCGGCGATACTGACACAGTATTGTATACTGGAATCAAGTCGGCGTGCTGTCGGTTTTTTATGGGTTTATATTTGGCCTAATAAATAAAATAAAAAATAAAATCAATAAAACTAAGAGAAAGTTTACAAAATTATAAAAGCTATTTGAACTTCAGCATAATGGTGCCGACGACGAGGATGTCGCGTCGCTTGCGACAGAATACTAAAGAGCAAAGTACACAAGACAATTTGTGCGGATATTGCCAACTACGTTGAAACGTAACTACGTTACAGATATTCCTTATATATTGCAAATTCCTCCAGGCTATCCTATCTCCCGCTCGGCAGGTCAATTCACTAAACCAGTGAGGTGATGTTGGCTGGTCGGAGCATGTGCCCGGGTGCCTCTCACTGACGGGTCCGTATGACTTACATAACTGACTATAAGCGATGTTATTATGTGGCTAGTCACTAAAATACTTTTAAGAATATGTATAAAAAAATTCTAGCCGGTTGTTCTTCGTCGCAACGCTAGGGTGTGGAACTGTCTCCCGGCGAGTGTGTTTCCCGAATCCTTTAACCTGGGTGTCTAAACGTCGTATCGACGGGCTAGACAGCCTAGCAACAGTCCGCAAATCTGCTGGCATGGCGCCTCACTGAGCGTGGTTTCGCGAGGAGAGGGGTTTTTGGCTCTGTCGACTGTACCATTGGTCCCTCGACATAGCCACTCATGTTGGTTTACATAAAAAAAAGGTGTCATCGAACCGGATAGAACGAATTATTGTGACAAGTTCGAGTGCAGTCTAATTTCCGTATGAATGATGAATTTAAACAATAGGTACAATATAATACAACACAATAAAATGAAAATATAAAACTAAATATTTGATTAAAATGTATGTATGTCCGTAGCGATATTTAGAAAAATACCTATTTCTAGATTGGGTTAGTCTTTACTAAGAAGGCTTTATATTGATTGTTAATTGTCAGCTTCGGCGGCTCGGTGGTGCTAGGAGGTCGACGTCCGATCGTGAAGTAACGTACGAACGTAACTGGACGACGATTGTTCGACCGTTGAGTTTGGCCGTGGTTCGTATTTCACGTAAAACTGTAGGTCTCTTCCATTACCCTATCTACATACGTGGTAAGGTTTAATCTGTCTGTAGATATTGCCTTGGTACCATACTTAATGTCAAAATAATTATCATGAAAATCGTTTTTTTTGTGAATTTTCCATGTTCAGTAGCTATATAGCCGGCACGACGAAAGGAAAACACTGACATAGCACCCAGTTCACCGAGATGCTATGGGCTGGGTGCAGTAGGTGATGTCCCTATCCCGATGTGAAGTGACCATATTCATATTCCATAAAAAAAATTACTACTGAATCGAATTGCAACAATTTTACACTAATACGTATACGATGTACGATTTGGCTGATAGTGAATTGACCTCCCGCTTCGAGCACGGCTGAACATTCATTAAAGATCGTTTGCCTAACGTTCGTTAGTAATTACTAGTATGTTTAAGGATATCAGCAGGTAGATATTATGAGCGGTAAAGGCCTTCTAGCTTCCGAAAAGTAGCGGGTTCAATATCGGTCGACTTGTAATCTATTTTTCTCTTCAAATTTATTTTTCCCTTTCCGAGTTTGATATGAGCATTTATTACCCACTAGCTTTTGCCTGCGGTTTCGCTCGCGTGAAATTCGTATTTAAAAAGAAGAAAGTGAGCAAGCCCGCTACCGTACCTTTATTTCGACGCGCGGAACATTTCGGTTTGTATGGGAGCAACATCTTAAAAGTTTTGTATAAGCACTGAGTCAACTTTTTCCTAGTTCTATAGAATAATGTTGCTGGTACTGAAACCATTTTCCGAAGCTGCCTAATTATAAGTTAAAGGAAGGTATACAGGATGTTTCAGGCTAGGCTTGAGGAACTTCAGGAATAGAGAGTTTAGAAGAAAAAAATCCTTATCACTCAAATCGAAATTTATTTGTTTTTTTCATGCAAAAATTGAAAATTGTTATAAAAACTCGATGGACAGTGAGTCTGGGGAGATTTGGCAACAGTGCTGTCTAGGTCTAGGGAGTGCAATGACATAGTCCAATCCCCTTTTTATTTTGGTGTCATTCAAATTTAAGTGTTTGGAATTTACCTACATTCAGTTCAATTTCACTAGTTAAGCATGTAAGTTAGTAATTTTATTTGTATTGAATAAAGGCGGACTTTAACCGTCCACCAAATCTCGATGAAACTATTTTCACCAAAAAGTACTATTTAAAATGACCGAATCTGGGAAAACGTTTCAGAGGTTTTCGTCTTCAAATATGGAACCCTTTCGAACCCTGAAGTTACGAAACCCTATCCTGAAACAACCAGTACAATGTGCTCTATATATCTAAGGATCTAGATATTCTATCTAAGGTCTTTATTTAGATAGGTGCCTAAAGAAATGAAACACAAATTCAAAGGGACTATATTTTGATCGTTTCTTGTTATTCTGAACTTTCCAATGTTTGAACATTCGCAGAAGAGGATGTGTTGGCTACAATAAAAGAAAAATAAACCTGGAAGCCCGAACAAAACATTGTTATCATTATGCGCCTATTAATATTTGAAAACAAGCGATGCTGGTTCGTTTTCGACTCACCCACCATCACTGAATCCCACCCACTTATCTACGATAATCTTAGCTAAAAGTCTTTATTTTCGACACCCATATTTATCTCTCTCCGTGAAAGCTCATACCAGCAGATTTGCGGGTTGCGGTGTAACCTTTAATAATTTATTTATTCTTATTTATTAATTAATTTATTTTATTAATTTACCGTTATTTATTTATTTATTTACTTTATTTTTAAATTTAAGAAACATGCATACATACACCACGCGCTGTATCCCGACAATCTGAGTATGCAGAGTAATCGGTGTTGTGCTGCAAATAATCTGGTAAATTACACCGACCACCAAGTTTAGGACAAGCAGCGAGCAAGGCACGAAGACCCACATGCTGCACGACTCGGTGGAAGGACCGTGCCAATGTGGGAGGTGGCTAGCCTGTGGCCCTTTAGCGCGACACCTTGTCCTTATCCCTTAGAGTCGCCTTTTACGACATGCACGGGGAGAGAAGCAGTGGAGCTGTTCTTTTGAAGTACCTGCCCTACACAGAATGAGTCATATAAAAGATTCGGGAAACACACGAATATTTATGTTTTTGTTGTAATTTAAGGAAAATATTTAATTAGATTTAAGTTACTAATACTATTTTATTTTGTTTTATGTATATTTGAAATTATTTTGACTTAATTATGAAAAAGTAACTATTTCTTTCTTTCTTTAAATGTAATGAAACTAAAACAGATATGTCTGTTTTATTGACTGGTAAACATATCTGGAATAAACCACTGTCAGTAATGAGTCCGCCTTTGCGCGCTATTGTTCTTGTTGTGTATAATTTATATTCTACTTTCATAAAATATAAAAAAGTAATACTAATAACCAAAGAATTAAAAACCTACCAGCAAACATTAAAATAACCATCAAAAGGGGCGTTTTGAAATGTTCCTAGAACACTTGCGGCATTACCCCGCTGCGCTGGATGGCAAGGCTTACTACTTTAAAATATGGAGATCGTTGACAACAATATAAAAAATAATACAATTAATCACTAAAAATGCATAATAATAATATCAACCATTTATTTACACGTTCGTATATAAATTTTACATCTTTTTAACAATTAAAATCTAAAATCAATCATCTAAGATCAACCATATAATTCATTGAAATTCTAAATATATTGGTACGATCGGCGAGCTTACTGCCAAGTACCAGTAATATGCGTTCTATTCCAGCTGACGTTCGGGATGTGGGAAAGGTTCATAAATACTTTCTTTCAAGAAATAAATACGATACTAAATGGGTACCTACCCTATAATAAGAAAATTGAGTAGGGAAATATATAAACTATCCAATCTTCTTTGAATTCCAACTTTACCTGACTACCGCCGTCAATGGACTACCGCCCCAACTATTTCTCTGAACAATTCAAGGCTTAATAGGAATTTATTTTTAGGCAAGTGAAACCCATTAATGAGAAAGCTAAGGAAAGACCGAGCGAGTGAACTTGCTGGCCAAGGGTTCCGTTTGCAACTTGCGACACGAAAAAAAAAACTGTTTAAAAAAACATTAAACCGACTTCAAACCCTATTTAAGTATTAAATAATATTTTGATCTTGAGTAGAAGGCGGTACAAAAGCATAAAAGGGTCCATCTAAAAATTTTCACGTGTCAATTTGTATTGCATTCTACTCAAGATCAAAAAACTATTTAATACTTTTTAGGGGTTGAAGTCGGTTCAATGTTTTTTTAAAACAATTTTTTTTATTTCAGTCTTTTTAGTAATATCAGTTCACGGGAAGTGGGTTATTGAAAAATTCCTTAGTGTGAAAGTGTTCATCCCTTAATTTTCCACCCTTAGGGGTCGTATTCTTCCATAAAATTTATGAAAGGACTACCCCTGAGATATACCCTACTCATGAAAAAAAGAATAATTAAAATCGTTTGAGAATTGGCGGAAAATTCAAGTAACATACACACTATTACACACACAAAAAAAAAACATACAGACGAATTGAGAACCTCCTCCTTTTTGGAAGTCGGTCGGAACTCTCGGAACTAAATATACTTACTATTGCCTGTCACCAGTTGTCGGTGTCAACCACTACCGTAACTTACCCTTCCTTGCTGAACTAGGTGCCACGTCAGCCCTTCTGTTCGTCATGCTCTGAACTGGGCGGAAAAACTAACAATTATCGCAGCATTTCGACATTTTATTCAGTGCAGTGGTACAAATTCGGACGGATCAAGCGCTGCCACCTAGTATAAGGGCTGGACCTGCGGTTTTATTTGGAATCCAAATCACGGCCAGCCTCAACGGCCGGATGGTCACGCATCCAAACTTCATACACGAAACCCTAAAAGTTACACAGGAGCCTAATGAGAAATTAGATATACTAGTGCGCGCGCCACACGGTCTGCCTACAAAAGCTCACTAGCGTAACCTATATTTTCGAGGAAAATAATAGAAATACCCTCTCACGCTCTTTACTGAGAAAGGAGAAGCCAAAAGGAGAATTATATTATGTATGTTTTTGACACCGTATGTTTTTTGTAAGAAACAAAGAAATAACATCAATAATAATGTGTGAAAGCGGTAAAGCCTAAACGAACATAAGAACACATTATCAATCAATACTAATAATAAATCGGTCATGGAGTAAGTTACTCGTACTTTGTTTTATTAACCCCCGACGAAAAAAACGGAGGGGTGTTATAAGTTTGACGTGTGTGTGTGTGAGTGTGTGTGAGGGTGTGTGTGTGTGTCTGTCTGTGGCATCGTAGCTCCCAAACGGATGGACCGATTTGGATGCGGTTTTTTTTATTAGGAAGCCTGTTTAATCGGGATGGTTCTTAGCTATGTTTGTAATCAAGTAATAAAGTAATTAAGTAATAAAAAAAATAATTATCTTAAAAAGTGGACCGATTTGCATGCGGTTTTTTTTAAAAAGCTTCAAATAAAAGTTAAATTACAAATTTAAAAAACCCCCGACTCTTAAAAAGTCAAAAATAATTTCCGTTTACTTACTTAAAGGAGTCGGGGGACCGCTAAGTAAATTAAATATAAAGACTCAAAAGTTGGCGGGAATTTACTTAGCGGTCTACCGACTCCTTTAAGTAAGTAAACGGAAATTATTTTTGACTTTTTATAAGATATTGCGTTTGTAGACTCTATGTATGATACTAAAACGAAATTGACGATTTTTATAATTATTTTTTATGGAATCTGGCACGGTTGGCTACATCACCTACAACATCCGTGATGTCAGCCCATAACACCGGGTGAGCTAGGTGCCATGTCAGTGCTTCCCTTCGGTCGTGCCGGCTACACTGAACTGGACGGAAAACACAAACTATTTACATAGCCGTTTCGACCGACGTTTCATTCAGTGCGGTGGTACCAACCCGGGCGGTTTGAACCCTACCACCTAGTAAGGTAAAAATATTTTCTGTATGTATGTATGTTCCTCCATAACTCTTAAACTGATCATCCGAATTCGATGAAACTTAGTACAAGCACATTTAACTATACGCGACAGAGGATAGGCTAAATAAAATTCAGTTCCGGTTACGCTAAGATGTGGCTCTCATACAAACCGAATTGTTCCGCGCGCCGAAATAAAGGTACGGGTAGCGGGCTTACTTACTTTCTTCTTTTTAAATACGAATTTCATCCGAGCGAAGCCGTGGGCAAAACCTGGCGTACAGGTTTGGCGAACCATTGTGCCTTAAAAAAACTTAAGGTATGTGACCGACTTTTGTGTAAAACCAAGGGCTTCATGATACCACATGTCCCCTGGATCATGTGAACGGATTGGATCCGCGCATTTTTTGCCAGGATCTAGTCAGGCGTGTAAGTATTGGCAATTTCTTGGTTGCACCGTATCGTATGGCGTGTGAACACAGAGAAAGAAAGCAGCGGCCGGTTGAGGGGGGGGAGAGAGAGAGAGAGGTCGGGGTTAGACGGCAGCCGATCGCTGTTTTGTGCGGGGAACAACAGTCAGTCCGATAGCGAGAGTTGTGGGGGAAGAGGGGTTAGGGGGGGATCTTTTCCTAGATACAGAATACCCCTTTGTACTGACTTAGGCCGGTACTTAAAAATAATAGCCCCACTGCGTCTCTACCTGTGCATGTCTCAAAAGGCGACTAAGGGATAAGGACGAGATGCAGTGTTAAAAGGCGAAAGCTTGCCACCTCTCACCTTGGCACGGCCCTATCACCGAGTCATGCAGCAGGTGGGTCTTCGTGCCTTACTTGCTGCTTCATAGTTATCTAGTCCGAATACTTTGCTAAACGTGGTGGTCGATGTTGTGTTGCAATTTTCCAGAGTTCATGCATAGAATATGTAGATATAGAATACCCCTCCATAGGTATAGAATACCCCGCCCTACGTATGTTCCTCCTATGTATGTTCCTCTATAACTCTTAAACCGATCATCCGAACTCGACGACACTTAGTACATACAAGCACATTAAGCTAAACGAGACACAGGATAGGCTAATTAAAATTCAATTCTGATTACGCTAAGATGTAAGTAGCTCTCATACAAACTGAATTGTTCCGCGCGCCGAAATAAAGGAACGGTAGGGTAGGGGGCTTACTTACGTTCTTCTTTTTATTAAATCCGAATTTCACGCGAGCGAAGCCGCTGGCAAAAGCTAGTATAACAATAATATTATTATCTTGGTTAGTCAAAATGGGAGCCAGCTTCAAGCAGTACAATAACAGCTAAATTACAGTTTTCGCTTTCGTCTTACTAATTAACGTCCGACAATACTGATGAACCGCCTACAGGGCATATCAGGTTACTCTTGGAGCGATTAAATAAGTGCGGCGTCAAAATTCTACAACTTATCATGTTCGAAGAGGCACGAGCCCGCTTCAGTTGTATAAAACAATGTCTCAAACAACTAATGCATACTTTGGACTTATTTATTATTTAACACTAGCTATAGCCCCACTGCATCTCTCCCCGTGCATGTCGTAAAAGGCGACTAAGGGATAAGGACAAGATGCCGTGCATATGGGGCGACAGGATAGCCACCTCTCACCTTGGCACGGTGTTTCCACCGAGTCATGCAGCAGGTGGGCCTTCATGCCTTACTTGCTGCTTGATCGATTAAGGCTCACTTGCACCAACACGAGTTTAAAGTTAAGTAGCGAGTTATGGATTTAAACGCGGTTCACACGTACAACGGGTGCTAGTTTAACGAGTTAAACTGGTTTATACAGGGTGTCCCAGAAACCGACGATAATCCTTTAACAGGAGATAGGGCTGCTAATTACCTCTCAAAATATCTAATTTTAGGTTTAGTAAAAATGGCTTAGTTTTTGAGATATTGTCATTTTTGTAAAAATCCAAAATATTCTCCCTCAGCTCATTTTTTTAAATGCCACGAGTACAAATGTAAGATTTTCTTAAATCTAGTTTTTGTCAAATATTCCCGAAAAGTAAGGCTTTCACACGGTATAATTTATTTTTTTATGTTTAATCCTGTTTAGCTGCAAAACGACTTAAGAGCCACATGTTAAAAAAATTTCAGCCTCATCCTTTGAGTTTGGCCCTTCGCGGTGAAAAAAAAAATCACTACACTAAAGTGGCATTATGCAAAAAAAATACGCCCATCTAATGTAGTTTTTAAAATGGTACATCACTTACCGCTTTGCCCAATAATTTATGAGATATTGTTATTTAACTGCAAAAAGACCTCGGAATTTGATAACTGTTCTACCAACTACGAATTGGAATAAAATAAACACTTGAAGTAAATTGGTCTTTATTAACCTGTTAAAGTTGATGTTCAAATTGTTTACCACCTGCACAAATGCTAGCTCGACATCTTCTCACAAATGCCCGGTTGATGCGTCGAGCATGTACTCGATGCAAGTGCAGATACGTCCACCTATGCTATGTAAATAGTTTGTGTTTTCCGTCCAGTTGACTATAGTCGGCACGACCGAAGGGAAGCACTGACGTGGCACCAAGTTCACCCGGTGTTATGGGCTGACATCACGGATGTTGTAGGTGATGTAGCCAACCATGTCAGTTTACATAAAAAAAAACTTTCTGTAATTCTTTCTTTGAGCTCTATCAAGTTTTCCACCAGTTTCCCGTAAACTTTTTCTTTTAAATAGCCCCAATAATAAAGATCTAACGGATTTAAATCCGGTGATCTAGACGTCCGGTCTATCTGTGGGGATGCAAGTGGCTAGGAGGCAAGAAGACGTCCGTTGAATAGTAGAGACTTTAAACGGGCGAATTATCTTGAGTTTCTGAAACAGGAGCTTCAGAGCCTTTTAGAAGATGTACCTATTGGCCATACGGAGGTGGTTGCAAAATGATGGCTGCCCAACCCATTACGCTAGAGAAGTGCGTAATTTTTTAGACCAAGCATATCCCCACAGATGGATCGGAGGTGGACGTATCTGCACTTGCATCGAGTACTTGCCCGACGCATCAACCGGGCATTTGTGAGAAGATGTCGAGCTAGCATTTGTGCAGGTGGTAAACAATTTGAACATCAACTTTAACAGGTTAATAAAGACCAATTACTTCAAATGTTTATTTTATTCCAATTCGTAGTTGGTAGAACAGTTATCAAATTCCGAGGTCTTTTTGCAGTTAAATAACAATATCTCATAAATTATTGGGCAAAGCGGTAAGTGATGTACCATTTTAAAAACTACATTAGATGGGCGTATTTTTTTTGCATAATGCCACTTTAGTGTAGTAATTTTTTTTTTCACCGCGAAGGGCCAAACTCAAAGGATGAGGCTGAAATTTTTTTAACATGTGGCTCTTAAGTCGTTTTTCAGCTAAACAGGATTAAACATAAAAAAATAAATTATACCGTGTGAAAGCCTTACTTTTCGGAAATATTTGACAAAAACTAGATTTAAGAAAATCTTACATTTGTACTCGTGGCATTTAAAAAAATGAGCTGAGGGAGAAAATTTTGGATTTTTACAAAAATGACAATATCTCAAAAACTAAGCCATTTTTACTAAACCTAAAATTAGATATTCTGAGAGGTAATTAGCAGCCCTATCTCCTGTTAAAGGATTATCGTCGGTTTCTGGGACACCCTGTATATTAAATTTGTGTTGGTGCAAGACGAGCTTAATCTTGTTCGAGTACTTTGCTAAACGTGGTGGTCGGTGTCGTGCTGTAATTTACCAGAATACTTGCAGCACAACACCGATTACTCTGCTTAGCCCGATTGTCGGGATATGGCGTGGGGCGTATAAGCTTTAACTCGCGGCTTCGCTCGCGTTAGACTAGGTTTAATAGGAAATCCAAATTTAAAGCAAATGTGATAATAAACGATCACTTCTCTTTATAAATTTTTTTTTTTAATAAATCTAAATCTGACACTATTACAAATACAGCCTTTTGAAGTTTCAGTACAGAATGCTTGGTTTTAGATGTAGGTAGCCCATGTCTTACTAATTATACTGACATACATACATACATTTACATGCATTTCATGCGGCGGGTGGCCAAGTGGTGGTGGCATCGGCTTCTAATGCGAGAGGTCCGAGGTTCGAATCCGGTCGGCGTGTACCAATGAGTTTTTTCTAACGAAAAAATTTACGTGCATACCTACACCTGCTGCTTCATCGTTCGGAATCGGTGTAAAACTGTAGGTTCCTTCCCTTGCCCCTTACTAGGTGGTAGGCTCAAATTGTAGCCGAATGGGTTGGTACCACCGTATTGGATGTAAGATGGCCGCATAGCAGCCTCGGTTGTGTTCTCCTCTAAGTCCAGTATAGCCAGCAATCCAGGGAAGTCTCCGGTATGGCACCTACCTTCTCGGAGGTGATATTGGCTGGTCGGAGCATGTGCTCTGGCCCCTCTGACTCAGCCACCCATATCGGATTACATAAAAAAAAAATAACCCCCAAACCAAACCAACAACAACAAGTGCCTCAAGTTCCTCTGGTCGCCTGTACCAAGAAAGCGTACTTGCGATAAGATTATAAATTATAATACAGTAGCTGGAATATGAACCTAGTACTTAATTAGTTATCGAAAAAAGCGTCAGATATATTTTGTAGGCGCCGCCGCCGCCCGCCTCCGCTTCCGGCGTCGCGTCAAATACGCAGAAAAGATAAACACAATTACCTAGGCTTGCCATAATTTTTCAGACTCAATGCGGGACGCCACATTAAACTTCAAAAACATGATATAAGACTAATATAATGCACTGGCAGTTAGCCATCGCGAGATTCTATACTTTTGCCGTAGAGTTAATTTAGAGTTAATTTTCAAATTCAAAGTAGGATTTTCTAATGTTTCGAATGTGTCGTTACTCTCGTTGTGTCTTGTGTGTGTGTCGTTTACCTTGTCGATTTTGTTTGTAAACATAGCTCAGTTCAGGCCTATATATATATATATATATATATATATATATATATATATATATATATATATATATATATATATATATATATATATATATATATATATATAGTTCAGTTCCAAAATCTCCAGAAGTATTAAATATTGATCATTGAATAAATGATTTCCCTTCGCATCGTCAAGAAGTATATATATATATATATATATATATATAGTTCAGAATATATATATATATATATATATATATATATATATATATATATATATATATATATATATATATATATATATATATATATATAAATATAAATATATAGTTCAGTTCCAAAATCTCCAGAAGTATTAAATATTGATCATTGAATAAATGATTTCCCTTCGCATCGTCAAGAAGTGTATTATTTCTCAAGAACATTCACTGGAGCTGGGAGCAATATTTATGTATTATCTCATCAGCAGTAGCGAAAATACTCCGAGCGGAGCCGAGGGCAAAAGCTTGTTGTGAATGAAATTGACGTTGTAGGTAGGTATGTCCCAATGAAATATTGTTATTGTTGTGTGTTTTATAGCGAAATAAATATCTGAATCTGAATCTGGTACTAGGTAGCCCCCATCCAGGTTTTCCAGAAATGAAAAGTTAGGGTTGATGAGTAAAATGATTAACTAATGGATTTTGTTCACACTTTACTTGTACCGTGTGGGGTCGGCACTTAAAAAGAATAGCCCCACTGCATCTCTCCCCGTCGCATGTCGTAAAAGTCGACTAAGGGATAAGAAAATTCGTCAGCCTCGGTAGCTCAGTGGCGCGGTTGGTTAGTCAACTGTTATTAAGCAACGCTGAGCGCGGTCAGTGATTGGATGGGTGACCGCTCGACCGTTGGAGGCTGACCGTGGTTCGGATTCCACGTTAAACTGTAGGTCCCTTCCCTTCTTACCTTACGAGGTGGTAGGGTTTATCCCGGCCGGGTTGGTACCACCGCACTGAACGAAACGTCGGTCGAAACGGCTATGTAAATAGTTCGTGTTTTCCGTCCAGTTTAGTGTAGCCGACATGAAATGAAGGGAAGCACTGACATGGCACCTAGTTCACCCTGTGTTATGGGCTGACATCACGGATGTTGTAGGTGATGTAGCCAACCGTGTCAGGTTCCATAAAAAAAAAAAAAAACTTAAAAATATAAGTACGTACACACATACATACATACATCTGTAGCGTAATATTAAACTTTACATCTTGCAAAAATGCCGGACAATTCGGACGCAATTCCGGACGGGCCGTCCAAATGCCGGACAGTCCGCTCCAACTCCGGACGTATGGCAAGCCTACAATTACCACCTACGTGTGTCTCCGCAATAAAACATGTGCACATTGCAGCGGGAGGTCTTCTGAGTAATCTCGGCATTGAACTCTATTGATATCGGAGAATGCACCGAACTCTATACAAATGATTTTTTAGGGTTCCGTATCCGTCGTACGGGATCCTATTACTAAGCCTACCCCGTCTGTCTATCTGTCTGCCTGTCCGTATTTCTGTCCGAGGGCTGTATCTCTTGAACAGTAATAGGTAGCGCGTTCAAAATTTTCACAGAATATGTGTTATTATGGCCGATATAACAACAAATAATAAAAAATAAGAAAAAGTAAAAAATTCACGCGGCTTCCCATAGAAGAAACTAAAAAGTGTATGCGCGCCATCTACCGAAAAGAGTATGAAGCATTTTAACTAATACATAGATGGCGTGAGTGGCGCTGACCATGACATGGCGATGACCATGACCTCGGTGCGCGAGTTCGACTCGCACTTGGTCGGTTTTTTTTCTAATGGAAAAATGTATGCGCAGCGCACACACTGTTTCACCGTTCGGAACCGGTATAGACAGCCTCGATAGCTCAGTGGTGCAGAAAGTCGACTGTCGCAACGCTGGGCTTGGATGGGTGACGGCGACCGTTGGAGGCTAACCGTGGGTCGGATTCCATACGTAAAACTGTAATACTGTAGGTCCCTTCCCTTCTTACCATACTAGGTGGTAGGGTTCAACCCGCCCGGGTTGGTACCACCGCACCGAATGAAACGTCGGTCGAAACGGCTATGTTAATAGTTTGTGTTTTCCATCCACGCTGGCACGACCGAAGGGAAGCACTGACATGGCACCTAGCTCACCCGGTGTTATGGGATGACATCACTGATGTTGTAGGTGATGTTGCCAAGACAACCGTGTCAGTTACCATAAAAAAAACCTAAAACTGTAGGTTAGGTCGCCCACCCTTGCCCCTCACTATGTCGGCGTGTGTGCGTCCGCTGCTGGACGTAGCCCTCTCCACTTTTCCTCTAGTTTTTATCTGTACGGAACCGCTACTATCCGTCGACGTACTGGATGTCGTCGTCCCACCTGGCGGGTGGTCCTGCCACGCTCCGTTTTCCTATCCACGGCCGCCAGTGTAGGACAGGGTTACTCCAACGGCTGTCGTTTATTCGGCTGGCGTGCCCAGCTCAGTGCCACTTGAGCTTAGCCACCCAGTGTCCAATAACGACTACTAGTGCCTTACTAGGAGGCAGGCTCAAATTATAGCCGAATGGGTTATTACAACCGTACTGGACGAAAGCTAGCATAGTAGACGAACACAGACGTGTTCGTCTAAGTCCAGTTTACAGGGCCGATATCGGAAGTAGCGTTGCCAGACGTATCATCAAAATAAGGTATGAATACCATAATTATGGTATTCATACCTTATTTTCATGCTTTGAATTGTCTCTCTTGAGATCGTACCTAAAAACCGGCCAAGTGCGAGTCGCACTCGCGCACCGAAGTTCCCGCAACACAAAAACAATATTTAAATAAAACACGTTTCTTGTATGGGCTCTTAATTTTTCACTTTTTGAAATTTGTATAATTTTTTTGTATGTCCGCCATAATAACACATATTCTGTGAAAATTTTAACCGGCTAGCCTATTACGGTTCCAAAGATACAGCCGTCGGACGGACGGACAGACAGACGTTGTGGCTTATTAATAGGCTTCCGTACGGGGCACGGAAACCTAAAAATCTAGGCATGGGGACTCTATCGAGACGAAACCAAGGCGTGTATTGACCACAAGTACTGTCAGATCGTCCAATGTGTCACGTCCAGGTGCGCACAATACCGACCACCACGTTTCGCAAAGTACTCGAACAAGATTAAATCGATCAAGCAGCAAGAAAGGCACGAAGACCCACCTGCTGCATGACTCGGTGGAAGTACCGTGCCAAGGTGAGAGGTAGCGATCCTGTCGCCCTTTAGCACGGCATCTTGTCCTTATCCCTTCGTCGCCTTTTACGACATGCACGGGGGAGATGCAGTGGGGCTATTCTTTTTAAGTACCGAACCCACACGGTACTGTGCCACATAACATATTGTGTAAATCGTTAACTAGTTTAGTCTCTGCGAACACACATACACATACATACATACGTTGCCAATCCCATAACGCTCCTTTTGGCTTCGCCGCAGTCGGGCAAACAGAAAATGATAATTGATCGTGCAACCGCCAGGTGGGATGACGGCATCAATCAAGTAAGTCGGAAGCAAGCGCAGTAGTTCCCGTACCGCTCACATCCGGGAGGACTGGAGGAAAATTGGAGAGGTGTAACATCCAGCAGTGAAGGCTGTATGCCTGCGGCTGAATGTCTGTTAGACATTCCAATAATTGTTAATCTCCGTTAAATTATGAATTGAATAGTTTTATTTACACCTATAACAACCGAAAAATTCAAACCCATGACAACGCCATCTATCATTCGTCATCATCATTTGACACATTTGTTATCTGAAGACGACTGATCATCATGACATTTGTTATCTGAAGACGACTAATAAAAGTCGAAATATTATGTAAAATATGTGTTTTTGAAGTGAAAACTACTTTAGCGGCGCTTGGCACTTTTTTAGGTGGGTAAAAAAGGTTAAACTCGCGTCATCGCGTCATCGCGTCAGCGTCAGATTTAATTTCATTATTTAAAATGTAACCTTAAGCCATTGCATTAAGGGTTAAGTTACGAGTGGCTCGGGATCAATTGTGTTCGTCTCTCAGTGACAGTGGGAATCCGATATTCGTTTGGTCGTTGTTTTTTTTTCTTTTATTTTCTTTTTCAAGCAATGTTACGGTGTTTAAATTTCTTTAGGGTGTTTAGTTTTTTTTATAACCACCTAAGAATTATTTTCGGAAATACAAAAAGTTTTCACTTCTGCCGGCACTCCCGTAGTGCAACTGTGGCTTTTTTTTTTTTATATGTACAAAATCAGCCCCGCGCGTGCCCTCCTCTACTCGGCTCATCAAATAGAATTACATGTATAAAATTGTTTGCACATATACAGGGTGTCCCAGAAACCGACGATAATCCTTTAACAGGAGATAGGGCTGCTAATTACCTCTAAGAATATCTAATTTTAGGTTTAGTAAAAATGGCTTAGTTTTTGAGATATTGTCATTTTTGTAAAAATCCAAAATTTTCTCCCTCAGCTCATTTTTTTAAATGCCACAAGTACAAATGTAAGATTTTCTTAAATCTAGTTTTTGTCAAATATTCTTGAAAAGTAAGGCTTTCCCACGGTATAATTTATTTTTTCATGTTTAATCCTGCTTAGCTGAAAAACGACTTAAGAGCCACATGTTAAAAAATTTTCAGCCTCATCCCTTTAGTTTGGCCCTTCGCGGTGAAAAAAAAAATTACTACACTAAAGTGGCATTATGCAACAAAAATACGCCCATCTAATGTAGTTTTTAAAATGGTACATCACTTACCGATTTGCCCAACAATTTATGAGATATTGTTATTTAACTGCAAAAAGACCTCGGAATTTGATAACTGTTCTACCAACTACGAATAAGAATAAAATAAACACTTGAAGTAATTGGTCTTTATTAACCTGTTAAAGTAGATGTTCAAATTGTTTACAACCTGCACAAATGCTAGCTCGACATCTTCTCACAAATGCCCGGTTGATGCGTCGAACAAGTACTCGATGCAAGTGCAGATACGTCCACCTATGCTATGTAAATAGTTCGTGTTTTCCGTCCAGTGACTGTAGTCGGCACGACCCAAGAGAAGACCTGACGTGGCACCAAGTTCACACGGTGACGGTTCACGGGCTGACATCACGGATGTTGTAGGTGATGTAGCCAACCATGTCAGTTTACATAGAAAAACCTAAGCTACTGCCGTAATTCTTTCTTTGAGCTCTATCAAGTTTTCCACCGGTTTCCCGTAATTAAACTTTTTCTTTTAAATAGCCCCAATAATAAAAATATAACGGATTTAAATCCGGTGACCTAAACGTCCGATCCATCTGTGGGGATATGCTTGGTCTAAAAAATTACGCACTTCTCTAGCGTAATGGGCTGGGCAGCCATTATTTTGCAACCACCGTATGGCCAATGGTACATCTTCTAAAAGGCTCTGAAGCTCCTGTTGCAGAAACTCAAGATAATTTCGCCCGTTTAAAGTCTCTACAATTCAACGGACGTCTTGTGGCCTCCTAGCCACTTGCATCCCCACAGATAGACCGGACGTCTAGATCACCGGATTTAAATCCGTTAGATTTTTATTATTGGGGCTATTTAAAAGAAAAACTTTACGGGAAACCGGTGGAAAACTTGATAGAGCTCAAAGAAAGAATTACGGCAGTAGCTCAGGTTTTTTTTATGAAAACTGACATGGTTGGCTACATCACCTACAACATCCGTGATGTCAGCCCGTGAACCGTCACCGGGTGAACTTGGTGCCACGTCAGTGCTTCCCTTCGGTCGTGCCGACTACAGTCAACTGGACGGAAACACAAACTATTTACATAGCCTAGGTCGACGTATCTGCACTTGCATCGAGTACTTGCTCGACGCATCAACCGGGCATTTGTGCGAAGATGTCGAGCTAGCATTTGTGCAGGTTGTAAGCAATTTGAACATCTCCCTTAACAGGTTAATAAAGACCAATTACTTCAAGTGTTTATTTTATTCCAATTCGTAGTTGGTAGAACAGTTATCAAATTGCGACGTCTTTTTGCAGTTAAATAACAATATCTCATAAATTATTGGGCAAATCGGTAAGTGATGTCTGATGTACCATTTTAAAAACTACATTAGATGGGCGTATTTTTGTTGCATAATGCCACTTTAGTGTAGTAATTTTTTTTTTCACCGCGAAGGGCCAAACTCAAGGGATGAGGCTGAAAAAAATTTAACATGTGGCTCTTAAGTCGTTTTTCAGCTAAACAGGATTAATCATGAAAAAATAAATTATAATGTGTGAAAGCCTTACTTTTCAGGAATATTTGACTAAAACTAGATTTAAGAAAATCTTACATTTGTATTTGTGGCATTTAAAAAAATGAGCTGAGGGAGAAAAATTTGGATTTTTACAAAAATGACAATATCTCAAAAACTAAGCCATTTTTACTAAACCTAAAAGTAGATATTCTGAGAGGTAATTAGCAGCCCTATCTCCTGTTAAAGGATTATCGTCGGTTTCTGGGACACCCTGTATATGTAACTATGATATAATGATACAATAAATCTGATGATACTATAATGTACAAAATATGATGTATGTAATCTGTGACATGCTCTAACCAATCGTCACTCCTGAGAAGGTATCATACCGGAGACTTCCTTTTGGATTGCTGGCTATACTGGATCGAACATCGATGTTATCCTGCCGTTCTAAAGTTTATCGAGCAATCCAAACTTTGGTAGTAACATACAGAAGTCGTATTTTATATAGCGGAGGTAGAGATTACTAGGTTCGAAATTTACGACAGTTCTATGTACGATAAATCACGTGTACGTGTATCGAGTACCTATCGAACCTCTGGATATACGTGTACCTACGTGCATTTTTTTTATCAAAAATTCAAAAATCATTAAACCCGACGGACGACCAGAAGGAAAGCGGGCGAGACATAAATACATAAACACCCTCAACGCCGTCCCTCACACACACACACACTTTGATCCTTTGAACCCCATCGACTGTGAATCGTTGCAAAGAGCTTGAAAATGCGATTAAAAAAATATACCATGCATGATGGTTTAGAACTCATCATCATCATCAGCCCGTAACAGTCCACTGCTGGACATAGGCCTCTTCCAAGGCACGCCAACACAGGCGGTCTTTAATTCAACGTAATTGCAACTTGTAATAACGTTGTTAAGTTAGTTTAGGTTAGGTTACAAGTACAAAATAAGTTTTGTAATAATTTTCGTAATTTTTTTTTACTTAAAGACGACGAGTGAATGTATAATAATTAATAAATTTCCATTTTACAGCAGAGATCCCTTCATCAAAAGACACACAGACAAACGGAGGCGTCATACTTATTTATAACACCCCTCCTTTTGCGTCGGAGTTAAAAATGAAAAAATATGTAACAAGGAAATTTGATCGAAAATGCTGTAGTCAGGAGTTTATAGAAGAATTCGAATAAACAGGGAGCCCGAATACAACATTTGTGATGAGTTTTCCTTGTTATTTCGTTCATTATTTATAAATAATACCTAGCAGACGAAACATGCCTTACATTAGGGTGTATTTACAATTTAATATTTGTTTCGGAACTCGTTTAATTTCGGTCGAAGGAGTCTTGAGAGAGAGAGGGAGAGAGAGAGAGAGAGAGAGAGAGAAGTTATTTTATTTAACCGCTGCCGTTGCGGTGGGAACACTTTATTTCAGATTCAATAATTGCGATTCAATATTTAAACATTTCAATAAAAAAATATTTTTTAACATTCAGACGACAATGTTATTTTAGCGCAGTAATTGCACCGGCTCCATTCACCGAGAACTGATGCATTCGTGGGCTTTTGTGCATTCACTCGCTTTGTGCGAGAATTGTGTGCGAGAATGGAGTGTGTGGACTGTCTGTGAAAATGGAGGCAAGTACACAGCGGTACACACTATGACCCGTGGGAGCCAGCGCCGGAGCGAGTACGGTCGCTCTCCTCGTTGGACAGATGTGCGGCGACTGCAACTTGGGTGTTTTTATAACGACATAGCGACACGACACGATACAATCGGTAAATGTCACAATTTACGATATCAGCTTTTAATAAGTGCCCCGCGCGAGGCCACCTTAGTCAGTCAAGTTTATGCACTGCTGGACAGACGCCTCTTCAACTTTCTTCTAGTCCTCCCGGCCTTCAGCGGTACGAAACCAAGTCCCGTACAAGGCCGCGCGTACGGCCCAGTTGCTCGAATCTCCAACTTAAAGTAACCGTCGTCTTGACGGGGAACATTTTTGACGACCTTAACGAACAACTTGGCCTTGTTGTGCAACGTCAAGGTAGTCGTGATTGATATTCATATCGTACGAAAAATTGACGAAAAACCAATAGTTTTTGGAGTATTTTTACTTCCCCGCCAATATCGTGTGATAAATCTTGTAGCGCGCGCGACACGACGACGACATGACACAAATTGTGAAAACGGCCGTCGGAAATGTGCACGACAAAACGGATTGGCTGGCTTGAAACTGCAACGGGATTGCGGAAATAGCGTCTTCTCGCGATCGCTAATTCGAATTTCGAATTTCGAACGAACTGAGAGTTCTGGATCTGAATTCAATTTATAGCTGTTATTACGGTGGTTATTAAAGCACCGATGAAATCGTGCTTTGGGCGATTCAATATTACGTAAGATATTTTTTTTTTCACTCTTTTCGTTCCCGTTTCCCCGAACCTTAAGCAAAACTTTGCTGATAAAAAAAAACTCTTACTATGTAATGTAGGCAAAACTGGTACAAAACGTTTCCCCACAGACGATAAATATTCTGTGACCACAATATAGAATTTGATGTGGCTCAAAATTCAAATATGTAACACAACACGAACCTCATGTTGAATGGTTATTTTCATAGGCAAAACTGGGCTGGTATGACTTATTAAAACATTGTTTAAGGAGCGAATGTTCCCGTTGAGTACGCTACTTTATTAGGTATTGGAGAGCGTTGATTGATGGCACATTGTTACTCTAAAATAAATTGTTGCAGAAATAAATCTCAGTGTTTGAATACTAATGAAAACAGAAAAATAATAAACACTTGCTCTGCTTTCGTACCACAACAAATGCGGCGTCGTCGCGACGAGGCCAAATCAAGCGGCGGGTGGCCGAGTGGTTTGGGCATCGGCTTCTCATGTGAGAGGTCCGCGGTTCGAATCCGGTCGGCGTGTGCCAATGAGTTTTTTTCTGACGAAAAAATTTACGTGCATACCTACACCTGCAGCTTCACCGTTCGGAGCCGGTGTAAAACTGTAGGTCCCTTCCCTTGCCCCTTTCTAGGTGGTAGGCTCAAATTGTAACCGACTGGGTTGGTACCACCGTATTGGATGTAAGATGGCCGCATAGCAGCCTCGGTTGTGTTCTCCTCTTAGTCCAGTATAGCCAGCAATCCAGGGAAGTCGCCGGTATGGCACCTACCTTCTCGGAGGTGATATTGGCTGGTCGGAGCATGCGCTTTAGCCCCTCCGACTCAGCCACCCATACCGGATTACATAAAAAAAAATACAAACCTACAAGCAAAAATATGTAGTACATACAGGCCGGGAGGACTGGAGGAAAATTGGAGAGGCGTATGTCCAGCAGTGTACGCATACACGCTGACTGACTGAGTGACATGCATATATGTGTCAGCCAGCTCTGCTTCCCAGCGGGGTAGGCAGAGACAATCGCCGACTTGACCTGTCTAACGACGCCAATCATGCACATTCGGCCGTATGCGGGGGTTACGAATGTCATGCCGGCCTCGTACACACACACCGCACGCCGTATCCCGACAATCGGGGTAAGCAGAGTAATCGGTGTTGTGCTTCAATTACCTACTCTGGTAAATTACAGCACAGCCCACCTGCTGCATGACTAGGTGGAAAGACCGCGCCAAGGTGAGAGGTGGCTAGCCTGTCGCCCTTATGCGCGGCATCTTGTCCTTATCCCTTAGTCGCCTTTTTCGACATGTACGGGGAGAGATGCAGTGAAAGTAGTCTTATTAAGTACCGACCCCACACAGTACCGGCCTCATAGCTGCATATTCACGTCCCTCTTGAAGGACCCGAGACTGTACCTGGTGAGAAATTGGTCACTTAAACGTTTATTCTAAGGCTCCGTGACATAAATATTGTTCACACACAGAGGGTTCCGTAGCCATTTTCGTCTTGCACGCATAGCGAGCGTGCGTCCACAACAATGATTATAATGAATGCTCTAGCTAGGTATACAAAAAATTCAAAATTGTTTTCACGAAGTAAGGATAAAATGTTCTATATAATTTGTTTTTACTTTATTTGTACTTTACCTTCTGGAGTAATCACCCCGGATAGCGCATGTGACAGACGGACGGAAAAAAAAACCGGCTAAGCGAGAGTCGAATTCGCGCACCGAGGGTTCCGTATCGCCATGTCATGGTCAGCGCCACTCACGCCATCTATGGCGTGTTTTATTAAATACTTCATATTAGTTAAAATTCATGATTCGTTAAAACGCTTCTTACTCTTTTTGGTACTTGAGGCGCATACACTGTTTAATTTATTATATGGGGACCCCGTGAATTTTTTACTTTTTCTTATTTTTATTATTTGTTGTTATATCACCCATAATAACACACATTCTGTGCAAATTTCAGCTGGCTACCTATTACGGTTCAAGAGATACATACAGTCCTCGGACAGAAGGACGGACAGACAGACAGACGGCGTAGGCTTAGTAATGGGGATACGGTACGATGGATACGGAACCCTAAAAATGACCGAAATTATTTAAGGCCCTACCAGCATCGGAACCCTAAAAATGTTAATTGGCTTCTGGAAAATTTGGGCAGATACTTTCCTTTTCGCGGAGCGTCGTTCCAGCCAACGATGTCGTTACAACAACTACGTGCTTACATATTTTTATATAATCCCTTTAGAAAATTGCAAAGTCGAAAAAGTAAATCCGGCAGTTTGGCTGGATTGGATTTGGAGATTTTCCTTGATAGAGTTATTTTACGTCTAGTTTTAAAAATTTACCTAACTAGATAGAAATACGTGGGCTGTTCCGAAAATTGTTAGCCACAGAATAAATAATTTTTTTTTTCCTGAAACTATTTTGATTTGACGGCTAATTTAAATACAAATCTTCTTGATGAAAATTATTGGCCACCTATGTGTAGTTCTTTTTTTGAAAATTTTTAACGGTTATCCGTCACTCATATTTTATTTGCAACAATGGACGTCTCGCGAGAAGCTTTTCGTGTTATGATTTTCTATGCTTATAAACTAGGGTTAACCTTCAAGGAATCTCACGAAAATTTGCAAGCTGCTTTTGGGGAGTCTGCTCCTGCGTTAGCAACAGTTACTTATTGGTTTCGTGAATTTAAACGTGGTCGAGAGAACCTAAACGGGTCATCGTTTAGGTTCTCTCGACCAGACCCGGCCGACCACCAACTGCAGTCACTCATGAAAACGTCATCAGGGTACAGTGGCTATTGCGGGAGAATAGACACATTACACATCGGGAGATTCAGGCTGAACTGGAGATTGGTATTGCGAAGTTTGTCTGCCTCAAGCTTTCGGGGAGTTGAATAGCGAGCGGAGCGGCGTCCGTGGCATTCTTTTTAACCAAGATAACGCGCCCGCTCACACACCGGTAGAAACATGGACTATTTGACAACTTCGGGGGTACAAAGGTTATCCCATCCTCCGTACAGCCCAGATTTAGCTCCATGCGATTTTTTTTATTTCCCACGGTAAAAAAATGCTTCGCGGGCGAAAATTCAACACTGCAGACGAGGCCGTCGAAGAATTTCGGCGGTTATTTTTCGATCTCCCGCAAAATACGTATTTTAAATGTTTTGAAACCTGGTTCACCCGAATGCATAAGTGCATAGGGATTGGAGGGAAATATTTTGAAAAGCTGTAAATATTTTTTTTTTCATATTCTAACTATTTTTCATTTCACTAACAATTTTCGGAACAGCCTATGTATATGCATGATATTATAATATAATATACGTATTTGCAAAATGAGTTGGATCTTTATAAAATGATTTTTTTTTATGGAAACTGACACGGTTGGCTACATCACCTACAACGTCCGTGATGTCAGCCAATAACACCGGGTGAACTATTTGCCATGTCAGTGCTTTCCCCTTTGATCGTGCCGGCTACATTGAACTGGTCGGAAAACACAAACTATTTACATAGCCGTTTCGACCGACGTTTCATTCAGTGCGGTCGTACCAACCCGGGCGAGTTAAACCCTACCACCAAGTAAGATTAGGAGAAAATGATGATCCAATTCGAGTTTCCTATATTGGCAACACTGTAAAATTATAGCAAGAGTGCAAGAAATATTTTCTGAAGATGACCAAAATGGTATTGTTGAGCAAAATACTCATCCGATTTTAAAAATTCTTTCACCAATATTTAGAATGGACCTTCAGGATACGCTACATACGCTGTGCGAGCGAAGTCGCGGGCTGAAGCTAGTAAGTGAAAGCTCGGTGTTCTGCGGTAAACGAATGTGCGTGCGTTCACATTTTTTTATGTAAACCACAGAACCAAGTCGACAGAGCCAAAATCACCTCTCCGCGCGATACCACGCTGAGTTAGGTGCCACGCCAGTAGATTTGCGGTGACATTCAATTGTCACCATGAATACCTACTTTCAAACGATCGCATTACAAGCCATCTCATGCTATGAATGCGCTAATGCTCTTCACTCGCATATTTGCGGACACGAGACGTTATGACGAGACGGAAGTTAACTTTCTCCATACAAAATTGTCTTTCGGCATTTATGCTTTCTAGCCGCCTAAACCTTATCCGATTTTTACAATATTTTTTTCTTGTCTTAAGGACAATCCAATCTACGTTCCTGTCATTTATTTGCTTAGATAAAATATACCTACAACACCGGAGCTAAAAATTGTATGATGTCATGAAGTTCATTAAGCTTTATTGAGTCATCCATCACTCACATCACATCACTTTAGATATTCAAAAAATAAAAAAAGTTTTAAAAAACATAAAACCGACTTCCTAAAAAAAGTAAAACTAAAAAACTATTTAAAATAAAAATATAAAAACCGCCTTCAAAAATATATGAAATAAAAACCTAAAAAAAAAACGAACCCTAGAGTGGAAGGCGGTGCTAAAAAGGCTACACAAATCACAAAGGATATTATCATCCGCTCATGTTTTCTTTCATGCATCATTTTTGCTTGCTTTAGCACCGCCTTCAACTCTAGGGTTCGTTTTTTTTTAGGTTTTTATTTCATATATTTTTGAAGGCGGTTTTTATATTTTTATTTTAAATAGTTTTTTAGTTTTACTTTTTTTAGGAAGTCGGTTTTATGTTTTTTTAAACTTTTTTTTTATTTCACAGTTTTTTTTAGTAATTTTTTGCTATTAATGTACTCGGCGGAATCGCTCGGCCTTCGGCCTCGCGATTCCGCCTCGCTTTCCAATCCGATCTTGACCCAATTAAAATAGGACCACGTCAGCTTCGATAGCTCAGTGGTGCAGACAGTCAACTGTCGCTATTGAATTTTAAGCAACGCTGGGTGCGGTCAGTACTTAGATGGGTGACCGCTGACCGTTGGAGGCTGACCGAGGTTCGGATTCCTCGTAAAACTGTAAGTCCCTTCCCTCGTAATCTTACTTGGTGGTAGGGTTTAACCTTCCCGGGTTGGTACCACCGCACTGAATTAAACGTCGGTCGAAACGGCTATGTAAATAGTTTGTTTTCCGACCAGTTCAGTGTAGTCAGCACGATCAAAGGGGGAAGCACTGACATGGCACTGGTGTTATGGGCTGACATCACGGACGTTGTAGGTGATGTTGCAGAAATTAGTAGAATGGACAGACATAAACGTGTTACGGAAGCCTACTTTTATTATAAAATAACCGTCGGAGGACCTTGGTTGAAAATTGTAAAATTTAGTAGAACGGATAGACATGCATATGTTACGGAACCCTACATTCATTTTGCAGAACTTAGTAGAATGGACAGACATAAACGTGTTACGGAACCCTACTTAACAGTTGCACTCCGGGAGTGCCGGCAGATCCCGTGCCACTCTAACTTAACCCTTAACGCAATGACTTAAGGTTTCATTTTAAAAATGACGCTGACGCGATGTCGCGAGTTATACATTTTTACCCACCTAAAAAAGTGCCAAGAGCCGCTAAAGAAGTTTTCACTTCAAAAACCTCAGGGTTATCCCCTTTCAAATAAAAAAAAAAAGAATTTTCAAAATCGGCCCACAAAACATACCGTCGAATTGAGAATCTTTTAGGTCTAAAGTAAATTTCTCGTGAAGACAAATGCAACGAGCCCAAACACGATGGGTTTATCATGTGTAGTTTAGGAGTTCCTATGGCCACCTTCTGTCTCCATCATCAAACCAGCTCGATGGTACTCGGTACAGTAGGTACTGGCCAGGTACCATAATAAATTAAGCGCCGGTCGGAAAAGATAAAAAATTTCAAATTTAGAATATTCATGAAACAAGGGTCCGAATATGTATCACTAGTATATCGATTCATGTATTTCAACAGGACAGAGAAAATTTCAAAATATTAGGTATTTAATACTTTTTAGTTTTTTTTTTTGTTTTTTGGAAATCGGTTTAATATTTCTTAAAACAGTTTTTATTTCATTCTTTTTAGTAATATTACATAAATAAAAAGAATAATCGAAATCGAATAATCGAAATCGATTGAAGTGGTACAGAATTATTCGCCATATGTGTCAGACTGCAAATTGCTGAATAAGTCCACATCACAAATGTTTTGCTGAAGGTAACCACACACCATACTAATTTATCAAACTGAAAATTGCCGAAAACGACCACATCACAAGTTTTGCTGAAGGTAACCGTATTATGCTGATTTTTCGAAAACCACTGAACCAATTTCGATAAAATTGAAATGGGACCACCTCGGAAGTATGACCTAACTAACAAAAAAAGAATTTTCTAAATCGGCCCTCAATTGACGGAGAAATCGTGTTACAAACATACAAAAAAAAATAAAATAAATAAAAAAAAAAAAAACATACAGACGAATTGAGAACCTCCTCCTTTTTTGGAAGTCGGTTAAAAAGACAGGAACGTAGATTCAACTGTCATTATTACAACAAAAAATAATTGTAAAAATCGGATAAGGTTTAGGGGGGGGGGGAGGGGGGGGGGGGGGGTGGAGGTAAAAACATAAATGCCGAAAGACGATATTGTAAGGAGAGAGTTAACTTCCGTCTCGTCTTAAGTTGAGTGAGCCATAAAAGCCATAAGCCATAGAGCTCGGCCGTTGAAGCTTGAAAAAGGGGTCAAGCTTGCATTAATTCATAATAAAGTTTTTACTTGCTCTTTCGCTAGTGTATCCTTATATGATTTAGATTTTCAGATATGTTACAGAAAATTTCAGTGCATTTTTTTAAATCAGTTTTTTAAGTACCTACTCCTTTTCAATGGCAGAATATTAGAGGAAGATTTTTTTTGTTTCAAAATGTTGGCGAAAAGGAATTAAATTTAAACGATAGTAATAAAATAGTTTTTTTTATACACTATACACTACAATACAACGCACGATGCGTTATTGATTATGATTTATGACTCAAGTCTAAAAGTCATGTTTTTCTTATCGCAATTTTTTTAACAACATCGATATAAATATTAGCAACATTTTGAAACAAAAATCTTTCTTTAATATTTATTCCTATATATTTCTTCTTATTTCTTCTTATCTTCTTTATAAATATTCTTCCGTTTAGAAGGAGCATTTGAAAAACTGATTAAAAAAATGCACTGAAAATTTCTGTAAGATCTCTATAAAAATCTAATTCATATAAGGATACACTAGAAAACGAGAAAGAGAAAATATTTTTATGAATTTATGAAAGCTCAAAGCCTGGATCTACTGGGCTAATAGAAATTAGCTTATAAGCTCCTTTAGACGATGACATCTTTTTCAGGAGTGACGTATCAGATCGGTGGTATCTAGTATCAGTGGCACCTGGTACTATTTTACGGCAGTACTATTTTTTTATTTTACTCTGGCGGAGGGTGGCCGAGTGGTTTGGGCATCGGCTTCTAATGCGAGAAGAGGTCCGCGGTTCGAATCCCGTCGGCGTGTACCAATGAGTTTTTTTCTGACTGATGATTCTGACACCTGATGCTTCACCGTTCGGAACCGGTGTAAAACTGTAGGTCCCTTCACTTGCCCCTTACTAGGTGGTAGGCTCAAAAAGTAGCCGACTGGGTTGGTACCGCCGTACTGGATGTAAGATGGCATAGTAGCCTCGGTTGTGTTCTCCTCTAGTCCAGTATAGCCAGCAATCCATGGAAGTCTCCGGTACCTACCTTCTCGGAGGTGATATTGGCTGGTCGGAGCATGCGCTTTAGCCCCTCCAACTCAGCCACCCATACCGGATTACATAAAAAAAATATTAGACCAGTGGTTTTAGACGAATAAACACTAACTGACAATAAAAGGTTTTGCGTTGCATGGGCCAGCGTGTGAAGCATAGAGTAGTATTAAGTGTGAAGGGGGCATTAATCGTGTGCAATGAAGTGTCTCTATTCTACTCTAGCACTGATTGTCACAAGAATAATCATCGCGAGCTTTCCAGACAATTTCGCGGAATTGGCAGTTGAAGTGGACCGCTATCTTGGGGACGCGGAGATGGACGCGGAAACGACCCTGGAGGTAAGTGCGTACTTACCATTATTTCCCTAAATATAAGGTAGGGGAGGAAGCTGCGAGGCCTAGCCGGGAGGCGAAACCTAGAACGATAAAAAAAGGTATGGACGCCGGACTGTCAAATGCTTGTATGAGAACTAGCGTCGCCGAGTTGCGGGGAGCGGAGTGTACTCACCTATGATAAGATATTCCACTATTGTGCACACTAAACTTGGCTGTAGTGTTTTACACGTAAACACAGAGCATGGGGGAATTTTAAACAGGTTTTTGCGAACGTGGCCGATGACAGACTGACGGGCCAGCGCGCGATCGTCCAATGAAACAAGTATGCTTTTACTTATATCGTGTTACGCTGGCGAGGATAGGCTTCGGGGTCCATACCTTTTTTATCGTTCTAGGGCGAAACATCCTCCCACGAGATCCAACCACAGATCGGAAATATATTTACTAGCAGGGCATCAACAACTCTGGAACGCTCTCCCTGTATTTCCCCCCCAAGTACAGTCTCGGAGTCCTTCAAGATTTGAGATTCAGATTCAGATTCAAGAGGGGCGTGAATAGGCACCTGTCAGGCCGGCATGGCATTTGCAACCCCGGCATAGATCCGAACGTCCATGGGCGTCGTTAGACACCTTTAGGGTGTCTTGGCGCCACATGTCGCGCTTTCAATAAAAAAAATAAATTAAAAAAAACGGCCCTCGGTATAGAAACACCGGGTGTAACCTTCTCCCTCCCCCACTCCCTCTCCCTTCCCATGCCTTATAGCAGATCTAGTAATTGTTATTCTAATCCGCGCATCTGTATGGGTAGCATCGCACTGATAATGGAGAGGTCGGTCGAAGCGATGTAAATACTTGGTGAGTGGACACTCACCAGTTCAGTGTAGCTCTTATCCCTTATCCCTCCTCCTCCTGTTCGCCTTCGCCAAGCCCGCCATACTCTCGCGGAACACCCCTTTGTAGTGGACAGATGAGTACTTCGAACGGCACGATTCTCTAAATCGTTCTTGTTCCGCACTGCAAAGGTGTGGAAAGGGCTTCCGGGGAATATCTTTCCCCACTCCTACAATCCACGAATCTTCAAATCGCGGGTAAATAGCCTTTCCCCAGCGACATTAGTCCACCTCCAAGCCGGACTGGCTCCTCGGGGGTGATATTGGCTGCGCCTGAGGCTTCGACCTCGGACACAGCCAGCTAGTTCGGAAACAATAAAAAAAAAAGCCAGCACGACTAAAGGGAAGCACTAATTGGCACTGTACCAAGGTGTTGTGGGCTGACGGCACGGATGTAGTAATTTAGGTCAGATCCCATAAAACAGATGAACATATTTTGGTCTGGATTCCGCACGTAGTCTGTATTTCTAGCAAGGGAGGGCGGCCGAGCGGTGCGGTGCTGGTGGTGGTGAGTGCGCGGCATTCGTCGGGGGGGGGGGGGGGGGGGGGGGGGAGGGAGGGAGGGAGGGGGAGTCGGACCAAGACGACGATGAAAAATAACAATTTCGAAGTAACAGAGCATTTGCGGACGGTGGTAACAAAGCGGTCTTATTGGCTTAATTCGCTCTAGTGTTAGGATTTAGGGCTTGAATTTCAGGTGTTTAAAACAAAAGGCTGTTGCCGAATCCCGTTCGAAGTTTCGAATATTTTGGCACGGATACAGGCAGGGAAGGGTATACGTATTTATTATCTATCTATCCGAAGTTTTCCGGTGTGTGAAATCATTTCGGATTTATGGTTCAACAGAACATAAGAGCAATCCTACATAATTTTTACAACTGAATAACACATCATCAATACTAATAATAAATCTGTAGGGGATGGTCATGTAAGTTACTTTGTTTTATGAGATACCTTCTGAGTTTGTAGACTCTATGTATGATAATAAAACTAAATTGACGTTTTTTAGAAATATTTTCTGTATGTATGTACGTTCCTCCATAACTCTTAAACCGATCATTCGAATTCTATGAATGTTAGTACACGCACATCTAATACATGACATGACACAGGATAGGCTAAATAAAATGAAGTTCCGTTTACGCTAAGATGTGGCTCTCATATACTTAAACCGAATTGGTCCGCGCGTCTTTTGTTTACCTGAAAATGGGTCAGAACCTTCCGAGATCTTTCTTACTTGCTTCTTTTTAATTACGAATTTCACGCGAGCGAAGCCGCGGGCAAAAGATAGTATTTAATAAAACTAATTAGAATTAAATTAACCTAATTGTATTGTATTGTTTACTGATCATTCATATGGAAGTTAGATTGCACTCGAACTTGTCACAATTTGTTATATCCGGTTCGATTACACCCACGTAAAAGAACCGATGAGATTAATATTTATTTTTTCATACATATTATTACAAGTATTTTAGTGACTAGCCACTTAATAAGATGGCTTACAGTCTATACTCTATCCGATAGAGTCTAGCTAGATAGATTCTATCGGAATGAAGACATATTAAAATATACTAAAACTAATTTAGGTGTAATGAATGAATGCACAATATTGTATAATTCTCAATGGTTCACGGTCCACACACCAGACAATTTTAAGTAGACAGATAATACTTACATTTATGCAGCTAAAAGCGGTTCTGTATTTCCAGTGAGTATTTCAAATTGAGTATGTAGTGGATAGGTTGGTCAGTTTGTGTTCGTTCGTCCTCGAAATTCAGCCAAAGGCCATAAAATAATAGGTACACTTTATTGTTTTGTTCTTTGGTATTGTTGATTTAAAGTGGGATATTTTTAGGGTTTCGTATCAGTACGGGACCCTATTACTAAACCTACGCCGTCTGTCCGTTCGTCTGTCTGTCCTCACAGAATATGACTTATTATGGGTATGGTATTTTTTTTTAATACTAAGTGCCACATGTGGCGCCGAGCCGCCCATAAGGTGTCTAACGACGCCCGCGGACATTCGGCCGTACGCGGGGGTTGCGAATGCCATGCCGGCCTGACAGGTGTCTTTCACGCCTCTCTTGAATAACCCGAGACTATACTTGGTGGGAAATATGTCGGCAGGGAGAGCGTTCCAGAGTTTACCGGTTCTGTGGAGGAAAGATCTGCAGAACTGATTTGTAGATATGCATCTCTGGCAAGTTCAGCGTATAGGGATGCATTCCCTGCCCAGTGCGCGTTGTGCGGAGGTGGAAAGTGGACGGCGGGATCGCGTTAAACAGCTCCTCCGAGCATTCCCCATGGAATAAGCGCCGACATCACCATATATCACAAACGGATGGACCGATTTGGATGTGTTTTTTTTATTAGAAAGCTCCTTGAACCTGGAGGTTTTTAGCTATGTTTGAGGAAGATCAGGTCAGCCGACTCAAATATCATCACTACTTTTCCTAATTGGTGAAGGGATATCTGCTGTAAAATGAAAATTTGTTACGCTTTCACTCGTCGCATTTAAGTAACTAATTTATGTACTTGTAACCTAACCTGACAAAAATTATTAAAAGATTAAATTTTCTTACAAAACTTGAAATAAACATTATATTACAAATAAAAAAAAGCGACACATCAACTACCCAAAGTTTAATTTTTTTTCTATTAGCGGGGGCCCGCTAATTAAAAAAAAATACGCTCGGTCCCCCGACGCCTTTAATGAACTAAGTTGAAATTATTTATTACTTTTAAGGGTTGTTGATGTGTCGGTTTTTTTTATTTGTAATGATTTTCTTTGTAAACGACTAATAAAAATATTATGTCTCAAAATGCTTGAAATAAAAGTTTGAACGCATCAATACACGTCACGCCGGTTTCCCAGTTGGGTAGGCAGAGACAAGTGATCCGCACGCGCCACGATCCTGACACGACTCTGCTGCCTCTTCCACTTTCATATTGTTGTTCGTACATCCTCACTCAAATTCAAATTTACTTATTACATGAAATGACAACTCCTAGTACCGCGCCCCTTATTTAAAATTTAAATTTTAAAATGTTTACGTAAAAGGACAAGTCGATGTAACCGCAAATGACTATGTTCTCGGCTCTAGGTCGGTTGGAGACAGAAACTGGGGATTGTGGGACGAGGGACGACACGGGGCGCCGCGCCGCGCTCCGCCCCGCGGCCGCCGCTCTGACAACGGTCGCTTCCACAGAGAAGATAGGTGGAGAGGAGTTTGTCTAAGCAAACTGGGTTCGTCGCCATCAACTGGGGGTAAATCATAGAATATTGCATCCGCGCGTGGTCGCGACGCGACTCAGCAGTGCAGGTAGAGTTGAATGCTGTGTGATTGGTAATGTGTCTCCCCCGCTACTCGCGGCACACTTGTCAGTTGTCACTGGAAAATAGAGGTTGACTGGAAGAAATCACTTGCAGTGATAAGCCCATCTGCGCAATGGTGTAACGTGTGGGGCCGGTAATTTAAAAGAATAGCCCCGCTGCATCTCTCCCCGTGTATGTCGTAAAAGGCGACTAAGGGATAGGACTCCCTTATTATATTACTAGGTGGTAGGGTTTAACCCGCCCGGGTTGGTACCACCGCACTGAATGAAACTTCGGTCGAGACGGCTATGTACATAGTTTGTGTTTTCCGTCCAGTTCAGTGTAGCCGGCACGACCGAAGGGAAGCACTGACGTGGCTCCAAGTTTACCCGGTGTTATGGGCTGACATCACGAATGTTGTAGGTGATGTAGACAATCGTGTGAGTTCCCATAAAAAAAAATGGTGAACTCCTGTATTTTTAGGGCACAGTACCTCAAAAGAGGCAAAAACGGAACACTTTACTTTTTACCCTCTCTTGTTTTGTCTGTCTGTCTGTCTGTCAGTTTGTCGCAGGTTATTTCTCCGAATCTACTGGACGAAAAAAGTTGAAATTTTGTACGTAATGTACAGTTTGATTTGATTATCCAATCACGGACGTATAGTGTAAATGTACAAATTTAGATTTTGACGGTCAATTTTGGGGAACAAATTATAGAGTGAAAAAAAAAATGTAGGTATTCTATTTTTTTCTAGAGCTAGCTAAAACTCCTGTCTACTTATCTTCTCCGTGGCTTCCCCGCTGCAACTATTGCAACGGTCGCCCTGTGCACTGCGCCGTGAACGAAGCGATCCACACGCGCACCTGTTACCTACCCACCCACCGCCACCACCGCTCTAAGCGTTTGCGAACTGAAATCACTTCTATTCCCTTACAATTAAGATAGCTTGTTGCCCACTCATGATCGCTAACGAATATTTTAAAGTATGAATGAGAATGAATGAAGGCAAGCAATTTTAAGTTTCTCGGCCGGTGTTACTCATTTCAGTACAGTATTGTAACACTACAGTAGGTACTTTTGCCGTTTGTCCTGCCGCGTCACCCACGCGGCACACCTGAGTAATTACCTCTATCAATTCATTTCATTTAATTCAAGCGGCGGGCGGTGGTCGGCGCGGTCTTGGCTTGAACTCTCGGTCTCAGGGTCCGAGGTATGAATCCGGTTGACATTAACTAAAGAGTTTCTTCTGACGAAAAAAAATACGGTTTATCGTCTTTCTTAACGCAGCTCGGCCTTCGGCCTCGTCCTTAGTTACTTATTGTCTTGGAGAAGTTTTATTATTTAACTTAACCACAAAGGTTCGGATTTCTCATTTTGAAATACGAATTTCTCGCGAGCAAAGCCGCGGGCTAAAGCCATAGAATACTTATAATTTCTAAAGCTATATGTTAATAAATATTTTCAGCGCATAACTAGTTAACTATTTTCTTTTTGGGATTTAGTATCACAAATGATCGTACGGAGAATTAGCCTCGAATTCCGAGGGGCAACGCAGCCAGTGTGCTGGGTATCGCTGCCGGGGCGACGGACGGTCGAATTAGAGGAAATTTTTGTACTGTAACTTTAAATTTCTGTTTTTTAGGGTTCCGTATTCGGTACGGGACCCTATTACTAAGCCTACGCCGTCTGTCTATCTGTCTGTCTGTCTGTCCGTCCGTCCGTCTGTCTGTCCGAGGGCTGTATCTCTTGAAAAGTAATAGGTAGCTCGTTGAAATTTTCACAGAACATATTATGTTAGGCCGATATAACAACAAATAATAAAATCTTTTTTGAATCATCCATCACTTTAGATATTAAAAAAATAAAAAGACAGGAACGTAGATTCGACTGTCCTTATTACAACAAAAAAATAATTGTAAAACCCGGATAAGGCTTAGGGGGGTAAAAAACATAAATGCCGGTAGACGATTTTGTATGGAGAAAGTAACTTTCGTCTCGTCTTAAACGCAGAGAGAAAATATTATTATTTTTTACTGGGGCAGTAAAGAGCGACCGCGCGAGCACTGCGCCCACTCGCAAGACGTATGCGTATGCGTGGAAGAAGGGAATGCCTGCGGAACCCTCTGTGTGTGAACAGCACTTTTTATTTCTTACATTAAATTGCCTACATATAACTAGAAAAAAACATAGCGCAACTCTGATACATTTGATTAAATCCTGGCCGGACCCGCCTGGCATGAATCATCAAAAGACGACCCCAATAAACAAGGGTGAGGTATCCAAAAACAATAGAGGGCGATATTCCGACCTTCCCCTCCCCTCCATTCCCACCCCCTCCCCTGCATCTAGGGTCGCCACCTGTCCGGGAATGACCCGGATGCACGCTTCGCCCGGCTGTCCGGATAACTTAAAAAAATCTGTCAAGTGCGAGTTTTACTCGCGGCACGGAGGTTTCCGTATCTATCCGCTAATCCGCTATCAATAACAGCTCAAGTTGCCTAGAGAGAAGAGAAATCGGAGAGAAGCCTCAATGAGGTCGATGGCAATTTGACGGTGGGAAAATGACAGCACCACAATGAGGCCGTTGGCAATTGAGCGGATAATATCCGCCTATCTTATGTCTTTCAACAATGCAATGTATAAAAGCCTGTGGCGACATCTATTATTCAGTAGCGTGACTAATCGATTTTTCGAACGTTTGTTGTATGGGAGCCCCCCTTAATTTCTAACATTTTCTTTTTTTATTATATGTTGTTAATATCTGCCATAGTAACACATATTCTGTGAAAATTTCAACGGGCTACCTATTACGGTTCAAGAGATACAGCCCTCGGACAGACGGACTGACGGACAGACAGACAGACGGCGGAGGCTCAGTAATAGGCTTCCGTGCGGGATACGGAAACCTAAAAATGCCCGGAAAAACGAATGGGTCGTCTAGTATAAAGCCAGTAAGTCATAAATATGTTTAATGCAACCCTCAACATTCCATACAAATCAGCACAACACAAGATAATCCTTTTACCTACAAGTTGGTGTCTAACGATGCCCATGGACATTCTGAGATGCACGGACATTGCGAATGCCATGCCGACCTGACAGGAGCTGTTTCACGACATTTTTGAAAAACCCCAGGCTGTACTTGGAAGGAAATAGATACCGTTTTATGGTCTAATTAAGCTTTTTAAACAAGTGCGAGTCGGACTCGCGCACCGAGGTTTCCGCACCACAAAAAAAAAAACATTGAAAAAAAAACACGTTTCTTGAATAGGAACCCCCTTAATTTTTGACTTTTTCTATTTTTTATTATTAGTTGTTATATCAGCCATAATAACATATATTCAGTGAAAATTTCAACGGGCTACCTATTACGGTTCAAGAGATATAGCCCTCGGACAGACAGACAGACGGACGGACGGACAGACAGACGGCGTAGGCTTAGTAATAGGCTTCCGTACGGGATACGGAAACCTAAAAACGGATACATATAAATGTTTTTATTGTAAGCTTAAATCTCCGGGAATGATCTAACGAAAAGGTGGGAACCCTACTTTACATCCCTTACCGCCCCGCCCCGCCGCCGCCGCCCCGCCTGCCACGAGAGGCACAAGTCTAGGGCAAAACTCTTTGTGTATGGTAATGGATTTTTTTTTACTTCGATGAAAGTCAGCGCGGTGCGTAAAGGCGTACGGGAGAGGAAAAAGTTGCAAACAAAATTATCAAAATGTTTGGTTGACAAATATAATTTTGTTTTTTGTTTTACGAGTGAAGAACTGGAGCAAGGGCCGTTTGAGCCAACATAGACTTAACTATTAAGTGCACTTATGCTCATCTTAAATTGGTATATTTTCCGTTGAGTTCGTCTTGAATTAGGTATTAGCACAATTAAAATTATTGTCCCCTAGTACGTATTGTGCTTTGTTTGTTTTATTGTAAGACTTGGCAAAATCTGGATATGTGTTAGGAATTAGTTTTATGTACTAGATATACGACTTACATACCACACTAAGCGAATTAAGCAGAGTAATCGGTGTTGTAGGTCCTATCGGTAGGCGCCATACCGGACACTTCTCGTTGGATTGCTGGCTATACTGGACTAGAGGAGAACACAACCGAGGCTTCTTACATCCAGTACGGTGGTACCAACCCAGTCGGCTACAATTTGAGCCTACCACCTTGTAAGGGGCAAGGGAAGGGCCTTACAGTTTTACACCGGCTCCGAACTGTGAATCAGCAGGTGTAGGTATGCACGTAAATTTTCTCTATGGTATTTCTCTGGTAATCCTTCCCGCACGAGAAGCCGACGCCAAATCATCTATATTAGTATTATTCTAAACACACTTTCAATGTAGCGCCTCTTGATTGATAAATAAACGTTTTAATTAAATTGTTTATTTTAATTTATTCACTTCAAAACGTTGAAGAACCCGCTAAGAATACTGCGAGACCTACCTGCTTCTTGAAGCGCAGGAGTCGTAGGTCGTTGTCGCGTGCGGCGTTGCGCAGGAGTTGCACTTCGTTCTGCATCTGGTTCACAATGATGGTGTTGCGCTCCAGCCTCCGGTGGTCCTCCTCCATCTGCATCGTCAGAGCCATGGCGCGAGCGAACACGTTCTGCACCTGCACACATTCACATAAACCAACGTATAACTAATGGTGGCACTTCACTTGGCTTAGCGTATTCGTGTATTTGCCTTATTTGCTCGAAAACGGCCAAGTGTAGAGGCCATATTCGATTCTATTTGGTCTGTTTGTGCAAAAAAGCAAATAACGCAAATAGCGAATACTCTTTTCCGCCAGCTTGTCGGTTTTTGGTCACGCTTCAAAGGACTCAAATAGACCAAATATTCCCGCAGGCTGTCCACACTTGGTTTGTTCAGTTGCGTGATTCTTTGGTTGCGCGCGCGTCACTGAGCTGTGTAGGTAGACGTGTTTCAGTTTCATCATACATAATGGACTGGACAAACGAAACCGTTCTGCGATTTTTAGAATTGTATCACACTCATCCATGTATGCATGACTTTTAGTAATTTTGTACTTGTGCAGACATAGCATGTAGTATTGCGCATTTAGATAATAATACAGAGCTGCGGCTGTCAACTTGTCCATCTTGGGAGCGTAGCAAGGCAAATAAGGCAAACATGCAAGTTATTCGCTATTTGATTCCATGTGTGGATGCCTGATTTGTGTATGTTTGTTGGCGCTAAAATGTTGACCAACAGCGATAACTCATACGAATACGCTAAACCAAGCGAAGTGCCACCATCAAGAGAAGAAGACACGACGGACACGACCAGCCGGAAGTGGACACCGTCAGCGCCTTCTGTCTCTCCGCCGAGATCCGGAACGCACCTGAACCTTCGTCTACGGAAACTACCCGCACTGGCCACAGCTACAATCTTCGTCAACGACGGAGGGCGATTTGACAGTTCTCTGCCAACCGTCGCACAAGGCAGAGTGCTCATGACATACGCTTGGCCTGAAACGTCGAGCCACATAGCTCGGAGTGGAGTAAGTAAACGGGAATAATTTTTTACTTTTTAAGGGTGGGGGGTTTTTTACATGTGTAATTTAACTTTTATTTCAAACTTAAAAAAACGCATGCGTATACGCAACGCGGTCCACATTTTAAGATAATATTTTTTTTGATTACTTAATTACTTGATTACTTGATTGCAAACATTGATTACAATGAACCAACCCGTTTAAACCAGCTTTCTAATAAAAAAAAACGCATCCAAATCGGTCTATCCGTTTGGGAGCTACGATGCCACAGACAGACACACCCTTACACACATACACACACACACGTTAAGCTTATAACACCCCTTTTTTGCGGCGGGGGTTAAAAATCTGCGCTTATGTCGTTGAATAAGTTATCAGCACACAAAAAAAAAAAAAAAGAGAAGAATTTATTTTGCCTATAATTGGAACAGGCAAGCGGGATGTCTAATATTGCGTTACTGCTTACTCCTCGTCGCAAGTCTCGGCACAAGTAGAGCAATGTGACCCAAAAGTTTAGGACAATCAATAAATCCACTGCTTATTTTTAGTAGTAGAATATAATGTCGCCTGTGCGTTTCCCGACTTCTGTATATTAGTATAGCTAGAGGAAGGAGCTTAGGACAAGATAGCTCTTAAGCAGCTAGTAAGGTAACCATTATGGAGAGAATACTCGGGAGAAGAACCGCGCCAAGTTGACTAATCTGTCGCCCTTTAGCACGGCATCTTATCATTTTCCTTGGTAGCTTTTTTTACGACGCGAGTGCGGGGAGTGATGCTGTGGTACTATCTATTATTTTGTACCAAGCAATCGGTATTCTGCAATTTGAAATTTGCAAGGGCAGCGTTGCTATGGGTACGAGCTGGACAGCGAGAATTTATGATAAGATTGTAATTTTTTTTTTGTTATTGATTTTTTATTTTTATTTTAATTTTTTACTTGCCTACATGGACCCAAATTTGTTTTTTTTTTCACAATAAACTAAAATAAGTAATAATGTATTCATTAAAACTACTTGAATATGTATGCACGAAACTGTACCTACGTGTACCTACCACAGTTTAACTTGTAAATAAATATTTCACCCAATTCAGCCGCTGCAGACTGGCGCGACAGTGCCTAATTGTTTTTTTTTTATACTTTTGGTAACAATGCACACTCACAATGGTTAAGTCAACTTAGACTACAGATTCAATAAATAGTTGGTTTTGACATAGTTCAAATTAGTCATGCATGACGCATGATTTAGGTTCGACGAAAATGGTTGGTGTGACAGAATTTGGAGACAGCGCCTGTATTAATTTTCATCGAAATGAATTAGGTTGAATAAAATGAAGGGGATTTGCTTCGAGCAGTAGGAGGAGGCCGGAAGCACACATAAGTAGATAATTATTGTTCATTCCATCATACATACCTTGCTTTTCTTAGCGAAGGCTTGTTGGTTCTTAAGCTCGGCACTAACGTTGACTTCAGCCATCAGCTGGTTCACATCATGTCGTAAGTAGATAATTGTTCGTTCTATCATACATACCTCGCTTTCCTTAGCGTAAGCTTGGTGGTTCTTAAGCTCGGCACTAACGTTGACTTCAGCCATCAGCTGGTTCACATCATTTCATAAGTAGATAATTGTTCATTCCATCATACATACCTCCCTTTCCTTAGCGTAAGCTTGTTGGTTCTTAAGCTCGGCACTAACGTTGACTTCACCGATCAGCTGGTTCACATCATGTCGTAAGTAGATAATTGTTTGTTCCATCATACATACCTCGCTTTCCTTAGCGTAAGCTTCTTGATTCTTAAGCTCGGCACTAACGTTGACTTCAGCCATCAGCTGGTTCACATCATGTCGTAAGGCCTCGTACGCAGTTTTGGCCGCTCGCCTGGCGTGCTCCTCTTTGCGGTGGTCTGCTTGGCGATGCCGCCTCACCTCCTCCCTGCGCATAAATATGAATCGCTTGAATATTCAAATATGGCGCAGGAGCCTTGGCGTCATTTAATAAAATAAGCAGAGAATTTTCTGCGGGCCAATGCAAATTGCCCATACGAGTGTTAAGACGAGACGGAAGTTAACTTTCTCCATACAAAATCGTCTATCGGCATTTATGTTTTCGAGCCCCCTAAACCTTATCCGATTTTTACAATTGTTTTTCTTGTCTTAAGGAAAGTCCAATCTACGTACCTACCTGTCTTAGTCGTTTTATAGATGAAATATCACCGATAGATGATCACCGAAGGAAATTTTTTTTATTTCGACCGTAAAAAAATTAATTTTTAATTTTTGTATGTCATGAAGTTCATTAAAAGCTTTATTGAGTCATCACATCACTTTAGATATAAAAAAAAATAAAAAAGACACGAACGTAGATTCGACTGTTCTTATTACAACAAAAAAATAAAAAATCTGATAAGGTTTAGGGGGGTAAAAAACATAAGCCCCGAAAGACGATTTTGTATGGAGAAAGTTAACTTCTGTCTCGTCTTAACACAGCCTGGAAAAGTGTTTACATAAATGCCGGAGGTTACCATTTGAACGATATCTTGATTCAATGGGTCCTACAGTGTCTGGATTATATATCAGTGGTTCTGTACCACTAAAGGCCGGGAGGATTGGAGGAAAATTTGAGAGGCGCGTGTCCAGCAGTTGACGCATACACGCTGACTATGAGATTCCAAAGGGTAAATGCAAGAATAAATATAAACAGGCTGTTATGTGCGAACATAGTTCGCTCACGAGGGTTCCGTAGCCTTTCCATTCTTGAAGATTTAATGAGAGAGTGCGCTACGGGTGCTCTGGCGCTGCGAACTACTTACGAAGGTAAACTACCGCACAACCTATAAAGCAGCAAGTATGGCACAGAGACCTACTTACTGCTTGACTCGATGGAAGGGCCGTATTAATATGTGAGAGGTTGTAAAATACTCATAAAATTGGATATGTCTATTTAAATAGTCGCCGTGGAGTTGTATAGATTTGTTTGGAACGGGCTACCGGAAGCGGATATGCGAGGGCGAGAGGGCTCGGGCACGCACTGTGACTTCGCTCTCACTGGCCACCCCTCCCGTGCGGACGTTATAGTTGCTGGGGGAGTAGCACAGCGTGACGGAAAGACGGTTACTGTGCTGGTACGGATCACCAATCACCATAGACGTATTTGCATATGTAGCACCTGTCATCATACTAGAAGTCGCACTCATCAACCTCAATATCATACTAGAAGTCACACTCTTCAACCTCAGTATCATAGTAGAAGTCCCACTCATCAACCTCACTATCATAGTTGAAATCACACTCATCAACCTTACTATCATACGAGTAGTAGAAGCCGCACTTTTCAACCTCCCCACTGTCGTAGTAGAATTCGCACTCATCAACCTCACTATCATAGTAGAAGCCGCACTTTTCAACCTCCCTCACTGGCATAGTAGAATTTGCACTCATCAACCTCACTATCATACTAGAAGTCGCACTCATCAACCTCACTATCATAGTAGAAGCCGCACTTTTCAACCTCCCCACTGTCGTAGTAGAATTCGCACTCAACAACCTCACTATCATAGTAGAAGCCGCACTTTTCAACCTCCCTCACTGGCATAGTAGAATTTGCACTCATCAACCTCACTATCATACTAGAAGTCGCACTCATCAACCTCACTATCATAGTAGAAGCCGCACTTTTCAACCTCCCCACTGTCGTAGTAGAATTCGCAGTCATCAACCTCACTATCATACTAGAAGTCGCACTCATCAACCTCACTATCATAGTAGAAGCCGCACTTTTCAACCTCCCCACTGTCATAGTAGAATTCGCACTCATCAGCCTCACTATCATAGCAGAATTCGCACTCATCAACCTAACTATCATAGTAGAATTCGCACTCATCAACCTCACTATCATAGTAGAAGTCGCACTCATCAACCTCATCTCTCCATAGGTTTGCTCAGCAAATCGCCGGTGCGGAGGCTTCAGCGTCTGATCGCCAAAGTAAGCAAGGTCGGGGGCGCGCCCATTGATATTATAACCCGGTTATAATATCAATGGGCGCGCCGAAACTTTGAATGTGTAGGTCTGACCCTAAAGCACTTGAAATGATTCTCAAGGTAAGATCTGGAATGACTTTGAGTTTACATTAAATTAATAGTACCTATATATTAATAGTACGAGTATATAGTAATTAATTATGGGAATTGTAGGGGTGAGACAGGTTATGAAATAATTTACAATATTCACCACCATCGAGTGGGAAGTCTAATGATAGTTCCAATCCATAGAAAACAGTCATAATATAAAAAAAATATTTGGTAATTTTTTTCAAAGAAAAAAATTTTAAACTGTGAATGTTGCTTCACTCAACAAGGGTCACCAGATGGTTTAGTTGAAAAAAAAAACAGACATTTTTCATCAAAGGGCCTTTGATTTTTCAGGTAAAAATGTTTCATAAAAATTAAAGACGACGCTTAAAGATGACCTTTACTTTTGAAAATATAATAGTAGATACATACATACACACATAGCGTCACGCCTGTTTCCCGGTAGGGTAGGCAGAGACAACGGTTCTCCACGTGCCACGATCCTGAGTCCTGACACACAGTAATAATTAAAAGGGTTGCATTGATCGAACTGATTGCAAAATCGAAGAACTCGCTAAGATTAGTATTAAAACGTTCTGAACGGGCATAAGAACCTTGAAGTCTAGGTACAACCGTGACGTTTAATATGGCAACCTGGACCCACCCACCCCATCTATTTTTAAACTATTATTTTGTAATTTGTCTTCGCAGCGCGAACTTACAAAATGGTCTGTGACTCAGAGGCTCCAGTTAAATATTATTTACCTAAATGGATTATTTTTTAAAAGATAAAATTATAGAAATATATAGGGTACAGGGTATACAGGGTATATTAATAAACTATCTTTTTCCCGCGGCTTCGCTAGTGTCAAATTCGTATTTAAAAAGAAGAAAGTAAGTAAGCCCGCTACCGTACCTTTAGTTCGGCGCGCGGAACAATTCGGTTTGTACGAGTATGACAGCCACATCTTAGCGTAACCGGAACTAAATTGTATTAACCCCCGACGCCTATATTAGCCTATCCTGTGTCCCTTATAGTAAAATGTTCTTATACTAAGTTTCATCGAATTCGGATGATCGGTTTAAGAGTTATGGAGGAACATACATACACACATAAGAAAAGATTTGTAAAAATGGTCAATTTCGTATTAGTATCATACATAGAGTCTACAAACGCAGTATCTCATAAAACAAAGTAACTTAGGTACTCCATGGCCATCCCTTACAGATTTATTATTATTATATATATATTGATGTATAGAAGATAAATAAATTATTTAATTTACACTCAAAAGAATGCAAATTAAAATAAAATAAATTTTATTAATTATAGATACCTAAATACATACACACCAGTGGCGTGGCGTGAAAATTTGACTGAGGGAAGCCGGAGGCCAGAGTCAAGATAATATGAAATTTAATAAATAAAAAAAAAAATTCGAAACACATAGTTACTTATAACTACACACACACTGCGCCTTCACAACAAAACAATAATCATTAGCGCGTTAAATAAAACGGACTTAAACACCCAGCGATTTCTTCCAGTTTGGTATTGCCTTGACCATTATTATTATAATGCGGTAACACGGATGACGGATGACGCTGCAGTATGTACAGTCAGCGCGTACGTTCGTGGCCTCCGGCAGGAAAGCGAGAACGGAATGTATAGTGTTGTGAATCAATCTCTGAAAGTCACGACATTTACGAAACCTCTCTTTTATTTATGGCATTAAATTATTTATCTAATAAGGTTTTATTGCGTGGTTGAAGTACGAAGACAAAACAGGGATAATCGTTTAAAGATCTAATCGGCCTCCGCCCGCAGAGGCCACGAACGTGCGCGCTAACAGTACCTACCTATGCGCTGTCGTCGTGTGTGGATAGGTGGAGGTCGGCGGCGCCGGCGGCGGCGGGGGCGCTGGAGGCCGAACGACGATTTTTTTTCTAAGCAACAAGGGATGAATACGCGTGAGGGCGGGGGCGCGGCGGAGGGTACGGGGGGAAGGCGGCGGCGCACGGCAGATGTTCCGGTGCGGCGGCATGTGGCCTCTCCATTGTTATTATTACGTTGGCACATTCTAAGCTCATCCAAAGCTGACGCCTCCACTTTCGGTCATCACCTGCCGCCCGCCGCCTGCGGCGCACCGCCGCCGCACGCGCGCCACCGCGGCACCGCGCTTTGGATTGTAGGAATAGGGGAAGAAATATCCCGTCTGCCACACCTTAGCCACAGAATACATAATAGTACTAGCGCCTTAGCTGTGCGACAGAAGAACGATTTAGGGATAAATTTGGTCTTGAATATTTATTTTTTATTTCATTTTTTTTTATAGAAAGCGCGATATGTGGCGCCGAGCCACCCATAAGATGTCTAACGACGCCCATGGACAATCGATCGTATGCGGGGGTTGCGAATCCCATACCGGCCTGACGTTGCCTATTCACGCCTCTCTTGAAGGACCCGACTTGGGGGGAAATATATTAAAACATAATTACAATAATATGATTAAAATCTTAATGAAAAAAAAAACAAACTAATAACATAATTAAAATAATAAAAAGCACTTCCATAGGGACTGCGTGAACGCAGTCTCAAGGACCGAAGCAGCGCTTCTCGCTGAATGGCAAAGCTCTACCTACAACATCCGACATAACGGATAACATCCGAAATAACGGATGTTGTAGGTGATTTAGACTATTTTTTTAAAACAAAAACACTGAGATTGGTTTCTGGAACATTTTAGGTATTTTGAAGCAATGTGTACGTATCTATCGTATTTTCTACTCTGCCCAAGCTTGCTACATTTTTTTTATAGTAATCGCGATATGTGGCGCCTACTAACCCATAAGTTGTCTAACGACGCCAACGGCCTCAGCGGCCATGTCAGCCTCGATAGCTCAGTGGTTCAGACAGTCAACTGTCGCTATTGAATGTTAAGCAACGCTGGGTGCGGTCAGTTCTTAGATGGGTGACCGCGTGATTCCTCGTAAAACTGTATAGGTCCCTTCCCTCCTAATCTTACTTGGTGGTAGGGTTTAACCCGCCCGGGTTGGTACCATCGCACTGAATGAAACGTCGGTCTAAACGGCTATGTAAATAGTTGGTGTTTTCCGACCAGTTCAGTGTAGCCAGCACGATCAAAGGGGGAAGCACTGACATGGCACCTAGTTCACCCGGTGTTATGGGCTGACATCACGGACGTTGTAGGTGATGTAGCCAACGGTGTCAGGTTCCATAAAAAAAAAACGTACATTCGGTCGCATGAGGGAGTTGCGAATGCCATGCCGGTCTGAGTTTGTACTTTGGGGGAAATTCTGTTCGGTTCTGTAGAGGAAGGATCTGCAGAATCGATTGGTTGGTACATGTTACTGATTCACAATCGTTTACAGTCGGATTTTATTTAGAATAGTCTTATAGGTCTATCTATTCTAAGGATTCACAAATATGTACACAGACGCTTTTTTTATGTAATCCGGTATGGGTGGCTGAATTGGAGGGGCCAAAGCGCATGCTCCGACCAGCCAATATAACCTCCGAGAAGGTAGGTGCCATACCGGAGACTTCCCTGGATTGCTGGCTATACTGGATTAGAGGAGAACATAACCGAGGCTGCTATGCGGATATCTTACATCCAGTACGGTGGTACCAACCTAGAAGCTACGCCGTGACCTACATTCGCAGAAGCGACGACGGCACCGCCTATACGAATATTTTCAAATTCCGAAAATAACAATATTTAATTATCTGCCAGGCTAGCGGGAACAAAGGGAGAAATATTATCCGGGCCACAGGACGTCACTCGGAATTCCGGTGTCTAAATGAAAATGCATACGATCCTTGGCGAGAGGGCGGGCGCCCGCGTGTTTGAAATTTTGAAAATGGACACCGAAATTTACGAGCGGCACTCATTCACTAGGCTTGGACGGAGCACGCACCACGGCAGATGGATACATAAAAAAACCGGCCAAGTGCGAGTCGAACTCGCGCACCGAGGGTTCCTTATCGCCATGTCATGGTTAGCGCCACTCACGCCATCTAGATGGCGTGTTATTAAATGTTTCATATTAGTTAAATGTCATGATTAGTTAAAAGGCTTCATAATCTATTCGGTAGATGGAGCGCGCGCATACACCTTTTGGTTTCTTATATGGGAACCCCCGTGAATTTTTTACCTTTTCTTATTTTTATTATTTGTTGTTATATCGGCCATAATAACGCATATTCTGTGAAAATTTCAATGGGCTACCTATTACACGGTTCAAGAGATACAGCCCTCGGTAGACAGACGGATGGATGGACAGACAGACAGACGGCGTAGGCTTAGTAATAGGGTCCCGTACCGGATACGGAACCCTAAAAAGGGGCTCATTGTGACGAAGGAACTGTCAAAAAAATAATTTAAATTGAGTTAGGCAACGCACTGGCTTTTGCCGAAAACATCGGCAAATTGCTATTGGATGTGTGTGCGGTGACGTGGGCGCCAAGGCTTTCTTCAGACGCCGCGTAAGCCTGGAAATTCAAAGATGAAACACGATAAGCCTACTGGGGACCATGGCAGCATCGGCTGAATTGGAGAATTTATTTTGATTTATGTTTGTCATTGTATTTCTATTATAAACGAGCTTCGCCGCGGCTTCGAACTCAGAGCTGCGCGAGTTTTTAAGGGTCGGGGGTTTTTTTTTAATTTTTAATTTAACTTTTATTTCAAACTTAAAAAAAAAAAACTGCATGCAAATCGGTCTACTTTTTGAGATAAATATTTTTTTTATTACTTGATTACTTGATTACAAACATATCTAAGAACCATCCCGATTAACCATCTTTCTAATAAAAAAAAACCGCATCCAAATCGGTTTATCCTTTGGGATGTAGATACGATGCCACAGACCGACACACCCATATACACACACGTTAAACTTATAACCCCTCTCGTTTTGCGTCGGGGGTTAAAAATTAAAAGTAAAAAATAATAATAATAAATAAATTGTATAATCGGTATGACGCTAGAACGAAAATAACTATGACGTAACAAAACGAGTGTATTTTGATCTCGATAAATGTAACTATCACAAAATCTAACAAGGTGCATTGAACGAAAATTATTGCAAAATTATGCAATATCCGCTTTCCATTGAAATATTCGGATATCAGATGTGTCAGTTTCAAGAATGTTATTAAATCTACATGCACCTGACCTGCTGCTGCATCAGCGTTCGGAACCGATGTAAATGTAGGTAAGTCCCTTCCCTTGCCCCATACTGGGTGGTAGGCTCAAATTATTGTAGCCGTCTGGGTTGGTACCACCGTGCTGGATGTAAAATGGCCGCATAGCAGCCTCGGTTGTGTTCTCCTCTAGGTAGACCAGTAAAGCCAGCAATCCAGGGAAGTCTCCGGTATGGCACCTACCTTCTCGCAGGTGATATTGGCTGGTCGGAGCATGCGCTTTGGCCCCTCCGACTCAGCCACCCATACCGGATAAAAAAAAATATATTATATAAATAGATATTTATTTTATAGATATTATTATTTTATGTAAGTATCTTTATCTACTTGATCGTATTTAAAACCAAAACGGCATTTAAACTATTTTGAAGAAAAATTGCATTCTTCTGAGCGTATTTTAAACGTTTCACGGGTAGAGTCCGACCGAAAGTGTACTTTCACTTTCGACCGAAAGTCAGTCAGTCAGTCAGTCAGCGTGTAAGCGTCCACTGCTGGACATACGCCTCTCCAATTTTCCTCCAGTCCTCCCGGCCTTCAGCGATACGGAACCACTGATTTCCGCCGGCGTACTTGATGTCGTCGTCCCACCTGGCGGGTGGTCTTCCCACACTCCGTTTTCCTGTCCACGGCCGCCAGTGTAGGACACGGTTACTCCAACGGTCATCGTCTCTTCGGCTAACGTGCCCAGCCCACTGCCACTTGAGCTTAGCCACCCGGTGTCCAATATCGACTACTTTGGTGCGTCGGCGGATTGCCTCGTTACGCACCATATCACGTAGCGATATACCCAGCATGGCTCGCTCCATTGCTCGCTGGGCAACTTTCAACCTTTGGACAACAGCGACCGTCAGAGTCCACGTTTCACATCCGTACGTCATAACCGGGAGGACACACTGGTCATATATACGGGTCTTTAAATTCTGCGGAAGGTCAGACTTCAGGACGAATTTTAGTTTTCCGAAGGCAGCCCAACCCAGTTGAATTCGTCTCTCCACCTCCTTAAGCAGACCTTGTCTACCAAGCCGCAGAATTTGACCGAGGTATACGTACTCTTCAACCTGTTCGATCACTTCTCCGCCAATAACAAATTGTCCTCCCGTCCCGTCCCTTCGACCGAAAGCCGTAGCCGAATTTCGGCAAAATTCTACTTTCGGCAGAAAGCCGAAAGCCGAAGCCGAAAACCGTAACCGAAAGCCTTAGCTGAAAGTATGTATGGTATTTAAGTATTAAGGCAGTGTCACAGACTACTTAATAGTGTGTGCCTGCGCCGCCGGCCGCCAATCGCGTAATCGCATCGCGGCGTTCGCGTCGCGTCGCATGCGCGCGGTCGGTCGGTTTGTCTGTCTAACAACTTTCGGTTGGGCCGAAAGTGACCACTACTTTCGGCCGAAACCGGAAGTTTGCCGAATGTTGCAAATATTGGCCGAAAGGCCGAATATTCGGTCGGTCACTACTCACGGGCGCAGGCGCAGGCAGGGCGCGGGAGGCGCGGGCGGCGACGAGGCGCGGCGCCACTTAACACGTTTTTTTATAATTATATTCTCGTCCTTAATCTACAAAACGAATTTATTAATGCAGACACTACCTAACAATTAAAACATACTTACATAATATCTAAGTGTCTTCTAGTTACCTACGCGAACAAAAGTTAACGCTGGATATATATAGCAGAGCAGATCTCAAGCTGTGACAAGTGGCGCCGAACTAATTGAGTAGAGTGCCTAGTGGTACCTAATGTTGTTGTATTACTGGCAAACGAACGGCTTCAGCTTCTTGGAAATGTGGGAACTGCCTCTGAAGTGTGGAATCGACCGAGAAGTGTGCTCCACTTCACGAGAGAACTCGGGCGGCTGGAGTAGCAGCACCCGAGCCTCGGCGTACAGCGGCCCGCCTTGAGGTCTCAGTGCGGAGAATGGCCCACCCCTCTCCACTAATACAAGGGTGTATTAGGGACGTTTGATTTCAATCGTTCAAAGAGTCCAAGGCGAAACTAGCGTCTCGAAAATTAGGCATCCTCTACCGATGTCGACGATTTTTCACGCCGGTCCAACTGCTTACACTCCATAAAGCACAAGTAAGACCGGTGATGGAATATTGCAGTCCTCTTTGGGAGGGTTCCCCTGAGTACCTTCTTTCAGCCTTGGCTTCTATTCATCGACGAGCCATTCGCCTCATTGGTGACTCTGTACTCACAAAGGACCTTCAACCTCTAAAGCACAGACGTATCGTTGGGTTATTGAGCCTGTTTTATCGGTACTACTATGGCCGCTGCTCTGACGAAATTGCTTCCCTCATCCCTCCTCCTCCTGTTCGCCTTCGCCAAACCCGCCATGCTCTCGCGGAACACCCCTTTGTAGTGGACAGAAGAGATCTTCGAACTGCACGATTCTCTAAATCGTTCTTGTGCCGCACTGCAAAGGTGTGGAACGGGCTTCCAGGGAATATCTTTCCCCACTTCTACAGTCCACGGATCTTCAAATCGCGGGTTCATAGCCTTTCGTCAGCGACATTAGTCCACCTCCAAGCCGGGCTGGCACCTCCTCGGGGGTGAAATTGGCTGCGCCTGAGGCTTCGACCTCGGGCACAGCCACCTAGTTCGGTAGCAATAAAAAAAAATACAAGATGCTGAGCAGCAGCAGTAGATACCTACTGTTAGAGACAGATTCAGCTACGTGGGACTTGCAGGGAAAGGGATGCTATGATATGGCATGGCACCTAGTTAACCATCAGAAGAAGACGAAGAAATAAAGAAGATTTTTATTAGCCAAATATAAAGCACAAATTCTATTATGGTATTTTATTATTATTCTTTTATTCACACGTTTCTTTTTATATAAATTTTACATTTTTTTTTATTAAAAATTAAAACCTAAAATTACCACCGGCGGCGGCGGGGCGAGCCCAAGCTACCGATGGTCGGGTCCCAAAGAGATGAACCTCCGGGCGATGCGTGCAGTGTCGAGCAGGGCTGCCTTCTGGATCTGGCCCTTGACCCAACCACTCAGCGAGAGCCTCTCAAGGTGGTTCTTCGCTCTTCTATTATTATTATTAGTTAGGTACGTTAAGTGTAAGGTACGTCAATTCTTGTAATATGGACTGGACGAAAATTGGAGAGGCGTATGTCCAGCAGTGGACGCTGACTGGCTGACTGGCTGTATATAGGTATGCTACATATATAAATTGGTTTCTTGGAAACGGCTCTAACGATTTGGATGAATTTTATATGTATTTAGATAATGTTTTATTTTCCAAGTTTATCTAGATAGGTGTTATCATTGAGAAAATCCATTTTCATACAAAAAAAAAACACATTCTCACTCCATCTCTTAGAATATTGAGGTACCAGTTAGGCGCAGTAGGTAGCACTATCTGCTGTCATATCAACAAAGTTCTGCCGACGGCAAAATGGAAAGACGCCGACCCCTACCCCCTCTTACCCCTCCCCTCTACACACCCCCTCTTCCCCCTCCTAAATAAATAATTATAAATGACGATGACGATGACGTTTTTTCTGAGTTTGCTCCTCATTTTCATAGCACGCCTAAAGGAGTTCAATTAATTATTGATAACGTCCGTAAATAAGTATAACTTCAAAACTCGGCGAGATTCCGAAACAATTTACACAAGGCATTCTGATAAAGAGAAAGGATCTCGAATAAACCAGCATCGGGGATACACTTTGACGATAATTAACAGCGGCTCGAAGAAAGCTCGCACGAATCTGTCGAAGATCTCACAATCAATCGACATCTTCAACAGTCGGAACGTCCCGAACAGACCTGGGAACACGGGAGTCTGCGATTGAGTGGTTAGATAAATTCGGGATGGACTCAAACAGTGGGCCCTTCTTAGATCCCTTTTCAGCGTTACTTAGTGCGGTTGATTGACGCCTCTCTGAATAAATAGAGCCTTCGCGGAGGCAAGGGCGATGCTTTGTGGAGCGACCCTGGGCCGCTTGGTGCTCTTAGGGTTGTCAAATAGCAAAAGGCTAAAGAACATGAGTAACTGAATTATAAATTGAAAATGTATGCAAGGAATATGTTTTAAGAGCAAAGATGAGACAAGAAACTGGAGCAACGTGGCTTCAAGCTTCAGACTTCAGTCAGACTCATATTATGATTGATAGTTGCACAAGTAATTGATTTTGTTCACAAAACGAGTAATAAAACTAAACACCCAAAAAGCAGTGTGAAACCCCACCGAACGGTCCAGAGACACCCGCTTTCGGGTCCTGAAAAATACAGATGGCAGCCCTAGGTGCGCTGGACTTCAGCTAGGAATTGCCAAGCGTAGCGAATGGCAACACGGCACCAGTGTAGTCAAGTGGAGCGGACTCAGGCGAGTCGAGTGGAAGCGGACTGCCTTCCAACCTGTAGTTCTATTCCAAGTTCAGCACGAACAAATATCGCATTTTGTTCCACGTGACATCTGAGCATCCGTCTTGTTGGTGACCCGAAACTTACAGATGGTCTGGAGTCTCTGAGTCCCAGACGATTTTGTGGGTTCGCTTAGTCTGTTTTACAGATACTATCACGGACGCTGCTCTGTGGAACTAGCATCCCTTATTCCCTGCCCTGCCACCCGTCCTATCTCCGCATGACTTGTCGCAGAGAGACTCAGCACCCTTTTGTTGTTGACATTGAGCTTTTGAGAACCCATCGGTTCTCTAAATCGTTTCTTTGTCGCACTGCTAGAGTGTGGAACTGTCTTCTGGCGAGTGTATTTCCTGAATCCTTTAACGTGGGTGTCTTCAAGCGTCGTATTAACGGGCTAGACAGCCTAGCAACAGTCCGCAAATCTGCTGGCATGGCACCTAACTGAGCGTGGTTTCGCAAGGAGAGGTGATTTTGTCTCTGTCGACTGCACCATTGGTCTCTCGGCACAGACACCCTTTTTACCCGACTACGGCGAAGCCAAAAAAGGAAGGGTTATGAGTTTGGCGTGTATGTATGTATGTATGTATGTATGTATGTATGTATGTATGTGACTATCTATATTCCACTCTACAGCCTAAAGTACTGGGCCGATTTAAATAATTCTTGTGCTATTGGATTTGTCTTATTCACAGGAGTGTCATAGGCTATATAACAATTTTCAAAATTCAAAATGGCGGACGCACGGCCTTAAAATGTCAAATTAGTTTTTCAAAATATATTGAGTGGGGTATCAAATTAAAGATAATTAAATTACGATTCCGAAAATATATACTTTGCTATCTATTAAACTTATGTGTAGAGAGAAATAGAGCAAAATGTGTGGCGCATGTATGAATAGCGATTATTCGCGATGAAGCGTAGTCGCCCGCGCACCACGCCGCGCGCCCCCGCGGTTTCGATACGTTTCATACACCAATGACGCGCGACGACGACACGCGACGACGCGACGCGAAGAAACGACATGGTATTGTTGGTAATATACCTAAATACTTACTCACTGATCTACGGCAAATTTTATATAGATATATAATATTATTATTAGATACAGTACTATGCTAAAATAAATTGGTATGAAATGTCCATGTACCTAGTGTAAGCATAATATGTAGCGTAGGTGTACCGTGTGGGGTCGGTACTTAAAAATAATAGCCCCACTGCATCTCTCCCCGTCGCATGTCGTAAAAGTCGACTAAGGGATCGTCAGCCTCGGCAGCTTAATGGTGCGGTCAGTTATTGGATGGATGACCGCCCGACTGTTGGAGGCTGACCGTGGTTCGGATACCACGTTAAACTGTAGGTCCCTTCCCTTCTTACCTTACTAGGTGTTAGGGTTTATCCCGGCCGGGTTGGTACCACCGCACTGAGCGAAACGTCGGTCGAAACGGCTATGTAAATAGTTCGTGTTTTCCTTCCAGTTCAGTGTAGCCGGCGCGAAATGAAGGGAAGCACTGACATGGCACCCGGTGTTATGGGCTGACATCACGGATGTTGTAGGTGATATAACCAACCGTGTCAAGTTTCCATAAAAAAAAAAAAAAAGGTAGGTACATTAATTATACCTAATACCTACAATATTTTCGGATGCGAGTTACCCTTCAGCTAAGCGGGATATTTTGGAAGAGAAGAATTGCCGATTGCGGAAAAGTATTCCCAATTTTCTGGGTGCAGTTTTAGCCCTAGACTCGATTAGTTGCCGGAAACCTACGTCTTTGGAAATGGCGGTGCCCCGGAGGTTCAGGTGCTTCCAGACAGGTATGACGCTGACTTAGAAACTGGCTTGGAAAGCAAAAGGACCTTCAAATCGACCTTCGCAGATAATGCGCAGCACTGAGCCTTGCTAACGTTGAAGGCGTGGGCGTAGCATTCAGGGGGCAACATATCATTGTTATGCATACGAGAGTACGGAACAAGGGTTCTACACCAGTTACCCTTCAACTAGGCGGGATGTGGATGAGAAGAGGCGAAGACTTGTGTCTGAACTTGAGCAAACACTCGGCTCTATTTCCGAATGGGCCGTAGCAAGTTGGTCAAGTTAAATACCTTCAAGATACAAGTTTGCGCGTTGAGTGCAAAGAGAGCGGCGTTCACACCAGCTCCTTCCTACCAAGGCACGTCACTTAAATTTTGCGACCACCTCGGGGTCCTCCGAGTCGAATTTTCGCACGATCTCAACTTCCGGCGTGACATCGAGGGCAAGGCCGTATAAATCGCAGATTCGGTCCTGCTTGGGGTACTGCTCGCACCTATGGGATGGCTCAGTCAAATACCAGCTGGCGCCTCTGGACTCGATCCAGCGTCGAGCCGTGCGAATAGTAGGTGACTCCCAAATGTCCCGCGATCTAAAACCACTGCAACTCCGTAGGAATACATAACTAAATCAGAGCCTGTTGAAATACAAACAGAGAGAAATATTTTCCCCCAAGTACAGTTTCGGGTCCTTCAACCTGGGCACCTGTCAGGCCGGCATGGCATTCGTAGCCTCCGCATGCTACCGAATGTCCATGGGCATCGCTAGACACCTTATGGGTGGCTGGGCGCCACATGTCGCGCTTACTATAAAAATAATATCAGTAGCTTTGGCCTCGCCTTAGTGGCTTACCTGCTTCGAGTGAGTACATTATTCAACAATGTACAACCTGAAACCGCCCTCGGTCTTCGGCCTTGAACTGATTGGTTTACTTACTTCCCGAACCCGCTTCACCCCAGCCAGATATATTTACTTACATAGACAAAGAAAATCGTGTACTTACACAGCTCAGTCTTCGGTCTTGCTCTGACTGACTTTTCATTTTACTTCAAGACTATACATCGTTCAACTATACATAATTTGTATATATATGTAGGTACTCACTCATGCGCTATTTGCAGAAAACTTTAGTTTCAAATAGAGATGACGACAAATAAACGGACGGATAGTATGAATTGTACCGTGTGGGGCCGGTACTTATATAAAAGAATAGCCCCACTGTATCTCTCCCCGTGTATGTCGTAAAAGGCGACTAAGGGATATGACTTTCTTCTTAGGTAGGGTTTAACCCGCCCGTGTTGGTACCACCGCACCCCACTGAACGAAAGGTCGGTAGAAACGGCTATGTATTTAGTGTAGCCGGTACGACCGAAGGGAAGCACTGACGTGGCACCAAGTTCACCCGGTGTTATGGGCTGACATCACGGATGTTGTAGCCTGTAGGTGATGTGTCAGAATCCATAAAAAAAATCAATATACGAGTTACATACAACATTTAAAGTATGCAAACAGTTTTTAAAAAAGCCTAAAATAAAAAAAAAGTTATAAAAAACTAAAACCCGACTACGTAAAAGCTAATTATGAAAATCGTTTAAATAAAAAAAAATAGTTATAAAAAACTAAAACCCGGCTACGAAAAAGCAAATTATGAAAATAGTTTAACTATAACTAAAAATAACAAAATAATGTTTTCCATATAATTTATCAGATACAGCAATTCTCTTTTTATATTGATTCTACCTTAGCACTAACTCTATCAATTTTGATAAATTTATTATTTTTAACGTTCTAAATATAGAGCCGTGGTCGGGCGTTCTTCGTTCAACAAGACAAGTGAGACCGTCGTTGTGCATTATAGATTATAGCCGTTGACGTTCGGTATTTACCTATGTATCTACTTATAATAATTTTAGATTGGCTCTGACTGATCTTACAAAAAGATGCCAGTATGACACAATGGCGATGGCCGTCCTAAGTTCGGCGCTCTAATAATGCACGACGACGGCCTCACTTGTCTTGTTGAACGAAGAACGCCCGACCACGGCTCTATATTTAGAACGTTAAAAATAATAAATTTATCAAAATTGATAGAGTTAGTGCTAAGGTAGAATCAATATAAAAAGAGAATTGCTGTATCTGATAAATTATATGGAAAACATTATTTTGTTATTTTTAGTTATAGTTAAACTATTTTCATAATTTGCTTTTTCGTAGCCGGGTTTTAGTTTTTTATAACTATTTTTTTTTATTTAAACGATTTTCATAATTAGCTTTTACGTAGTCGGGTTTTAGTTTTTTATAACTTTTTTTTACAATAAAAAATGCGTATGGACGACGTGATTTTTTAATCTCCGACGCAAATGTAGGGGTGTTATAAGTTTAACGTGTGTGAGTATGTGTGTATGGGTGTGTATGTCTGTGGCATCGTAGCTCCCAAACGGATGGACCGATTTGGATGCTGTTTTTTATTAGATAGCTGGTTTAATCGGGATGGCTCTTCGCAATGTTTGTAATAAAGTATTCAAGTAATTAAGTAATCAAAAAATTTATTCTCTTGAAACGTGGACCGATTTGGATCCGGTTATTTTTAAAAAGCTTGAAATAAAAGTTAAATTACATATTTAAACACCCCTGACCCGTAAAAAGTAAAAAAATAATTTCCGTTTACTTACTTAAAGGAGTCGGACCGCAAAGTAAATAAAATATAAAAACTCAGAGCTGCGCGGGAATTTACTTAGCGGTCCCCCGACTCATTTAAGTAAGGTACAAGGAAATTATTTTTGACTTTTTCGGGTCGTTTTTTTTAGATTTGATTTTGTGAAATATTCTTATGACTTGGGTCGCGCGCCTGAGACGTGCAAATCCTCGACGAATTCGCGCCCCTGAAACGGGCTCGCAATGTCCAAAGTATTTTTATGAAACGATATGGTTGGCGACATCAACCGCCAAGCTTGCTACACCCGCTACATCAGCGATATTATTACACCCTGTTCCTGTCTGAACTAGATGCCATGTCATGCTTTTCTTTGGATTATGAAATATAGATAGAAAATACTTTATTGTTGCAAATACATTTTACAAAAACAAGCACAATATAAAATTTACATGAGGTGTAGAGACGATTTTTTTCATTATAGAAGTTTTTTTAAATGTATATTGTTGTTAGGTAAATATATCACTAATAAATAACTGATGGCTCATGATCACGAATGTATTACTTCAAATAGTATAAATATTGATCAATATTTACATCCAATTCTCTCAATGTTGGATGCAAAAAATGTATGCGGTAGGTTTACAAAAGTTAAGCTTAGCTTAGCTTAGCTTTAAGCTAAGTTTTGTAAAATATATTGCCTGCAAGACAGTCCTGCTTGCGTGCGTGCGTGTGTGTCGTGAGTTCACGCCGCGTCGTGCTTGGAATAGAACTGGCCACAAAGCGAGTGCCTGGACTGTGAGCTCCGCGGAGCGCTGAAATACTCTGAATATATTAGGTATATCACGCTATTCAGTCTCGCGCCGATCAGAGGCTATTCATTGCAAAAGACTGGCCAATTTGTACGTCTGTACGGCGTGGGAGACGATGCCATTCGAGGCAGTAAATACATGCACAGTGAAAGGAAGTTTATTAGCTCAATTACAATAATTATTGGAATTCAGACATTTCGATTTTCTGTGTTTATTACGCGATATAATATACCCGTGCAACTCTGATTATTTATATTGTATTTACTTAGCGATCCCCCGACTCCTTTAAGTAAGTAAAAGTACATAATTTTTGACTTTTTAAGGGTCCGGGGTTTTTTAAATGTGTAATTAAACTTTTATATCAAGCTTTTTTTTAAAACCGCACACAAATCGGTCCACTTTTTAGATAATACATGTTTTGATTACTTGATTACTTGATTACAAACCTAGCTAAGAACCATCCCGATTAAACAAGCTTTATATAATAAAAAAAAACCGCATCCAAATCGGTCCATCCGTTTGAGAGCTACGATGCCACAGACAGACACACCCATAAACACATACACACATACACACACACGTTAAACTTACAACACCCCACTTTTAGCGTTGAAGGTTAAACAAATTTTCTTTCTCGACTTATATAATGCATAAACGAGTAGAATGAGCGGAAAAGTAATGTTTGACGTGTCCAAGTGTAACGTATTATCTGCCGCTGATATTTTCCTGTTTAGTTCGAGGTTTAGTTTTTTTTTTTTTTTTTTTTTATTGAAACTGACACGGTTGCCTACATCACCTACAATATCCGTGATGTCAGCCCATAACACCGGGTGAACTTGTGCCACGTCAGTGCTTGCTTCCCTTCGGTCGTGCCGGCTACACTGAACTGGACGGAAAACACAAACTATTTACATAGCCGTTTCGTTCTTTCCGACTTTTCATTCAGTGCGGTGGTACCAACCCGGGCGGGTTAAACCCTACCACCTAGTAATATAAGAAGGGAGTCAAACGAGTATATACGTACGTACGTATATGATGTAAGTTATGCGTTCGAAGAATATGTGTGTAAAAACTGTTGACACAACATTACTTGAAGTTTCGACGTGAGCAAACCTGAATAATATATGGAACAGGGAACGCTCTCACGGAGAGCACTTCCCTATTCCGCCCCCGCTCTTTCCGATTCCCCCGCCCCACTTGTCGTCCCTGGAGGCTTCTTCGAGCTTACCGTACTTCACACCTGAAGATTCGGGTGCCGGGTGATGGGGGAGGGGCGGAAGGATCTGGGGGCGATGGCGGGAGGGGGTGGATTGAGTAAGTTGTTGCGCGCGAAATGTCTCAGCTCCGGAGGCGACTCCTTGACACGAAGCGCTTGAGATATTCTAAGGGCAGTGGAGTAGCGGTGGGGGAATGGCTGGCTCGAACGACTGGATCGATTATTAGATTCAGATTCCGATTCAGGTATTTATTTCGCCAGAAAGGAAGCACGATATTAACAATATTTCATTGAGACATATGCATATTCAGTATGGTTCGTCATCATTTTTTTTGTCATGTCCCTTCAGCAATTCAATCTATAAGAAAGAACCGTGTAAGAAATCTTATAGAGCTTTTTTTTATATAACTTACATACTATGTTTTAATTACGTTAAATACGCCTCAATAAAAAACATTTTCAATGTTAAAAACGAAAATAAAAGATCATAAAATGCAAAGAACAAACAATAACAAAACAAAAACAAATAACAAACAATTCAATCTTCAAGGTAGCCCTATATTATTACTTCTGTGGCTCAGGGGCCAACTCTCACACTTTAATAAATCATAATTATAATAATGAAGGTATAGCGCGGTTTTCTCAACCGTTCACTTCCTAAGGTAACCTAAGGTCAAGGTAACCTATTCAAGGTTCAATAACAAAATTTTTGTTTATATACATATAAACAAATTGAATCATCCATCAGACAGCCGATTTTTAAAATTTACAATAAGAAAGAAATTCACTTAACTTTTAAAATGGATTGTCTCAGAGAAATATTTTCAGCTGACTCTGGAACACACTTTTTTTAAAAAGCTTGAAATAAAATTTAAATTACAAATAAAAAAAACTAATTAAGTAAATAAAATATAAATAAAAAAAAAGTTTTAAAAAACATAAAACCGACTTCCTAAAAAAAGTAAAACTAAAAAACTATTTAAAATAAAAATATAAAAACCGCCTTCAAAAATATATGAAATAAAAACCTAAAAAAAAAACGAACCCTAGAGTTGAAGGCGGTGCTAAAAAGGCTACACAAATCACAAAGGATATTATCATCCACTCATGTTTTCTTTCATGCATCATTTTTGCTTGCTTTAGCACCGCCTTCAACTCTAGGGTTCGTTTTTTTTTTAGGTTTTTATTTCATATATTTTTGAAGGCGGTTTTTATATTTTTATTTTAAATAGTTTTTTAGTTTTACTTTTTTTAGGAAGTCGGTTTTATGTTTTTTAAAACTTTTTTTTTATTTCACAGTTTTTTTTAGTAATTTTTTGCTATTAATGTACTCGGCGGAATCGCTCGGCCTTCGGCCTCGCGATTCCGCCTCGCTTTCCAATCCGATCTTGACCCAATTAAAATAGGACCACGTCAGCTTCGATAGCTCAGTGGTGCAGACAGTCAACTGTCGCTATTGAATGTTAAGCAACGCTGGGTGTGGTCAGTACTTGGATGGGTGACCGCTGACCGTTGGAGGCTGACCGAGGTTCGAATTCCTCGTAAAACTGTAAGTCCCTTCCCTCCTAATCTTACTTGGTGGTAGGGTTTAACCTGCCCGGGTTGGTACCACCGCACTGAATTAAACGTCGGTCGAAACGGCTATGTAAATAGTTTGTGTTTTCACAAATCAAATCTCATCAAAGGGGGAAGCACTGACATGGCTCTTAGTTTACCCGGTGTTATGGGCTGACATCACGGACGTTGTAGGTGATGTTGCAGAACTTAGTAGAATGGACAGACATAAACGTGTAACGGAACCCTACTTTTATTATAAAATAACCGTCGGAGGACCTTGGTTGAAAATTGAGAAAATTAGTAGAACGGACAGACATACATTTGTTACGGAACCCTACTTTTATTATAAATAACCGTCGGAGGGCCTTGGTTGAAAATTGTAAAATTTTGTAGAACGGACAGACATACATTTGTTACGGAACCCTACATTCATTTTGAAATAAATGTTAAATTTTGTAGAACGGACAGACATGCATTTGTTACGGAACCCTACATTCATCTTGCAGAACTTAGTAGAATGGACAGACATAAACGTGTTACGGAACCCTACTTTTATTATAAAATAACCGTCGGAGGACCTTGGTTGAAAATTGTAAAATTTAGTAGAACGGATAGACATGCATTTGTTACGGAACCCTACATTAATTTTGAAATAAATGTTAAATTTAGTAGAAAAGACAGACATGCATTTGTTACGGAACCCTTCATTCATTTTGCAGAACTTAGTAGAATGGACAGACATAAACGTGTTACCGAACCCTACTTAACAGTTGCACTCCGGCAGTGCCGGCAGATCCCGTGCCACTCTAACTTAACCCTTAATGCAATGACTTAAGGTTTCATTTTAAAAATGACGCTGACGCGATGTCGCGAATTATACATTTTTTACCCACCTAAAAAAGTGCCAAGCGCCGCTAAAGAAGTTTTCACTTCAACAACCTCAGGGTTATCCCCTTTCAAATAAAAAAAAAAGAATTTTCAAAATCGGCCCACAATTGACGGAGTAATCGCGTAACAAACATGCAAAAAAAGAAAACATACCGTCGTTGAGAATCTCTTAGGTCTAAAGTAAATTGCTCGTGAAGACAAATGCAACGAGCCCAAACACGATGGGTTTATCATGTGTAGTTTAGGAGTTCCTATGGCCACCTTCTGTCTCCATCATCAGACCAGCTCGATGGTACTCGTACCCAAATAGTTTGAATTACGTCGCCGACGTAATACAAACTCTTTGCTCGTACCATAATAAATTAAGCGCACCTGGCCGGTCGGAAAAGATAAAAAATTTCAAATTTAGAATATTCATGAAACAAGGGTCCGAATATGTATCACTAGTATATCGATTCATGTATTTCAACAGGACAGAGAAAATTTCAAAATATTAAGTATTTAATACTTTTTAGTTCTTTTTTTTTTGTTTTTTGGAAATCGGTTTAATATTTTTTAAAACAGTTTTTATTTCATTCTTTTTAGTAATATTACATAAAAAAGAATAATCGAAATCGAATAATCGAAATCGATTGAAGTGGTACAGAATTATTCGCCATATGTGTCAGACTGCAAATTGCTGAATAAGTCCACATCACAAAAGTTTTGCTGAAGGTAACCACACACCATACTAATTTATCAAACTAAAAATTGCCGAATACGACCACATCACAAGTTTTGCTGAAGGTAACCACACACTATAGTATTATGCTGATTTTACGAAAACCACTCAACCAATTTCGATAAAATTGAAATGGGACCACCTCGGAAGTATGACCTAACTAACAAAAAAAGAATTTTCTAAATCGGCCCTCAATTGACGGAGAAATCGCGTAACAAACATACAAAAAAATAAAAAAAAAAAAAATAAAAAAAAAAATAAAAAAAAACATACAGACGAATTGAGAACCTCCTCCTTTTTTGGAAGTCGGTTAAAAACGAGCTGCGCGGGTATTTAGATAGCGGTCCTAATTATTTTAGACTTTTTAAGGATCGGGTCACCAGGATCTTTTTTAAATGTGTAATTTAACTTCTGTCTCAAGCTTTTTTAATTCCGTATGGTAAAATCGTAGACAGAAAAAAATATTTTTTATGATCGAAGGGTAAAATAGCAGGAAGAAGAAGAAGAAGAAGAGCAAGAAGAAGAGGTTATTGAATCTCTTAAATAAGTTTCATTATGTAAAAAAAATCAATCAACGTGATACGAGTATGTAAGTTGTACCTATTTATTGTGCCGAAGGCAAATCAGACAATCGTATGTTCAGACATAGATTAGATAGAGTAGAGTGCCAGATGGGCCATATGGCGCTTGTATGGGAACGGGCGCGGCGGAGGAGGAGCGGGGTGGCGGCAACATTTCTACCAATCAAATTACAGCCTGACCATGAGTGATTCGCAGCTACTCAGCTATCACGTGTCTACAGTCAAAGAGATCTCTGTCTTCTATACTAACGTAAACAAACTACTTCAAAACTCTTTGGCATAGGGTAACAAACAAAACAATTTTACCTTGTATCGACTTTTCTACTTACGTTCTGTGCTTTCATAGGAACGCTTTAATGTAAAATAAAAAAATTAAGAGCCTTTTTTAACCCCCGACGCAAGAAGAGGGGTGTTATAAGTTTAAAATGTGTATTGGTATGTCTGTCTGTGGCATCGTAGCTCCCAAACGGATGGACTAATTTGGATGCGGTTTTTTTTATTAGAAAGCTGGTTTAATCAGGATGGTTTGGATTAGATTAGCGAAGTCTCCGGTAAGGCACCGACTATCTCAGGTAATATTAGCTGATCGGAGCATGTGTTTTGGCCCCTCTGACCACCCATACCGGATTACATAAAAAAAGTGAATTTATCGTTCGATTGGGTACATGCGACACGGGAGCCGGTGTCACATCTAGCCATTCTTGCTCTGATCTGTGTCACCAGATTATATCGAACGGAGAGTTGAGCCGAGAGGGCCAGCTGGTAGTATATATTTTTTTCTGTATGCCTTCGTCGCGCCGGTACCGGTTCGATGCAGGGCGGGGGCGGGGAGGGGCGCGGTCGGCGCGGCTGTCGATTGCAGGGAACACCTGCCCGCCAGTCGCCAGCCAACACAGAGCACACAAACTACTCGCTATCAAGCTTTTGGTTGGAAACTTTCCTACACGCCACCACATATTCCTCATTCCTGGAGAGGCTTTGGCCGTTCGATCGCCTACAATATTGAATGTACTGGCATTAAATTGGTACAATTTCCATATAACCAGTTCATAAATAGGTAAGAACTAACCTAGACAATGTAAAAAAAAGGGTTGACAGGAAGAACACTCATTCATTAGGGATTAAGTGTTTTTTGTATCTTTTGTACGAATTTTTAAGTGCATTAAGAGTTTTAGTTATATTATGAAATCGTGATGTAGAATTGCATGCGACAAAAAACGAAGTGCGAGACTTTAGAGTGTGCACTATATCACACCAAGTCTGAAGCTTGTACGTATAACCGTTTTTTAGATCTCCGTACCCGTACAGAAACCTATTACTTCCGCCGTCCGTCCGTCGTCCGTCTGTCTGTCTGTCCTAACTTTAGAGGGTTATATCCACAGAGCATGAAATGCGCGCGCCCGCCCCTACTAGAGGCGCCGTGAGCGCGATTTCTCTACAACACCGTTGAAGCCTGTGGGCGTGGCCTATGACTTACATATGTGTGCTGTGCGTGTGCATTTGTTTAGTGCGTGTGCCTAACTTGCTCCTCTTTGTGTGTAGTGTCGATACTAACACACACACACACATACGAAGCGCTAGCAGCTCAGCGTACGGTTATTGGGTTTCAAATATCATCGCTTAGGGCGCCTCTAGTAGGGGGCGCGGGCGGTAGGTATTTGATGCTCTGTGGTTATATCTTTTGAACCTTAATAGGTAGCCGGTTAAAATTTTCACAGAATGTGTGTTATGATCGCGGATATACTAACAATAAAACAAAATGTAAAATATTAATTGGTATACATACATACCTACAAGAAACATGATTTTTGAAGGTTTTTTTTTTGCTCTATAGTAAATAAGATAATACATACAAGCGTCAAACTTGGTGTGAATATAGTGCAAACTCTAAAGTGAAACGATAGAAATCGGCCAGTTATGTGGTGGGGGGTACGAAATTCTCGGTGCGCGAGTCCGACTCGGGTTTTCTTAAACCAATTTTAACTCGGGTTGGAAGCAATATCACGATACAATTTGATATGTTTGACAGCCACCGACCGTGCTGCTAGTTAGAATAATCAGATATAAGGAGAGTTTTGCAAGTTGAATCAAGATGAAGTGCTAGGTACTTAAAACGACACCCATTAGCTGGCTGCTTTGCATAGAAAAAGGTCGTAAGTCGGTGTGGTTTTTTAATTTAAAAAAATAAATGGTAATAAAATTTAAAAATCTACAACAATAGAGTTCTGTGCTTGTGGTTTAGTTATTTATCAGTGCAATAAAAATTCCGTTTTATTCATTCACTTTTTCGTCAGATGAAAAAAAATGATTTAATTTAGATTTTTTTCATGTGACGCAAAATTGAACGAATAAAACGAAATTTTTATTGCATTGATAAATAATTAAACCACAAGCACAGAACACTATTGTAGTAGGTAGATTTTTAAATTTTATTACCATTTATTTTTTTAAATTAAAAACCCCACCGACTTACGACCTTGTTCTATACAAAGCAGTCAGCTATGGGTATCATCTTAACTAACACACCCTGAGGGGTGGCGTAGCTCGACCCGGGCGGCGCGCGGCGGAGGCGGCGGCGGCGGTGCGGCGGCGCGGAGGAGGCACTGGTATTATCTTAAGTATATTTTTACTGTAGATCTATGAAATGACAATTTAATTAATTTCACGCAATTAAAAAACTGATCTAATAATTAAAAAAGCATAAAGGCGTAATTAAGTATATTATAGTATACGACTTACTTCGTCCCGACCACAGAGCAAGATAACGGTCGGCTGGGAGGAAGACGGCCGTCGATCGCTGTCCTGTGGTCGCGACAAATTAAAAGCTTAAAACCAAAGCGATTGAAATATTTAATAATAGGCCAATGACTTCGTTTAAAACTAAAGGTAGTGACCGGTGTTGTGCTGCAATTCGACCCGAGTTCATGCAGCACAACGCCGAATCCTCTGCTTACCCCGACTATCGGGATACAGCCCGATGTATGGTAGGTATTTATGTATGAAGTTTTGAATGTCGCGTTTCGGCGATGCATCGCTCTCGAGGGAGTGATGCTGGAAGTGAAAATGAAGAACGGTGTCAGAAGTTCAGAACCCTGTGCTACAAATCTTAAATAATGTACGCAAGCAATTATATACATTGTTAACATAATTACTCCCAAACCCAGCCATTTTCGTTAAATTTGTCAATATTATTTCTTAATACATAGAGCTGAAAATGAAGAGAAAAAATCGTTCCGACCAAGATTCAATATGGAATCGTGCAAGTTGACTGAACGCAGTGAGATTGTATTGCACTTACTATAGAAGATGCAACGGTTCAAAATTTAGAGAGAATACGTCATCGACCCGGTGGCGAAACGGAAACGCGCTGGCGGCTCAAGCCGGGGTTCCAGGTTCGAATCCTGGTCGGGACGTATTTTTTCTCTTTATTTTCGGCTTTTCATCTATATAATGAAGAAATATAAATATATAGTCATTATATACTACAATATATAAGGTGTTCCGTTAGTCATGTCAATAACTTCGGGAGGGTTACATACACACTCAAATAAACAGGTAACGCAAAAAATAAATTATGTTTTTAGCATTACTTTTCGAGAAATTTAACAAAACATGTTTGCTACCTAAACATTAACCTGTGTGTAACAGTAGGTAACATGCATTGTCCGGGGTGACCGTACAATGCATGTTACCTACTACTACAATGACCGTACTATGTTCAAACGCAGAACACCTGTTTGTTTTAAGTGAGTCACAAGGTCACTATGATTGGTTTTTACAGCTACATATTTGATTTTATTTTTTTGTTAGGAGAAAAAATGCTCCTATAAACATGTTTTTTTTGTTGCGTAAAGTATTTGTTTAAGTGCGTATGTAACCCTCCCGAAGTTATTGACATGACTAACGAAACACCCTAAATACATGACAAATAGTAAATTTCATGTTATTAGCAGAAACGTAATCATGGTAAGAAACACATTATCCAGTGTTTGTTTTTCTGTATTCGGATCAAGTACCTATATGTACGAACGAGTATGGTGGGCTCACGTTTGACATGCACTTCATCTTCCATACTAAAGTAATGGAACGATTACTTTAAAACGATAGTATGAGAACATGAGGTGGACAACGAGGTGTACAACGTGGTTTGCATTTCGCTCTTCGCCCTTCGCTCTTCGCATTTCGCCCTTCGCCCTCCGTTATTCGCTCAAATGCAAGCACACATACTTCGTTCTTCGTTCTTCGCTGTACTTTTTTAAATAATAAAAATTCACATTGTACTTACATAGGTATACCTATTAAAATATAGATTGTATATACCTGCTATATGTACCTATGCAAAGCAAAAAAAAATTGTGTAATAATTATCTATAATTAGCATAACCTCAGCATAATACCTACTCATATGCATTAGCCGCGTACTGACGGAGCGCGGCCGCCGCGCGAGGCAGCCTCGGCTCACATGCCTCGGTCAGTCAGGACGCGCCTCGCCCGGGGCAAGCGCACGCGCGGCCTCAGGCGAGCGTTGGCTCGGCCGATCTTCCCGCTGTCGGTTTTTTGTCGCAGCTAAAAGGAGCCTCAATTCAGTCCATAGTCTATTTGCCGCGCGCACTCAAGACGGACGTTGTGTGCCTCGCTCGCCTCGCTCGTTCGCGACATGGATAAGGAGCTGTCTCATCTTGACAACTCGCTAAACTAACAATGATCGGACGGAATCTGGCTCGGCTTTTCCTCGCGAGGCAGCCTCGCGACAATTGCTTTTATAGCGCGGCATACGGCCGAGGCAGCCTCGCCGTATGCCGCGCTCAGTCAGGCCGCGGCTATTGACGTTCGATTTTCGACACACCGGGCGCTAATGGGTGACCGTCCGACCGTTGCGTTGTTGAGGTTTCTTACGTTGCTCTTCTTACCTTATTTAATCCGTCCAGATTGGTAGCAGCACAAAGAATGGAGGACGGACGAAACGGACTTAAAAAAAAAATGAATAACCTTTTTTATTTAAAACAAGCTTTTATAGTCATGTACTAAAACTAAAAAAAATTGTTTAGGTTTTCGATCTGTTTTCAAAAAGCTTGCGGCGCGAATTTTAAAGAAAACACATACCTAGGTAGGTACTTCGACAAATACTTGCTTATCTATCAGTGTCCAGTTAAATTAATTAGTAGGTGCCTACAGTCAGCGCGCGAGCTCCGAGGAATCGGTATTTGTGGAAATTAATTTATTATAGAATTTGTATAGAATTTTTATGGAGATTCACATTTTGTGATGATTATACTATACTAGGCGAGTAATGTTATACAAATGTATAATATTAAAATTCTATACAAATTCTGTAATAAATTAATTTCCACAAATACCGATTCCTCGGAGCTCGCGCGCGGACTGTATTTATGAACATTTAGCGACAAGCAAGCTTTTTGAAAACTAATCGAAAACCGAAACGTTTTTATTTTGTTTTCGTATAAGGCTTAAATAAAAGCTTGTTTTTAAAAAGGTTTCTTATCAATTACAATATTTTTTTTTTTTCTGAATACTAGATTGTTTTGTCACCCGAACCAAAAGGTGTGCAAAGTTTCAGTTCAATCGGTTGGGTGGACTGGTTTAAAATTCAGTAGCAAGGTTTGCCATGGCACTTAGTTAATCAAGATGTTAATCAAGGGCCGACTGACATTATTGTATACAGATATCGATATTGACATATTTTGAATGAATGAAACATTTCAAAATTTTCTTATCGGGAAAAAGGTAAAAAAAAAAAGTTGTTCATTTTCTAAATGAACTACCTACACAATTACTACCTACTAAAACCAAACCATTTGCATTAATTCATTTCCTAGTTTTAATAAGTACTATCTAATGTATCTATTTGTCAGCCTCGATAGCTCAGTGGTGCAGACAGTCAACGTCGCTATTGAATGTTAAGCAACGCTGGGTGCGGTCAATACTTGGATGGGTGACCGCTGACCGTTGGAGGCTGACCGAGGTTCGGATTCCTCATAAAACTGTAGGTCCCTTCCCTCCTAATCTTACTTGGTGGTAGGGTTTAACCCGCCCGGATTGGTACCACCGCACTGAATGAAACGTCGGTCGAAACGGCTATGTAAATAGTTTGTGTTTTCCGACCAGTTCACTGTAGCCGGCACGATCAAAGGGGGAAGCACTGACATGGCACCTAGTTCACCCGGTGTTATGGGCTGACATCACGGACGTTGTAGGTGATGTAGCCTACCGTGTCAGTTACCACAAAAAAAATAAAAAAATATCTACTTACCTACTCATGATGGCCAAGTTTAGAACTAAAGTAAGTACTATCACACTTTATCCCAACATTGAGGTAAGCAGGGCAATTGGTGTTGCGCTGCAATAGCTCAGGCAAATTACAGCGCTACACCGACTACCAACCACCTCCATTCTAGATCCGCAGCGTTCGTGCGCCCTAGCCCAGCCTCCGCCCCGTCTTATTGGAAAAGTTCACGACTGAACCAACACGGGTCCGACTCGTTAGAAGAACTCAAAACAATCGAAACTTCTACTGGGGTGTCTTCACCGACCTCTATTGTAACGTCTGGCCATCGTTGCTTGTTCAGAAAATGGCATTGGCATCAATCATCATCAATCATCATCAATACTAATAATAAATCTGTAAGGGATGATCATGGAGTAAGTTACTTTGTTTTATGAGATACTGCGTCTGTAGACTCTATGTACTAGTATGATACTAAATCTAAATGACGATTTTTAGAAACCTTTTCTGTATATGTATGTATGTTCCTCTATAACTCTTAAACCGATCATCTGAATTCGATGAAACTTCGTACAAGTACATTTACCTATACGAGACACAGGATAGGCTAAATAAAATTCAGTTCCGGTTACGCTAAGATGTGGCTCTCATATAAACCGAATTGTTCCGCCCCGCCGAAATAAAGGTACGGGGCACCTTTAAAGTACGGTAGCGGGCTTACTTACTTTCTTCTTTTTAAATATGAATTTCACGCGAGCGAAGCCGCGGGCAAAAGCTAGTTACCTAAGAAAAAAAAATCTCGGGTCTGGTCTGGTCACACTTTCATACCTAATTCGACCTGCCTTCATACAGTGCGGTGGAATCAATGCGGACTGGTTGAATTGAAACCCTACCACCTGGTAAGTGGTAAGTGAAGGTGGGTTCACGTTTCACCTAGGTACTTTAAACGAAGAGCCACAACCGTTGGAGTAAGCTTGTCCTACCGGCGGCGGCCGCTGAACAAGAAAACAGAGTGTGGGAAGACCATCCGCCAGGTGGGACGACGACATCAAGTACATCGGCGGAAAATTGCAGGAAAATAAGAGAGGCGTATGTGCAGCAGTGAACACATACACGCTGACTTATTTGAAATGAATGTCAAAAGTAACTCTGTCAATTCCGTGGCAATCGGCATGCCTGCTCAAATCGGCACGAAGTTTCTTTGTAAGTCTCTTTGTGAGGAGCCTGTCCAGCATATTTTGGTATAATAGAGATCCTTGGGCGCCCCTTCCCCCTCTCCTCCCCTCCAGCCTCCATCCCACCCCCCGCGCCCGCCGTTTGTCTACATCCGGCCGCAACTCCTCTCGATGACCTTCAAAGTTACAGCCTCCCCTCGCGGCCTCGATCGACATCGCGGCACAGGTTTATAGAGGTATTACTGTTCAAATGAAACGGCTTTACTCGGCTCTTGGCTTCGGACTGATCTCAAGGTGCGACGTTTGAATCCGGCCGATACGTGAACCAATGAATTTGTCATACCTGCTTGAGTGCATACCTACCTACCTCCACCTGCTGTTTCACTGTTCGGAATCGACGTAAAACTTTACGTGTAGTCTTCGTCCTGGAATTCCACCTAAAGGCCAAAGAAAATAATAAACCCTATTGTTTTTTGCCTAGTGTTGATTTGGTGTTGGTTATTTTGCAGTGGGATATTTTTCAGTTATGCTAAAACTGTACTGCAGTATTCAGCCATTCAGCGTGTATGGACGTACGCCTCTTCAAACTTCCTCCAGTACTCCCGACCTTCAGCGGTACGAAGCCACTGCTTTCCGCCGATGTACTTGATACCGTACCGCTGAAGGCCGGGAGTACTGGAGGAAAATTGGAGAGGCGTATGTCCAGCAGTGGACGCTTACACGCTGACTGACTTGATGTCTCGTCCCACCTGGCGGGTGGTCTGACTGACGTACTGGAAGAAAATATGGCCGAATAGATTTCGTTGTTGAACGGGACAACATATTGTCGAGCAAGGACGAGCTTCGACGGACATTCGCGACTCATTCGCTAATTTCTTCACCACACAGCCAGCTGCAGCAGTCGAGAGACTGCGGAACGCGCCAGCAGCAGTAGCGGCTTCGACGCCGCTCGCATCTAGCCAGCAGTCGGCCACTGCGACCGCCCCTGACTTCTTACGTCCGCCGCGGACAAAGTGACCGCTCTTCGCCGCCCGCCAGCCAGCCGGCCACAGCGACTGCTCTATTTTCACATAGAGCGAACCAAAGAGCATCAAATGCGCGCGCCCCTCCTAGAGGCGCCCTGAGCGCGATTTCTCTACAACGCCGTTGAAGCCTGTGGGCGTGGCCTATGACTTACATATGTGTGTTGTGCGTGTGCATTTGTTTTGTGCGTGTGCCTAACTTGCTCCTCTTTGTGTGTAGTGTCGATACTAGCACACACACACACATACGAAGCGCTAGCAGCACTGCGTGTAGTTTTTGGGTTTCAAATATTATCGCTTAGGGCACCTTAGGGCGTCTCTAGTAGGGGGCGCGCGCGGTAGGTATTTGATGCTCTGTGGGGCGAACAAAGTGACGGCAGGCAGGCCTCGCGTGGAAGCCGCGCAAAAAATAGGTACCTACAAGCATCGATGGGTACAAGTTGCGGTATGAAAGTCTTCCGACTAATAGCTTTTTTCGTTCGCAGTTTCAAGATTCCAGGAATAAAATACTACGACGAACCATACTGAATGTGCACTTTTGTTACCATTGTGTTAAATATTGTTCTAAAGCGAAATCAAATTTAATACCTATCTGATATCTGCATCAGAATCGTAATTTTCGCTTTAATGGAGCCGCGTGGACAGCTAGTGTTACATAAATTACGCAGGTAGGTATTCAATTAAGTGCGTAAGCGGAAAAGAACAAAAGAAAACTTCGAGGAAACCTTGGTGTAATAAGCTGACACGTATCAAGTAATAAGTAGGCGATTCAGAGTAGGATCCAAATATCATGTTACTCTTCGTGAAACAATATTTATTGCGAAAAAACTTCAATGCATTTCGAAATTGCATTGAATGCATTGTGTTATTTTACTTGGTCTCACTGTACGCAGTGTTAAACAAAAATACCTATAATAGTGACTGGAAGAAATTGCTTTTTTTATATCAATGCTTTATAGGGTTTATGATAGAAAATTCTTTATTAGGTACTGCACAAATATTTTACAAGAAAAATAACACATTGAATACAGGTACCTACATGAGGAGCAAAGGCGGACTTATCCCTTGAACAGATTTCTTACAGCCAACCTATATAAAGTTGGTAATTTGATATAATCGGTAGATATTAAGGTTTTCACTAGGTAAAATGTTTGTGGAGCAATAGTTTAAGTATATCGAGCTAAATCCATCCTAGGTTTGTAGCTCGGGTGCGATGTTTCGGCGTCTCCAAGGGCGAGCATCGTCGGGCGCGGTCAGACTTCGGACTGGTGACCGTCCCGCTGTTGAGGCAGGTCGTTGTTCGAATTCCACGTGATAGGTATTTACGTTTCTTCCCTTACCTGACTTAGTAGTTGCTAGGCTTTCACCTGTCTGGATTAGTACCACGGCACTGAATGAAGGTCGGTCGGTATGGCTATGAAAACAGTTCATTCAGTTCAGTGTATAAACGGCACATCCGAAGGTGAAAGCACTGACATGGCACCTAGTTAACCAGGTTGTTATGGACTGGCATCACGGGAGTAGCCAACCATGTCAGATTCCGAAACTTTAAAAATAAAAGCTGAAATATTATATTCCAGCTTCCGAAATAGGTACCTAAACTGAAATACCAACTTGTAGGTAACGTCTGAAAGTGCGAATAGTTAAAAACATTGCCAGGCCAGCAGGATCATTCTCAGAAGATCCATGGGCGTCGTTAGACACTAGCTGTTCTGTTCCACATACCCGAGCTTTTCCACCTGTCTCTTCATATTGATCACATCCAGGGCCTGGTGCGTCTTAATTTCGGCGATGGCGTTCTCCAGGTGTCTCATCTGCTGGCGCAGGGCTCGTACCTCGTCCACTTCGGCCGCGCTGCTGCAGCAGACACCAACCAGCGCCGCCACCACTACACACACCCACTTCATCTTATTGTTCTTTCGTCCTTTAAATTTGATAGTTCGACTTTCGAAATATAAGTTAGCAAATTTCAGATCCGAAGCACTTCAAAGTATTCCGATTTCAAAGATCGCGCGCTAGCTCCGAGCCCGAACGATTGGGTCTGCACAAGACACGTTTGGAACTCGCGGCGGCTGTCGAGCGAATGGGCGGGAACGGCTGGAGGCGCTCGCTTATATAGAGTCGGATTTCTTACCGCCAGGACGCGCGGGGGTGCAAGCCGCGCGCTGCTCCACCTACGCCGCTGCCGCGCGGTGATAGTCCCGTGATCTGTGCACAGATTAATTACAATAATGATAGAATAGATATTTTTAATTAGAAAAATGCAAATCGAAAATCATTGGAAAAAATACATCCCGACCGGGATTCTGGAACCTGGGTCTCTGGCTTGAGCTGCCAACGCGATAACCAACTACGCAACCGGGCCGTGACGTATTATATCTCCAAATTTTCCAATGACGTATTTCTTCCAATGATTTTCGATTTGCATTTTTCTAATTAAATATAAAGCGAGTACGTGCTTAGTACCTACTAACATATACACATAAAATATTATGATAGAATAGAAGCTTATTACCGTGTGGGGCCGGTACTTAAAAAGAATAGCCCTACTGCATCTCTCCCCATGCATGTCGTAAAAGGCGACTAAGGGATAAGGACAAGATGCCACGCTAAAGGGTGACAGCTTTGCCACCTCTCACCTTGACATGGTACTTCCACCGAGTCATGCAGCAGGTGGGTCTTCGCGCTTTACTTGCTGCTTGATCTACTGAATATTGTTCGAATACTTTGCGAAACGTGGTGTTCGGTGTTGTGCTGTAATTTACCAGAGTTCTTGCAGGACAACACCGATTACTCTGCTTACTCCGAGTCGGGATACAGCGTGTGTGATATGTATATGTATGTATGTAGAAGCTTATTATGTTCGCAACTTCGTTGGCGGGGCGCGACGACGGACGGCGGCGGCGGCGGCGGCGTGTAAGTCGAATAAAAAAGCCACCAAGTTCGAGGTAAACTCGCGCACCGAGGTTTCCGTACCATCACACAATATATTTGTATTGTGTATGTACAAAAATAATTGTGTTTTGGAAAATCACGAAATGCCCAAATAAAAACTACAGCAATGGTTTGACTGTCAGGCATTCTTGTAGTTGAAATATTTAAAAGAAAATTTTGATATACGAATTTACAATTTTCGGATTTTTCGTTTAGCCACTTGTGCTGTGAGACCTTGCTTCTTACCAAACATTATTCTAGGTCAACGGGAAGTACTCTATAGGTTTTGATTTCATGTGCCAGTTGCAAAATAATGTGACATAAATGGCCGTATCTTGTGATGCACGACTGCACGACCGATGGGAAGGCTGACGTGGCACCAAGTTCACCCGGTGTTATGGGCTGGTATCACAGATAATGTAGGTGATGTAGCCAACCGTGTCAGTTTCCATAAAAAAAAAACTTAGCAGCTTTAATTTTTTACATCTCCGAGGAAACGTAAACCTTAGTATTTGATATTAATTTCAACTTGATACCTCCACCCGTTAAAAATCTCAGGTTTTTTTAACAAAGTAGGCCAATCACTGGATATGTTATGTATGGTTAACTTTGTAAGTAACAGTGACACATGCTGTTGTACTATTCCGGGCAGATGTAAGCCGCGCAACAGTTGTTCTGCGTGCTGGGCGCTGGGTACGATAGTGCGTATCGTACTTATGTAGGTATGTAGTCGGACACGCATGGCAAGGAAGGTTCTATACTGCAGGCACTGCAGGCGAGTGCAGCCTGCTGCGTCAGCGCCGCCCGCCCGCCCGCCGCAACTATGCTTTCTGCTGCGTGGACATGCGGATATTTCAATACCTCCTGCGACATAGTACCAAATACTTAGTACCAAATACCAAATACCTACCATGATTTGTTGGGGTAACTGGGGTTTGTGTCATTTTATCCAGTAAAAACATTTATCGATCAGATTTAGAGTTTATATAAAACGTATAACTTGATGTAAGAAATCAAGTTCTTTTTTAGGGTTCCGTATCAGGTACGGGACCCTATTACTAAGCCTACGCCGTCTGTCTGTCTGTCTGTCTGTCTGTCCGTCCGTCCGTCTGCCCGAGGGCTGTATCTCTTCAACCGTAATAGGTAGCCCGTTGAAATTTTCACAAAAAATGTGTTATTAAAGGCGATATAACAACAAATAATAAAAATAAGAAAAAGTAAAAAAATCACGGGGGTTTCCATAGAAGAAAACAAAAAGTGTATGCGCGCGCGCCATCTACCGAATAGATTATGAAGCATGACATTAACTAATATGAAGCATTTCATAGCACGCCATCTAGATGGCGCGAGTAGCGCTAGCCGTGACATGGCGATAAGGGACCCTCGGTGCACGAGTTCGACTCGCACTTGGCCGGTTTTTTTTTATGTAATCCGTTATGGGTTGCTGATTCAGAGGGGCCAAAGCACGTGCTCCGACCAGCCAATATCACATCCGAGAAGGTAGGTGTGCCATACCGGAGACTTACCTGGATTGCTGGCTATACTGGACTAGAGGAGAACCGAGGCTGCTATGCGGCCATCTTACATCCAGTAGGGTGGTACTAACCCAGTCGGCTACAATTTGAGCCTACCACCTAGTAAGAAGCAAGGGAAGGGATCTACAGTTTTACACCGGTTCAGAACCGTGAAGCAGCAGGTGTAGGTATGCATGTAAATTTTTTCGTCAGAAAAAACTCATTGGTACACGCCGACCGGATTCGAACCTCGCACCTCTCGCATGAGAAGCCGATGGCTAAACCACTCGGCCACCCGCCGCTTGACGTTATACGTTTTATATAAATTGAAATTGGTTCCAAATTAAAATATTGTTACTAAAGTACAAATAATTGAAACTATAGTACCTATATGTACATATGTACATTTGAAATTAGAAAATATATTTGAAACATACCTATATACCATCACGCTGTATCTATCTTGATAATCGGATTAAGCAGAGCAATCGGTGTTTTGCTGCAAGAACTATGGTGAATTACATACAGCACAACACAACACATAGCCGTTTCGACCGCCGTTTCATTCAGTGCGGTGGTACCAACCCGGGCGGGATAAACCCTATCACCTAGTAAGGTAAGACGGGAAGGGGCCTAGAGTTTTACGTGGAAACCGAACTACGGTCAGCCTCCAACGGTCGAGCGGTCACCCATCCAAGTACTGACCGCGCAATCGACCGACCGCACCACTGAGCTACCGAGGCTGACATCGCCTACAACACCCGTGATTTCTGCCCAAAACACCTTAGTAACTTGATGACATGGCAGTGCTTACCTTTGGTCGTGCCGGCTACACTGAACTGGATAGAAAACATTAAAACTTTCACTAGAATAGCCAGTTCGATCGACCCTACCACCTGGTAAGCTAAGAAGGAACTTACAGTTTCGCGTAAATTGGAAACATTTCGTGGCGCCTTGGACACAGAATAGAAAAGAGTACTCCGTACAGAAGCTGCTCTGTACAAACACTCACAAAGAAATAGCTACTCTGCGACGACGCGATGAAGTACAAATTGACTCGCACTACTCGGAGCTCGCACAGAGCTGCATGCCTAACCACGATAACTGCCTACATTTCGCTTCTCTTTCTGTCGTGTAACTCTATCTCGAAAGCGCGTCGTTCAGCGCGTTAAGGGCTGTGTCTTTGTGCTGTCTTATTGTGAGGAATCAAATGAAGATGATACCTACCAACTTTTATCGTTCTAGCTACCAACGATATGATATTTAGCTACGGAAAATTCATGCCAACAAATTCATGCATGCGTTAGCGTCACAATTAGTTTCTCACATCGAAGCGTGCATTGCGTGCAACCTTCCAGTGATAGTTTTGTTTGATCAATAAATTTAATGATCAATGATCATCTACAATGTACCTATTATCCTTATACGAATTAGGCCATACACACCACGCTGTTCGGCGTTATCTAACTAATGTTATTGGCAATATAATAATATCATTTTAAATCAATGACCTCCTACTATATGAATAAATAAATTACTAGAAATAAATCAAAATGCTATTAAACAAAACACTTACCTTTCTTCGTCTCTCGGCAATGAAAAAAAAGACAAGTTTTCATTTGTCTGTTGACAATTTTTCACCCGTCCACTGCACAATATTTACGTGATTTCGACATTTTCTAAATTCGAAAGCGCCACGCGCCCGGTCTGGCTGGATAGCGGCAGCCCACTGTTAATTGTAGATTAGCCGCTACGCCAAGCGGTAGGCATTTAACTCGCGACCTTGAGCGAGTGACGAAGGCCTGCCTTGGATACTTTTTCGAAACGCGTCCGCATTCTACTTTTTAGGGTTTCGTAAGTTATAAAATACTTTAGTAAGATATAATATACTTTATTGCTCCAAAAGCATTTTACAGAAACAAGCACAATATAAAAATTTACACGCAGACATCCTAATATAGGGACGCACTACGCAGTGTATGTGATATCTGATTTGTGACATAGTAAGCACAGTTTGAAATGTGAGTGATGTTCGAAGGATTTCGTATGAATCGATCAAGTAAAATCATTTATTTATATTCATATTACAAGGTCTCAGAGATCGAATATTAGGTAATACTAGGTAAGCAAAGCAATACTGTGCGTATTCTGAAACTATCTCGGTGTTTTGAATCAGAATACTTGTTTTCTGTTTATTTTTTATTGTTTGGTGAATTGTTCTGTTTTCATTTAAGTTTTTAGGGTACATAAAAATAATTTTATATTTAAAATATATATATTTTAATGTTGACTGTCTATTGATAAGCCTGTTTTCTTAAGCTAAGCTAAGCTAAGCTTAAGATGAGCTTAAGCAAAGCTTTAAAATACAATTTTTTTCTATTATTTCCTCCTTTTGTATACACGTCGTACGGTCGTACCTGTATCTCTCTCCATGCATGTCGTAAAAGGCGACTAAGGGATAATGACAAGATGCCGTGCTAAAGGGCGACAGGCTTGCCACTTCTCCCCTTGGCACGGTACTTCCATCGAGTCATGCAGCAGATGGGTCTCCGTGCCTTACTTGCTGCTTGATCGATCGAATCTTGTTCGAATACTTTGCGAAACGTGGTGCGCGGTGCTGTACTGTATGTAATTTAACAGAGTTCTTGCAGCACAACACCGATTACTCTGCTTACCCCGATTGTCTGGATTCAGCGTGTGTAATATGTATGTATGTATGTAATTAAATAGTCGTCAACACGCAAGCAAAAGGTGCTCCATACACAAGGACAAGGTGCTGGCTGCCTCGTCGTCGTCGTCATTTCTAATACTTCCAAAAAAGGGCACACCTGCCGATCGCGTTGCCAAAAAGCCTCGTGTTCGTGCCCGCGCGCACGCACACACACGAACACGCAGCGCGCGCACGCGCCCAACCCCGAACGTGCTTGCTTGCTGAGGGAGAAGGGGAAGGCTGCCCCGGGCGGGCGCGGCGCGGCGGGCGGCGGCGCATGGCATGTTGCAGGCTTCGCATCTGCCAACTGTGTATTTCGGAAATTCTGCGAAACGTGCTCTCTTTTGTATCATTATTCATTATTACATTACATAGTATCTATGTGTACATACATACATACTTAGTATGAAATGTAACGTCTGCCTGCTGCTGCCTGTTGTTGGGAGGGGTCACCCTAGAGCTAGACGCGCGTACCTAGAGCAGATCGGGCATAACATGCCCGGTAGCTCAGTGGTATGGTCGGTCGATTGTTGTTAGGCAACGCTGAGCGCGGTCAGTACTTGGTTGGGTGACCGCTCGACCGTTGGAGGCTGACCGCGGTTCGGATTCCACGTTAAACTGTAGGTCCCTTCCCTTCTTACCTTACTAGGTGGTAGGGTTTATCCCGCCCGGATTAGTACCACCGCACTAAATGAAATGTCGTCGGTCGAAACGGCTACCATCTAAATAGTTCGTGTTTTCCGTCCAGCTCAGTGTAGCCGACATGAAATGAAGGGAAGCACTGACATGTCACCTAGTTCATCCTGTGTTATGGGCTGATATCACGGATGTTGTAGGTGATGTAACCAACCGCGTCAGTGTCCATAATTTTTTTTTTTTAAATGTGCTCAAAAGTTTCGATCGCGCAGTCCCCGTATCCATACCGTATCAGACGGCCGCCGAGGAGGCAGAGTTGTCCTGATGAACTGATGAGTTCACAGGGATCCCCTAGGGGATCGGGCTTGGGGATCCTGGTGGCCTCACCCGTCAGGATCGTGGTGGCACGTGCACCTTCGTTCTGCGTCTGTCTAGCTAGCCCATTGGGAAACAGTGACGTTTTTAGACATGTGGGTATTGGCGCCTTGTCATTTGGAAAATATTTCAACAACGGTGGAATCCGAACCCGTGGCCTCCGAAGAGAGTGGTGCCTCTAACCAGATAACCAGACTTTCCACTCCGACCAACTGAACTGACCAACTGAAACGGATCAACTATTTTTCTTTTCCAACGATAGGTATTTTTTGGTTGGTTCGATAAGAATACTTTATTATTTTTTTAAATTTGTTCCCATCTGACCAATTGAAACGGGTCAACTATTTTTCTTTTTTTTTGCCTTAAATACATTTTTATAACTAAATTCAAAGGCATGTGCATGATTCTTTTTTCTATCTAGCGAAGTTAAAAAATCCCCACACGGGAACCGTGAACGTGATACAACTGCGTTGTATTGTACGGTCAGTTTAGTTGGTCGGATTAGTTGTTGTCGGAGTACCCATTTATCCAGTTGATCTGTTGGGAATTTTGGAATAAATGCCTTCGAGTTCAATTCTGCACAACTAGTTGGTCCGTTTAGTTGGTCGGAGTGGAAAGCCTGCGGGTCTTGGTGCGTGCTCCACCTAGGTTCTCCACCTGGGTGGAGCATGGGATACTTACCGCCTGTTCCATCTATCCATACCAAGTCATCCATACTACAATGTATATGCTATGTATAATATGCTCCAACTGATATTATTGTACAGCCCATGAATTAATTAATTTATCTGCTACTAGACGAAAATATATGGAGCAGGTAGTGAACTGTCCACCCACCCACGTGCTTCACACACCAGTGATGGACGGGGAATTTCTTTCCCCATTGCAGTGGGGGTGGACTGGGAAAAAGAAAGAAAAGAAATTCCCCGTTCACCCCGTTGGTGAGGTGGGTGAGGCCACCAGGATCCCCTAGAAGGATCCCCCAGGGGATCCTGGTGAACTGATGCCGATGCGGTGGGTGCGCGAATTGACCATGGCACTACCGGTAGCACTACTAGTAGTGCCACGGTTAAAATTAATTAACCGTAGCACTATTGATTTAATTTGATAGGTTTACCCACAAAATACGATAATCCAAAACAGTAGCAAAACCCGGGAAACCTGCATTGTGTGAGATTCCAAAGTGAAGCTTTTTTCGCATTATTACTACTATAATATTTCTATTTTATAAGACTTTGTTTTGTTTACTTTGTCTTGTTGCACCTACCCTAGTTCTATATGTAAATAAGTGTAGGCTGGTGGAAAATGCCATAGGCATTAAGTGCTACCTTCTGTACGTTTTTTGATTTGATTTGATTTGTATTTTATTTTTCTCGCTAATTCCGGACTATATTTTATTTTTTTTTCCACTAGCTCACGACGGCAAAAAGAAATTACGACAGTACCATCAATGGTACCACGGTAAACGAACGATCATTTTGGGGGTCTGGGTCCGTGCTCCACCTAGGTTTGGGAGTAAACCTATCAAATTAAATCAGTAGTGCTACGGTTAATAAATTTTAACCGTGGCACTACTAGTGCTACCGGTAGTGCCACGGTCAACGCCCCGGTGGGACTAGTCACTACTAATCAAAATCTGCATTATTAGAGAACTTGCTCTTCTTATTGAGAACATAATAGTTTTTTTCTTAAATAAAACTTCAGGCCTTTACTAAAATAAATAAATAAATAGCATTTTATTAACAACCGAACAATAACATAATTGACATACCTACTTAACACTATTAGTGTTCTTAACAAAACTTAAAAGACATATTTTTTCTTAACACCTCAACACAAAGTAGGACAGAACAACAATAAAGTATGACAGAATCAAACATCTAATACTCCTCTCCTCCTTCGCCCTCGCCCTCCCCGGAGTCCAGGCCCACCTCCTCGTAGTCCTTCTCGAGCGCGGCCAGGTCCTCGCGCGCCTCCGAGAACTCGCCCTCCTCCATGCCCTCGCCCACGTACCAGTGAACGAACGCTCGCTTCGCGTACATCAGATCGAACTTGTGGTTAAGTCTAGACCAGGCCTCCGCAATTGCCGTCGTATTAGACAGCATGCACACCGCGCGCTGTACCTTGGCCAGATCTCCGCCGGGCACCACAGTCGGCGGCTGGTAATTTATGCCCACCTTAAACCCGGTCGGGCACCAGTCCACAAACTGGATCGTCCTCTTCGTCTTGATCGTCCCGATCGCTGCGTTGACATCCTTTGGCACCACGTCGCCTCTGTAGAGCATGCAACACGCCATGTACTTGCCGTGACGTGGGTCGCATTTCACCATCTGGTTCGCTGGCTCGAAGCAAGAGTTTGTGATCTCCGCCACCGACAGTTGCTCGTGGTACGCCTTCTCCGCCGAGATCACCGGTGCGTACGTCACCAGTGGAAAGTGAATCCGAGGATACGGCACGAGGTTCGTCTGAAACTCGGTCAGGTCCACGTTGAGCGCACCGTCGAAGCGCAGCGATGCCGTGATGGAAGACACGATCTGCCCTATCAGTCTGTTGAGGTTCGTATAGGTCGGTCGTTCGATGTCGAGATTTCTTCGACAGATGTCGTAGATGGCCTCGTTGTCCACCATGAACGCCGCGTCCGAGTGCTCGAGCGTGGTGTGCGTCGTCAAGACCGAGTTGTAGGGCTCCACAACTGCAGTCGCGATCTGCGGCGCCGGATAGATAGCAAACTCGAGCTTCGACTTTTTTCCGTAGTCGACCGAGAGCCGCTCCATGAGGAGGGATGCGAAGCCGGAGCCGGTGCCGCCTCCGAAGGAGTGGAATATGAGGAAACCCTGGAGCCCCGTGCACTGGTCCGCCAGCTTGCGGAGGCGGTCGAGGACAAGGTCCACTATCTCCTTGCCGATAGTGTAGTGGCCGCGCGCGTAGTTGTTGGCGGCGTCCTCCTTGCCTGTGATGAGCTGCTCCGGATGGAAGAGCTGCCGATAGGTGCCGGTGCGGACCTCGTCCACGACGGTCGGCTCGAGGTCGATGAACACGGCTCTCGGCACGTGCTTGCCGGCGCCGGTCTCGCTGAAGAAGGTGTTGAAGGAGTCGTCTCCGCCGCCGACTGTCTTGTCCGATGGCATCTGCCCGTCCGGCTGGATCCCGTGCTCGAGGCAATACAGCTCCCAGCACGCATTGCCGATCTGCACGCCGGCCTGCCCCGCGTGAATAGATATACACTCGCGCATATTTAATTATATATATTGAATTATATCTATTATCACAACAATCCAAATATTCTCTTTGAGATATATTATGTTTCTGCCAAATCACGACTCGGTCGAATGAAAATATTTTGAAATGTGAAAAACAAGTGAGAAACAAGTGAGGAATTTGGCAAATTCTAAATTTGATATTTAATTTTAAAAATTTTGGTGGCCATGCAAAGAGATTAAAATGTCTTTGTGGCCATGTCATTATTGCTAATACATATAGATCATAGAGAAATATTTAATTTTTTATTTTATTCAATATTACAAATAAATAAATAACATTTGTCATAGGCTAAAACTACCTAAATTAAAATTACCTAAACTTAAAACAAACATCATAAAAACTAAAACTACCTAAATTAAAATTACCTAAAACTAAAACTATAAAAGAAATATTAATAAATAAATATATAAAAACCTTAACGGGAAATAATATAATCGACGGATTTATTCATGCACGATATTCATGAAAGCACGAATGAAAGGTTTACGAATAGTCAGTAGCCAGTGTGCTTAAAAAAAAAATCTTCGCGCTACTGTTAACTTTCGATTGTGATGATCACGGTGATGATGTTTCTGTCGATTCCGCCATTTTTTTATTTATTTATTTTTTATATGTAATCCGGTATGGGTGGCTGAGTCGGAGGGGCAAAGCACATGCTCAGACTAGCCAATATCACCTCCGAGAAGGTAGGTGCCATACCGGAGACTTCCCTGGATTGCTGGCTATACTGGACTAGAGGAGAACACAACCGAGGCTGCTATGCGGCCATCTTACATCCAGTACGGTGGTACCAACCCAGTCGGCTACAATTTGAGCCTGCCACCTAGTAAGGGCAAGGAAAGGGACCTACAGTTTTACACCGGTTCCGAACGGTGAAGCAGCGGGGTTAGGTATGCACGTAATTTTTTTCGTCAGAAAAAACTCATTGGTACACGCCGACCGGATTCGAACCTCGGACCTCTCGCATGAGAAGCCGATGCCCCCAAACCACTCGGCCACCCGCCATTGATTCGCTTTGTGAATCTGTCGCCGTCGTCGCCGCGGCATACAGAAATAACTATACGTCTATGGTAGTCGCGTTTTTTCACTGTAACCATACTTTTTTACTTGATGATTTTCGTTATAGATAATATGTCTTGTACTATGCTATTACTATCATAACTATGATACACGGTGTAAGAATAATGTACAATAAATAAGACATAGTTTATCTAAAACCTCAAAAAGCTTTATATTTGTAATAGTGTTAGATTTTACAATAAACTGTCTTCTAACATAAAACAATTAGAAGATAATAATTTTAAACGAAGAATTAAACAAATGTTCATTGAAAAGAGTTATTACACTATAGGATGCTTTAGCTGACCATAATTTCATCTGAGAATCTGACTACTGTTTTCCCCACTAAATAACTTGACAATTGGATACACATTGTATCTTCAGATTTTTAACATGACTTATTACATTTCTTTGTAATAAACTTTTACTAATATTTGTTGAATTGACTTAATATATAGTATCAAATTGACGATGGCACTATACACCAGATATAGGTAATGTAAATAGGCAGAGTGGTCAGATTCTTCAGTATTCATGTTTATGCTGTAAATATGAATGCTCTTGTGAGCGGTAGTATGGGTTAATTATTTATAAGTTACTATAATATAATACTTATAAGTTATAAAGGTACTAACAAAACATTGTGACTTGCGAAGTTTGTTTGTCAATTTAGAACTGGCGGAATTTTCGACTTATCCTAGCGTAGGTTACCTACCAATGGATGAAATTATACAATAAACAATAAACTGATGCGGTCGAAACCAACTGACTTTAAAACGTTTCTGATTCAACATAATCGAACAATTAGTGAAGGTTCCCACGCCAGCCACAGTCACATATCGTCGACATTACCTACTCGATTTGGTATGTACCTACCTACGGACAATGGTACAGATGTAGGTAACATTGCCAATGAAAAAATAAATGTTTGCCACATTGTTCTAGATGATTTTAATATCTTCAAAGCAAAAGCCAAACCCCGCTGGATCACCTAAAGTTAAAGTTTTAAAGTTGTCTTAAAGTTATCGATGAACCCTCATTCTCAGCGGTATCTACGTCTCTTGATTGGGTGAGAGTTCTCCAGTTTGAAAGTTTAAATGATATAGTGAAAGAATTTAATAAAATGATCATTTCTATGTCTGTCTTGCGCCAACCCGCCGCTCCCTAATTAAATTAAAACAGCAACCAAACTAGTGATGCCATTAAACAATGATGATGTTGAAGTTTCATCTAATTCGGAAGATCGGTTTAAGAGTTATGGAGAAACATACATACATACTGTAGGTAAGGGCCCCCTTCTTACCTTACTAGGTGGTAGGGTCTATCGCGGGCGGGTTTGGTACCACCGTACTGAGCGAAACGTCGGTCGAAACGGCTATATAAATAGTTCGTGTTTTCCGTCCAGTGTAGCCGACATGAAATGAAGGGAAGCAGTGACATGGCACCTAGTTCGCCCGGTGTTATGGGCTGACATCGCGGATATTGTAGGTGATGTAGCCAAGGGTGTAATGTTTCCATCAACAAAAAAAAAAAAACGCACAGTAACGATTTATAAAAATCGCTAATTTAGTTTCAGTATCATACATAGAGTCTACAAACGCAGTACCTATCTCATAAAACAAAGTAACTTACTCCATGAACATCCCTTACAGATTCATTTGTTAGTATTGATATAGCTACAACTTTAGACTCAAACGCAAACGTATTATACAGATTGCACACAGGCTGAATATTTAACGTACATTGTATTGCAGTGCAACTGAACAGCCCAACAACGCGAGGCAAGCCTTGCATGTAATCAGGTTTGCACGTAGAACTTATTCGAAGTTACGCAGACTCGTCAACCGCGTGGAATGGAAGGCGTGTCAGTGCAAATCATTGACTGTGATAAGGTTCTAAGTATGTAATCTGTAATATAGGATGTTGCCTACGCCAGCAGGTGTCAGCGCGGGCGACTCCCTGCACTCGTGCGCGCACGCAGCGGCAGGTGTAGGTATATAGTCGAACACAGCTGGCCGCCTCCAATCATATACAACAGATTTTTGTATGTAATTATAAAACAAGGCGGACCCACTTCTTTCCTTCCTACACATCTGCCGATTAAAGTAGGTAAGCGTCTTTTATTATTTATGTAGGCACAGGAGGTTCGGTTCCATGTAAATTATAAGTATAGATCCAAAACCAAAGATCTTAAATGAGAATTTTAGTTATTGTAGTATATTGTAGGATTGGTACGCACCGAATGACAGTCGGCAATCGGCAAGTGTTCTATATTCATTCAGTGTAGCCGGCACAACTCATGATATGCACTGATATGGCAACCAGACAGACAGAAACAAGAATGTAATGCCGAAAGCGATATGGGCAATATCGCGCCTTACATACAATTTTACTTCCAATGGGTGTTTCAGGATAGGCTTGAGAAACTTCAGGAGTAGAAAGTACTCATTATTACAAGACAAAAATCCTTATCACTCAAATCTAAATTCCGTTTTTTTTCTTTTTTTTTTATTTAATTCGTCTCCTCCCGAAACAGGCAAAACTCATTAGAGTATACAGCCAATTCTGTCGTAGCTTTTAACGTCTGTTGTATAAGTTCTCGCACCGCGAGAACCACAAAAATATATATTTTTAATTACAACGACGACGCGACAAACTTCCGCCGTCCGCCATATTTATATATATATCCCGTTTTTTTTCTACAAAATTGAAAATTGTAATAAAAACTCGATGGGCAGTGAGATTTGGCAAAAGTGCTGTCTAGATCTAGGAAGTGCAATGACCTAGCCAGTCCCCCTTTTCTTTTGATGTCATTCAAATTAAGTTTTTAGAATTTACCTACGTGAAGTTACATTCTACTGGTTAAGCATGTATGTAAGTTAGTCATTTTATGTTTATTTATTAAAGGTGGATGTTAACCGTGCACCTAAGCTTGATGAAACGATTTCCACCAAAAAGTACTATAAAATGACAAAGAATGAAAATGAATTTGGCAAAAAGTTTCAGAGCTTTTCGTCTTCAAATATTGACCCCTTTCGAACTCTGAAGTTACGAAACCCTATCCTGAAACACACTGTATAATAGATCTATCCACAAAAAAGATACAGAAAGGCCAGAAGTATCCAGTGCTGCTTCAAGAAAAAGATGGTACGGCCGTGCTTGCTCGACTTGGCGGGGGCACTGCCTTCCCCTCAGATATCAGTCAGTCTGTCAGTCGGCGTTTGTGCGTACACTGCTGGACATACGCCTCTCCAATTTTCCTCCAGTCCTCTCGGCCTTCAGCCACTTCAGCGTTAACGAACCAACTGCTTTCTGCTGACATACTTTCGTCCCACCTGGCGTGTGGTCTTCCCACACTCAGTTTCCCTGTCCAAGACCGCCAGTGTAGGACACGGTTACTCCAGCGGCCCGCCAGTGTAGGACACGGTTACTCCAACGGCCGGCGGCCGTCGCGTCGTCTCTTCGACTTATCTACAGCCAGCCAGCCAAATACCAGCTTGCGCCTTTGGACTCGATCCAGCGTCGATCCGTGCGACTAGTGGATGACCCCGACGTGTCCCGCGATCTAGAACCGCTGCAACTTCGTAGGGATGTCGGCGCCCTAAGCGTGTTCTATCGCTTATTCCACGGGGAGTGCTCGGAGGAGCTGTTTAACGCGATTCCGCCGTCCCCTTTCCACCTCCGTACAACGCGCACTGGGCAGGGATTGCATCCCTATACGCTGGACTTACCGCGGATGCGTACAAATCGGTTCTGCAGATCCTTCCTCCACAGAACCGGTAAACTCTGGAACGCTCTACCTGCCCACATATTTCCCCCCAAGTATAGTCTCGGGTCCTTCAAGAGAGGCGTGAATGGGCACCTGTCAGGCCGGCATGGCATTCGCAACCCCCGCATACGACCGAATGTCCATGGGCGTCGCTAGACACCTTATGGGTGACTCGGCGCCACATGTCGCGCTTAGTATAAAAAAAAAAAATAAAAAATAAATCTACAAAATAATTTTTTTAGCCCGTACGCGCGCCTGTCCGTCCGTCCTTCCGTCCGACCTTTATAGGTCTGTATGTATGTTTGAAACGTAGGTACCTAGAATTGAAATTTTCATAGAATACGTGCTATTATGGCGGATATCCTAAAAAATAATAAAAAGATAAAAAAAAAGTAGAAAATTAAGGGGTCCCATACAATCAACATGTATTTTTTTTTCTAATTTTATTTTTTGCTCTTTCGTAAAAAAAATTAGCCTCAGGAGCGCGGTCAGCACCTAATTGGATGGGTAACCGCTCGACCGTTGGAGGCTGACTGTGGTTCGGATTCCATGTTAAACTGTAGGTCCCTTCCCTTCTTACCTTACTAGCTGGTAGGGTTTATCCCGGCCGGGGTGGTAGATACCACCGCACTGAGCGAAACGTCGGTCGAAACGGCTATGTAAATAGTTCGTGTTTTCCGTCCAGTTCAGTGTAGCCGACATGAAATGAAGGGAAGCACTGACATGGCACTGGTTCACCCGGTGTTATGGCCTGACATCGCGGATGTTGTAGGTGATGTAGCCAACCGTGTCAGTTTCCATAAAAAATACATACGCATACAAACGTCAAAGTTGGTGTGATTCTGATTATAGTGCAAACTCTACAAGTAAAACAAAAAACCTCGGTGCGCGAGTCCGACTCGCACTTGGTCAGTTTTGTTTTAATCTACTTAGTTTTAGGATTCCGTATCTTTTTTCATATTCACGAAATTTCACAGAATATGTTATTTATGGCGGATATGCCAAAGTATGTAATAAAAAACCGGCATGGTAAAACAAGTGCGAGTCGAACTCGCGCATCGCCATGTCATTGTTAGCGCCACTCACGCCATCTATGGCGTGTTTCTAAAATGCTTCATATTAGTTAAAATTCATGATTAGTTAAAATGCTTCATAATCTTTTCGGTAGATGTCGCGCGCGCATACACTTTTTTGTTTCTTCTATGGGAACCCGCGTGAATTTTTTACTTTTTCTTATTTTTATTATTTGTTGTTATATCGGCCATAATAACACCTATTCTGTGAACATTTCAGCGGGCTGGTAGCCCTATTACGGTTCAAGCATTGGCGTATATAGAGGGGGGGCCGGGTGGGCACGGCCCACCCCAGAAGTGTCTGGTGCCCACCCCAGGATGTTGGGTTGCCAACCCAAAACTCTAGGGTGGCCACTTAAATAATTTCATCCAGGTAATCAAAATAAACACTTTAAAAAAATGTTTTTGTTCAATTTTATTTAGGTAAAGAAATTTTCCGAAATCAATGGTCGAAATACGGCTCAACACTTCAAGTTCAAATTACCTACTTTTATTGCGTAGGTACATCGGGTTACGCCTTCATCGGTCATCGCTTTTCAGGGGCCAGGCCCACCCTGGAAAATAACCCTAGATACGCCAATGGGTTCAAGAGATACAGCCCTCGGACAGACAGACTGACAGACAGACAGACAGACAGACGGACAGAGAGAAGGCGGCGTAGGCTTAGTAATAGTGTCCCGTACCGGATACGGAACCCTAAAACTAATAATCACGTATGTTTTCATTCACTTTTCCATAATCATGGGGGCACTAGCCTAACCAAGGTCTCCAGCTCCATGAGGGCTAAATCGGAAACCCAATGACACTTCTAAAGGAAGAAATGTCGTTTATTTCAGAAAAGAATAGCTGTATCGTATACACAGAGTCGTTAATCTATACATATAAAAGAAAAAAGAACAACCCCGGACCAGTGATATGAATGAGATCTGTAAATCAGGTTGATAAATAAAAAATCTCATCCATACCGACCGATCCAGAAACACTTCTAAATATTTTTTAAACAGCTAACAAAATTGTACTAAGTTAAAGTATGTCTAAAACCATTTCAGAAAAATCCTAAATGTATACCTAGATCAACGCCGTTGTAGCAAACAGCGCTTAAATTACGGGCACCTAAAATGCGGTTCCGCCATCCGTCCGTCAATCAAGCAGCGAGCGAACGAACGACCCCGACCGAACGACCGACAAGCCTAGCGTAGCGAACGAGCGAAACGACACCTGAAAAACATTCTGGCTCCTTTCGTGAACACTCGGCTCGAAACGAAACGTAACAAAAACGAGATGCGCCGCCTCAACATTAGGCTACGCGAACAAGACGCATCTTCTTTATATTATACCGCGCGGCACGTAAGTTAGCCTCTGTGCGAGAGGGACGACGTTATACGCATGCGATCGTTGGTATAACGCTGTCCCGCTCGCACAGCGGCCAAGTTACGTGCCGGGCACTCTAACCCAGGTAATTTTTTTTTAAACGACTAAATAATCACTCATACCACTATACCACTTTTCTTCGAGCCGAAGTGGTTCAGGTATTGTTTCTCTTTCGGCAACAGATTTGCCCGTAGCGGAGTATGTCACCATTGAAGATTCAACCCAACAAGTACAGGGATTGACAGGTGGCAAAATGAAATGGCGTAAACAGGCCGAGCGTAAGCGCAGGCGGCGGGAGGTTCGTCTTGCGGATAAGAGCAGTACCACCAGCTCTGACTCCGAGACGACCTCCTGTCATACAGTAAAGTCAACAGAAAGTGTTGCCATCACTCCACAAAAAACTCCTGCTGTAGGGACTCCCCCTCTCACTTATAGGGCTCATGATCGGGCTCCATTTTTAGTGCATGTTCAACGGGTGGAGACAGACCCCTCGTCAGGGGCTGTGCTTCACCCAATAAATTTCGGTAAGTTTCTTAAAAAATCTGCATTCCGTGGTATCAAGGACGGAGGGGTTGCGCGCGCTGGGCGCAATCGGGTCTCGGTGGAGTTCATTTCAGGAATCTTTGCGAATACTTTTCTAAATAACATACACCAACATCATCTCAAGTATAAGGCGTTTGTGCCTTCATTTAATGTTACTAGGCTCGGCGTGGTCAGGGGTATCCCGACCGATACAACTCCTGAAGAGCTTCTAGAGGAACTTGGAGTTCCCGAGGGCGGGAAAATTCTAAAGGTCAGAAGGCTCAATTTTAAACAATTCGAAGATGGCAACCCAGTGTGGAAACCCACCCAATCTGTTGTCCTGACCTTTGATGGTCAAACGCTCCCTTCTCGTGTCACTCTAATGTATAACTCCCTTCCGGTCGAGTTGTACAAGTATCCCACTATTCAGTGCTTCCAGTGTTGTCGATATGGACACACCAAGGTCCAGTGCCGTTCCAAGCCTCGTTGCTTCAAGTGTGCTCAGCCACACTCTGGGGACGAATGTAACCTAAAAGAGGAAGACTCTTGTTGTTTTTACTGTCAAGGGAATCATTTTTCAACAAGCAAAAAATGTCCAGAACGCTCTAGACAGGAGAACATAAAGTCAATAATGGCTCAAGAGGCTATTTCTTACGCAGAGGCTGCCAGTCGTTTCTCGGCTCCTAAGCGGTCATATGCAGATGTTGCTTCGTCCTCAACCTTCTCCCAGGCCCGTAAACCCGTGACCTCAAAAATTCATAACCCTTCCATTCCGATCTCTTCTTACAGGAAAACTGTAACTTCTCCACCTCGTGTTCGTGCCCCTCTTCCACAGGGTTACGACAAGAAGGCTCATCAAAAAATCCTGAATGACTTTAATCCTACCACGTCCCAAGATGGGTGTGCCTATCCATCCCAGAATTCGCCGAGACCAGGGAATTTTGTCGACCTTGGGGACATCCATGGTCTATTTATTTCCTTTTTGAATTTTTTAAAATCAACAAATACTTTACCGTACCACGCTGCTCCCAGTTCGCAAACCTCTCTCTCTCTCACTGCCAACGATGGCTCACTTCGAGTCAATTCTTCAGTGGAATTGCCGAAGTCTGACTAAAAATAAATCAGATTTTCTTTTTCTTTTGAATAAATTTAAACCTATCGTGTCTGCAGTCTCGGAGACTTGGCTCAAGCCAGGCACTCATTTTAGAGTTCCTGGTTATGTCAGTCTTCGGGACGATAGAGACGATGGGAAAGGCGGTTGCGCCTTATTTGTAAATAATAAAATTCCCTTCTCCATCATAACACTTCCTCCCCTCAGAGATGGTATTAATGCTGTCGCTGTGGGGGTGAAGGGTTACTCATTTATTTCTATTTATATCCCTTATCCTTCATCATCATCACTTACTGCCTTGAAGTTACTGTTTGAATCCGTTCCTAAACCTTTTCTCCTTCTCGGTGATCTAAACTGTCATCATACAATGTGGGGTTCATTCGAGAGCGACTTAGCTGGAAACAGGTTGGTTGATATTTTGGATGAACTCAATATTTGTGTCCTTAATGACGGGTCTCCGACCCGTCGCACCTCCCCCTTTCAGAATCCTAGTGCGGTTGATTTGTCTTTATGTTCCCCGGTGCTGGCATCTCTTCTCTCCTGGAGGACTCTCGTCAGCTCACATGGGAGTGATCACTTTCCAATTATCTTGTCCCTTCCCTTGTCTGGATTCACTAGCCCTGATCAACCTCTACCTTTACTAAAGTACCGATTAGACAGAGCTGATTGGTCCAGCTTTAGCTCAGCAGTTGAAGATAGTATCATATGTCTACCTATTCCTACAGCACATAACGTATTCTCTTGTTATTCACAGTTTGTTGTTACTCTCACTCGGGTTGCTGATGAAATTTTCCCTATTAAACAGTTCAAACCTCTCCGCTCGTCTCCCCCCTGGTGGGATTCCGACTGTACTGAATCGATTCGCTCCCGAAATGAAGGCGAGAGAAAATATGCACAGGACATGTCTTGGCATAATTACTTGGAACTTCAGAAAACTCAAGCAAAAACCAAACGTACTCTTCTGGAAAAAAAACGTTTGGGCTGGAAACGTTTCTGTTCATCCATCTCTCCATCTACTCCATCCAGTCTTGTCTGGCGGAATGTAAAGAGATACCGTTCCGCTTTTATTGAAAACTCAAATTATAAAGCTCCTTCTGATTTATGGAAAGATTCTTTCTTAAATAAACTAGCTCCTTCATCAGCTCCTCGGTTTGAAGAATTACCTTTATTATATGCTTCTCCTCCTTCCAGTTCTCCCATAGATGCCCCTTTTTTACTCAGAGAACTTAAGATAGTTACTGATCATGTCAGGGACTCTTCGCCTGGTTTAGATGGTATTCCATATTCTTTCCTTACGCATGCTAGTGATACCACACTTAACTATTACCTCCAAATCATTAACATTATTGTTGAGACAGGTTTAATTCCAGTTGATTGGAAAAGACAATTAATTATTCCCATTCTCAAGCCACAGAAAGACCCCAATGACGGATCATCTTATCGTCCTATTGCCCTTTCAGCCACTCTCTTAAAGATTACAGAACATTTGGTGAAGAACAGGCTAGAGTGGCTGTTGGAAAATAGAGGCCTTTTGGCCAAAAGCCAATTTGGTTTTAGAAAAGGCAAGAGCACCATGGACAGCCTTTCCATATTCAGTACGGATATCCGTCTTTCATTTAGCCGTAATGAATCAATTGTCGCTGCCTTTTTAGACATTTCAGCCGCTTATGACAATGTCTTACTTCCGATTCTCAGACAGAAATTGATTCATCTCAGAGTTCCAGTTAAATTTGTTTCTTTTATCTTAAATATACTTACTGAGAGAACCATAGTTCTTCGGTCTGAAGGGGTTGTGACTGATGCCCGAGTTGTTTGGAAGGGTCTGCCCCAAGGTTCAGTCCTGAGTCCCCTTTTATACAACTTGTATACCCACGACCTTGACAGAGCTATAAATCCCTTTGGTCGAGTTCTGCAGTATGCCGATGATTTACTTATTTATGCTTCTCATAAATTAATTCCGGAGGCTGCTGGCTCAGTCAATCGTTCCATCTTTTCCTTGTCATCGTGGCTTGATACTCATGGACTAGACTTATCTGCGTCCAAGAGTTCCATAGTAGTATTTTCTAGGAAAAGACTCATTCCTCGAATAGATGTATTTTATAAAAATGTCCGCATTCCCACTTCTAATCAGACCAAATTCTTAGGCGTTATTTTAGACTCTAAAATGACTGGTTCTCCTCACGTTGAACATATAGTTTCAAAATGTGAAAAAAACATTAACATATTACGAACTCTTGCTGGAGTGTGGTGGGGAGCTCATCCATTTTCATTAAAATTAATTTACAATGCGATCATACGGAGTCATCTAGATTATGGAACTTTCATATTGGAACCTTCAAACAAATCTGCTATGCAGAAGCTTGATCGTATCCAATCCAAGTGCCTCCGCATCATAACGGGAGCTATGAAATCCAGTCCAATCAACGCCCTTCAGGTTGAGTGTGTAGACCCTCCTTTGTTTTTACGTCGTCAGTTTCTGGCTGACAGATTTCTATTTAAGGCCATACAAATTTCGAATCATCCACTTATCCCCAAATTACGACTTCTTTCAAAATTTTCATTTGAAAAACCCTACTGGGTTAACAAGCCAGCTACTAGGCTAGTCCGTAGTTTTCGTAAATTAAATTATCTTCGAGCTCCAGTGCAACGATCTCTTCATCTTCCCTTATTCATGACTCCATATGAGGCAGTCATATACAAACCAGATGTAATTAAAAATTTTGGTATAGACAAAGATTCTAAAAAAGCTGATAAATTATTTAATTTGCTCATCTCCAAAAATTGGCAAGGTTGGGATCTTATCTTTACAGATGCTTCAAAATTATCAGAGAAAGGTAGTGTAGGGGCTGCTGTATATCATAAATCCAGCAATACTTATCAAATAATTAAATGCCCACCGGAGACTACAGTTTATACGGGAGAGTGCACAGCTTTACTGGAAGCAGTAAAATTTGTGCATCTGTTTCAAAAATTAGAAAAAGTTATCATATTTACAGATTCACTTAGTGCTCTACAGGCCCTAGTGCAAAACCCTTTTTACTCCAAATTACATAATCCCATAATTTTCAATATAAAGAATTTAATTTTCAATTGTCTTAATAAAAAACAAATCACTCTGGCTTGGATTCCGTCTCACTGTGGCATCGCAGGCAATGAGCGTGCTGATGCCCTTGCTAAGGAGGCTGTGGTGCGAGGGGATAAATTTCCCTATGTCAATTATTCTCACGATCTGGTTTCTCTCGCTCAAACATATTTATCTCAATCTTGGACTAATGTCTGGAAATCATCCAGTAAACACAAAGGCTCTCATTATGCACAGTTTCAGTCAAATATTCCAGCCCGACCATGGTTCTATAAGTTAAACGTCTCGAAATTTGCCACTTCTGTAATCTGCAGACTTAGGCTCGGTCACTGTTGTACTCCAGTTCACCTGGCCAGACTCCGTATTCTCGACTCTTCCATTTGCGAATGTGGTCTGGAAGAGGGGGATCTTAATCATATTTTTTTTTCCTGTCCCTTAAATAATAATTCTCCGCCACTGTACTCTTCTTTATCAATTCTTAAGGTTCCCCTCCCCACTAACATTAATTGCTTACTGTTGATTAATAATGTTAAAATTTTGAAATTATTAGCTAAATTTATTGTTGATAACAATATAAAATTGTAAATGGGAATGATGATGAAGATTGTATATAAATTTTTTCATATTTGTTATAGTACTATTGTGTTTAGTTATAAGTTCTTTTACTATTTTCATGCACGCAAGCTACTCATTGTTAGCTTGGTTCGTAAGTATGCGCGCGCGTTAAGTTAACTTATAAATTTTTCTGCTTTTATGTTAAACTGCTGTATGTTTTTTTTATATCTTGTTGATGCAACTACTATTGACGTGACTATGGCTTAAATACGCTAAACAAAAAGCGTGATCGCCAAATAAAAAAAAAAAAAAAAAAAAAAGTCTGCCGAAGTGTGCACGAAAGGAGCCGGGTATGTCTATCAGGTGGCGCACCGAGCGAACGAGCGAGCGAGCGACGCACTCGAACACGAACACGAAGAACACAACGCCCCATTCTGTCTGTCTGTTTCATTGTAGTGTTAGAAATGTATGAGTAATGTTACCTATGTCTAACTAATAAAATCTGTGAATTTCGTTTGTAGAATGTCTGTTAGCGCCAGTGCCGAGAATCTAACTTCCACTAAGGTAAGCGGTGCATTTTCTGAGACATTCTCCTTCAACATTGTACTAAATGCGGCCTAAGAATTCTGGTACAGGGCTTGTACAGTCCGTGGTTTGCCTCGCGCACGACAGCGCATCGAACTCTTTCCTCGTTTACTTCAATCGTGCATTCATCAATAGAAAAAATGCATTTCCGCCATCAATACAGGTTGCTCGGTTTTTTTTTCGTATTCAGTGTAAAACTTTATGTAGATTTTACCATAAAGGAAGGATAAACTTCGACTTGAATCACCCATTGAGTCAGGGCTGGTTGGAGAGATAATTTGAAATACTTCGATTTCGTGTTGGAGTTCGTGTTTTTCTGTCGGTTATATCGTACTCGGAACACACTACTATACGTACACAACAATGGAAGTAACTTTTAACGTAACACCGTCCCCTTTCCACCTCCGTACAACGCGCACTGGGCAGTGTTTGCATCCCTATACGCTGGACTTACCGCAGATTCGTATCAATCGGTTCTGCAGATTCTTCCTCCACAGAACCGGTAAACTCTGGAACTTACACCCCAAGTACAGTCTCGGGCCCTTCAAGAGGAGCGTAAATAGGCACCTGACAGGCCGGCATGCCTTCGCAACCCCCGCATGCGACCGAATGTCCATGGGATCATTAGATACCTTATGGGTGTCTCGGCGCCACAATTTGTGCGTACTATTAAAGAAATCTAGCGCACAGCAGGCGACAAACACAGTGCTCTATCTAAATACACAGGCTGTAATGATATGACGGACAAATGATCATCCATCATTATTGATATATGTCGTGGACAAACATCGTTAGGATAGTTCTAAACGAAAAGCATTAAATTATTGATAATAATGATAATTACTAAGGAAGGTGTGGATCTAAGCTTACGATGGCTTCACCGAACATATCCGGGCCCATCGGCAGTAGAGGAGGGTATTAATCGAGGCCGGGACTAGCGAGTGGCCACTCTAAATTTCCCGCGCATGCTTCACGTTTCGGCTCGCTTCAAGCCCTCGTCAGCTAGTCTGCGTTGACTAGGACGCGGGGAAACACCAGTCCCGCTCTCGACCTCCCTCTCTCTACCTATCCATATTCTGTAGGATGCTTCCAGTGACGTTTTCGAAGCTCTCTCCATGTATGTATGCTTAGCGTCGGTCTTGGCAGCCCTAGATTGAAGAGCCTGTCTTGTCCGTTTCTCACAATCCGGTCTACTAAGTTGCAGTACTTGTTAAGTTTGATGTTGTGGTCCTTCGGTATGTTGCTTTCCCATGAAACCGTAAGTCCAACAAGTACTACATGTTTTGTCGCTTTTGAGAATATGAGTATATCCGGTCTTAATGCTGTGGTACAGATTTCCGAAGGCATAAATGATTTTAAATGATAGCGTATAAATAGGATAGAATATAAATAATAAATTATTGACCTGTTGCATTTCAAAGCTAGAAGGGAGGTGTGGATCTAAGCTTACGATGGCTTCACCGAACATATCCGGGCCCATCGGCAGTAGAGGAGGGTATTAATCGAGGCCGGGACTAGCGAGTGGCCACTCTAAATTTCCCGCGCATGCTTCACGTGCTTCACGTGCAATCACTGGCGGCCGGTCCTAAAGTGCGCCCGTGCGCCGCACTACCATACCACGAGAAGTCTTCACTTCACTCAAAATAAATAATATCTTAATAAAACCATAAAGATCGTACATAAAATAAATACGAATGTGAATTCGACCTTATTTTATAGATGGCAAGGCACGTTTTTGCGAGTAAACCCGAATCGAAAAACGCACGCGGGTGTCCCATCTGAATGTATGGGGATCGGTAAAACACCGCTGGCGCGTGAGACAAAAGATACTTCATAGAAACAGTATGGACCGAAATGGAGTTCTGCGTGCGGCGCACGAGCGCCAAACAAGGACGCTATATCGTGAATAGCCGCCCGTGCGACACGTCGCGAGCGATTCCTTTTGCACGAGTCCGCCTACCTAGAGTCAGCGCGCTGTCATGTGATGGCTGGATGTCACATACCCGTTAGCGCGCGAATATTTAAAATGGGCTCTGGTTAGGTTTTGTGCTTTCTGTCACGTGATACTGTGAATTAAGTGGTGCCGATATTTGCCTAAGAGTTGGTTAAAGGTAAGGCTTTACAATCAGGTGATCCCGGGTTCAATTCCTACTTTTCAAATGTTTTTTTTATAAATTTTTTAAGTATTTTTGGGACATTGCTATTGTTTTCTTTTTGTAAGCTGCAGCAGTGTTGTGGTCTATGAGTGTGTTCATAAAGGTACTATAAATGAGTTCAAATCTTGTTTGGATTTATTTTCTTGTTTTTTGCAACTCATTGAGTGTCTTGAGAATATTCATACTAGGTACGTACATAATACAACGCAGGCGTTTAAAAAATTCGGAAGTCGCGATCTTAAAATGACATTGGGAATGTGTTGGGAAATTTGGTCATTTAAGGAGGTAGGTACTTAGCGCACTACCGGTCACTGAAGTCACCAGCCTCCACTGCGTGCAATGCTTATAAGACACGTCCGTACTGGAGATGCGTATGTCCGTTCGAACAATCCGTTCAATCTTCCTTTGCAATTGCAAGTGCAAATTGTTAAATGCATCATGTCGTGCGTCACCGGGCCGGTTTCTGTCAGCTTGTGGGATGTGGGATGATAACAATATGATACTTGCTGGAAGATGTGCGGATTACATGGTCATAAGAAATTCCAGAAAAAAAATATGCAGACAATTATTTCTCTTTATTTTATTTGTGTGAAGTTTATTGTTTTGGTCGAAAACTTGCGGCAAAATTATAAACTATAATGTAATATCGTTCGCCATCTTGATGTCGAAACCAAAGCGTTCAAAAATATATCAAAATTCGCACAGAAATATATCAAAAGCGGGAACACATGTTTCGCAGCGCGCGCTACGCTTTCGACTGATTCAGGGCACTACGTCGAGGGCATGCCTCACATGCGCTGTTAACCAACCGGTTCTGTAGGTCTTTTATTCACAGAACTGGGAAAATGTGGAACGGAGTGCGTTCTACATTTTCCGGGTTCCTCCCAAGTACAGCCTGGGGTTTTTCAAAAGAGGTGTGAAAAGGTTCCTGTCACGCCGGCACGGCATTCGCAATCCCCGTGCATCACAGAATGTCCATGGGCATCGTAAGTCACCTACTCATAAGTGAAACGTAGCCACATTTTGCGCTTTCTATAAAAAAAAATTTTAAAATCTGCTCACGTGAACACATGTCTATGATCACATCCCTTTTCAAAATAATCCACAATATTCCATAAGATACATATCATCATCATCATCATCATCAGCCTGTATCGGTCCACTGCTGGACATAGACCTCTCCCAAGGCACGCCACCACACGCGGTCTTCCGCTCTTCTCATCCATCCACTCCCGGCTACCTTTTTTAGGTACATATGTGACAGAGATATTCTATCTCACGAAGTCCGCTTAGCTATGAATGTTGTCAGGCGTGCACATGCACATTGTTTTAGTGTGCGTAACCTCGAGAGCGCTCGGTGACGATCGCGACGCGGTCGCACACACAACACGCACACACAACAAGCAAGCGCGCCTATCAGTACACGTCACTACTACAACCAGAGCAAGGGTATGAAAAGGGTATCGAAAATACTGGTAAATACAGGTATTTATGGGTTCTTTTCGGTTTCGGTAGGACCGGAACCAGAACCGGTACCCTAATTTCGGAAAGAAAACCCTTTTGGAGAAGGAAGGTGTGGAACTCAGCTTGCGATGGCTTCACCGAACATATCCGGGCCCATCGGCAGTAGAGGAGGGTATTAATCGAGGCCGGGACTAGCGAGTGGCCACTCTAAATTTCCCGCGCATGCTTCACGTTTCGGCTCGCTTCAAGCCCTCGTCAGCTAGTCTGCGTTGACTAGGACGCGGGGAAACCACCAGTCCCGCTCTCGACTTCCCTCTCTCTACCTATCCATATTCTGTAGGATGCTTCCAGTGACGTTTTCGAAGCTCTCTCCATATATGAGCTTAGCGTCGATCTTGGCAGCCCTAGATTCTTGAAGAGACTGTAGAGCGACTTTGCTGGTAGTCCTCTTGCTCCGACTTCCACAGCGAAGAGATCAGTCTTGAATCCGTTTCTTACAATCCGGTCTACTAAGTTGCAGTACTTGTTAAGTACATGTAGGAAAGGAACGGTGGCCGAACTCTATGCGGATTGATAGCGACAGACTGTAGTAAAAAAAGACGACACTTTAGTACCCCCTCCACCGGGTTACATAAGCCGAAAAGTCATGATCGTTATATAAAACTGTTTTTGCTCGCGCTCGCTTTAATTCCTGTTCACATCTTGACGCCGGTAACGTGTCTGAATGCCCCGAAAAAATGCCTACATGTAGCTTATTCGGGTGCAATAAGAAATGCAACACGTCAAGCAAACACAAGGACGGAGCTTTACCTTCCTGTAAAAGTTACCTACCTGTAAGTACATTTTATTTTAAATTGTTATGATTTTCTAAGTTTCATTGTTAAGAATGTCAAATGATTCGATGGCGCGTCCGCCATTGTTGCCGCGTGATCCACCCGCGGCGCTCGCTTGCGATCGAGCAGGCGAATGAACCACACGGGCCAATGTGCGGGCTGTCGGCGGCAAGGTTGGATGCGAGGTCACTAAAAATCATCGTACGCAAAGTTGAAAATGATGGTATTTAGGGCAAAATTATCGGACGCTTTACGATTTTAATTTGGAATTTAGGAAGGTGTGGATCTAAGCTTGCGATGGCTTCACCGAACATATCCGGGCCCATCGGCAGTAGAGGAGGGTATTAATCGAGGCCGGGACTAGCGAGTGGCCACTCTAAATTTCCCGCGCATGCTTCACGTTTCGGCTCGCTTCAAGCCCTCGTCAGCTAGTCTGCGTTGACTAGGACGCGGGGAAACCACCAGTCCCGCTCTCGACCTCCCTCTCTCTACCTATCCATATTCTGTAGGATGCTTCCAGTGACGTTTTTGAAGCTCTCTCCATATATGAGCTTAGCGTCGATCTTGGGAGCCCTAGATTCTTGAAGAGACTGTAGAGCGACTTCGCTGGTAGTCCTCTTGCTCCGACTTCCACAGCGAAGAGATCAGTCTTGAATCCGTTTCTCACAATCCGGTCTACTAAGTTGCAGTACTTGTTAAGCTTGATGTTGTGGTCCTTCGGTATGTTACTTTCCCATGGAACTGTAAGTTCAACAAGTACTACATGCTTTGTCGCTTTTGAGAACATGAGTATATCCGGTCTTAATGCTGTGGTACAGATTTCCGAAGGCATTTGGTAATGCTTCTCATGTGTGTCCATCAACAATTCCCAATCCTTTGCTGCTCCCAAAATTGAAGAAGGTTTAGTCCTATCTTTGGGCAGCTTATTGGCTCCAGGTTTCACAAAGTTGACCTTCTGGAAGCCGCTACTGGTTTGCCCTTTCCTGGTCCGTGCAATTGACAGGTTGATGGCCTCTCTGATGATTTGGAGGACTTTATCATGACGGTAGGAATACTGGCCTCGCTCAAGTAGTATTTTGCATCCGCATAACAAATGTTTGGCCGTGCCTACGAACTCCTTACATGACGGGCATAGTTTATTTGTAGATTTCCCCCATCTAACTAGGTTACTCGGGTCGGGGAGAGTAAGCTGGAATGCATTTAAGTAGAACTTAAGCAGCTCAGGGGACCAGTTGTATATTATGGATTTCCACTTCAATGCAGGAGGGATGCAGAAGTCACCCACTGTTAGCCAATCATTCTGCATTTCTAGGTTTAAGGCGTGAAGTTTGAAGCCTTGTTCCATGTCCTCCTGAGCAAAACCTTTCAGTATTTCTTTATCAGACTTTGCTGTTTCTATGCCCAATCCAGATCTATTGGTGCGTGTGCCAACTTGGAATGATTTGTAGAAGTCGAGTCTCGATTCCAGTTCATCTGATAGTGATGTGTTGGGTAAGGCTTGAATAGCGCTATCATTGGAGTCTTTGAGTATACATCGTTTGGCTATTCTCGCCTTTTGATAAAATATCGACGGTTTCTTAATGTTCAGTCCAAAGTTATTGTGAGATCTGTATAGCGTTGACGAGTCAGCCGGGTGAGCCAGTCCAAACCATGATTTCAGGAATCTGGTCACATACGAGTCTAATTTAGTCAGGTTTTGCTTTGTGAAGTCGTAGACGAGAAATGGCCATGAAAGTTTTGATGTCAGGTAGTTATCGTAAATCCATGCCTTTTGTGTACCCAGGAGGGGAAGATTGTCAGTTTGGCGGAGGCTCTCTTCGAAAAGTTGGACAATATCATCAGTAGGATGCTCCTTTCCTCTGCTGGTGATCCTTTTGCCCAAGAATTTAAAAGGAGCTTCATCAGCCACGGTTGCGATTGGTTTTCCGGCTACTGTCAGACCTGGATTGCTCGAGGTAAACTTTGAACCTTTCCTGGTTAAGCTCAAACAGTAGCACTTCGCTGGTTTTATCTTCATCCCTTTGGTCCATTCACAATAGTCATCCACCACCTTAAGAAGCGCCTGATTTTATTTTGGATTGCGGGTTAACAGCGTAATATCATCCGCAAATGCCAGGATGGCCGCCATATATGTGTCTCCATATTTGAACCTGTATCCCCATTTCTTTTCTTTTACGACAAGCGTATCAATTAGAATGTTGATAACAATGTTAAATGTGACAGGAGAGAGGCAGCAACCCTGGAAAAGTCCTATGCCGTAACGAATTTCCGGTGTCTTCTCCGTTTCGCCTTTTACTTGTATTACAAAGGAAAGTTTGTACTCATACGATCGTTATAATTATCGTATAAGTACGATAATAATCGTACTAATTCCAAGCCTGGTCGGCAACAGGCGATTGCAGCGCGCGCGTGGCGTGGTGGTAGCAGCTGTAACTACAAGGTGCTGTCAGTTTTTGCTTCACGTTTTCTACGCAGTTCGGCCACCGTTCCTTTCCTACATCGTTGTTGAAACACTCTCCTATAAATGTAAAAAAAAAATTTATTGGTTTTTTTTTTAATAAAAAAATTTTATGTGCTTGTCGTCAGAGTTGCGATGGCGGCAGCATGTGCCTGGAGCTGGCCCTCGAGGGGGAGCGGCTGTGCAAGGCGGGCGACTGCCGCGCCGGCGTCGCCTTCTTCCAGGCTGCCATCCAGGCGGGCACCGACGACCTGCGCACCTTGAGTGCCATCTACAGTCAGCTCGGCAACGCTTACTTCTACCTGGGCGATTACAGCATGGCCATGCAGTACCACAAGCACGACCTCACTCTAGCCAGGTTAGTTTATGTATTTCATTTTATTTATTAATTTTAAACACTGACAGCTGACAGCTGGTGCGTGTATTCTGTTTTTTAATTTATGAGTGCACTTGTATTCTTTTTAAATATTTTTGTTTGTTTGTATTTTGTTTTGTTTTTTTTTTGTCTAATTGGTATTTTAAAGAATTAACCGAGTTATTAGTTGTACTGATTCACTTGTACTTAATAATGTCAGCATCGGTAGCACAGTGGTGCGTTCTATCGACTGTCGTTCGTGATCGTAAGCACACCTGGGCGCAGTCTGAACTTGAATGGGTGACCGTACGACCTTTGGAGGCTGATTGTGGTTCGGATTCCACTTAAAACCCATAGGTCCCTTCTTACCTTACTAACTAGATGGAGAAGGTAAACCAAGGTTTTTTATATCGTAAAAAAAAAATTGGTATGGGAACGTGATCAGTATCTGATACACATACACCCCTTAGCGTAAAGTTACCTACTAAAGAAAGACCTCATATATATTATAAAATCGAAAAACCAGAACGAGATAAACAAAACGAGACAGAGCGGGATGGCGCTCTACGAAACTTTCTTACCACATTTCTCCCAAACGGCGCACTATTTCTTGGGAATTTGTATGTAACTCCATTCCTTGACCTCGGGTATGTATAATAAGCAAAATAAAATCACAAATTCGAATTTCGAGCCAAAATAGAGCGAATTAATTGTCTATGTCGGCCTATGTCAAAATATGAAAAAGTCGTGACATTTCTTTGAGGCCGATTTACACTTAGTAAGTACAGTAGCGAGTTAAGTTGATGTTCTATACAAATAGTGAGACTATCGATACTAACAGTAAAACAAATAAAACATAAAACGATAAAATAGTAACAATATCGATATCGACTCATCGATGACATATATCATCATCTGTCTATCTATCATCTATCTGTCTATCTGCCTACTGTTTTCAAGGCTCATTTTCATTGGTTGTTCTGAAACTACTGCCGCAGTCTAGAGCCACAGACTAAAAAGAAATTTGGAGCTGACGCTAAAACAGTAACAATACCGATAGGGCTAGAAACAAATAATATCGATAGGGCTAGAAACAATTCTGTCTGTCTGCCTACTGCTTTCAAGGCTTATTTTCATTGGTTGTTCTGGAACAGACTAAAAAGAAATTTGGAGCTGACGATAAAACAGTAACAATATGGATAGGGCTTGAAACAAATTAAAGTGGACACACTGGTCGCGGCTACTTTGTGAGTAGAGTACGGTCAATCTCGACATCAGCAGATTGTTCAGTTTGCTGTTCAGCAGATCCCAGCGTAAGTAGCGTATTTTAGGAAAACAAAAAACTATATGATTATGTCGTGACATTTATTTGGTAATAAACACCAGGCTTGGCTGTATGGGCTCGACTTTCAAATTATTGGAAGAACGAACATAATTTTTTTTTTTGTTGACGTGACGGTTCTTTTGTTTCGTTCGTTCATATTTGGTTCAAATTACACGACACTAAAAAAAACATAGGTTCAAATCATTTCAAATCGGTTTGTTTGGATGGAGTTGTGGCGTTTGTTTCGCCTTCGGAATGCCTAGAATCGTAAATAGTGTTTGGTATTTTGGGTGTTGGGGTAAAAGAAACGGTGCTCTCCGGATTAAGTTGAAAAATTTCTACTCTCTACTTCTTATAATAAATAGGAACGTCTGTGTCAACGTATGTATGTATGTTGAAGTAAAATCTGGAACTACTGAACAGATTTTGATGCGGTTTGTACCAATGGAAAGAGTAGTTCTTGAGGCTCACTATAGGCCAGAGGTGGTACCGGACCTAGCCCAGAACACGGCCTTCAGCACGAACACGCAAAGTCAAGGTACCGGTCGCAGTGCGTGCTCCCCCCACCAAACCGGACCCGCTTCGTGCTGGCCGTGTTTCCGGACCTACACCGTGTTTCGTGTTTGTTGCTAGCACGGCTCGGCACGGCAGGGTCCGCTAGGATGTTATGCCACTAAATTATGCTATGCTTTTTTTTCCGGCTGTAATTATTTGTGTTGGATAATAATACATAATAATACATAACGATCATAAATAAAGAATGAATAACACGTGAGCAAAATTTTCTATTTGTGCACTGTGTGGATAAGAGAATGCATAAAATAATCCTGTTTTCATTTATTTTGTCAATTAAATTTTTTTTCTTCTACCTGCTTGCATAAATACGTCCCTCTATCGCCGGACACAAACCAGACCTTTCCGTGTTGGCCCGTGCTCGTGCTAGTCCGGCAAAATCCGGGTAGCACGGTCGCCTAGCTAGAGCGCGGTCCACCGGGCTCGAGTCCAACACGCTGTGTGCGTGTCGTATTTCGTGCTCAATATCGACACGGTTACCAGCTCTGCTATAGGCTATATACTATCATGCTAAATGCTGATCATCATGCTGAGCTGTATCAAAGAAATACAGGGTGATTCAGTAGAAACTTCAGGATTCAAAAGAGGGCCATATTTGAAGACGAAAAGGTCTGTAACTTTTTTCCAGATTCGGTAATTTTATAGTACTTTTTGGTGAAAATAGTTTTATCATTATTCGATGGACGGTTAACGGATAACTCTGCTTACCCTGATTGTCGGGATACAGCGTGTGGTATGTATGTATGTATACTACCTATTACGGTTCAAGAGATACAAAGAGATTAAAATATTCAACACTCGGACGGACAGACAGACAACAGTAATAGCTTCCGTATCAGAGTACGGACACCTAAAATTTTTATCACAGATGCATATTAACTAGTAGAATTGAACTGCTTGTAGGTAAATTACAAACATGAAAGTTCAATGACATCAAAAGAAATTAATGTTACTGGAGTAGGTTATTGCACTCCCTAGACCTAGACAGCAACGTTGCCAATTTTGTTAAGACTCACTGTCCAACTATAATGTCCAAGTTTTGTATGAAAAAAAAACAACGGAATTTCGATTTGAGTGATAAGGATTTTTTTCTTCTAATAATGAGTACTTTCTATTCCTGAAGTTTCTCTTGCCTATCCTGAATCACCCTGTATATAGTATGGACAGGAGAGAGAGAGAGAGGGAGAATATAAGAGCAGCATAATATTTGCGTTTAATCGGATTTGTTATTAAACCGAGTCTACCGCGAGCGAAGCCGCGGGCAAAAGCTGGTATATCTATATCTTGGTTCCGTTTTAAATTTTAAGGTAAGGAACCATAAAAAAAATGCGAAAAAAATTAGCATTTCTATTCTACTGCTCACTACTATTTTCAACATTTCTTTCAGAACAATGGGCGACAAGCTCGGCGAGGCGAAGTCGTCCGGCAACCTGGGCAACACACTCAAGGTGATGGGCCGCTTCACTGAGGCGATCGCCTGCTGCAAGCGGCACCTGGACATCTCGCGCGAGCTCGGCGACCAGCTGAGCGAGGGCAGGGCGCTCTACAACCTGGGCAACGTGTACCACGCGCAGGGCAAGCAGCTGGGCCGCGTCGGCCAGAACGACCCGGGACACTTTCCGCAGGAAGTGCGCGATTGTCTAATGCAGGCTGTCGGCTATTATGAGTGAGTACACTATTTCCCTGTCAGCGGCCACCGCTGTATCCCAACAATCAGGGTTAGCAGAGTAATAAATAATAATATCTTCTGGAAAAGAGGCAACGAGGAGAAATTATAGAAACCTATGAAATCCTAAAAGAATGCTACGATGTACCAAGTCTACAGTCAATGTACGAAAGGAGCACTGAAGAACGTCTTCGCGGTCACTCATTAAAACTAAAATGGCCCACACATAGAACCAACCCCAGGAAGCATTTTCTGACGCACCGGGTCGTAAGGGCCTGGTACAAATTATCTGAGGACACCGCCAGCGCCCCCTCGGTTAATTCTTTAAAAAACCAAACAAACAAAAAAAAAACAAACATACAAAAATACTTAAAAACAATACAAGTGCACTCATAAATTAAAAAACAAAATACACGCACCAGCTGTCAGCTGTCAGTGTTTATGTTGTGCTGCAAGAACTTAAATTTCAGTCTTTTATTTTGATAAGAGATTTAAAACATATGTTTTAAATCTATTATAAAAGTTAACACATTAATTTGTCGGCTCCCAACTGCTCCGCGCGGAGCAGTTGGGAGCCGACAAAATCAAATTATGATCGCACATTTTTGTCTTGTACTATTACAGTGAATTTTTCTTATTACATGGAGAGAGCACTATAGATAGATGATTAAAAAACCTCTCCATTGATATCCAACATACGAACAAATAATTAAACATACAAACAGAAAAAAAAATTTCTTGTCATTTTTTACTGAAGGTTCCTTGGTTTTATGAATTTTTTGCAGATAAGATTAAATGGCCTCGTGCGTACGTTGTTCGGCGCCTTGGCATCTCAAATTTGGTATGGTGATATGTAAAGGCGAATTTTTATCAGTAAATTGGAAAAAATGTCATGCGAGTGTTGTTTTTCCTGGGGTTGAAATAGGTAATCCGTGTGTGCAGCGGTGGTGGGCCCCCGGCCGCGGTTGGCCCACATATACCGTGGCCGGAGGCCCGGGGCCGCAACGCCCCGGGTTGCTAAAGTCCATTAATATCATCATTACACACATTTACTTACTGTTTAGCAAACTCAAATCCATGAAGATTTGGTGCGCTGTTGCCAGGCGGCGACGGCCCCCAGACCACCCCTGTGGTGTGCTTCTCAATAGTGAATCCGCACTTGTTTTATATTCTTTTGTGGGTAATTTAATTGACTTTTTTACGTGTAAAAGAGTTTATTGACCTAGCTTTATTTATTTTACAAAATATTTGAGTTTATGTGCGCTTTTAAACTGAATTATGTATGCGATGGAACCTTCGCTTTTTGGTTTGCGAAATTGCAAATAATTATATACTGTGGGAGCCAACAGGTTCATTATTAACCTAGAACGACTTTCGCAGGCAGAACCTGGATCTGATGCGTCGGCTGAACGACCGTCAGGCGTGCGGGCGTGCGTGCGGCAACCTTGGCAACACTTGCTATCTGCTCGGTGACTTCAGCCAAGCGATCAAGTACCACACGGAGCGGCTGAAGATCGCGCAGGAGTTCGGCGACCGAGCGGCCGAGCGGCGAGCCAATAGCAACCTGGGCAACTCGCACATCTTCCTGGGCCAGTTCGAGAACGCCGCCGAACATTACAAGTCTGTTTTTTAAGCTTGGTTTTATTTTTTTTATATATTATGAAATAAATTGAACTTCTAAAAATTAAGATATCTGTACGGAAGCCTACGTTGTCCATCCTACCTTTAAAGGGTATCATTAACTTTTTAATTTTTTTTTTTATGGCAACTGACACGGTTGGCTACATCACCTACAACGTCCGTGATGTCAGCCCATAACACCGGGTGAACTAGGTGCCATGTCAGTGCTTCCCCCTTCGGTCGTGCCGGCTACACTAAACTGGACGGAAAACACAAACTATTTACATAGCCGTTTCACGGAAGGACCTAAAGTTTTACGTGGAATCCGAACCACGGTAATTTTATAATATTACAGTAGATATTATAGTAGTACGCTTAATGTGACATTGCAGACGCACGCTGTCGCTGGCGCAGGAGCTCGGCGACGCGGCTGTGGAGGCGCAGGCGTGCTACTCGCTCGGCAACACCTACACCCTCCTGCGCGAGTACCAGACCGCGGAGCAGTACCACTCGCGTCACCTCGCGGCCGCGCAGAGCCTGCGCGACCGCGTCGGCGAGGGCCGCGCGTGCTGGTCGCTCGGCAACGCGCACGCAGCGCTCGGAGACCACGAGAAGGCGCTCTACTACGCGACGCAACATCTGCACATCTCGAGGGAGGTTAGTGCCGTGATGAGAGCATGTTTTAGGTTTGCGTATCCCGTACGGAAGCCTATTACTAAGCCTACGCCGTCTGTCTGTCTGTCTGTCTGTCTGTCTGTCTGTCCTACTGCTGTATCTTTGGGACCGTAATAGCTAGCCGGTGGAAATTTATTGATTTATTTATTTTAGACAGGCAGCCTAGGCTGATATGTCTAAATCCAGTTAAAATTGGTTGTTCTCCTTCATTATCTTAGATTTTCTTAATTTTTTTTTTATTATCGTTTTTGAGCACTCTTGAGATTATGTTTTATTTGTTAGATATTTATCTAGTCTATTTTTGAATTGGTTGGTGCTAAGTGCGCTTATTATTTCCTCTGGAAGTTGGTTCCAGTCGTCCCAACACTCTGTTTGTTATGAAATGTTTGCGAGTATTGCTGTTAAAGATTGTTCGACTTAGTTTCATGCTGTGGCCTCGAAGATGAACGCTTTGGTTCAATGTGAACATTTGGATCAGCTCAGGGCAATCGTATTTACACATCAGAATTTTGTACACCTCTATTAGATGCCCTCTCTCACTAATTTTCACTCAATATGTGTTATTATGGCAGATATGACAAGAAATAATAAAAAATTTAAAAAGTAAAAAATTAAGGGTGGTTCCCATACAAGAAACGTGTATTTTTTTCAATGTTTTTTTTTTGTGGTGCGGAAACCTCGGTGCGCGAGTCCGACTCGCACTTGGCCGGTTTTTGATTTTATTATTGACATACGAGACGCGTGTGTACGCGTGCAGCTGGGCGACACGCTGGGCACGGCGACGGCGGAGCTGAACGTGAGCGACCTGCGCAAGGTGCTGGGGCTGCCGGCGGACGCTGAGTGCACCGGGGCGCCGATGGACGAGGACGCGCCCCACGCGCCGCACACACCGTTCAACGCGCTACGCGTGCGGAGGCAGTCCATGGAGCAACTCAGCCTCATACAGGTATACTTACTCTGAAATACTGTATGAAGCAAGGAAGCATTTTCTGACGCACCGGGTCGTAAGGGCCTGGAACAAATTATCTGAGGACACCGCCAGCGCCCCCTCGGTTAATTCTTTAAAAAACCAATTAGACAAAAAAAAACAAAACAAAAATACTTAAAAACAATACAAGTGCACTCATAAATTAAAAAACAGAATACACGCACCAGCTGTCAGCTGTCAGTGTTTAAAATAAATAAAAAATAAAATGAAACGTCCGTCGAAACGGCTAGTTTGTGTTTTCCGTCCAGTTCAGTGTAGCCGGCACGACCGAAGGGAAGCACTGATTCACCCTAGTAATGGGCAAGGAAAGGGGCCTACAGTTTTACACCGGTTCCGAACGGTGAAGCAGCAGGTACATTTTTTCGTCAGAAAAAACTCATTGGTACACGCCGACCTGATTCGAACCTCGGAATTTTTGCAAGAGAAGCTGACGCCCAGACCACTCGGCCACCTGCCCCTTGAGTGGAAAAAATGGCATTCAGCATCTGATACCGAACAATCGCATCACCGAGCTACCGAACAAAACCTAAATCGAGTAAGTTTTTTTTATGGAAACTGACACGGTTGGCTACATCACCTACAACATCCGTGATGTCAGCCCATAACACCGGGTGAACTAGGTGCCATGTCAGTGCTTCCCTTCGATCGTGCCGGCTGCACTGAACTGGACGATATTAACTGCATACCGGATTGCGCGAGTGCGGTGTGTAGCTAATGTGCGTCCGCACAATGATATTATATGTTAAAAAGGAGGTAGATAGGTTATACGAGCTCCCAAAGCGGCACATTAAATACAAGACCACACTCCTGTTTGAAGTTAGTCGCGCACCAACTACGCACGCGTTCAAACGTGCGTCGTCCTTCCGAAGTAGTTATCAGTTATACCAGCCGCCACATAACTTGAATTCCCTCCCTTAATCATTGGAATAAGACTATTCGAGTCGGCGCATCACTTTATAGTTCTTTCTGTCAACGTTTCAAGTTCGTGCCGTGTGTGAGCACCGAATGTCGTATAGACAACGTATCTTTCTTATAGTTCGTAAAATATAGCTTGATACGCGTGACATGTCATCGAGAACACCTCGCATGAAGTTCCGTATTTTTTTACAGTAAAATGCACGCAATACAACATCATACTTTGTTGAAATGTCACTCTGACATCTGTCACGCATACAAAGAAATGTCATTCTGACATCTGTCACGCGTATCAAGCTATATTTTACGAACTATAAAATATCATTGCGCCCGCGCGACAGATCACGCCGGACGGCAAGCAGAAGCAGCCGCCGGAGCGGCCGGAGGGCGCGGCGGACAAGATGGCGCGCGCCGAGTCCGAGGAGAATCCGGTCGAGTCGTTCTTTGACCTGCTGAGCCGCTGCCAGTCGGAGCGGATGGACGACCAGCGGGCGACGCTCAACAACAAGGAGAACCGGCCCAAGCCGACACAGCTCAAGGCCAAGCTGCAGCGCTCCGTCAGCAGTGGCAGCAAGCAGAACAACGCGAGGTTCGTGCTTTATTATCAAATTTATTAAATTAAATGTATGTATATTTATTGTTTTATGAACTCCCAGATTCCCGAGAACGAGTAAAATTGTGACAGAATCTTAATTTCTTAATTCGTTAAAAAAAAAACAGCAATTGAGTGCTTCATTTTCTTTTAAAAAGTTTGCTAGTTTACGCCCTTTCCAACGGTATACCACATGTCATACAAATAGTTCACTATGTGGTCGAAATTAGGCACAGAGACAGAACAGAACGACAACACGGGCACTAATCGGTGGTCGCTTCCCGTAGTGAGAGCGTTTTCAAGAGCATTTTCAAATTTAGAACATGTACTGGTCGCGCGGGCACCCTTTCAAATTATCCCTAATTTTGTCGTTCTGTTCTGTCTCAGCCAGTGGCGGCTGGTGACTTCAGTGACCGGTAGTGCGCTAAGTACCCATCATGTTATTTTAAGATCGGGACTTCCGAATTTTTTAAACGCCTGCGTTTTATTATGTAAGTACCTAGTATGAATATTCTCAAGACACTCAATGAGTTGCAAAAAACAAGAAAAAAAAATCCAAACAAGTTTTTTAACTTATTTTTAGTACCGTTATGAATACACCCCATAGACCACAACACTACTGCAGCTTTCAAAAAGAAAACAGTCCAAAAATACTTACTAAAAAAAAAAAAAAATTAAAGCATTTGAAAAGTAGGAATTATTATTATTATTGTTTAGATACACTAGCAGCTTAAAGCTGATGCGTGTACATCGAAGTTGGTAAATATGGTGGTGTACTTGATTGTTTTTTTGTTTTTGTTTTTTGTTTTTTTTATTTTTTTGTTTTTTTTGTTTTTTTATTTTTTTTTTATTTCCTTCTTCTAAAGTTTGTGGTTTTTTATATGCATGTCCAGTCTGTTTTTGAAGCTGTTCACTGAAGTAGCACTAATCACTTCCTCTGGGAGTCTATTCCACGAGTCAACTACCCGGTTGGCAATAAAGTGTTTTCTTGGGTTTGATTTGCTTGAGGTTCGGTTTAGTTTTAATGAGTGTCCACGTAAGTGATTGTTCGTATTCATTGTGTACATTAGTTTGAGATCTGCCACATCATACCGTTCTGATAAAATTTTGTAAGTTTCGATGAGATCACCTCTGTGCCTTCGTTCTTCCAGTGTGGTAAGGCCCAACGCCTCTAGGCGGTTCTCGTATGACACGTTTCTTATAGAGGCCACCATCTTTGTTGCCCGCTTCTGTACTCTCTCTAGTAGGAAAATATCTTTTTGAAAGTAGGGGCTCCAGATTTGGTAGCCGTATTCGAGCAGTGGGCGTACATAAGTTTTATACAACTTGAGGAATAAATGAATAGTGATGTAGGAGAAAGCTTTCCTTATCATGTAGAGGAGAGAGTTTGCCCTTTTCACGATTTCGATTATGTGCGTTTCCCATTTGAGGTTGTTAGTTAAGATAATACCGAGATCCTTTTGTGAGTTCACTGGAGTCACTGGTGTTCCGTCTATGGTGTAATGTAGGTGAGGATTTCTAGGACCCACGTGCAATACGGAGCACTTCCCGGCGTTGAGTGATAAGAGCCAGTCTTTTGTCCATTGGACAATGTGATTGAGGTTATCTTGAATTTTTTGGTGACTGATCGTGGGGTTGGCAAAGAATTTTGTATCATCCGCGAAGAGCATGAAATCAAGGTTGATGATCGCTTTCAAGTCGGTGAGGAAGATCCCGAATGCTGCAGGCCCAAGGACTGATCCTTGAGGAACTCCGCTTAGGACGGGATGGGGTTCCGAGAGCTCATCGCCAACGCGCACACGAAATTGTCTATTTGTCAAGAAATCTTCGATCCACAACAACAGTTTGCCACGAAAGCCGAAATGCTCTAGTTTTTTAACTAGCCGTTTTATTGGTACTCGATCAAATGCTTTCTCATAGTCTAGATATATTATGTCTACAGGATGCCGTTCATTCCATTCTGTCGTCCACTTATTTAAGCATGAGAGGAGGTTGGTTACAGTCGAACGTCTTTGTACGAAACCGTGTTGTTCTTCAATGATGATGTGCTCTTGGTCTAGGAAGCTCCTTATTTTATCTGTGATTATTTTTTCCATTGCTTTACAGATGATGCTTGTTAAACTGATTGGGCGATAGTTAGCTGCGGTGAGCTTGTCGCCTTTTTTGTAGATTGGTGTAACTGCGGCTTCTTTCCAATCTTTTGGCAGTTTTCCACTTTCAAGGGACAAATTCATAATAACTGCTAGCTGTTCGCAGAGGTCTGTAGAGCATTCTTTTAAGAAGATGGCTGGAATATTGTCAGGCCCCATAGAAGTTGTATCTTTGAAGGAATGTAGCACTTTTGAAACTGCTTCTGGGCTAAATTCAACATGCTCTATGGAGTTTGCTATTCTCTGCACAGATATATGTGGTAGGGGGCCGTCATTCTCCCGCACATATGACTTTTCGAATTGTTTCGCAAATACGTTTGCTTACGGATTACCTTAAAATTGAACCCGGGATCACCTGATTGTAAAGCCTTGCCTTTAACCAACGCTTAGGCAAATATCGGCACCACTTAATTCACAGTATCACGTGACAGAAAGCACAAAACCTAACCATATCCCATTTTAAATATTCGCGCGCTAACGGGTATGTGACATCACATGACAGCGCGCTGACTCTAGGTAGACGGCAAAGAGTTTGTAAGACGGACTTGTGCAAAACGAATCGCTCGCGACGCGACGTGTCGCACGCGCGGGTATTCACGATATAGCGTCCTTGTTTGGCGCTCGTGCGCCGCACGCAGAACTCCTTTCGGCCCATACTGTTTCTATGAAGTATCTTCTGTCTCACGCGCCAGCGGTGTTTTGTCGATCCCCATACATTCAGTATGGGAGACCCGCGTGCGATTTATATTCCGCACGGCGCGCGCGTTTAGTCGCAAAAACGTGCCTTGTGATCTATAAAATAAGGTCGAATTCACATTCGTATTTATTTGGAGTACGATCTTTATGGTTTTAATGTAGTATGTTGTAAGGTATTATTTATTTTGAGTGAAGTGAAGACTTCTCGTGGTATGGTAGTGCGGCGCACGAGCGCACTTTAGGACCAGCCGCCAGTGGTCTCTGCGCCAAATTTTGGCCACATAGTGAATTATTTGAATGACATGTGGTATACCGTTGGTAAGGGCATAAACTAGCGAACTTTTTAAAAGAAAATTAAGCTATCAATTGCTGTTTTTTTTTTTATGAATTAAGAAATTAAGATTCTGTCATATTTTTACTCGTTCTCGGGACTTTGGGAGCTCATGAGACCTTTTCATGGTATTAACTTCATCAAATAATATTTTTTCTAGAACAAGGATACATCGTAAAATTCAATAAATTTTATTTCGTGTTAATAAAATCATAAACACAAAAGTTACAAGGGCGTAAAGCTGGGATTTTGATAATTTTTAAAAATAAAGAAAAAAAAATCGTATCTCGATACCACGTGACATCTGACAAAAGGTATCATGGGTCAAAACGTTGCAAATGACCCCACTTACCTACAAAAAATTTTTGTCGGTTCATGTGCCGAACAACCTGTATATACACGGTGTTGTTACCCCAACCGTAAAACCCGAAATACGTATCTGTACGTGAAATAGAACAGTCTGGGATCCTTCAAACATAATGTGAAGGTGCACCTAGCCGGCCGACAAGGTATTCGCAGCCCCCGTCAATATCCGAATGCCCGTGGGCGCCGTCGGACTACACCTCTGCGTTAGTCTGGCGCGCGCCATATGTTGTGCTTCCCATAAAAAAATATATACATAATATACACGGTGTTGCAGTTGCCCCCGTAATATTTTTAACTGACATAAGGGGGTTATTCTATATGTGAAAGTAAACAACTTCTGTGGCGAAAAAAAATTTTTTGAACAAAAAAATATATTTTTTCATACAAATTTTAAATAGGTACCTATTCTCAAAATGTATGGAGAAAAAAAATTTGTTTTTTCTTCAAATTAAAAAGTCGTAGAATCAAAGTTGTTCTATTTCACGTACAGAATGACCCCCTTTCGGGTTTTACGGTTGCGGTTGCAACACCGTGTATATTCGGTGCCAATGGTGCAGTCGACAGAGCCAAAATCACCTCTCCTCGCGAAATCACGCTCAGTTAGGTGCCATGCCAGCAGATTTGCGGACTGTTGCCAGGCTGTCTAGCCCGTTAATACGACGTTTGAAGACATCCAGGTTAAAGGATTCGGGAAACACACTCGCCGGAAGACAGTTCCACACCCTAGCGGTGCGACAAAGAAACGATTTAGAGCAGCGGTTCCCAATTATTTTCGTTTACGGAACCCTAAATGATCGTCCTTCTGTTGGTGGAACACCAAGTCAATTAAAAAAGTTAATTAGCTATTTTTTTATTTTATTTTTTTATTTTAGACATATCGGCCTTGGCTGATACGTCTAAATCCAGTAAAAAATTGTTGTTTTTGTCATTATCTTGCATTTTTTTTTATTTTATCGTTCCTGAGCACTCTTTTTGAGAATAATTTTTTATTTGTTAGACATTTATCTAGTCTATTTTTGAATTGGTTGGTGCTAAGTGCGCTTATTACTTCCTCTGGAAGTTGGTTCCAGTCGTCCACCACTCTGTTTGTTATGAAATGTTTGCGAGTATTGCTGTTAAAGATTGTTCGACTTAGTTTCATGCTGTGGCCTCGAAGATGAACGTTTTGGTTCAATGTGAACATTTGGATCAGCTCCGGGCAATCGTATTTACACATCAGAATTTTGTACACCTCTATTAGATGCCCTCTCTGGCGTCTAGCTTCCAGGGAGGACAGTTTTAGCGCTTTGAGTCTCTCTTCGTAGCTCCCGTATGTCGTAGCTCCCGTGGTATTTTTGTGAATTTTCTTTGGACTCGATCTAGTTGTTGAATATTTCGGGAAGTACGGCTGCCAGATCTGAAACCCATGTAGAGGGCGGACAAATGACTTGAACATTCTAAGCATTGTAGGCGGCGTGAGGCTCCCATTTCAGATCATGGTTGATGGTTAAACCCAGATCCCTCTGCGAACATATTGTGAACATAAAAACTAAATTTATGTTACCTGTACCAAATTTTTTATACTAAATTGTTTATTATTAATTTTTGGATTATCATGTTTGATTTGAATAGCAAGACTATAGTTTGCAATTAAAAACATATTACACGTTTTTGATTTGGGAGAGCGTTTTGTGCTTTTTCCGGCTGTAACCCACGGAACCCCTGTGACCCATCCTGGACCCCCTGGAACCCTGGGGTTCCGCGGAACACCTTTTGGGAACCGCTGATTTAGAGAACCGATGGGTTCTCATGTTCAGCAGCGGACGCATACACGCTGACTGATTGTGATTTGAACCTCAGTACTGTGCGGGACGGGAGGATGCCCACTGCGCCATTATGGTGTTTAGTAGGTACTGATTGCAGTAATCCGATGATGACGCTATCAGTAACAGAATGCTTATAGCTGTCACCTCCTCGTCTCGTACAGATAACAACTTAATATTATGGCCTTATCACACGCCATCACTCCGACCACTCTGACAGAATTATCTACCTCACTACATTAGGCCGGTTCACACAGTGTCTGTAAAATAATAATTTTAAAAAAATTTGTTGTCTGTAAAGTCGGTTTACGGACGATAGTTTTACGTGATAACGTCATACAATTTCTGCTGCCCTGGTACTTTAGAACTAGAGAGATAAATGTGTACAAGTCCTCCCGGCCTTCAGCGGTACCATACATACGGTAATGTACAGAACCACAATAAAGTCAGCCCATAACACCGGTTGAACTAGGTGCCGTGTCAGTGTTTCTCTTCGGTCGTGCCGGCTACACTGAACTGGACGGAAAACACAAACTATTTACATAGCCGTTTCGACCGACGTTTCATTCAGTGCGGTGGTACCAACCCGGGCGGGTTGAACCCTACCACCTAGTAAGGTAAGAAGGGAAGGGACCTACATTTTAACGTGGAATCCGAACCGCGGTCAGCCTCCAACGGTCGAGCGGTCACCCATCCAAGTACTGACCGCGCTCAGCGTTGCTTAACAATCAATAGCGACAGTCGACTGTCTGCACCACTGAGCTATCGAGGCTGACTAGTGCTTTAGTTACACGGGCCACACAAAGTCAACATCAAGGCTGGCGCAGCGCGTGGAGGGACTGGCAGAGGGAGAGGGTATTGACATTAGCACGCGAACACGTTTTGTATCGCATTGTCTGCGTTTGTAATCTCTGTCTGCAATCGTGGTTCAAGGTAGCTTCAATTCAAGGTAGCTCAACTATTGTCATGTCGAAGGTCGGTTCACAAATAAAAATAAAAAAAATATACCGAGCAAGTGCGAGTCGGACTCTCGCACATAGAGTTTAGGCACCACAAAAAAAAAAAATTAAAAAACATACATACATACACATCACACACGCTGAATCCCGACAATCGGGGTAAGCAGAGTAATCGGTGTTGTGCTGCAAGAACTCTAGTAAATTACAGCACAACACCGACCACGTTTTGCGAAGTATTCAAAGACAAAGACAATGGGGAGAGATGCAGTGGGGCTATTATTTTTAAGTACCGAACCCACACGGTAAAAACATGTTTCTTTTTTGGGGGAGATTTTTATTTTTATTTATGTTAATTAAATGTAAAAAAAAAATAACACACATACTACTAAATGGTCCCAAATACTCCGAAATGCTCTCTTTGTTTCGAAATTGCAGCTTTCTAAAACATTATTTTGAGTTTATACTAATTGCAGATGATGTAAGATACAATTTTACTTCTTTTGACAGATTTGTATATTCGTGTAATGTAAATTGGTTTAACAAACTTTGAACAAATACTATAAAACAAGCAAACGCTTCGCTATTCAATCAGTGCATTTTGCAGTCGCATTTTGATGCTGTAGTACCGCGCTCCTAAGTGCGAACCTTTTGTTCACACGCATAGGGTTTCGTATCCATTCAAATTTTGTACCCTTATAGAGTGCATGCCGCGAACACACGGTCGCACCGCGTCTCGCGCGCCCTAATCCACAAGAATGCTACGAGTATTCACGCCGTTAGTACTAAATTGACTACTTTATTACGGATGATTTATGACGGACGAGCGTACAGACATATGGCTGATTTTGTATGGGTCCTTGCCAGCATCACTGGCTACAGAACCCTAAAAACATTTTTATTCTACAGTTTTCGTCTACCGTCAGTTTAGATGTGTTGAATCAAGGTTGTCGTGAAGGTGTCATATCCTTAATTTTGACACCCCGTATGGTAGCTTCCTCATCCTAAAAAAAACACACACACATAAAAGTGCCGATTTCATCATCCCTCCATAAACTTGTGCATAATATTTGTTATTATTACCGTTTAAAGTCCTCCATAGCTTACGGGCAGCTTATTATCTGGTCTGTAAGGTCTGTTTACAGAATCCTCTAGCTAGACAGAAAGACCACAATTAATGGATAGCTCCATATATTTTTTTAACTTTCTCAAATCAAAAACTCTGTCAAAGTTTGTATGTAAGTTTTTGACTTACATCTCAAAAGTCAACGTTTCGCCCGCTATGTCACGGTATTCTTCAGGGACTGCGGGAGTTCCTGGAGCCGGCGTCTGGTGCCCTTTGTACCAGACGTCAAAACTTTTAATCCGTAAAAATTTCAATTGAGTATAATTAATGACAGGGTAAACTTAAAACATTAGTATAAATCAAATCAAATACTCTGTCAAAGTTTGTAGTAATTTTTTAACTCGAACATAAAAACAGTGTTATCTCATATCAAATACTCTGTCAAATTTTGTAGTAATTTTTTAACTCGAACATAAAAACAGTGTTATCTCATATCAAATACTCTGTCAAAGTTTGTAGTAATTTTTTAACTCGAACATAAAAACAGTGTTATCTCATATCAAATACTCTCTCAAAGTTTGTATAAATTTTTTAACTTACATTAAAACAGTGTTATCTCAAATCAAATACTCTGTCAAAGTTTGTAGTAATTTTTTTACTTACATAAAAACAGTTTATCTTAAATCAAAATACTTTGTCAAATGTTTGAACTTCGCCTTTTATCGGCTTACGTGTATGGACAAAGCACATTTCACAAAGAAAATTTCACATGACAAAATAATTTTCCTCCCGTCTAAATCGGGCCTCATGTTTACAGCTTGCGCTGGTTCGCATCAAATGCTTTGCCGTTTCATCTGTCGCGAGTCTGGTGTTTAGTTGTACATAATTTGGGAATAATGGAGTAGGTTTATGGTATATATCGCTGTGTCGGTGAAGTGTTTTGTGCGTCTGTACGTTCATTTCACGGCCTCGGTGGTTTGGGTTCATGCATATTTTTGGAAAAATTCTATATATGTGATCCAGGTATTCCTGTCTTTATTTGATAGATAATATTTTTAAATTATGTTTGTGTAGTTTTTTTTATTGAAATTCACAATACAAATTTTAAATAATATATTCATTTTATTTTGTTAAAAATGGAATTAACTGCTCGCCCACTTTGCCGTACAAAATTGCTTTTTTTTATTAAAAACTCGGCAAGTGGCGCTGATCCACCCATAAGGTGTCTAACGACGCCCATGGACATTCAGTCGTTTGCTTTTTGTATTTTTTTTTCTATTTACGTGCAACACCTCTGTTTCAGGATCGTGAAGATCCGTTCATTCATTATGTTACCAAAATAAAGCATTTCCACTCACTGAAATAAATCCTCATAACATATTAAGGTTCTCTTCACAACTAGATAATGACCCTATAACCTGTCCACTTGGTCTCAAGAAGCCTGTATACAATTGGAAATGATTGGTTCTCAGCAATTTTTCCTGCTTTTTTTTTTACCGAGACCAATTTGTAATGAAATGCAGAACCAAAACGACTTATATCACGTATAAGACTACGAGGACATTGTCCTTTTGTTGTTATATAGTTGAAAACAATTATGTGTAATAAATTATATAGGAACTCTGTTTGAAAGGCAGTTAAGTGTAGAAAATATTACCAGATAGGTTGTTTTCACTTTTGTGCCTGTTGCGTAGTTTTATAACAATCGGTGAACATACATAAAATAAATATAAAAATACATATTCTTTGAATTGGTGACCTCCACCTTTTTTTTTAAGGCGGTTAAAAAGAGATTTTAAAGCTAGCAAGTGATATAAATTATTGCGTGTGTTTGATTAATGTTTATACTTTACAAGCTGTTCCCGCGGCTCCGCCCGCTCTCATATTTCACTTCACTGCTAACCTCATAAGCCATTTAGCGTGATAGTAAGTAGCCTATAGTTGATGGGAAGAATCAAGCTATCCGTAGAATTTTGTTTTATTAAAATCGGTTCAGTGGTTCTCGAGTTATAAGCGGACAGACAGACATACACTCAGACACTCAGACACTCAGACAGAAAGCAGACGTTGGATTTTATTATAGATAAGGATTGTTCAGAGTGCGGGAAGCTAAAATTGTCAATTTCTTTTCTTAGTGTACTTTTTCATTTCTATTTTCTCATTTTGTATAAGTAGTCGAAATCTTCGAAATCCAGCTAAAGGCCGCACCGGTAAGATTAGCCATGTCATATTTTGTTTTGTATTTTGTCATTGTCGATGCACTCTGGTTTATCAAAAACAAGACTAAAAATCAAATTCCACAAATGCACACCTAGATAATTTACTATTCTACCTTCCTACTACTATTCATAATCAAAGGTTTTCTTTATTCGTTACTGCAATCTGTCTGTGAGCCGATATTCATCAGTAGTTGTGCATTTGAAATAGGTCTTGTATGGTAAGTGTCCACTTACAGTTCCATGTACTTAATATTCTCAGTCATTTTACTCTTTGATGAGATCTTGAAGTACTCTTCTTTTCAGTCTGTTAAAAACTGTCGTAGGAACCATCAATTCAACAACAAAACTAAAAAAAAAGGAGTTTTTTATTTTTTTTTTATGGAAATTGACACAGTTGGCTACATCACCTACAACATTTGTGATGTCATCCCATAACACCGGGTGAACTAGGTGCCATGTCAGTGCTTCCCTTCATTTCATGTCGGCTACACTGAACTCGACGGAAAACACGAACTATTTACATAGCCGTTTCGACCGACGTTTCGCTCAGTGCGGTGGTACCAACCCGGCCGGGATAAACCCTACCACCTAGTAAGGTAAGAAGGGACCTACAGTTTAAAGCGGAATCCGAACCACGGCCAGCCTCCAACGGTCGAGCGGTCACCCATCCAAGTACTGACCGCGCTCAGAGTTGCTTAAGGGGGGCGGACTACCTAACTATAGCCATATTTCAATAGATATAACTATAATTTATATGCTTATAGTTAGGTAAGATTCAAGGTATAATGTGTGATAGAGATTGATTATTGTAATATAATCTGGTGTGAAGAATAAGTGGGTGAAAAGTGGTAAAAACGTTCGAAAATGCATTTGCGTACCGTGTGGGGTCGGTACTTAAAAAGAATAGCCCCACTGCATCTCTCCCCGTCGCATGTCGTAAAAGTCGACTAAGGGATCGTCAGCCTCGGCAGCTCAGTGGTGCGGTCAGTTATTGGATGGGTGACCGCCCGACCGTTGGAGGCTGACCGTGGTTCGGATTCCTCGTTAAACTGTAGGTCCCTTCCCTTCTTACCTCACTGGGTGGTAGGGTTTATCCCGGCCGGGTTGGTACCACCGCACTGACCGAAACGTCGGTCGAAACGGCTATGTAAATAGTTCGTGTTTTCCGTCCAGTTCAGTGTAGCCGGCGCGAAATGAAGGGAAGCACTGACATAGCACCTAGTTCACCCGGTGTTATGGGCTGACATCACGGATGTTGTAGGTGATGGAGCAAACCGTGTCAGCTTACATAAAAAAAAAAAAAACAAAATTTGCTACCTTCCTCGTTACAAATACGTCCATACAAAAACGCTCGTGCACGGCAACGGCCCAAAATTTTGAATGTTCAAAGATAGTTCAGTGAAAACCCATTTATTCTGTAAGCGTTTAAATTTATTTAGATGATTCTTAGTCTTATTGACTCTAAGCTCAATGAACCATTTTTCGTATTAGATGCATTTGTAAAAAATGGTGAGGGAAATAGCAAAGGCATTTTTGAAAGATTTGACTACTTTTCAAACACATATTTTTAAGGGATTTTATAAGATTAAATTAAAAATAATGTATTCACATTATACCTTGAATCCTTACCTAACTGAAATGAAATGAAATGAAATGAAAATATACTTTATTGCACAAAAAGTGACAAAAGGCGGGCTTAAAGCCTAAGGGCATTATCTGCCAGTCATACCTGGGATTGTGAGTAGGGTAGATGGGTAGTGCGGAAAATTAAATGAGATTTTTTTTTTAAGGTTACAAAACTAAACAATAATAGATAATAGTAATAACATACAACTAAATACATTCGTGATTTACATACATACAAGTTCAAAAGTACATACATATACGCAATATAAACAAATACATACATACATACCTAATGCAGTTTCTAAATAAGCGATAACACACATGGAAACATTAAGGGTTTGAAAACACATGTTCCCTCAAACGGGATTTGAAAATATTGTGGGAAGCGGAAGTACGGAGAGTGACAGGGAGTTGGTTCCAGAGACGAGCTGATTCAACAGCAAAAGAATGGGTATAGAATGAACTGGAATGAATCGGGATACAAAGAAGGTTTCCATCCATTCTAACTATAGGCATATAAATTATAGTTAAATCACTTGAAATATGGGTATGGTTAGGGAAATACCAAGTGCTTTTGCCTAGCCCCCCCTTAACAACAGTCGACCGACCGCACCACTGAGGTACCGAGGCTGACAAGTTAAAAGGAACCCAAACAAGCTGGCAACCGAGTTAAATTAAAAGTTATAACAACAAATTCTGTGTGCTACGTAGCAGCAACAGCGAGGCGATGCTGGAGCAGATAACGAAGCTGCAGTCGGAGCGGATGGAGTCGCAGCGGGCGGCGCTGCCGACACCACCGGCCGCGCCACCGTCCGCCGCCTGCGCCGGCGTACTGCCCGGCCTGCTCTCCGCGCCGGCTGCGCCCGCGCGCGCCGCCGCCGGCGCGGCCAAGCCCGACGACGACCTCCTCGACATGATCGCCAGGGTGCAGGTGGGCACTCTTTTAACCCCCTGACGCAAAAAGAGGGATGTTATGCGTTTAACGTGTGTATGCATGTGTCAAGAGCGGAAGACCGCGTGTGGTGGCGTGCCTTGGGAGAGGCCTATGTCCAGCAGTGGACCGATACAGGCTGATGATGATGATGATGATGCATGTGTCTGTCTGTGGCATCGTAGCTCCCAAGCGGATGGACCGATTTGGATGCGGTTTTTTAGGGTTCTGTATCCCGTACGGAAGCCTATTACTAAGCCTCCGCTGTCTTGTCTGTCCGTCCGTCCGTCTGTCTGTCCGAGGACTGCATCTCTTGAACCGTAATTCTTCCTGCTATTTTACCATACTGAATTAAAAAAGCTTAAAAAAAAGAAGTTCAATCACACATTTAAAAAAGATCCCGGAGACCCCGATCCTTAAAAAGTAGGGATGTAACGATACATGAATTTGCCGATACGATACCAATACCGATTTTTGTAGTAAATAATCGGCGATACCGATACCGATACCGATATTGATGGTTTAGTAGATAATAAATCAAATAATGAAATAAATAATCAAGTATATACCTCGTGCGTTTGTTTGTCTTTATTATGCATAATGCTTACCTATATTTAACAGAGACTCAACCTTGGGATGGAAAGTGTAAAAAATAAATTAAATAAAAATGTCAATCAACATTCAAAGAAAATATTTATTATTATGAATGAATTATTATCAAGCAATCAAAGTGTTAATTAAGAAAGTAATTAAGTATCATTACAAATAGTAATATTAAAAAACAAATGCTAAAGAGTCTTTTTTGACAGTTTGTCTGTTTGTCTGGTACAAGCTTCCACATGAAATAGTCTGCTTAACCTTTGCGACGGAGCGACAATGTCGCGCGCGCGTCGTTCCCTGCGCTTTTCGAATAGTTTGATATCGGCTTGTATGTATCGGCGATACCAATATATCGGCCTAGCCGATATATCGGCCGATATATCGGTATCGGTATCGGTATCGTTACATCTCTATTAAAAAGTCAAAAATAATTTCCGTTTACTTAAAGAAGTCTGAAGGACCGCTATGTAAATACCCGCGCAGCTCGTTTTTAGGTTTCCGTGTTCCGTACGGAAGCCTATTACTAAGCCTCCGCCGTCTGTCTGTCCGTCCGTTCGTCCGTCCGAGGGCTGTATCTCTTGAACCGTAATAGGTAGCCGGTTGAAATTTTCACAGAATATGTGTTACTATGGCGGATATAACAACAAATAATAAAAAAAATTAAATGTTAAAAATTAAGGGGGGCTCCCATACAACAAACTTGCGAAAAATCGATTAGTCACGCTACTGAATAATAGATGGCGCCACAGGCTTTTATACATTACATTGTTGAAAGACAAAAGATAGGCGGATAATAGCGGATACATACGGAAACCTCCGTGCGCGAGTAAAGCTCGCACTTAACAAATTTTTTAACCCCCCGACGCAAAAAGTATATGTATTAACCTATAGGCTATAATAACGCTTGCCCCTCTGACTCTCAATCCACTTTCACATAAACTCAAATATTTGTTCGAATTTAGTGTTACAACCAGTGGCGGCTGGTGACTTCAGTGACCGGTAGTGCGCTAAGTACCTACCTACTTAAATACCAAATTTCCCAACAAATTCCCGTCATGTTATTTTAAGATCGGGACTTCCGAATTTTTTAAACGCCTGCGTTTTATTATGTACCTACGTACTTGGTATGAATATTCACAAGACACTCAATGAGCTGCAAAAAACAAGAAAAAAAATAAACCAACAAGTTTTTTAACTCATTTTTAGTACCTACCTTTATGAACACACCCATAGACCACAACACTACTGCAGCTTTCAAAAAGAAAAAGTAGTAATATACCAAAAATAATTCAAAAAAATATATAAAAATAAAAGCATTTGAAAAGTAGGAATTGAACCCGGGATCACCTGATTGTAAAGCCTTACCTTTAACCAACTCTTAGGCAAATTACGTGACAGAAAGCACAAAATCTAACCATATCCCATTTTAAATATTCGCGCGCTAACGGGTATGTGACAGACATCACATGACAGCGCGCTGACTCTAGCTAGCTGCTGGCGCGTGCACAGTACTCACACCACGATGTACTCACACCAATGCAATTGTGCAAGTGCGAGTGAGACAGATCGGGCGTACGTATGCAGTGCGACGTCACCCGTGCGCTTACACACAGACACTACGCGATAGTGTTAGTACGTAGACGGACTCGTGCAAAACGAATCGCTCGCGACGTGTCGCACGCGCGGCTATTCACGATATAGCGTCCTTGTTTGGCGCTCGTGCGCCGCACGCAGAACACCATTTCGGTCCATACTATTTCTATGAAGTATCTTTTGTCTCACGCGCCAGCGGTGTTTTGCCGATCCCCATACATTGAGTATGGGAGACCCGCGTGCGCGTTTCGATTCCGCACGGGGCGCGCGTTTATTCGCAAAAAAGTGCCTTGTGGTCTATAAAATAAGGTCGAATTCACATTCTTATTTATTTGGAGTACGATCTTTATGGTTTTAATGTAGGTATGTTGTAAGATATTATATATTTTGAGTGAAGTGAAGACTTCTCGTGGTACGGTAGTGCGGCGCACGAGCGCACTTTAGGACCAGCCGCCAGTGGTTACAACAATGAAATCTTCTTTTTGTCTTCTTTCCTCAAGTGTAGTCAGTCCATAACATAACAAATCAACAAAAACTGATCGATCAGCTTTATCAGCTAATTAGAGATACTTCCGTCCTCATAATGTATCTCTATGTCTACAAGCTATTACCTGATAATAGGATAGTCAGTCAGTCAGTCAGCGTGTAAGCATCCACTGCTGGACATACGCCTCTCCAATTTTCCTCCACTCCTCCCAATAGGATAGTAGAAGGTGTTAAACTAAGCTTGCGATGGCTTCACCGAACATATCCGGGCCCATCGGCAGTAGAGGAGGGTATTAATCGAGGTCGGGACTAGCGAGTGGCCACTCTAAATTTCCCGCGCATGCTTCACGTTTCGGCTCGCTTCAAGCCCTCGTCAGCTAGTCTGCGTTGACTAGGACGCGGGGAAACCACCAGTCCCGCTCTCGACCTCCCTCTCCCTGGGTTTCGACCTTCTAGAATAGAATAGAATAGAAAATTCTTCATTGCTCCACAAATATTTCACAAGAATAATACAATGAATACAGTTACATGAGGTGCAAAGGCGGACTTATCCCTTAAAGAGATTTCTTACAGCCAACCTTTAGGTGTGGGAAATGTGTAAAAAATGGAATGTAGGTAGTAGCAAAGATAAGATGTGACAATTTTTTATTTAAAAATACATATAAGGATTTATGAAAGCCTGAAAAATATAATTATATTTATATAAGTAATACTACGTAAGAATAAATAGGAATTAGGAGACATTAATTATGTTAAGATAGATATAAGAAGTTACCGACCCGACCTTCTCACAGTACTGTTACTACACTTGTCAAAGTCACTGACGATATCCGTCTAAGTATGGAAAACAAAGATCTCACTGTTATCGTGTTGCTTGATTTTTGTAACACCTTCAGTGCAGTTGACTTTGACATCATGGTGGAAATGCTGAGGTCTCTTAACTTATCTCCAGAGATAATAGATTGGTTTGACTCATACCTTCGTGGTCGCCGGCAACGTGTTAAAATTGATAATTACTTCTCTGAATGGTAAGATCTAACTGGTGTTCCACAAGGTGACGACCACCTTGAGAGGCTCTGGCTGAGTGGTTGGGTAAAGGGCCAGATCCAGAAGGCAGCCCTGCTCGACACTGCTCGCATCGTCCGGAGGTTTTTCTCTTTGGGACCCGACCGTCGGTAGCTTGGGTCCGCGCCGCCGCCGGTGGTGGAAACTCCATTTGTTTTATAATAATTTTATATATAATTTTTGTATATTTTAGGTATAATTGTATGTCAAATTATTGTAAATAGATGTATGAATACATGGATAATAAAATCTTAAATAATAAAAAATATGAAAACACAATCGTGTTAAAGAGGATTCATATGGCAAAACAAAAATTCTAGTCGGCGGCACTGAGCAATCGAGCGCAGTCCGCGCGTTTATACGGTGAATTTTGTAGTTTTTGTTTGTTTAAAAATTATTAAGATTTGTTTTTTTTTTCAAGTAATGCTGTTTTAGTGTCTAAAAGTTAAATTCCCTATACAATGACGTAAATTTTATTCCAAAATAATTATCGAGTATGGAGCTAGCTCGACATAAGAAATTAAAATAGAGTCACATTGAGAATTTTTTTTCACCATAAAAAAATACTGTAAATTTAAAAAGCCAGCTTCAGTGTTTAGTACATATTATTAAATAGTTTAAAAAAAAAATTGGTTGTCTGTAAAGGCGATTTACGGACGATAGTTTTACGTGATAACGTGGAATAATCGTAGTACATAGAGCAAAGGTCAGTAATTCTATTTCCAGTAGAAAGATTAATCATCTTGTGACTGGCCATCAATAAACTTCTGTTGTCTGATCTTGACAACGTTTCCATAGTAACTTTGACCGATTGTGCCTCTCTATCGCTTGTTTGTTACGCGCTCTCGCTTGCACACACAGGCTCATATGGAACGTGACACTTTTTCGTGTGTGCGGCCGGTGTTCATCAATTTATAAAAATGTTTTTTTTTCATATTGTATACTTAATAGAACTAAATTTTTGTTTGAAGTTTAAAAATTTTCATTGTTTTGCCATATGAATCCTCTTAAATTGAGGTTGATGTGTGTTGGCTGGGTACCGCAGGGCTCGCGTCTCGAGGACCAGCGGACGGAGTTGCCGCGCGCGCCGGCCGCCGGCGGCGGGGTCAAGCCGCAGCACAAGGCCGTCACAGTTCCCGACGAGGACTTCTTCTCGCTGATCATGCGCGTGCAGGGCGGCCGCATGGAGGACCAGCGCGCCACCGTGAGTACCACCCACACCGTTCTGTAGGTATAGTTGAAAACACCGAAATCCAGCCGACGACCATAAATGAATGTAATCTATTGTTTTATTTAGTGAATTAAATATTTTTATTTACCTATACCAATATTTAGTGGTTTTATTATTTTTATAATGTGTATTTTTACATGATAAATTAAAAAAAAAAACCCCAAGGTATCGGTTCACTTCTGCCCATAGGTCTCTCCCAAGGCACGCCATCTTCCGCTGTTCTCATCCATCCCACCCCGGCTACCTTATTTAGGTTGCCTGCCCACCTGGCCGGGGGTCGTCCCACGCTACGTTTGCTTGTAGGTACGTGGCCTCCATTCGAGCAACCATCTACCCCAGCGGTTGTCAGATGTGCCCAGCCCACTGCCACTTGAAAATTTTCTTAGATATAGATAGAAATACTTTGCTTCTGTTAAATGCACGATATGTAATTACATGAGACGCAAAGGCGGACTTATCCCTGAAAAAAGATTAATCTTTTCATGGTTGTGTGTTGTATATGTTGAATGTAGGTAATTAGGGTAGACTTGAGTGTGTTTACATATAATTGCTGGACTAAGAAATTGAATGTTTTGTCCCAGGTTCCTCTCCAGGAGAACCGTCAGAACAAGACAAAGCCTAACGTCAAGAAGTAGGAAGAAAGAAGAAAGATGAGGAAGAATCGACGGAAGGAGCGACGGGCTTTCTTCATTCCATGTGACAAAGCCACACTTCGATGTTATCGTAACATTACATCACCGCCATATTGGTGGTTTATATTAATACTAGCTGTGCCCGCGGCTCCGCCCGCTCTCATATTTCACTTCACTGCTAACCTCATAAGCTATTTAGCGTGATAGTAAGTAGCCTATAGTTGATGGGAAGAAGCAAGCTATCCGTAGAATTTTGTTTTATTAAAATCGGTTCAGTGGTTCTCGAGTTATAAGCGGGCAGACAGACACTCAGACAGAAAGCAGACGTTGGATTTTATTATAGGTAAGGATAGTTAAGGTACAGATATTCTATCTCACGAAGTCCGCTTAGCTATGAATGTTGTCGGGCGTGCACATGCGCATTGTTTTAGTGTGCGTAACCTCGAGAGCGCTCGGTGACGATCGCGACGCGATCTACGACCAGAGGTGGTACCGGACCTAACCCAGAACAGCATGACGCTTAGCACGAACACGGAAAGTTATGCAATCGGACGTGGCGCGTGCGCTCCCCTCCTCTCCTCCCACCCCCCTCCACTTCCTCCTTCCCCTCCCACTCTCCCCCTCCCACCCCCCTCCCCTTCCTCCACCCCCTCCCACTCTCCCCCTCCCACCCACCTCCCCTTCCTCCTCCCCCTCCCACTCTCCCCCTCCCTCTCTCCACCTCGGCCGCCTTTGTGAGTTAAAATATATGTAACAAAAGAGGTACTTTTTTTTTCACCGAAAACTGATTCTACTCCTGAAACTGCGCGATGTTCTATTAAATTTTATTTTGAGATTTTTTGATTGCAAACGTCTACACCAGCGGTTCTCAAACTTTTTTGGTGACGGAACCCTTTTGGAAAGCGAAATATTTGACGGAGCCCTAAAATAAATAAAAATTAGTTTTTGTGCATTCTTTATTAATAGTCATATTACAATCTAATAGTTACTTACATAATATTATAATAAAAAAAAAACAATAATTATGTAAATATCTAACGGGAGGTCTGAAACTGTTTCTTATTTTTCATCAATTGGTTGATATCAAATTTGATAGGAGAGAGTTGAGTTGAGTTCGTCTGCGCAGCCGAGCTGAATCGAGCCAGAGAGGTGATGTGTATTTTTTTTTCTCGTATTCTCGCGGAGCCCCCACAGAGGCTCCACACGGCACACTTTGAGTATGGCTGGTCTACACTATTCTTTACTAGGATCTTTATCTAGGATTTTTATCATATTATCTATGGAGAGTATGGGTGGGTAGGTATATAGGTGGTATCATATTACTATACTTCTAGGATTATTTTTTCGGGCTGGAGTATTGCAATTTGCGCATCGGAACTCGATGCCTATACGCATCTAAACATGGTTCAGTTTCAAAATTCTAATCTCTTTTCGGTGAAATAAAAAACGTACCATCCATTGAGTGACTGGTCATTCAGTCACAACTAGATATAGGTGAATGTGTCAGAAGCTTAGATGAAATATTGTAGGTAGATACACAATCTACGCTCGAAGAGCGGACCCATTAAGTGTAGGCATAAATCAGCAGTATGCCTTCATTCACTCTCACAGCTCAATGACCGCGCCGGGCGCGTGACTTGTTGCGATGTCGAAATTTGAAAGTTTCAAAGGTGTGGATCTAAGCTTGCGATGGCTTCACCGAACATATCCGGGCCCATCGGCAGTAGAGGAGGGTATTAATCGAGGTCGGGACTAGCGAGTGGCCACTCTAAATTTCCCGCGCATGCTTCACGCTTCGGCTCGCTTCAAGCCCTCGTCAGCTAGTCTGCGTTGACTAGGACGCGGGGAAACCACCAGTCCCGCTCTCGACCTCCTTCTCTCTACCTATCCATATTCTGTAGGATGCTTCCAGTGACGTTTTCGAAGCTCTCTCCATATTTGAGCTTAGCGTCGATCTTGGGAGCCCTAGATTCTTGAAGAGACTGTAGAGCCACTTCGCTGGTAGTCCTCTTGCTCCGACTTCCACAGCGAAGAGATCAGTCTTGAATCCGTTTCTCACAATCCGGTGGTTAAAATAAAACCATATCCGTAATAAGACTTTTTCATAATATCTGAAGTGAAGAGTTGTACATATATGTAAAGCATTGGCTTGGCGACACACTCGATTCACAATATTTGTAAACAAGCATTGACTCGGTGACACACTCGATTCACAATATTTGTAAACAAGCATTGACTCAGTGACACACTCGATTCACAATATTTGTAAACAAGCATTGACTCGGTGACACACTCGATTCACAATATTTGTAAACAAGCATTGACTCGGTGACACACTCGATTCACAATATTTGTAAACAAGCATTGACTCAGTGACACACTCGATTCACAATATTTGTAAACAAGCATTGACTCAGTGACACACTCGATTCACAATATTTGTAAACAAGAATTGACTCGGAGACACACTCGATTCACAATATTTGTGTTAAAATGTGTATCTACCTACTTTTGTTATCTAAGTTCAGAAGTGCAAAAAATTCCAAAATTTCGCTTTTGTTTGTGCAAGTCTACTGTCTTAAATGGTGCTCCCGAATGCTCCTTTAATTGTTTTTTAAATATAGGTAGCAATTTTTATTTTATGACATATTCCGATGTAATTTTTTATAATAATATTAATACCGAATATATGCAAAACATAAATAACACAGAAATAGGATTTAATGTACCGGATAAACTTTCAAACTAGAATAGAATAAAATAGAATTAATTAGAAATAATTTATTGCACACCAATAACAAAAGAAAAACACACAGACAACAATAGAAATATACCTAGGTTTACAGTAGTAGTATACAGTACAGTACAGTACAGTACAATAATAGTACAGTACAATACATACAGAGAGAAAGAAAGACGACAAAGGCGGACATATCATAATTTTATTTTATGGAATCTGACACGGTTGACCACATCCATCACCCACTACACCTGTGACGTCAGCCCGTAACTAGGTGCCACGTCAGTGCTTCCCTTCGGTCATGCCGGCTACACTGAACAGGACGGAAAATGCGATATATTATATAGAAATTGTCTTAACACATTCACAACGGGATGTACCACCGGTGGCGCACTCGTAAGCGGTTCATGGGGTGAAGTGTACCACCAGTGGCGCAGGCCACCAATCATGCTAGAGTGTTTTCATTTTACGAAGGCACGAGGGTGCATGAGGTAGGAGGTGGTGTGAGACCGGAGCGGAGACGTGTAGAACGTGTGTACCGACCACAGAGCATCAAATACCTACCGCCCGCGCCCCCTACTAGAGACGCCCTAAGCACTGGCGGCTGGTCCTAAAGTGCGCTCGTGCGCCGCACTACCATACCACGAGAAGTCTTCACTTCACTCAAAATAAATAATACCTTACAACATACTACATTAAAACCATAAAGTTCGTACTCCAAATAAATACGAATGTGAATTCGACCTTATTTTATAGATCACATGGCACGTTTTTGCGAGTAAACGCGCGCGCCGTGCGGAATATAAATCGCACGCGGGTCTCCCATACTGAATGTGTGGGGATCGGCAAAACACTGCTGGCGCGTGAGACAGAAGATACTTCATAGAAACAGTATGGGCCGAAAGGAGTTCTGCGTGCGGCGCACGAGCGCCAAACAAGGACGCTATATCGTGAATACCCGCGCGTGCGACACGTCGCATCGCGAGCGATTCGTTTTGCACAAGTCCGTCTTACAAACTCTTTGCCGTCTACCTAGAGTCAGCGCGCTGTCATGTGATGTCACATACCCGTTAGCGCGCGAATATTTAAAATGGGATATGGTTAGGTTTTGTGCTTTCTGTCACGTGATACTGTGAATTAAGTGGTGCCGATATTTGCCTAAGCGTTGGTTAAAGGCAAGGCTTTACAATCAGGTGATCCCGGGTTCAATTCCTACTTTTCAAATGCTTTTATTTTATATTTTTTTTTTTTTGTATTTTTGGACTGTTTTCTTTTTGAAAGCTGCAGTAGTGTTGTGGTCTATGGGGTGTATTCATAAAGGTACTAAAAATAAGTTAAAAAACTTGTTTGGATTTTTTTTTCTTGTTTTTTGCAACTGATTGAGTGTCTTGAGAATATTCAAACTAGGTACTTACATAATAAAACGCAGGCGTTTTAAAAATTCGGAAGACCCGATCTTAAAATAACATGTGTTGGGAAATTTGGTATTTAAGTAGGTAGGTACTTAGCGCACTACCGGTCACTGAAGTCACCAGCCGCCACTGGCCCTAAGCGATGATATTTGAAACCCAATAACCGTACGCTGAGCTGCTAGCGCTTCGTATGTGTGTGTGTGTGCTAGTATCGACACTACACACACAGAGGAGCAAGTTAGGCACACGCACAAAACAAATGCACACGCACAACACACATATGTAAGTCATAGGCCACGCCCGCAGCCTTCAACGGCGTTGTAGAGAAATCGCGCTCACGGCGGCGCCCACCACTTCCTACCTCGTACCCCTCGTGCCTTCGTAAAATGAAAACACTCTACTAGTATTGAGATTTCTTTATCGCCAGAGATTTTCGTCGATTATTCAGAGATTCTAGACTGTTCGTTATTATTAGAGACTATTCAGAGATTAGGCTGGTACAGATTTCTGGTCAAACTATAGGAACCAATAAAACAATATACAAAATTATTTCCGGTGTGAATGTGTTAAACAGAATTAAATATCCATTTATGAAAAAACAAAATATTCACATATATTTTCGTCAGCTAGAGACAGGGAAACTTGCTGGTGAAAGATCGCAGTACGTCTCTATGCAGGTAGGGCAAGTCAGCAAAATAATAAAAAAATATATTTTATTTTAATTTAAAATAACATTGTTTATAAACTGTTAATTTTAGATTTTTAAATTATATAGTAATTTAATATTTTTTGAACCGTCTATGGGGCTTACCGGTTTTCCGAAATAAAGTGTTATTGATTGATTACCGCTTCGCGTTCTGAAATATTGATTGATTGATTCGTGCTGTAAAGGAAGGGGAGACACTGACATGGCACCAGCGCGCAGCGTCAGGTGATACAGCTGACGTCAGCTTCCACGCAAACAATATTCTTTACGCGAACAGTCTGCCGACTACGCGCGACAGTTTAATTAGTGCCTCCGTCGTCCTGTATCCAAATTTGAAAGCCTAGTAGAAGTAATTTCCTAATATAAAAAAAAGTAAATGATATTTCTCTTTAATAATAATAATTACAATAATTATAGCAATAATTACTAACCGCCAAATTCATGTGCCTTTGGTGGCCAAAATTGTATAATTGACAAATTATATTGATTGACTGTTCCAATATTGTTAAGCTTGGACAAATTAGAGGCAAGATTGGCACTTAATATTAAAATGAAATTAAATCGCCTGACATCAAATTATTCGATTTCGAGGGCATAATACTAGTAATAGTAGGTAAATCTATAAGTATATGTACTATTTGACATGCGTCATGCATTTTTATGTACAAAGCACCCTTGTATCTGTGCATGATTAATATGAATAAAAAATTTTTTTTTTTCATTCCAATATTTGGTTTTAGCTTGTATATACATTTTATATACAAGACATTAAAAATACACATGTTATAACATCTTCTTATATTTCGACTTAATAAGTCGTCGCCAGATAATAATGAATTAAATTTAATATATAATTAATATACATAATATTTCATTTATTTTTAATTTTTTATTTAGGATTTATAAACATTTTGTAAATTACATCAAGTCTTGAACAAATAAATTATTATTCATGCTTTGAATTTTTTTTAACGTAGTAAATGTTTCAGACATAACAAGTGCGACTAATTGCGAAATGCGACTAATATGCGCGTCCGATACAACCAGCCCGTCCTCTGCCACTGTGAAAAATACACTCATCAACTTTTAAACAAATATTAATGTATACGTTCACATTTTATATTTCGTTCACACAGTTCAATCGAAAATTAAAAAAATCGAATCAATGTAGTTCATACATAACATAACAACGTAAAATTATTATTTTATATTTATTATTTTATGTATTTATTTTCACATTTTTACCATATTTATATTAATTTTACATATTTTATAATATTATACAAAAACTTATAAAAATACACAAAATTAATAAAAATCTAAATAAAAACGGTAAATATCCGCCGGCGGCGGGAGGCAGGCCTCCAAGCACGCCGGCGGGTGCAGGCCGTGGCTACGGAGCTCTCCGAGACGACGCGAGGCAAGCTACGAGCGATAGGTGGTGGTACTAGACACGTAGGCCACCACCACCCCCATCTCGGAGAGCTCCGTATCCGCCGGGCTGCGGGGCGACGTCACGCAGCTCTTCTATACTTGAAAGGCCTCTTGCGTGCGTCGCTGTGGCGCACGGCGCTGCACCGGTAGCGGAGGCTGCATATTTATTATTATATTTACCATTTATCTGCGTTGCTTGCCCCACCTTGAACAATATCCAGGCTGCGCGGTTGAATGTGTGCCAGTCTTGTCTCTCAGTTATCTAAGCAAATTTAATTGGAAAAAGTGAGAATAAGTTATGACATGCTAGCTGTAAGTCAGTTCAAGCGTAAGTTAGTAACTCGGAGTCTCGATGGAATTGATTAACGTTTACGATTGAATAACAATTATAATATTTACTGTTTAGTGACATAAGCACAACCAAATTAATGTTATAACATTATTCTAGAATTTTGTAAATATGGGCGCACTTTTACTAAGTAAATTTTGCCTTGACTTGAATTTGTCGTCATCATCAATAATTTCAAATTTTGTTTTTTTATGCTAGAACAGGGGTTCCCAATCCTTTTTATACTGCGACTCCGTCAACATCATTTTTTTTTAAGTATAGAGATTAACTGATGTTTAAATGTCGTCGAATGAACTAATGCAAACGAAGGGCAGACGGCGCGTCATATTTTCCGAAGATTTTAAATTCCTAAAGTGTGGTGGAGCAAAGTTTGGGAACCCTGTGCTAGCAGTGATATGCAAAAGTAAGGATATGGCCTTCCATACAAATGATCTCGCCCTATGCGGCGTTGATAAACAAGAGCGCCATCTCTGAGTACTGCGAGACGCGCTGCGCGTTGATAAAAGGCGTTGATAAGGCGCGTTGACAAGGCGCGTTGACAAGGCGCGTTGACAAGGCGCGTTGACAAGGCGCGTTGACAAGGCGCGTTGACAAGGCGCGTTAACTAGGCGCGTTGAAAAGGCGCGTTGGCAAGCAAGTGGTTTACGCCACCACTTTGGTGGGGACATTTATTGAGTTTGTGTGGGCCCGTCCTTGCTCTAGTTATATATAAGTAAATGTGTGCTAGAGCCTTTTTCTAAGAGTTTATAATTGATTTCAATATTTTTAGCTTGCGTCAAATTAGGATTAAAATTAACATATTAAAACAAAAATACATTGGCGAAAATAACTCAAAATTAAAAACAAAAATAATATGAATTGTTTGTAATATCTACATTATTTTTTAAGGCTTTTAGTGGCTCGGGTTTTAATTAATCATATTAAAATGTTTCAGATCTTCAGTTAAAATTGTATTTACTCAGTAAAATTTAGTTCTATGAAAGATATGTATGATACCTAATGAAAGGTCAAATACAGTTCAACAGACTGTGGGTCTTATTAGTATGGAGAGTGGAGGAGTGCTAGCTAGCTGTATATCCCAAGATGTTTGAAATATTTCCAAACCTAGCCTAGCTTTGGGAATATTTCATTCTTTATTCTTTATTCATCATTCATAGACATTACACTGCACTCGGATTTGTCATATTTTAACATTTAGCATTTTGTCAGTTCGATTATCACAGCGAAGAAGAACTGGCAAGAAACTTCCACTTTGTCAACAACATTTACAAAAAAAAAAAAAAGTTTGCCCTTGTATTCACTTGTATGCATAGAGATCGCTGACCCTTCGGTAGCTCTGTCCTTGTTACTCAGGGCTCAAACCTCAAACACCTATGAAAGAAGAAATAAATAAAGAAAAAAAAAGCAGACTTTCCAGCATTCTGCATAATTTATTTGAAGTAGTCAAACATTACAAATTCTTCCTCATTTTTTTATTTCTATGTCATCCGGTATGGGTGGCTGATTCAGAGGGGCCAAAGCGCATGCTCCGACCAGCCAATATCACCTCCGAGAAGGTAGGTGCCATACCGGAGACTTCCCTCGATTGCTGGCTATACTGGACTAGAGGAGAACACAACCGAGGCTGCTATGCGGCCATCTTACATCCAGTACGGTGGTACCAACCCAGTCGGCTACAATTTGAGCCTACCACCTAGTAAGGGGCAAGGGAAGGGACCTACAGTTTTACACCGGTTCCGAACGGTGAAGCAGCAGGTGTAGGTATGTACTTAAATTTTTTCGTCAGAAAAAACTCATTGGTACACGCCGACCGGATTCGAACCGCGGACCTCTCGAATGAGAAGCCTATGCCCAAACCACTCGGCCACCCGCCGCTTTATATGAATAATATGATCCCTGAGGGATGAATACTGGAGTTCCCAACATTTTTAGGGTTCCGTATCCGTCGTTCGGAACCCTATTACTAAGCTTACGCCGTCTGTCTGTCCATCTGTCTGTCCGGAGTCTGTATCTCTTGAACCGTAATAGGTAGCCTGTTGAAATTTTCGCAGAATATGTCTTATATGGCCGATATAACAGCAAATAATAAAAATATATAAAACTGGCATACCCCCTCGTTCCCGCTTGACGTTGAGTTTTGGGACACGTTGTAGATATATTATAGTCCACCTCCTCAGTAGCTCAGTGGTGCGGTCGGTCGACTGTCGGTCGGATCATAAGCACACCCGGGCCCGGTCAGTGGATCGATGGGTGACCGCTCGACCGTTGGAGGCTGACCGTGGTTCGTATTCCATGTAAAACTATAAGTCCCTTCCCTTCTAATACCTTACAAGGTGGTAGGGTACCACCGCACTGAATGAAAGGTCGGTTGAAACGGCTATGTAAATAGTTCGTGTTTTCCGTCCTGTTCAGTGTAGCCAGCCGACACGACCGAAGGGAAGCACTGACATGGCACCTAGTTCACCAATAAAATTCGCGTTAGTTCTGTTTACAAAATCTACGAAACTACTGCTAAACAAAAATTCTCATTTGTTCCATCATGGAACTGTTCCATGGAACCTCTGCGAAATATCCCAAGGCTGTAGGGCTGACATCACGGATGTAGTATCTAGACAGCCGTGTCAGTTACCATAAAAAATAAAATAATTGACATCACGCCGGAGAAGAAAGATGAGAGGACTTAGGTCTTAGCAAACTGGGTACGCCGCCGCCCAACTGGGGGCATACGTTGTCGAAGTGGGCGAAGCATTGGATTTAAATAGTGCGTGAGTGGTGGAGTACTTAGTTGTGTCTACCCCCGCTACTACTCGCGCTGGCCACACAAACATGTTTTACTAGAAATTATTAGCTAGCAGCTACTCCTCTCTACTCCCTACTTTATAAACTGTTGACGTACTCAATTCCGTCTGTAAGCCCCACTTGCACCAACACGAGTTTAAAGTTAAGTAGCGAGTTATGGATTTAAACGCGGTTCCCACAGTCAAAGGGTGCTAGCTTAAACTGGTTTAGCGAGTTAAACTGGTTTATATATTAAATTTGTGTTGGTGCAAGTGGGCCTAAGAAATTAATTTGTTATTTATTTATTTTTATTTTTTTATTTTTTGTAGAGGCAACAATATGAATTTCCATATATTTTTATCGTAATATAAATTCATGATTTAGCAATAACTATTTGCCAATTATTTTAAACTTTTTTAAGTTCGTCTAATCTCTATTTTAGGAATAGGATACGTTTGATCACTCGTATCAATATTTACAGAAATATGAAATAAAATGACGGCGTTGTGTCAGCAAGCCGAAGACACACTCACCGGAATATCCGGCCGCATTTTCCGGTCAGCGGTAAATTGTGCGGCGCTGCAAATCGCAATCCACAAGCTAAGCTGGGCGTACACTATTTCTCGGTTCTCCTAATACATATATTACTTCTATAAATTGTTTGTGTGTGTGTATGTCAAATTGAGAAATACATATTTGATTCTCTAGATAAGTTAATCGGTTTCGGTACTTATGTTATGTGCTCATAACATACAAACTATGTTTAGTTTAAGAGAGAATAACTGCAACATTCAATATGTAATTTAAATTCGAAATAAATAAATAAATTTTACCATAGAGAGAGACCACCCATACTATTCAGCTCCGTCCGGGGAATTCCGGCGGGAAATTGCGATGAGTGTGTCTTTGGGCTAACATGAGTGCAAACGTGGAATACAGCGGTCCGACAAGCCCCTGCCTGTAGCTTTCAAAACAAATCTCGCCGCGGCCATTAGCGCCATTATGTTATTATAATTCAACTATACATTTCATACGTCATTTCCTTTCTCGAATCTTCGGTATGCCAATCCATGAAAACCGGAATCTTCACGGTTGGAATTTGCAATTAGGGCTCGTACCCATACTACGTGATCGGTTTAGGGGGTGGGAAGGGTTCGCACAATACCACGGTGCCAAGTCACGTAGTTACAGTTACATTTTACAATATATTTATTTATAAATAAAAAAAAGGAATTTTAAAGTTCAACATGGGCATATTAGTCATCTGGTTCCAGTATGCCTCCGCTGACGGTTATGACGTAACAGCTATCGGTACCGTCGACAAAAAAGTCGGATAGACGAATGCTCCCGCCACCAGGTGTTAAACTGAACTGTCGTTACTTCGTATTTCAGGCATAGAATTATTATGTACTACCATGTAATAATAATTCTACGTAAGTAAGTGACATGACTAGTGAAGCGTCACAGCGCACACGTCATAGTCATATTACTATTCCTTTTTTTACTCGTATCGGCATTTGAACACAACAAATGTTAGTAATAAAACATATAACACAAAAAAAAAACCAAATTCGTACACGCGCGAGGGGTAGGTAGCTCAATTACACATAATAATACGGACGTGGCTACGCGGTATTATATTCTTTGGCTACGCGACAGCGATACTAACGCTACTGAGCTAGGAGTCAGCGGGTGTGGCGTGAGGCGTGATGTGCGGAAGCGCGGGCTGAGGTAGCGGCAAACCAGCAATAGACAAGTAATACTCTTGTCCAATGTTGGAAAGAGTATTGTTTTAAATAAATAACTAAAACCATTGAATACGTACCTACCTGTACATGTGAGCATAGTTTTAATTTCCTGCCAATTTACTTCCTTGTACCGTTTACACCACATTAAGTTCTCAAATATTGATTAAATAGGCCAAAAATAGCAATTTCTTTATAAAGAAATTTATAATATTTAAAATACTACCTACGTGAAAATGGGGGAATGGGGGGTCTGACTGAGCACAAACCACGGTTTTTATTCGCCAGCTTCGGTAGCTCAGTGGCGCGGTTGGTTAGTCAACTGTTATTAAGCAACGCTGAGCGCGGTCAGTGATTGGATGGGTGACCGCTCGACCGTTGGAGGCTGACCGTGGTTCGGATTCCACGTTAAACTGTAGGTCCCTTCCCTTCTTACCTTACTAGGTGGTAGGGTTTATCCCGGCCGGGTTGGTACCACCGCACTGAACGAAACGTCGGTCGAAACGTCTATGTAAATAGTTCGTGTTTTCCGTCCAGTTTAGTGTAGCCGACATGAAATGAAGGGAATCACTGACATGGCACCTAGTTCACCCTGTGTTATGGGCTGACATCACGGATGTTGTAGGTGATGTAGCCAACCGTGTCAGGTTCCATAAAAAAAAAAAAAGGTCACAGGTGGGTAAAAACAAAAAGTGGGTAAAATCGGTCACTTAGTATGAGTACGAGCCCTTAGTGGCCAATAAGATTTCCACAAGTGTATGCACATTCACGACAATGGCCTGAATGTATGTATGTATGTACGTACACATGTTTATTGATGTTTTCAGATGTTTTTTCTTAATTTTGTATATGAAATAAGGTGTGTCTGGGGTTTGTTGTGAGCGCGCGTGCGCGTCTCGGCAGTGCGGTCGGCATGCCGCGGCCGCAAGTATGGGTCACCTTCCATTTTCTTTTTTGTAATAAATGCATTTATAATATTTACGTGTGTTTTATTTTAATATTTAGACAGAATCGAAAATAAATATTTTTCTATATTTTTTTATGTAGAGGTAATCCGGTACGTGTGGCAGAGTCAGAGGGGCCGGAGCACATGATCCTCCCAGCCATTATCACCTAAGGTGCCATACCGGAGACCCTTTGAATTGCTGGCTATACTTATAGAGAACACAACATGCTAGGCCATCTTACGTCCAGTATATTGTATATACAACTTGTCCCAAAACTGAACGTCAAGCGGGAACCAGGGAGTAGGCCAGTTTATGACTACCCAGGGAAAAATAAGAAGAAAAATCGGAGTCATTTGTTTTTTATAATATGAGTATATTTTGAAAAACGTTGAAAATTGAAACAAACTGGTTCCCGCTTGACGTTGAGTTTTGGGACAGTTGTTTAAATATATATTTTTTTAGAATTGCCCCACTGCATCTCTTCCCGTGCATGTCGTAAAAGGCGACAGGATAGCCACCTCTAACCCTGGCACGGTCCTTCCACCGAGTCGTGCAGAGCGTGGGGTATTCGTGCCTCACTTGCTGTGCTGTCCGAATACCTACTTTGCTAAACACGGTAGTCGATGTGCTATAATTTTCAGAGTACTTGCATCACAACATCGATTACTCTGCTTACCCTGATTTTCGAGATAAAGCGTGTCGTATGTATGTGTGTGTATATAGGTACATTACTACACTTTATTTATAGTATAGTATACTTAAGGTAAAACTGAACAAACGACATATTGGACTAAATTTAGTTTTTTGCATTAGTGCTTTCGTATCAAAGGGAAGCTCGGACATGGCACTTAGTTAAACAAGGTGTGGTAGGCCGACACCACAGGTGTTGGTAATGGTATCCAACCAACGTCAGGTTTCATAAAAAAAAAACATTTATATTTACATAAATAGTAATTTTACAAGAGTGCTTGCAGCACAACACCGACAGTCTGCTTACCCCTAATGTCGTAATGCAGTGTGTGGTAAGTACTCGTATGTATAAATAAAAATGAACGAAAAAGATTAAAAAAAAACAACTCTCAAAGTGACTCGGTGTATATTTTCTCATTTGCATTTTCAAAATTACAATTATGTTTATTTTTATATATAAAGTTATTGATTTCGATTCCTCTATCAAAATTTGAGTTTTTTATAACTAAGAATAAATATTTTATTTATTCGTAGCTTTAGAAGAAAAGATAAAAAATAAAACGTAGAACGTAGTTGTTCTTCTTTAGCTATAGGTATCTATGTCAAATTAGCAAAGGAATCGAAATCAACATATAACATTATACAACATTATGGAATGGAGACTGAAAAAACAAGGCACAAGCACAGATCATAGATGCAATGGCTAGATGCGCCATCGCGTCGCCAACGTCAACCAATCGCAACGCTTCGCGGTCGATGTCGAAATTGTATGTTATGCGGTAATTCTTCGCATAATGTAGAGACACAGCAAATGCTTAATTGCCCATCTAGTCATTAATATTGTGATCTGTGGGCACAAAGTGATTACCCGAGAGAGGCGTTTAACACAGATAAGTAGATATGCGCCTAGCCTACCTAACAACATGTTTGTACAAAATATTCGTATTTATAATGGGTAGAGAGAGAGAGAGAGATAAGCCAAAGTTACACGCTCCGTCTCACTCCCTCCTCAATTACGCTGCGAATATATCTATTCGTGCTGGTATCTTAAATAACAGTTTAATGAAATCACGCATTCTTCTAATAATTCAGAGCAATAACTAATATAAAACTACTATATAAAATAATATTGTAATATATTACTTCTCTACGCTATTATTTAAAAAAAATTTACAAAAATTAAAATAGATCATTGGTAATAATGTATTTCGTGACTTAGTCAGCATATTTATAGCTTATATAAATATAAACTTAGACTAATTGTAATTTCAGACAATTTTAATAACCATCTAAGAAGTCAACAAATCAGAGAAAAAAAAATTTATCCTACAAACGCAATGAGTTGGAAATATTTTCTGCTTACAATTTCTTTTATGTGTCCGCTACTGCGTGTTTTCCACATTCCAAAGGTTAGTTCGTAAAGAATGCCGCAAGGCATTAAGCTCGCCTTTTGTAACTCTTTTTTGTATATACATGGTCTACGTACAATAAAGTATATTTTCATTTAATTTCATTTTATTATCAATCAAACTTCTACTAAGTACTTTTCCGTTTTAGATGTGCAAGTATATGGGCAAGCTGTGTTTTTTTTATGGAAATTGATACGATTGGCTACATCACCTACATCTGTGATGTCAGCGCCCATAACAGCGGGCGAACTATAGGTGCCATGTCAGTGCTTCCCTTAATTTCATGTCGTGTGCATTGCCTCCCATAATAGCGTAATCGATAGGTTTTTCTACTTTTTTATTTTTCCACTCAAGATCTGCGTCACTGTAGGAACATAATTTTTTCAAATTTATGGTTACTTACTTGCAAAGTTAATTTTATGAAATTAACTATGAAAGATTAGTTTCTACAAAGACACACATTATAAAATAGAAAAGTCAATACAAAGTAAAATATTAATCCTATGCCAATTTAATGTTTTTTTTATAGAATGCGCAACATGTTCAGTGTAGCCGGCACGACCGAAGGGAAGCACTGACATGGCACCTAGTTCACCAAGGTGTTATGGGCTGACGTCACAGATGCCTTAGGTGATGTGGCCAACCATGTCAGTTTCAATAAAAAAAGTAGCGACGACATAAGGTGTCTAACGATGCCCATGGACATTCGGTCGCACGCGGCGTTTGCGAATGCCATGCCGCCCTGACAGGTGCCTATTGAAGGTCTTGAAGGAACCGAGGCTACACTTGAGGGGGAAAATATGTGGGCAGGGAGAGCGTTTCAGAGTTTACCAGTTCTGTGGATTAAAGATCTGCAGAATCTGCTTTGGGAGATCGTTCAAATTAGTATGGGAAGCTAAGGCAAGACACACTTAAGGGGGGGTACTAGGCAAAAGCACTTCGTATTTCCCTAACCATACCCATATTTCAAGTGATTTAACTATAATATATATGCCTATAGTTGGGTAAAGAATCAAGGTATAATGTGAATACATTATTTTTTATTTAATTTTATAAATTCCTTTTAAAATATGTGGTTGAAAAGTGGTAAAATCGTTAAAAAATGCCTTTGCTATTTCCCTCGCCATTTTTTACAAATGCATCTAATACGAAAAATGCTTCATTGAGCTTAGAGTCAATAAGACTAAGAATCATCTAAATAAACTCAAACGCTTACAGAATAAATGGTTTTTCACTGAACTATCTTTGAACATTCTAAATTTTGGGCCGTTGCCGTGCGCGAGCGTTTTTTGTATGGACGTATTTGTGACGAAATAGCAAATGCATTTTCGAACGTTTTTACCACTTTTCACCCACTTATTTTTCAGAGAATTTACAAGATTAAATTACAATAATCTATCACACATTATACCTTGAACCTTTACCTAACTATAAGCATATAAATTATAGTCAATATCTATTGAGATATGGCTATAGTTAGGATAATATGATGTGAGGTTTTGCCTAGTACCCCCCCCTATGTCTCGGTACAGAAAGAACCAAATAAAAGGGGAACAAGTTTATATAAGTGTGGAAGAGGCGTCTGTTGTTAGGATCGTGTCACGCGGAGATCCGTCGTCTGTGCCTATACCATTGGTAAACAGGCGTGACTTTATGGAAGTACGTATGGGAAGAAGATACGTTCCGCACTATCCAAAATTTTTTGTAACATCTTGCAGAAGAGAATCTAACAGAGGTATTTTGTACAAGGTAGCAGTAAAAAAATATCAACGAACCAGTTTGAGCAAATCTGCTGGATTTGGACGAAACCTTAACCAAATAATATGAACAAAACAATTTTGTTTCACAAATATCTTTAAACAATTGTGTAACAAACAAAACCAGATAATTCAATCTCGGCATTACCTATAAAAGAACAAATTCACACTTTCCGATTTTACTTACAAGCTATAAATGAATAAAAAAAATTGAATCATGTGTATGAATAATGAATCCTTGTGTTTGTATGTACCTAATTTTTCCAAACTGAACCGACGAAACAGTTTCTGATACATTTTTAGATATATTTTTAAATATGTCCTTAGTACCCTATATGAGAGGCAAGAATTGAACCTGTATATAATGAGTACATCAAAACAGCTTCTGAGGCAGTAGGCACAAGAAATCTGTTATCTATAGCGGAGTTGGTCTAACCGAACTGGGTACATCGCCACCAACTGGGGGCATACGTCATCGAAGTGGGCGGTGCATTACACCGGCCGCGTATACGGATTGGTGGGAGACTCAGCGCAGCGGCACATTCTACTAATCGAAAGAATAAGACCGGAAAACAAAGGGGTAACCTCATAACGTAGGTACTTTGTAAAATAATTTTTCATTGAAGTACAAACGCGCAAGTGCAAACTTTACTGCAAGGCAAAGTCAGCTCGGACTTCCAAAAGTATCCGTGTATTGTGATTAGATCTTTCCGAAATTCCTAGGCCCCGTGCGAAATCCCCCGCCCGGCTGTGATTGGTTCACCCCGCATTCCTATGCACCCCACCCGCTCCCCCTCCCGCGTATTTCCGTTTCCGTGTTCAATAGGAGGCAGCCTTGAACCGCGCGGGTTTTTCCCTTTTCAAACACGTGTTCAATTCAAGGCGTACTTCCGATAATAATTTCTGTTTATGTGGTTATAAATTTTTTTTTACCATAACCTATTTTTATTACCCTAACAATGCTTGTCATAAAAAAGTAAAAAAAAAAATCTTGCACGAGGGGGACCCGAACCCGTGAGATCGAAAAATTTATACACTGTCCTCTACACTCTACCAAAGCTCATATAAGTGACCAAACGAATTCCGATTCAGTTAACAGACATGCCTTGAATTGAACACGAATTTGAAAAGGGAGTTCGCGTTACGAGGCAGTACTGCCTCCTATTGAACACGGAAATGGAAATACGCGCCCCTCCCTACCTCAGCCTCCCCGCTCCGGTTTTACTTTTTCGATTAGTATATAGCTATCAACACCTCTCACCTCTCTTCTCTATGGCCGCTATACATAAATGGTTTGGTTTCAATGGGAACCATACGAAGACAGGGCGGGCCCACATGACACAATATACATGAATGTATTAAAATAAAGTACGAAATTCAATAAATACAGTTAGTATTATTATTACTTTGTATGGCATCTAAAGAACTCGATATGGCGATTTCACGAATTCCTTTCGGAATCGTCATAGTTTAAACTAACTTAATATTTATATAATTAATATGTATTAAGGTCTACAAAATTATTTTAACCAACATTTTGGTAAAGTATTGTTTTTTTATTATTTTTATCCGCTAGATTTTTATCGTGACTCAGCTCAGTAAGTTCACATTGACGTATTGCATTTAGGTCTCTTTAACTTTATTTCAATAAAGACAAAAGAATACACGAATTTGCTAGCTAACAATCTACCTGAAAAGTATTCGGAAAGTACTTTAGGAGAAATAGCAAAATTCCTAAAATATCAATTGCTTCCTCACTTCACAACAATGTCTGAAACGCAATAAACACACGTAAGTTCATATACAGGATGTTTTTCAATGACCCGCATGACATTAGGAAGTGATTCTTTTGTACTTAAGAGCAGACAGGTTAGTCACGTGATGTTAGGTATAGTGCCACCAGGAAGTTATGATGCGTGGGAAATATGCGAAACTGTCTGCATTCCTAAGAAGGGACGTGAACTTTCGAACGAAAGTTTGTCGATAATTTAGGTTATTAAGTCATACAATTTATCGACAATCTTTCGATCGAAAGTTCACGTCCCTTCTTAGGAAGTTTCGCATATTTACCACGCATCATAACTTCCTGGTGGCACTATATTTGGCTTTCTCTGTTCGCCACGCGCACTACCAGCCAACGCAAGAGGGACAGCTGCACGCTCTCAGCTTATATACCTACAGATTACGTCAAAATTGTCTTTCGGAGCTTATGTTGTCCCGTTATCAGATTTTTACAATAATTGTTTTATGTCTAAAGTAATGATTCAATATACCTTAATGAAATTCCTGAAATCAACAAATTAAATATTCAAATTATTTTTTTCGAAAAAAAAATATTTTTTTTATCTCTGGCGTCGTTTATTTAATCTAAACAAAACAGGCAGGCACGTAGATTAGACTGCCCTTATTGTAATAAGATTGTTTTATTTGTAAGAAACAAGACTATAAAATTCGTTCATGGATTAAGCGCCGCGAAAACATTAAAACACCCGAAAGACGATTTTGTATTGAGAAAAATTCACGCGACTAATCTCTGTCTGCTCTTAAAAAGCAAATCTGCTGGCATGGCACCTAACTGAGCGTGATTTCGCGAGCAGAGGTGATTTTGGCTCTGTCGACTGCACCATTGGTCTCTTGGCACAGCCACCCATGCTGGTGTACATAAAAAAAGCTGAACACATTTTAGCATCTACCTACACGGTGGCGAAATTGGAAATAAGAAAAAATTTCCATCTGCACACATTGTTATATGAATATTATGAAGTTGTAGTATAGTAAATACTAGTAGTAAGTAAGTATAGATTGACGTACAGAATCATTCGCTAAATCTGTGCGGGTTATTAAAAATCATACTATATAACCCACATGTAAAGTGTTAAACGGAAACATCTTGGCTGTTGTTGATAAATTTAAATTAAGTTTAGTTTTAAGGGGTTTTATTAATGTTGATTTGCCCTGTATATTTAATAACAACAATTATTGAATTTAGGGCTAAAGCTTGCGTGAATCATATTTAATTTTTCAGTATTATTAAATTGTAAATTTAAACTAATTTCTGTATTTAAGGCACCCGTTATCTTTTGTACCTTATACAATCCGTTCAAAAGATTTTGAGGCCTCGAATTATATTTTTCTGATCTGTTTTTTTAAATTGACATAAGTTGTCTCTTCTTATTATTATGGTTCTAAACATTTACATATGAAAGACATCTTTTCCCCGACGACTCATCATATCTGCAGCTTTGTTTAAACAATTAAGAAAGTCTACGAAATGGCTTACATGGTAGATTGAATCTAACCTATGACTATAACATATGGCATGAACTAGCTAACTATGTAGGTAGACACCGAACTAAATGATATGTTTAAATTGATATGAAATTAACATAACTGAAAAATAATAGGCAAGCTATAAGCCAAGATTGGGCATGCTATAAAGTCAAGAATGGGCAAGCTGTAAGAATGGGCAAGCTAAAAGTCAAGAATCGGCAAGCTATAAGTCAAGAATGGGCAAGCTATAAAGTCAATATTGGGCAAGCTGTAAGTATGGGCAAGCTAAAAGTCAAGAATAGGCAAGCTATAAGTCGAGAATGGGCAAGCTATAAAGTCAAGAATGGGCAAGCTATAAAGTCAAGAATGGGCAAGCTGTAATTCAAGAATGGGCAAGCTATAAAGTCAACAATGGGCAAGCTGTAAGAACAGGCAAGCTGCAAGAATGGGCAAGCTATAAGTCAAGAATGGGTTAGCTAAGTAAAAGCAAAAATTAAAACGACAGAATAATTTAAACTTTAGTCAGATTTGTTTCAGAAATATTTTTGCATTCAAATTTTTTTTCTCTATAGGTACATAATTATATAGTCCTCAGTTGAGAATATTTTTTAGCGCTGCAACTCAAACCCGACGATTATTGGCTTGAATACCTACGGATTTAATAAGTTTCTACTTTCAGCATTATACATTCGACAAGTCAAGACGTGACCGTGTCCTAAACTGGCGGCCGTGGACAGAGAAACGGATTTTGGGAAGACCAGGGACGACGACATCAAGTACATACGTCGGGGTTAAACAGTGGTTCCGTGGCGTTGAATGTCGCGAGGCCTGGAAGAAAATTTGAGAGGCGTATGACCAAGAATGCCAGCATTGGACGCATGCGCACTGACGAGAACCGTCGCTAGTGTGAATTTACCTGTAGTGTAGTGTAGGTAGATAATAATATGGTAATTTGACTTAAGAGGATTCTATAGGACATAAAACGAAAATGGTTATATTTTTTAAAACTTCAAACAAACATTTTATTCTATGAAGCACATAATATGATTTTTTTTTAAACTAGATAACATGTACTACTTTACACAGAAGCAGGCTTTTTAAATTTACAGTATTTTTTCATGGTGAAAAAAAATTCTGAATGTGACTCTATTTTAATTTCTTATGTCGAGCTAGCTCAATACTGGATAATTATTTTGGAATAAGATTTACGTCATTGTAGAGTGAATTTAATTTTCTAGACACTATATAGCAGCATTATCAAACAAATCCTAATAATTTTTAAACAAACAAAAACTACAAAATTCACCATATAAACGCGCGCACTGCGCTCGATTTCTCAGTGCGCCGAAATTGCATTTTTGTTTTGCCATATGAATCCTCTTAATACTTTTACATGTCAACATCACAGTGAGTTCTCAACATGAATGAAAAGAGAATAAACATCGTAAATTTTAGTTGAATTCAAAAAATTTAGAACTTTCTAAGCACGACCATGCACATTATTATGTTACCCTCCCTTCTAATTCCAGGTATAGCAGGTTTATAAAGGACTTCGAAATTAAATTGATTGTGTTTCTGCAATGAGTATGTAAAATGTCAGTTTTTATATTATAATGTTAATTATAAACCTTTTTTATTTTGAGAAATAAATCATTTCTTTAGAGAAATGTAATTCCATTCCTATCAGTGTTGCTGCTATATTATAATACATAATATATATTATCATATGGAGCGTAATAATATAACGTGTTCCAAATAATTTACATTTTCATAGTTCATGCCAATTCCAAATTCAAGTTTAATAAAAAAAATAATCATGAAAGCCAAGTGAAGTTGTTATTAATTAGTTTTATTATGAACTAAACAGTATAGGGTATAGTTTGGCGAGCTTTAAGTGTGTGGAGCGATACATTTTTACCACTAAAAGAACGACGTATGGCAATGTTTATTAAATAGTTATTTGATTGAAGCTATGAAAAAATATTAGTTGCTCGAAATATATTATTAGTAAATTGAAAAAAATTAGAAACAGATAAGGTTAAATAAAATGCGCTTATTAGTTGGACTTTGACTGAAAAGACTAGATTTTTATAAAATAAACTCATCCTTGATTTGGACAATGATTTACTGCATTACCTAAAAGCCTTAACTAGTAACTCAGCTCTGTGCGGAAGGTTATCCAACGCAATGTTACGATTCAATCCAATATTTATGATTTCACGCAATATTACGATTAAACGCAATATTAAGATTTAACGCAATCTTACAATTCAGTATGTAGCCGTTATATTATATATTTTTTTAGATTTACCTACTTTATATTTTTGAAATATCAGTTAGGGGAAGATGAAGTACGGACCGCAAGGATACCTATCTTTCCTCATTCTTGGCACCCACTGAATTCTAAAGAAACACGACAATTTAATAATAGCGGTCATTTAAGCCCCCCCCCCGCGGGCTGAGTGGGCTGTGGGCTGAGTTGACCAAAGAGTCAGTTGATCGCGTGAACGTCGGCCTCATCATGAGAATAATATTATTTTTCTTTCCGTGAAATGCCAAAAATCCTATATACACTTAACTAATTAAATGCCGTTGCACATTCATCTCTATCGTCAGGGGGTAGCCAGTGAAGTGTTTTATTTGTGTCATTTGAACAGAGGTGCGCCGAGGTTTCTGGCGCTCCTCTATATCGTTGACAAGAGTTCACGGTGAGTTCGGTGAACTTAAAATTAAATTATTAAGTTCAAAACGACAATTTTCGATTTACGCACGTGTTTACTTAACTTATTTAATACAACAATTTAACATTATACTATAAGCATATTCACACTCGTTTTAACGGCTTTATCGTTTGATCTGTGAAGTCGGTAGGACTAAATATAGCAAAATAAAAAAAATATATTATGTAATCTGTCTGTGCTCACAAGATTGTGTATATACAGTGGCGGAGCTTGAACTTAATTTTATGTGGGCAAGATAAATTTAGCGAGGCCCTCTCAATTTTGCCAATACTCAATACATTCAACAACATCATCAAATCACAATAATACAGCCACTGTATTATTGCAATATTCACTGCCTCTGTCCTGCTTTGCCATCTTGTGTCGGATAAAGGCTTTACAGTAAGGTTTAGTTTGCCTTTGATTAATTAGATCTAGCTGAATGTTTTTCATGAATCAAAGCTGCATGAACTTTCGAGGCGCGAGGCCCCTCGGGCCGCGAGGCCCTGGGCGGTCACCCACGTCGCCCACGCCTTGCGCCGCCTCTGTGTATATAAATATCTGAAACTACCTCACGTTTGTTCTCGATGCTCGGACATAATTTACTATAACTCGCGCCAAGAAAGTAAACATGAAAATGACATCCGCTCGCTGCTATCTCTCTTGCACAATAACTATACAGACCTACGATATTGTGTCATCCCACTCGCGCATGCGAGCGCTGCCAACATTTTCATATATTTTCTTTGTTTTCTCTGTGTACGGTTCATATAATCTGTGGCACGTCACGAGCTCACATTGTAACAAAATATGCGCGAGAGTTAATTAATACGCAGATGTTTCCATGTTTACCTCAATTCAAAAAGATAAATCTATCTCGGATACGGAACCTTAAAAAGGATATATTTTTTGAGTTTAAATTATAAATTGGTTCTTTCTTGTTGTTGAGGGTTTCGCTTAGCCACATTTTGAATTAGTGCATAAATTTTTGAAAACATTTTATAAAAAAAAAAGATAGCTACGGTCAAAGAGATGTTCCCAGGTATCTTGTCGCCGTAACACTGGATAGCGAGGTGGCGCGAGGTATAATCTTGACCATGGAACGGTTCCATTCGTCAGAGAGTCACTATCGATACTCGCTATGAAGGCTTTTTTGACAGTTTTACATCGAAAATGGCGAAATTATATAAATCTGACTTCGATTATCAATTTAACCGCATAGTTAAGTACTTTTATTACTACTTGAACATCAGCTATACTTAGAAATAACTTAAAATCGCAATACCTAGAAATTGAATACGCAAGAAACGCCAGGCACTTCTTCATTTCCATAATCCTAACTCTCGCGTCAGTCCGTCTCACTTCATTTCACGATATTCAGCGTCTGTCCCCGCACATTCCGCGAAGAACGTTCGGCGAATTTGAATCTTCTCGACCGGAGAATAAGGACGATTGTCGATTGTCTGTTCCCGCACATTTCGCGACGAACGTTCGGCGAATTTTAAATCTTCTCTACCGGAGAATAAGGACGATTGTCGATTGTGCCGCAGTGGAGGGGCGCGTCCGATCACAGAGTGCCGTAAATGCTGTCCATTAGCCCGGCGTCGAAGTCCGCGGCGCCCAGGAACAGTCCTTCCGACGGCGCTGGCTCCTGAAATAAAACATTCGCACTTTGATCAATTTGGTTTTTTTATTCGGAAGTACTTGTCAGCCTCTGTGAATGGAATGTCTGTAGCTCGGTGGCTCTATTCATCGGCGTTCGACCGTTTGTGTAAAGCACACCAGGCGCAGTCGGAACTTCTGGCGGTGACCGTTCGACGATTGACACAGACCGTGGTTCGTATTCCAAGTAACACGGTTATATGTGTGATGGACTGACATCATGCGTATAGTACAATGTAGGTACTATATCAGTACTTGGATGGGTGACCGCTCGACCGTTGGAGGCTGACCGTGGTTCGGATTCCACGTAAAACTGTAGGTCCCTTTCCTTCTTACTTACATGTACATGGTACATGTTTCTAGGGTAAGGAGGTAAGTAAACTCAATATGTTTTTGCACGTATGTATCCAAAAACATATTGAATTTCGAACGTTTTTTTATTTTTTTTATGGAAACTGACATGGTTGGCTACATCACCTACAACATCCTTGATGTCAGCCCATAACACCGGGTGAACCTGGTGCCACGTCAGTGCTTCTCTTCGGTCGTGCCGGCTACACTGAACTGGACGGGAAACACAAACTATTTACATAGCCGTTTCCACCGACCTTTCATTCAGTGCGGTGTTACCAACCCGGGCGGGCTAAACCCTACCACCTAGTAATATAAGATGGGAGTCATATCCCTTAGTCGCCTTTTACGACATACACGGGGTGAGATGCAGTGGAGCTATTCTTTTAAAGTGCCGGCCCTACACGGTACCGGTATGACGGAACGTCGCGTCGCGCGACTTCGTCCGCGTGGATTAAAAAAAAAGAACAGAATTCGAAATTGAAGTTTTTATGTGACGTTGATAGGCTTTTGTTTTTCTTGGGAGATTCGCTCTCTCCCGTCCATACTATACTTTATTTGATACTGCTGAGCCCTAAGGCTATTTAGCGTGATGTTATATAGCCTATATGCTATTATGATGTATAAGCTATAATACTGTAAAGTGTCATCAAAATCCGTTCAGTAGTTTTTGCGTGAAAGAGGAACAAAGATCCATACCTACATCCATCCATCCTCACAAACTTTCGCGTTTATAATATTAGTAGGATAGGATTATTGAATGCTAAATGCGGAATCATTGAGAGCTAGAGAGGGACAGCGCTCTTGAATAGTCGTCCGTTCTTCATAGGGCCAGTGGAAAGCGAGCTCACCGTGGGCGGGGCGACGGTGGGCGGCGGCGGAACGTCTAGGGCGCCGCCCTTCCGCGCGTGTCATTTCGCCGTCTTGGGCAGATGCCGCTTCATGTGTAGGGCGAGGTGGTCGCTGCGTGCGAAGGAGCGTTCGCACACCGCACACTTGAAGGGTTTGGCGCCGGTGTGCTTGCGGTAGTGGCGCGTCAGCTCGTCCGACCTCGCGAAGCGCCATTCACACTCGGGCCACTGGCACGTGTAGGGCTTCTCACCTGCAATCAACACGCGCACAGTTTGGCCAGCCAATCCACCAGTCACCGCTGTTGACAAGCTATATGCGGTTACCACTACATGCCGCTTCTAGAAACGGCCATACGCTGAGAACATTGGACGGTTGGTAAAATTTTGCCAACTGTTTGGTAAAATTTTCCCAACTGTTTTCTTGGTGTTTGTTAATAAATAAAAAATAAAAAAAAAACAATTTATTGAGTGTGATAAACATTTGCAAACAGAGCGGTAATACTTAGTTTTACTTAACATTTATTTACATGATTTATGTTGCTGCTGACTGGTGTAACCAAGGAGGGGTGTAACGGTGCTTACTCAAAAGGCAAGGGGTATTGCATACGAGCAATCTCTTACCCCCTTCCTAAGTGATAGAAGCTGCTTTTTTGACGCCTGTTTTGCGGTTAGACTTCATTTGGTGGCAGAAATAAACAATACAAAATTTGCAATTATGAAACAGCATTATTGAAGAAATTCTACCTTAACTTACCTTAAATTTTACTTTTTATTATTATTGTGGATTAGTATAGTATGTATTATTTGTATGTAGTATCTATGTTCTATACATTGTATGTATGTTTATGCTGTTTTTATTTTATGTATTGTAATAATAGGTTATGTATGTTACATGTAGGTATATTCATCATAAAAATAAAACACATATTCCTCCTCCTTTCGCTTGCACTACCCATACTTCTTTCTCTGTATTTTATTCCTCATCACCCAAAGGTTGACTGGAAGAAATCACTTGCAGTGATAAGTCAGCCTTTGCGCACTTCTGTATTGGTTTGTTCTACTCTTGTACTGTTCTTCTTTCCTTTGTGTGCAATAAAGAGTTTCTATTCTATTCATTTGTTGATAATTTTCGCAGTACACTTGTCTACACTGAGAACACTGGCTACCAAAGTTTAGAAAAAAAAAAACAAACAATTTGTCAGTAACAATCAAACAGTTGTAATTGAGCCAAATGTTTGGTTGTTTTTTCCTAAACATTAGACGCCAGTGGTGGTTTCAATAAAAAAAAAAAACAATTTTCTCACTCTAATAAGAATAACTGATAAACGCGCGTATGGTAGTACTGGTGCAAATTACCACTAAACGTCACTACTAGAAGTAACGTTGTGTCCTATTACCACTTCTGTCTCAAATTTGTCAAAAAGTAGGCACTTTGAAATCACTATAAATGTGCCAGGTTATATTTGTCACTGATATGTGATCAAATTGATCATCTCTGGCCCCTATGCAACCCTTTCCTCCAGATGGGACCTATAGATGAACATATATACATACATAGCGTCACGCCTGTTTCCCGGTGGGGTAGGCAGAGACAACGAATCTCCACGTGCCACGATCCTGACACACCTCTGCCGCCTCTTCCACTCCCATAATGTTCTTCATGCATGCTCGTCCGTTACGGGTACTACGCACTTGACCCTTTGCCCGATCTGGTCCAGGTACGTTCGTCTAGAGAGACCCTTCCCGACTCTTCCACTCACATTTGCTTCATAAATTTCTTTCGTTAGTTCCTCCTATCACCCATTCTTCCAACATGACCGAACCACCGAAGCATCCCTTTCTCAATCCTTGTCACTATATCTTCTTTCAGCCCACAGCGCTCTCGCACTACACTATTTCTCAATCTATCTTTCATTGTAACTCCGCACATACTCCTCAACGCGCGCATTTCCACAGCATTAATCCTGCTTTCATGCTTCGTCTGCCATGCCCAACTTTCACTCCCGTACATAAGTGTAGGGGCCAGCACTCCACCATGGACAGCCAAACGTGCACATGCTTTGGCTGCTCATAACGCAACTATTATTTTAATATGTGCCTAAGTTCTCTAAGAAAATTGGCTACCAGCAGCGTTCAGAAAACAGTCACTAAATGTGAAATGTAGAGTTCATTAATCATAACAATACCAATCATTAACAAACAGTTGGCACAATTGAACCAACTCTTCAATGAAGCCAACTGATTTTATAGTCTGTTTTTTTAAAAGTGAAAGTGACGATAGGAGTATTGCCAGTTTCCGGCGAATTTGAAATAGTCATGTAGAAGTCCTGTAAACTCGAGTGCTTTCGCAGAATAAACAGACTATTAGTAGGTTTTAGATGAACAAAGTGGTTTGCAAGTTAGCGTGGTAGCGTAGTAGTAGGTACTGCCCAATTTAAATCTATACACACCTAAAGTAAATATTCACATTTTCCTACAGTTCTTTATTCTAAAATAGAATATAGTATATAATATAAATAAATATAAATAAAATAAATAAAAATAGGTATACAATTAATTATTATATCATCAAGCATGTCGCATTGCACATTCGCTCACAGACGTACAAAATATAAACATATTCTAACTAACCTGTATGTATTCTCTGATGAGCCTTCAGGTGGGAACTTTTGGTGTACACTTTTGCGCAACCTGTAACATAAAGTGGAGCGTTTCCTGTACCCTAATCACGAGATTTAACCTACTACGCTAGGCTATGCTACGCCGTGTTCTCCGTATCATTTTGTATGGAGAAACGAAGTTCGCAAATCTATCACTAGAGGCGCTGCTCCGTTTCTCCATACAAAATGATGCGGAGAACACGGTGTAGCGTAGTAGGTTAAATCTCGTGACTAGGGTACTGTCCGTCCAGTACCGTAGCTATGGCGGAACGCGGTGGGGCTCGCGCCTCGGGCGAACAATTTGGGGGGGGGGGGGGGGGGGGGGCATTAGGTAAGGTGATTCGACTGTGAGAGAAGACGAGTGGGGTGCATAGGAAAACGGCGTGAACCAACCACAGCCGGCGGGGGTTGTTGCGGGTCGAGGGGGGGCTTAGGAATTCGGAAAGAGCCAATCACAACACACGGAAGCTTTTGAAAGTTACGCCAGTAAAGTCTAGTCTGAGTCTGAACATGAAAGCAATGAACTGAATTATAAAAATTATTTAAAATTGCACCTATTCATTCAACTACTTAGTTTGTAGTTGATCCGTTTTTATATACTTTCACACAATATAACAGGCACGCTTATTTAAAACTCACTGATGCTCGCTCTCAAGTGTTTATTTATTGTAGAAAATAAGAGGCGAAACGTTTAAATTTTTTCTCTTCTCTTTCTTTTAAAATACATACATACATACATATAACACACGCTGAATCCCGACAATCGGTTTAAGCAGAGTAATCGGTGTTGTCCTGCGAGAACTCTGGTAAATTACAACACAACACCGACCACCACGTTTCGCAAAGTATTCGAACAATATTCAATCGATCAAGCAGCAAGTAAGGCACGAAGACCCACCTGCTGCATGACTCGGTGGAAGTACCGTGTCAAGGTGAGAGGTGGCTAAGCCTGTCGCCCTTTAACACGGCATCTTGTCCATATCTCTTAGTCGCCTTTTACAGCATGCATCGGGAGAGATACAGTGGGGCTATTCTTTTTAAGTACCGGCCCCACGCGGTACCTCTTTCTTTTAAAACTATCTATGTAAAGTATCACCACCCTCTAAAAGGCTGGCGAGGTGGCCGCGACGCACGCCCCCCCCCCCCCCCCCCCCCCTACCATCAATATTAGAATACTGCTCAGTTCGGTAATTTCAAAGTCTTCTTCATACAAAATTACAGTAGTTCAGTGAAAGCACTTAAATAATTATGCAAATGCGAAGTGTGAGTGCTCACCGACGAAGTTACAGTGATGCACCCTCCGCTTCTCGAGCTCCGGATTGTTGCGCCGGTTGAACTTGACGTGCGGCGCGGAGAGGCGCGCGTGCGGCGGCTGCGGCGCCAGCGGCGGCGGCGCCAGCGGCGGCTGATGCTGCACCTACCCACCAGATACAATATATTAAGAGGATTCATATGGCATAACAACGAAATTTTTTATATTTTTTAAAACTTTAAATAAAAATTTTACGAAGTACCTATATAATATAATTATGTACTTATATGGTATGTACTTATATTATGTAGTGTATATTATAGTTTATCATAGTTATTTTCCATATATTATATTTTACATTTCCACGCTCAAGTCTTTTGCTACTATATCTCACAACATACGACTCTCAAACACCCAAAGGTTGACTGGGAGAAATTCCTGTAAGGGATAAGTCCGCCTTTGCCCCTCATGTAAATTACTTATCATTTGTTACTGTTAAATGTTTTGGAGCAATAAAGTATTTCTATCTATCTATCTATGATTTTTTTTAAACTTGATAATATGTACTAAGCACTGAAACAGGCTTTTTAAATTTACAGTATTTTTTCGTGGTGAAAAAAATTTTTGAATGTGACTCTATTTTAATTTCTTATGTCGAGCTAGCTCCATATTGGATAATTATTTTGGAATAAAATTAACGTCATTGTATAGGGAATTAAATTTTTTAGACAATAAAGCAGCATTATTTGAAAAAAAAAACAAATCCTAATAATTTTTAAACAAACAAAAACTACAAAATTCACCATATAAACCCGCGCACTGCACTCGATTGCTCAGTGCCGCCGACTAGAATTTTTGTTTTGCCTTATGAATCCGTTAACTTTATTCTGCTCTAAATCCTGCTTAACCCATTGAATGCCGACTAATTCCAAAACGTCAAGTACAACCCACCGTACAAACGTGTTTAAGTCTACTTTAAGAATATTGTAATTTGGTTTTCTTGCTTCACATATGATGCAAACGTGTTTAAGTAAACTTTAAGAAGATTTTAATTTTGTTTTCTTACTTTACATAAAGTTACTCTTGCACAAATGCGTGTTTTACCCAAGGTGCCAAGCAGGTAACTGATGCATAACACGGGAGGCCAATACTCAATCTGTTTCCTATTTAACTGTACTACGGAACTTCTACGCAATATTGCGTAGTCGACATTCAATGGGTTAATTCTTGGGCTAAATGAGAAAAAAGACAGACCTGATTCATGTTTGTTTTTATTTTTTTTTTGGACAGAGACTGACCAAGAAATCACCTATAGTCACATCCCGAATGTTATCTCCCTGCGTGCTGTCGATAGATATAAGTTGTGTGAGATCACCTGACTATGGTGATGGTGGTGCGGATGCGGATGAGGATGCTGATGCGGATGAGCTTGGGGCCGGTGCTGGAGGAGCGGCGGCGGCGCCGAGTACGGCGGAGGCGGCGTCCGCCGCGGCACACCCACCAGCTGCCGGCCCGGATCTATCGCGCTGGACTTGGCGGCACCCACGCCACGCTAAAACACAACACCACCGTTCCATGCTCGCCGCTATACACGGTGTTGCAATTGCCCCCGAAATATTTTATAACTGACATAAGGGGGTTATTCTAAATGTGAAACTAAACAACTTCTGTGGCGAAAAAATTTTTTTTGAAACAAAAAAAAAATTTTTTTTCCATACAAATTTTAAATACCTATTCTCAAAATGTATGGAGAAAAAAAATTTTTTTTTCTTCAAAATAAAAAGTCGTAGAACAAAAGTTGTTCTATTTCACGTACAGAATCACCCCCTTTCGGGTTTTACGGTTGGGGTTGCAACACCGTGTATTGTGCCACGGGCGGCGATAATTTTGCACCGTATATCAATTTCCACGTTGCTCTTATTGTGTGCGTCCCAGCAGGAACGCAACAAAGAGTTTTTGCAATATTGAAAATAAAAGTTCCAAATGAAGCGACCCGAGCGACGGCCAATTGAACGCGGCGCTCAGCTGCGGTGCATGTCGGTTGCCATTATGTCTACGTTGCCATTTATGCGCTTCCAACGCATAAAAATACTTAAGGTGGCTCCTTCCTAAATCTACCCTCTCTTTCTAACATTGGCCGTTTTTCGTACATTTTATTTTATTATGAAGAAATTATACAGCTTATAAAAAAATCCTCTGGGAGAAACATGCATGATAAAATTATTAATGTTTTTCAATAAAAACATTTGGTACCTACTCTACATATAGGTAATAATTGAAAAAAAAAAGTTTATTAAGTTTTTTTTATTTTTTATTATTATATGTGGAGTACGAAATATTTTTATTGAAAAACATTAATAATTTTATCATGCATGTTTCTTCCAGAGGATTTTTTTATAAGTTGTATAATTTCTTCATATTAAATTAAACGCGCATTGTTAGAGAGTGAGAGGCACAATTTAGGGAGGCAGACCCTTATGACGGGAGGCGCGCTGATGTGTGGTCCCTAGGCCCAGTGGTCGGTGTCCCAGACGGACGGTGAGCTGCATTATGCGCTCGGGAAGGGCGCAAGCGCAGACGGACGTCGCACGACAGGGTCACCTCGTTTCCCGGCGACATTTGAATCGCTAATACGATTGGTTCACGGTCAGAAAACAACTCGCCACCTGAAGGACTCGAATTACAAATTGGTACACGGACTCTCTCTGTAAACACCATGCACGTTGACATCTGCGATAATCAAGGAAACCGACATGATCACAGGCGTACCGACATCGCGTTCCCAAGAGTAATTCAGTGATGACATAACCTAATACACCAAATTGTTGTGTTAACTCTTATAAAGTTTGAAGGTTTTCGCAAGCATGACACACGAGACAGGTAGAAAACACATCGCCACAGCTCAGTAATGATGGTACCACCACGATTTCGCATTGCGCCAGCGGATTAAATATATACCGGGGGTTGTCGGGGTTGGACGCTCCACCGGCTAAGGCCCAATTGCGCGAAGAAGGTTTATCCAATGATTGTCTATGGCAAAGAGTTTGTATTACGTTGCTGCGCTCCTCGACGTAATACAAACTCTTTGGTCTATGGTTTCAATAAAGTTTGGATTAACCCACGGATACAGAAGAAGTGATTCGACAATTCCGCGTGATAATCTTAAGATTCGCGCAGTCAGAGGGCAATACTGCTCCGCAGAATTGGAACTTAGCGTGGAATGAATAGACCAGGAATCAGCACCTGCAGGGAGTTGCCCGGACTGCCCTGGTCCGAGCTGGGAGGCGTCAGCGGCGACATGTACAGCCTCTGGGGATACTTGTTGACGCCGAAGGGCGGCGGCGCCGGGAAGTGGGGGGCGACGTAGGGCTGGTACTGCTGGCTGGAGTTGCCAGCGCACGCCCTCTCCGTCTTGATCTCGAGCGGGCTGAGCAGTGGGGTCGAGCACTCGTCGAGGAGACCGCCTTCGTCGGCCTCGAGCTTGACGTGAGTGGCGCCGAGGGGCGCCAGCATGTTGGCGTTCTCCGGGTCGATGTTCTGGATTGAGGAGGCGATGTCCTCCCAGAGGGCGGGCCGGAGGAAGCCATCGTCGGAGCGAGCCGAGCTGCCGCCGCCCTCGAAGAAGTCCATGTGGGGGGGCGCGGCTCCGGCGCCCACTTGCTTGCACAGCAGCGATTCCAAGTCAGATGTCTGAAACAAACAGACAAGAAGTACATCAATGGTGTATCCTTGATTTTTATAGTTTATTTGAGCCTCACATGTTTGGCTAAGTCACCAGTGATTTCGGCCCACCACACCTTGGTGAAGGTCAGTGCTTTCTAGTTTCAGTTTTTTGTGCTAGTGCCGGCTACACTGAACTGAAAGGAATACATGAACTATCGTCATAGCCGTTTCGAGTGACCTTTATCCGACTACCTTCTAATCTGGATGAAATCCTTACCAGATCTAAGGTAATTAACTGAATGAACTGAAGGATGAAGAACTACAGCTTTACGTGGAAACGGAATCACGTTCAGCCTCAACGGTCCGACAGTCATCCATACAAAGTTCGACCGTCTGCTTAACTTCAAGATCGAACGCCGATGGATAGGTACAACTACAGAGCTAACGAGGCTGGCAATGTCATGACAGTTTTACATCCCAATATGTATGCAGTTTGTTGTATATTTGCTAAAATACAATTCGATTTCATGGACACAGTGTTTTCAGGAATTAATCGCATGAATGCATAGGCGATGCGCCTGCGCTCCTCCACGTTGCGCCGTCAACCGCGTGGACGCAGCCGACAAGGTTTTCGGACATGTTCCGATTATAAAAATGAGTTATTCATGCTCAATCGCTTCTCCCCCGCGTCCTGATTATTGAATAGTAAACTTTGTTGAGGGCCCTGCGCGTGCGTTCCAGCTGAATCATAGCGGCCTCGTTACGCGATCACAGCGAGAGGCGTCTTAGGAGATGCCATAGTGTAGTAAACAAATTACTTTTCTTCATCATCAACCAACATGTTTTTCCACTGCTTGACATAGGCTTCTGGCGCGCCACTATACGTGGACTTCCTCTCTTCTCACCCATCCACTCCGGCTACCTTTTTTAGGGGTTCGTCGTCCGTCTGTCTGTCTTTCTGTCTGTCTGTCCGGGCTGAATCGTTTGAACCGTAATAGGTAAGCGGTAGACATTTTCACAGAATATGACGTGTTATTATGGCGGATGTGCCAGCAAATGATACAAAAAAGCAAAAAGTAAAAAATTAAGGTGTGTACAAGAAACGTGCTAAGAATCGATTAGTACATATTCACGCTACTTAATAATAGATGGCGCCACACATATTTATATTTTGCAATTTAGAAAGACTAAAATGTTTTTTGACAAGTATGGTATAGCGGATCTACGGAACCCTCGACGCGCGAGTAAAACTCGCACTTGACCGATTTTTAGGCCGTCTGTCCACTTAGCTGGGGGGCGTCCCACCCACACTACTTTTGATTGTAGGTTGCTCCATTCTATCCCAGCGACGAAGAGCGTTTCTTGATTTTCACCATTTTTCGTTCCAACTGTGGCTTACTTTTTTTTCTTTATTTATTATACATGAAACGTACAGCCAATTACATTTTATTGTTCTTTAGTATATACGCAGGGCTTGGCCAATTACTCTTTCATGCTCGTTCCAGTTCTTAGTAAATACATTAAGAGTGCGGATATATGGGATGAAATACATTAAGAGTGCGGATACCTGGGATTAAATGGTAGGGGCGGGTATGCATGTGCGTATGCGCAAAGTAAGATACGCAAAGTAGATGCGAGAGGGTGTATGTGCGAGTGTACCTACTTTGCAAACTTTATGATTAGTACTTTGAAAATTTAAAACATAATATTTCATAGAATGTAGCAAGCGCAACGCACGCGCCGCACCGCAACGCGCAGTCGCGTCGACTATTCCACCCCTCCACTGTGACGACGACTTGAATTAATAAATATGGTAAACGGGCTGAGTCTGCGAGCCAAGACGCTCGAGATGTGATGCCTGTCGAGTCGAGTCACTGGCTGCGTTCGCGCCGCCGCCGCCGCCCTGGAGCCCGGCAAGCGGGGGATAGGTCAGTTGGTACTCCGTTGTTGGTCTGTTTGAATAAATAATTTCTTTTTAGGTTTCCGTGACCCGTACGGAAGCTTATTACTAAGCCTAAGCCGTCTGTCTGTCTATCTGTCTTTATGTATTTCTGTCCTACTGCTGTATTCTTGGAGCCGTAATAGCCAATCGGTTAAAATTTTCACAGAATAAGTGTTATTACGGCGGATATAACAAATAATAGAAAAAATTGGAAAAGTAAAAAATGTTCGGTCCCTTACAATGATCATGTTTTTTTTAAGGTACTTTTTTATGTTGCGGAAACCTCATAAAGCTAATATATATGACCTATATTATGTACTAGATTTGGGATGTCACACCTTGGTGAACTAGGTGCCATGTCAGTGCGACCCTTTGGTCGTGGCAGCATCACTGAACGGAAAATACTTAACTATTTACATAGCCGCCTCTTCGATCGGCCTTTCATTCAGTGATATCAATCCGATCGGAAATCTCAGAATGTATCGTATTGTATTGTTTATCTCCACTTCTTATAAAAGGGAACGTCTGTCTGCTTGTGGGTGGATCAAATTTTTCTTGTAACGTAAAAACCAGCTGCAAAGTCAAACGAAAAAAAAAGTTTATTACAATTTATTCCTCAGTTGAAAATCAAATAATTAGGTTGACAGGCAATTGAAATCTACCCTACTCACAATCCCAGTTATGACTGGCAGATAATGCCCTTAGGCTTTAAGTCCGCCTTTTGTCACTTTTTGTGCAATAAAGTATATTTTCATTTCATTTCATTTCATTTCAAATAAAAGTAGAGAACTATTTATAAAATAACGCATTAACCAAATTTGTAGACGTGACCCAGGTGACAATTTTGTCCCCAGTGTTGCATGGAAAAAAAGGGAGGACCAAACATTTTTTTAAGTTACTCAAAATTCTTTGTGCAGCTTCTTTCATAATCATCAATTACTTATCTGAGAGTTGCTGTAACTATTAAAATAATGTGAATTTATCAAGATAATATCCTGTTTTCAGACAGATACCAAAAACAAGGAAAAGTTGATCGACCCATGTATGTTTGAGGCATGTTTGAGGTAAACTCCGGAACCACTGAACAAATTTTGATGCGGTTTGCACTTAAGGCCCTATTCCACCGATGCAAAAAATGCGAACAATGAGCGTTTTGGCATTATATTATGTGACATTTGTTAAAATAATTTTCGAAACCAAATACTCATATTTTTCAATCGGGTTTTTTTTCTTTTCAATAAAAATTAAAGAATAATAACATGCTTAGTGATTTATTTCTTATAACATGTAACTTTTGGCAAAAAAAAAAAACACGACAGAGGACCATAAATTACGTTTTTTTAGAATACATTGTTAAGAAAATCAAGACAAATGTGCAGAAAATATTCTGGAGAAATACAAGAAAAAGATGAGAACGATTATTTATCCTGCTTGTTTTTTTAGTTTTTGTATAGGTTGACCCTGGAAAAAGCTGCTAAAACACCATGTTAGCAACTGTTTACGACAAGGCGGGGTTTGAAGGGAGTTTATTGAGTAAGTAAGCCACATTTTGAGTACAATTTTTTTATTAAGTTCTATTTATTTCTTGGCTTATGTGATCAATTTTTATATTTTTTCCGTGTGGCCTGGTTTCTCTGAAATACATTTTTGAAAATTTCAAAATTTCGTTTTCACCTAAAAAACTAAATCCACACGCCTGCTCCATTTCGCCTCGACGAGCGCTCGCTCCACGTGCGCCTTCACATCATTGCACCTCATTTGCATACAATACTCTCTCGGCGCAGGCGTGGGCGTATCGCACAGGTGACGGTACATTTCGTCTGTCCGTATTACCTGCGACGCGTTTATTTTAATGTAACAATTTGTTTATTTTGTTCGACGGCCGCATTCGTAATGAGCATACATTGTACAGGAGATATTCTTCAATGCGGCCAAGAGAGATCAAGAGCGCACTTTTTGTTGGCACAATTTTATTAATATACTGATTTAATATATTATTACTCACTAGCTTTTTGCCGCGGCTTCGCTCGCGTGAAATTCGTATTTAAAACTAAGAAAGTATTTTTTTTAATTTTTTTTTATGTTATCCAGTATTGGTGGCTGAGTCGGAGGGGCCAAAGCGCATGCTCCGACCAGCCAATATCACCTCCGAGAAGGTAGGTGCCATACCGGAGACTTCCCTGGATTGCTGGCTATACTGGACTAGAGGAGAACACAACCGAGGTTGCTATGCGGCCATCTTACATCCAGTACGGTGGTACCAACCCAGTCGGCTACAATTTGAGCCTACCACCTAGTAAGGGGCAAGGGAAGGGACCTACAGTTTACAAGTAAGTAAGCCCGCTACCGTACCTTTATTTCGGCGCATGAAACAATTCGATTTGTATGAGAGCCACATCTTAGAGTAACCGGAACTGAATTTTATTTAGCCTATCCTGTGTCTCGTTTAGTTGAATGTGCTTGTAGTAAGTTTAATCGAATTCGGATGATCGGCTTAAGAGTTAATGAGGAACATACATACAAACATACATACATACATACATACAGAAAATATTTCTAAAAATCGTCAATTTAGTTTACAAACGCAGTATCTCATAAAACCTTACTCCATGACCATCCCTTACAGATTTATTATTAGTATTGATTCATTTACATATTTTTGACGTAGATTAAGTTTTAGGTGGCGGGTTATATGCAGTGGCTATAGGGTGGAATATTGAAGAATGGAGAAAAGGAAATGACGTATGAAATAAAGTGCGTACGTACATTATGGCATAATACACGGCGCTGACGACTCGATACATTATTCTAGGTTTTTTTTGTTAATACACGACGACACATATCAGTACAGTATACTGTCAGTTGGTAGGTACTGATACAACCCTCCCTTTTACCATGAATCAATTTTTTTTTTTATGGAAACTGACACAGTTGGCTACATCACCTACAACATCCGTGATGTCAGCCCATAACACCGGGGTAACTAGGTGCCATGTCAGTGCTTCCCTTCGGTCGTGCCGGCTACACTGAACTGGACGGAAAACACAAACTATTTATATAGCCGTTTCGACCGACGTTTCATTCAGTGCGGTGGTACCAACCCGGGCGGGTTGAGCCCTACCACCTAGTAGTTAAGAAGGGACCTACAGCTTTATGTGGAATCCGAACCACGGTCAGCCTCCAACAGTCGAGCGGTCAGCCATCCAAGTACTGACCGGCCCAGCGTTGCTTAACCATCAATAGCGACAGTCGACTGTCTGCAACACTGAGCTATCGAGGCTTAAAAAATATATGTATACATTATACACTATTTACCTAAACAATATAACATTGGTGTGGTTTGTAAAAAAAAAGTACTTACCTAATTTTACAATTTAGAAAATTGTAAAATAGAATAGAACAGAAACAATTTATTGCACACAATCTTTTTTTATTATACTAGCTTTTTCCCGCGGCTTCGCTACATACATACAGAAAAGATTTCTAAAAATCATTAATTTAGTTATGGTATCATACATAGAGTCTCCAGACGCAGTAGCTATCTCATAAAACAAAGTAAGTAACTTACTCCATGACCATCGCTTACAGATTTATAATTAGTATTGATGATTGATATTGATGACTTACTGCTTCTTATTTTTAACCCCCGACGAAAAAAACGGAGGGGTGTTATAAGTTTGACGTGTGTGTGTGTGTGTGATTGTGTGTGTCTGTCTGTGGCATCGTAGCTCCCAAACGGATTGACCGATTTGGATGTGGTTTTTTTTATTAGGAAGTTTGTTTAATCGGAATGGTTCTTAGCTATGTTTGTGATCAAGTAATCAAGTAATTAAGTAATAAAAAAATTTATTATCTTAAAAAGTGGACCGATTTTCATGCGGTTTTTTTAAAAAAGGTTGAAATAAAAGTTAAATTACAAATTTAAAAAACCCCCGACCCTTAAAAAGTCAAAAATAATTTCCGGTTACTTACTTAAAGGAGTCGGGGGACCGCTAAGTAAATAAAATATAAAAACTCAGAGGTGCGCGCGCGGGAATTTACTTAGCGGGCTCCCGACTCCTTTAAGTAAGTACCCGGAAATTATTTTTGACTTTTTAAGGGTCGGGGGTTTTTTAAATTTGTAATACAATTTAACACGTGCATACCATGCTTGAATGAAACTTATAGCAAGCTTATATTGAAAATTATACACACTGACGTGATTGTTTGCATTTTGCAAACACATTCGAGAATTCAACATTTACGTCACCTAATGTGGTATTCATTTAGACTTACCAATACGTGCTAATACAATGCTTGTATTATCTGGATGATTTATCTATGACTAGCTTTTAACCGCGGTTTCGCTTAGCGTGACCTTTTGCTCACAGCTCAGGCCGCCGATGACGTAGCGTTATGATTTATAGCTGCCTGTCTGTCCGTCAGCCTCGGTAGCTCAGTGGTATGGTCGGTCGACTATTGTTAAGCAACGCTGACCGCGGTCAGTACGTGGATGGGTGACCGCTCGACCGTTGGAAGCTGACCGTGGTTCGGATTCCACGTAAAGCTGTAGGTCCATTCCCTTCTCACCTTACTAGGTGGTAGGGTTTATCCCGCCCGGGTTGATACCACCGCACTGAATGAAACGTCGGTCGAAACGGCTATGCAAATAGTTCGTGTTTTCCGTCCTGTTCAGTGTAGCTGACGTGAAATGAAGCGAAACGCTGACATGGCACCTAGTTCACCCGATGTTATAGGCTGACATCACGGATGTTGTAGATGAGGTACCCAACCGTGTCAGTTTCCATAAAAAAAAAACAATTGAGCGCCCTAATCATGTCAGTCAGTCAGTCAGGGTGTAAGCGTCCACTGCTGGACATACGCCTCTCCAATTTTCCTCCAGTCCTCCCGGCCTTCAGCGGTACGGAACCGCTGCTTTCCGCCGACGCACTTGATGTCGTCCCACCTGGCGGGTGGTCTTCCCACACTCCGTTTTCCTGTCCACGGCCGCCAGTATAGGACACGGTTACTCCAACGGTCGTCGTCTCTTCGGCTGACGTGTCCAGCCCACTGCCACTTGCCAGAATCATAGGCAGTTGCAATACTGCCAGTTATTTGAATCCTCCTGTACAGAACCAAGTAAGTTAAATGAACTCACAGAATAAACCTCACGAGGATATCGCCCCGATCTCACTGACAATGGGGCAAATAAAACGACAGCCCCCCCATGCCATTGCCACCGCCACGAGTTATGCCACCCCGCTCGGACGACCAGATACGCCACTGACGGATGACGGAGCGTAATAACACGGTCGTTATTATAGTAAGTAGTAGTTGCGCGCGCACGCATTATGTATGATGAAACGATATTATGTATTAAACGGGGACAGTAAAACCGTGGGGATAACTTGTGGTCAGAGAATTGAAAAAGCGTAGAGCACAAACTATTGCGCCGGTGCTTTCTTCAGACAAAGTGTAGCGCTGGAGATTTATGACCTATTAAATATTAAATTATCCTTATGTGCAGTGCAATAGAGAGCTTCTATTCTATTCTAATCGTTTGTTCTTAGAAATCTCCTTGTGTGCAACAGACACCTACTATTCCATTCTATTCTAATCGTTTGTTTCTAGAAATCTCCTTGTGTGCAACAGACACCTTTTATTCTTTTCTAATCGTTTGTTTCTAGAAATCTCCTTGTGTGCAACAGACACCTTTTGTTCTATTCTAATCGTTTGTGTCTAGAAATCTCCTTGTGTGCTATAGAGAGCTTCTCTTTTGTTCTATTCTAATCGTTCGTTTCTAGAAATCTCCTTGTGTGCAATAGGGAGCTTCTATTTTGTTCTATTCTAATCGTTTGTTTCTAGAAATCTCCTTGTGTGCAATAGAGAGCTTCTATTCTATTCTAATCGTTTGTTTCTAGAAATCTCTTTGTGTGCAATATACAGCTTCTATTATATTCTAATCGTTTGTTTCTAGAAATCTCCTTGTGTGTGTGCAATAGAGAGCTTCTATTCTATTCTATTCTATTCTAATCGTCTGTTTCTAGCTCGTAAACCGCAAACACCTAAAATATGTACTATTGAAAGCAGTTCTCACAGAATAAAACAAAATATACTTGCATATATAATATGAAACTTAAATACCTAGGTACCTACTCGAGATTCTTGTGCTCAATTATTGAAAATAAAGAAGGAATGCCAACTGGCATGGTGATGGAAGATGGTATGGGACGACGACGAGACGCAGCAGCGTGGGCGCAACGTAGGTCGCGTTTGGTTTCGTTGCAATCTGCATTGAGTTTTGCGTTTTGCAATGAAAAATAATATGTGCAGTTAAATTAATCATAGTACAAAAATTATGTATCCTGACAATCGGGGTAAGCAGAGTGATCTGTGTTAAGCTGCAAGAACTCGTCTAATTTACAGCACAACACCGACCACCACATTTATCAAAATATTAGGACAGGACAATATGTTAAATATTCTTGTGAGCGGTAGTATGCGTTAATTAATTGTAAGTTACTATAATATAATACTTATAAGGTACTAACAAAACATTGTGACTTGCGAAGTTAGTTTGTCAGTACTTCTTCGCAATTAATTTGGAACTGGCGGAATTTTCGACATTTCCAAGCGTAGGTTACCTATGGATTAAATTATACAATATACAATAAACAATATCAAGCATCAGTTGAGGCACGGAGTTACCAACGAACTGCGTGACCGAGGAAGTATCGAGCCTAGGTGAGAGGTGGCTATCCGGTTGCCCTTTAGCACGGCGCATTTTAGGTCTATTTTTTTTTTCAAATAGCTTATGCCGCATACGGTAGGAAATTGTATACTTATTACTTATACTGCAATATGTTAAAATATTGCTAAGATCCCTGAAATCTCTACCCCAGTGCTATATATATATATATGCTAAGAGTTCGAAATATTCTGAAATTGATAGGGGGAAATTTCTGCAACTTAAAATAATTTTCAATTATTACTAGCTAATTTTCTATTTCGTTTAATTAAGTGAATAATTAATTTTTCAATTTGTCGATATACTTTTAAGGCACCTTAATAAAATAGTAATATATTGAAATGTTTTTCTATTTTATAGAATAATAAAAATATAATTAAATTTATTTAAGTCTCCATTCATAAAAATACAGATTGGTTGTTGCTTTTCGTTTTATCTTTGATCAGAATTCTTTTTTTTCAGTATTACATATTAATTATACGAGTATCATATGTCAGATTCCATAAAACCTAGGATGTGATTAGATTCCATAAAATTTTGTATTATAATTTTTTTTTTGGCTTTTACTTAACAAAAATTTATCAATACCAGCCCAATAGAGGGCACACACTCACAAAGGGATTATAATTTAATAACCGAATAAACTGACAGGTTTGGCTACATCATCTACCTACTCCACCCGTGATGTCTGCCCATCACACCTTGATTGACTAGGTGCCATGTCAGTGCGTCGCTTTGGTCGTGCCGCCTACACTAACTGTTTTCATAAGGTGTTTCGACCCACCTTTCTTTCAGTGCGGTGGTTCCAATCCGGACCGTATAAACCCTACCACCCAGTAAGGTAAGAAACGGAGGAATCCCACAGTAATTCATTCAAGCACATGTAATTCGAACCACGGCCAGGCCCAACGGTCTTACGGGCAATTATTCAAAGTTCAATTGCACGCCGATGACTATTAGCCACTGAGACTAATTAATAATTTAGCTATATTCAGTATAATATTTCAGATAATACTTATTTACCTATGTATTTCACAAAGTGTTGAAAATGTGAATAATGTGTCTTACTAGCCTTAATAGGTATAAAACAACGCAACCTGATTTGTTACAATGCTACTCGAACTATATACTTCCATCGTTATATACTTAATTGTCTATGTACTAGTTATCAAAGCAGCAGATGACACAGTACATAAGCGTACGCTGAACTATTGGCCGCGATAAAGCCTTTTTATCTTCCGTATCTCTGAAAGGATTCTCATTGTGTGCGAGTTCACGCTCCGCTGGCACCGTAATTACCATTGTTATGTACTAGGCTTATCTACCTATATCCACCTACCAGAACATTACAAAATTGCATTTTTAGTGTTCCGTATCCGTCGTACGGGACCCTATTACTAAGCCTACGCCGTCTGTCTGTCTGTCCGTCTGTCTGTCCGAGGGCTGTATCTCTTGAAACATAATAGGTAGCCCGTTGAAATTTTCACAGAATATGTATTCATATGGCCGATACAACAACAAATAATAAAAATAAGAAAAAGTTAAAAAAATTCACGGAGGTCCGCATTCAAGAAACTAAAGAGTGTATGCGCGCCATCTACCGAAAACAGTATGAATCAACGCTGACCATGACATGGCGATACGGAACCCGCAGTGCGCGAGTTTGACTCGCACTTGGCCGGCTTTTTTATTGAAAGCGCTACTTATGGCCCATTCACGCCCCTCTCGAAGGACCCGAGAACAGTTTAAGATATAAACTTCAAACTAATTTTTATGCTGCTAGGACTAAATTGACTACCGTAGGTATTTATTTATTTATTTATTTATCAAAGGAAACGTAACAGCTATACAAAACAGATATTTTATAAATCAACAATTACAAATTAGCAAGGATTGAAAAAAGGAATGAAAAAAGTTTCGCATTTTAAAATACCTACAATAACAACATCAACTTATAAAACATTTAAAAACTTTTTTTTTAAGTTTTAATCGCTTTATTATTTTTTTCCAGAGAAACCACCTCGCACAGCGTGTAACAGACAGGAGGACGCACGGACAGACACCTGACCGAACAAGAACATACGGAGAGTACTGGCATGAGTGCTAGTTCTGACATGAATATTGTGTAATGGGTAACCTCATGAATTTCGCAGGACATCTACCGTGTCAACCTCGGTAACTCAGTGGATAATCCGTGCGGTCAGTCGGCTGTTGTTAAGCAACCCTGAGCGCGATCAGTACCTGGATGGGTGGGTCCCTTCTCACCTTACTAGGTGGTAGGGTTTATACGTGGGTTGGTACCGCCGCACTGAATGAAACGTCGGTCGAAACGGTTATGTAAATATTTCGTGTTTTCCGTCCAGTTCAGTGTAGGCGACATGAAATGAAGGGAAGCACTAACATGGCACCTAATGCACCCGGTGTTATGGGCTGACATCACGGATGTTGTAGGTGATGTAGCCAACCGTGTCAGTCTAAAAAAAAACAACTATAGCAGAGAACATACAAATAAATCGTGTTATAGTTTTTATTGGATGTGACACGTTTGGCTACATTACCACCGGGCCGGCACGCTGCGTCCGTAGGTAATGTAGGCCCATTACGTCTGGTTGGTGTCACTAAATCAGTGCCTGTCCCTTCTGTTACTGTCCGGACTATGTTAGAAAGTATGGCCAACCTAATGAGTGTAGGTAAAATCTATTCATGTTTATCTCAACGTACCTGACTATGCATATTCACATTTTAGTATCTGTGTATGACCAATCAGGAGTCGTTTTGAATTTCACACGATTTGTATGAGTCACGCGATTATTTTGGAAACTCACGGAGCACCAAGGATATGCAACATAACTGGATAACCCCGCGCCGCGCCGTTTCCGAAAATGGCTAATGGAATCTAAAAAACTCTTTTGCTACTAAGTAGGTTAGCAAAAGAGTTTTTTTCCCATTCGACTATATTATCGAAACTCAAACATCCAAAGGTTGACTGTAAGAAATCTCTGTAAGGGATAAGTCCGCCTTTGCACCTTATGTCAATTTTCTAATGTATTTGTTACTGTTTAATGTTTACTGGAGCGATAAAGAATTTTCTATCTATCTATCTATGTTTGTTTTTATGTAATCCGGTGTGGGTGGCTGAGTCATGCTTGAGGTAAACTCCGGAACCACTGAACAGATTTTGATGCGGTTTGCACCAATGCAAAGAGTAGTTCTTGAGGCTCACTGTAGGCACTAACATCACGCTAAATAGCGATAGGACTGAGCGGGATCAAAGAAAGTGTAATATGAACGGAATTTATTGTCGGATGGAAAGGGGAGATAAGGATGGAGGGGGGGGGGGGGGGGAGGGAGGGGAGGATGCGAGGGAGGGATGGAAAGGGAGGGAGGGAGGGAGGGTAGAGTGAGAGAGAGAGAGAGAGAGAGAGAATATAAGAGAAGCGATAGTTTATTATCATATTTACGTTTATATCGGATTTGCTTTAAAACCGAGTTTACCACGAGCGAAGCCGCGGGCAAAACCTAGTATAAAAATATTATATTGTCATAGCCGCTTCGGTCGACTTTCATTCAGTACGATGGTACAGACCCATCCAGACGGGATATTTAAAACACTTAATCATCACTAGCCATCAACGTCTAGTACGGTGGTATCAACGATGCCGGCTACAATTTGAGTGTATACCTTCTACCTGTCCCTTGAAAGGTAGACTAACTAGACCTATGCACACATTGATCCTATAGATGTCTAATTATAGCGCTTTCCGGTGAACTTACATAGGCAGCGACTGCAAGGGTTGGATTGCCAACCCCAATGGCTTTCACGAAGCTTTTCCCGCCTGTATGCTTACCCCAAAGGGTAGGGGTTAGGGGTTGTGATGATATATTTCTTCAAGCAGACCGAAGTTAGTCACGTGATAACATGTTAGGTATTTGAAAAAAGTATCGCTGTCTCCGTTCGCCACACGCACTCACCGCCAACGCAAGAGGGACAGCTGCAGCGTCTCAGCTAATATTGTACCTACCTCTAAACCTTATCAGTTTTTTTTATAATTCAACCGATTTTCAATCCAAAGTAATGATTCCAATAAAGCTTAATGATATTCATGATATCAGCAAATTAAAAATTCAATGTTTTTCTTTCGAAATTTTTTTTTTTACTCTGGCTTCCTATATTTAATCTAAACAAAAGAACAGGTAAAGACGGGTAAGTACATTAACTGTCCTTATTAAAAAAAAAAATAATATTAAAATATTATTAAAAATCCATAAAAGAAAAAAAACGAAAAAAAATCGGTCAAGGTTTAGGGGGCTGGGAAAACATAAAACCCGTAAGACGATTTTGTATGGAGAAAAATAACCTCTGTGTTATCACGTGACTGACTAACCTCTGCACTACAGGACATAGTAAATATTTTGGAGGTGACAGTGACATTTAGCTGGTGCCGTCGTAGAGTAGAGTTAGTAGAGTAAGTTAGTTGTAGAGTTTATACGACGTAGTCTTCTAATCTAAGATCTCCAAATCTCTAGAAATTCAATCTACGACTGAAGGTACTATACAGGATGTGACCAGTAAGGTATAGAATAAATATTGAAGATTATGTAGGTACCTAAGGGAAACGGAATAAGTCTTGTTTGACGGCTTTTGATTTTTTCACTAAAACCTGATTGTCTTTGTTGAACAGAAATTTTCCGTTTAAATCTTTTAAAGATTTTCACTATCTTCATACAAACGTGCGGGAAAAAGTAGAAAATTTTAACATTACGTTTTTATTTTTTCTATTTACAAAAGAAACAGCATAAAGGTAATATTGTAAAGATTTCAAAACTATTTATTTCAATCTCACTCACAGTCTGACATAGATACTGAGTATCTATGTATGACATAGTAACTGAGGTAAATGTAGTTCAAATCATAACGCAAGTTTTCATTACGTTTATTGTACCTATAGAATATCATTTAACACCTTATAACAATCATTTAAAAAAACTACTTCATACTTAACAATGCTTGAAGCTATCCGATAGTGGTTTTCTGAGTGCGAGTCGAACTCGCGCACCGAGGGTTCCGTATCGCCATGTCATGGTTAGCGCCACTCACGCCATCTATGGCGTGTTATGAAATGCGTCATATTAGTTAAATGTCATGATTAGTTAAAATGCTTCACACTCTATTCGGTAGATGGCGCGTGCGCATACACTTTTTGGTTTCTTATATAGGAAACCCCGTGATTTTTTTACTTTTTCTTATTTTTATTATTTGTTGTTATATCGGCCATAATAAGACATATTCTGTGAAAATTTCAACGGGCTACCGATTACGGTTCAAGAGATACAGCCCTCGGACAGACAGACGGACGGACGGACTGACAGACAGACAGACAGTACCAGATACGGAACCCTAAAAACACAAATAAGTATTTTGAAGCATTTCATATCTAGAAAATTTCAACTCCTAGGTGATTTGATTAAAAGAAAATCGAGCGCTGCGATTGGTCGGGCGTGCAAAATGGCGGCAGCCGGCGCGGCGTCGTCGTGGCGTCGTGGGCCGTCGCGCGTGACGTCGCGTCGCGTCGGCGTCGCGCTGCCGAGTCATCTGCATACGTATTTATATGTACTAATCTTTAGTACATAATACACAGTATACCTACATTACATACTATGTCTATGTACTTACATACTTACACATTATCTTTATTCATGCGTGATTCACAAACATCCGTCGCTACGCGTCTCGCGTCGTAGGTAGACGAAATTCTGCCGTTTGCAACCCAAGTAACAAATTTAATTATTACTAGGTAATTTGTATTAAATTTGTACAGTGTGGTGTGGGGCCGGCACTTTAAAAGAATAGCCCCACTGCATCTCTCCCCGTGTATGTCGTAAAAGGCGACTAAGGGATATGACTCCCTTCTTATATTACTAGTACTAGGTGGTAGGGTTTAACCCGCCCGGGTTGGTACCACCGCACTGAATGAAAGGTCGGTCGAAACGGCTATGTAAATAGATTGTGTTTTCCGTCCAGTTCAGTGTAGCCGGCACGACCGAAGGGAAGCACTGACGTGGCCCCAAGTTCATCCGATGTTATGGGCTGACATCACGGATGTGTAGGTGATGTAGCCAACCGTGTCAGTTTCCATAAAAAAAAGTACCTGTAATTATTATTTTATACTAGGTTCCGTATCCATCTTACGGGACCCTATTACTAAGCCTACTCCGTCTGTCTGTTTTTTTTTTATGGAAACTGACACGGTTGCCTACATCACCTACAACATCCGTGATGTCGTTTCGACCGACCTTTCATTCAGTGCGGTGGTACCAAACCGGGCGGGGTAAACCCTACCACCTAGTAATATAAGAAGGGGTCATATCCCTTAGTCGCCTTTTACGACATACACGGGGAGAGATGCAGTGGAGCTATTATTTTAAAGTACCGGCCCCACACGGTACATCTGTCTGCCCGAGGGCTGTATCTCTTGAACCATAATAGGTAGCCCGTTGAAATTTTCACAGAATATGTGTTATTATGGCCAATATAACAACAAATAATAAAAATAAGAAAAAGTAAAAAAAATAACGGAGGTCCACACACAAGAAACTAAAAAGTGTATGCGCGCCATCTACCGAAAAGAGTATGAAGCATTTTAACTAATAAATAGATGGCGTGAGTGGCGCTGACCACGGCATGGCGATACGGAACGGAGCCCTCGGTGCGCGAGTTCGACTCGCACTTGGCCAGTTTTTTATTATTTGTTGTTTTACTTTAGAGTTTGCTCTATTTAAACTGGACTAGAGGAGAACGCGGCCGAAGCTGCTTTGCAGCCATCTTACATCCAGTACGGTGGTACCAACCCAGTCGGCTACAATTTGAGCCTACCACCTAGTAAGGGGCAAGGGAAGGGACCTACAGTTTTACACCGGTTCCGAACGGTGGAAGCGGCAGGTTTAGGTATGCACGTAAATGAAGAAAACATAAACTATTTTTATTACCTTATATCAGTTCTAAGCGGGATCTGTGATTTTTGACGCTGTTAATTTTATTAGTTTTCATACTGTTTGTTTAGAATTTAATTATTTTATTAAGACTGTTTGTACTAATTGTTATAAAATGTGCACGGCTCGTAAGGGCTATTTATGCCAAATAAATGAAATGAAAACCGAACCACGGCTAGCCGCAACGGTCGGACGGTCACCCAAGCTCGTGCGCGGCCGAGTGCGGTGCGACGGAGAGGATCGGGAGGGGAAAGTGATCGGAAGGCATGCGGTGGTGCCGGTAGCCGGCTCGGCTCGTTTCGTTTCGGTCACCAAGCGCCTGGGGCTTCGAAATTACGCTTGCATTTAGCTGTTCATACCATAGCGCGAAATACGATCTCGGAAGGTTTGGACCCGTTTAGAGGAACAATTTAAAAAAAAATTTTTTTTTGCTGGTTTGGACCCAATGCCATTCTATTTTAAGGAAGGTTCTGTCTGACCCTCTTATACCATAAAACACAGATACAGTAAGTGAACGTCCTTTGTGGCAATAAGTGTACAGAAACTTGAATTTATTGTAATTTAGCCAATATTTAAATACAAAGGAGTCGCGTACAGCAATAAGTAGCGTTCATTTAATAAAGCATACAGGCGTGCGGAAGGCGGCCGCCGATCGCTGTTCTGTGGTCGGGGTGGAATCGAGTTGGTTATAGAATGTATGATACGATATCAAGTATACCGCATAACCGATAAAATTTAAAATAACGTATCAAGTTTAAAAATTTATAGGGTTCCGAATTCATACGGAATATACACAATATAAACCATTACTAAGCCTACGCTGTCTGTCTGTCTGTCAGACAAGAGATAGACGTAGGTATGTGGTTTTTTGACAGCTATGACATAGCGGATCTACGCAACCCTCCGTGCGTGAGTATAAAACTCGCACTTGATCAAGTTTTTTTAACCGACTTCAAAAAAGGAGGAGGTTCAATGTTCGGCTGTATGTATTTTTTTTTATGTATGTTCAGCAATATATTCCTCAATTGTGAACCGATTTCGATGATTCTTTTTGTGTTCGGTTCAGTCTAGCTTCAAGGTGTTCTCATTTTTTTTTTGGTCAAGATCGGATTGGAAAGCGAGGCGGAATCGCGAGGCCGAAGGCCGAGCGATTCCGCCGAGTACATTAATAGCAAATAAAAATTACTAAAAAAACGTGAAATAAAAAACTATTTAAAAAAATATAAAAACCGCCTTCAAAAATGTATGAAATAAAAAAATAAAAATCGAACCCTAGAGTTGAAGGCGGTGGTGCTAAAGCAAGCAAAAATAACCGACCGCCTTCAACTCTAGGGTTCGATTTATATTTTTTTATTTCATACATTTTTGAAGGCGGTTTTTATATTTTTTTAAATAGTTTTTTAAGTCAATGACTTGATAGATTTTTAATGACAACCAGCCTCGCTCTATTGCGGGACCAATGTTGCAGTCGACAGAGTCAAAATCTCTCCTCGCTAAACCAAACAAGTGAAGTGCCATGGGAGATTTGTGAACTCGGCTCTCTATCCTGTTCTCTAGCAATTCCATATTTTCGCAGTATGCACACCACAGATACGAATTCGAAGAACGGTGAAATGAAAATAAATTTCCTATTGTCATTCCGTAGCGTATCTCTTTAATCTAACACATTGACACAAACTATTCTTGTTCGCCTGCATATACTTCTCCCACATCCCAAAGGTTAGTTAGAATAGAATAATTTTGATAAATTGGTGTTCAATAAAGAATATTATACATACATACATACATAGAAGCGTTCATAACTAGACTAGGGTTTCATAAGACGTATGAATAAAATCAACGACATACTTTTTGTTGAAATTGACAGCATTTTTCGTGGTTTTTCTTTTTCATTATTTAAATTTTATTAAAATTTAGGTAAATATAAATAATTATGAAAAAATTCAAAGCCTTCATTCACGGTCCTTTTCCGAGCTATCTGGCTGGACCTATATAGGATATATAGGATGAGCTATTCGTTTCAGGCATTCATTTTATAGGGGGAGTTATAAAATCAATGGTTTCAGGCCACATCTATGGTCCATCCTCATGAACATACAGGTAGAAATATGACTGAGAAAATTAGGTGAAACCATTTTGCTTAGATATAGTAAGTTATATTTAACATAACGAAAACTTTGCATGTAAATTATATCTTTAAAAAAAGCTCTATGAGGTTTCTTACCCGGTTCTTCCTTATAGATTGCATTGATGAACGGGACATGACAAAAAAAATTATGACAAACCATACTGAATATGCATTTGTCTCAATGAAATATTGTTAATGTTGTGTGTTCTTTATGGCGAAATAAATATCTGAATCTGAATCTTAATTTTTTGAAAATTTTGTAACCAAGTACTTCGGTGAGAATAATGTGATCTGTATACCTGTTTTAGAATTAACTAATAAAATCTTTTTTACTTTACTTTACTTTAACCTTTATAAATTGTCAACTATCTTTATCGATCTATCGACGTCGACTTCGCCCCTGTCGAGGTGGCGTGCCGGCTCGCGCACGCGCTCCGCATCCAACAGACGTGTGGCCCGCGAGACGAGAGCCGTGGGCGGCGCTGGGCCGTGGGAACACTTCGCCAAGTGTCGAGAAGACGCTAACATAATATTGTCAAAGCGCAAGACTTCCGCCGCGGCAGCTCATCTGACAATTGCTCAAACAAACAACCTATTATTGGCTGCTGATTGTGCGCAATTTCTCCGACCGCCTTCCAATTGGCCCGGCCGCGCATGCGCAATCTATGGCGGCGCGGGCGGCGACGATTGGTCTAACTAAGTCGATTAGCAAAGTTGAAATGAGACTAAGTTAATTAATTTTAATTAATGTGACAACATTGGCCATATAAGAGAAATTAGATGTTATTATTTGGATAAATTCTTCGTCTGGTCGTTTAGACTCTCGCAGCGTCTTGTAAAACGACCAGACGAAACTAAAATACATAATATATGAATAAAATATTGTCTTGTTTTGTCTTGTCTTATTTATGAAAAAAAAAACCTGTGAAGTTTCATATTGGCTTTCTTCGTGGATGTAATCGCATTTATAAAAAAACAGGCCAAGTGCGAGTCGGACTCGCGCACCCACGGTGCGCAGGTCGAATAAATTTAAAAGAATAAAAGATATTTCTGCGAGCGAAGTGAGATGGTGTTTTGATTTTTCGCGAGAGACACAAAATGTCTGCCTTACCAACGAATGCCTTACTGGAAAGTTGGTGAAAAATTGATTCTGGTGATTTGTTCGTGTTTTGGTTTTTGGAGTCTACATGTGATAATATCCCTGTTGGCATCAATTAAGAATTTATATTAGAAGCAGTTTTATCTGGTAAATTGACATTTTCTTACCTTATTATTAGTTAGTTCTCCATTCCGTTGGTTTTTATCATTCAGTCTTCTTCCAAATATATTAGTCACCTTAAGCCAGGGTCTCCTGCGAATGTTTTTTAAAACATTACACAGAAATATCGAAACATTGGGGCGTGGCCAAACACATTTGTATGAAAACCATAGAGAAATAATGTTTTTTTGTAATGTTTCGAAAAAACATGCGCAGGAGACGCGGCTTTACATACATACCTACACAATGTCACAACTGTTTCCCAATGGGGCGGGCACATAGGACTGAACTCCACGGTGCCCGACATGATCCAGACCACAGAGCATGAAATGCGCGCGCCCGCCCCTACTAGAGGCGCCGTGAGCGCGATTTCTCTACAACGCCGTTGAAGCCTGTGGGCGTGGCCTATGACTTACATAAATGTGTGTTGTGCGTGTCTCTTTGTGTGTAGAGTCGATACTAGCACACACACACACATACGAAGCGCTAGCAGCTCAGCGTACGGTTATTGGGTTTCAAATATCATCACTTAGGGCGCCTCTAGTAGGGGGCGCGGGCAGTAGGTATTTGATGCTCTGTGATCCAGACACACCTATACTATGGGAATTTTTCTGTACCGACTTATCTTGAAGGGCGTTTTATCTAAAACGGAAAGAGCATTCAATAGTCAAATTTTCCAAGTCCACATGCCATTTGACAGCCTCCTCGGTAGCTCAGTGGTGCGGTCGGTCGACTTTATTAAGCAACCCTGAGCGTGGTCAGTACTTGGATGGGTGACCGCTCGACTGTTGGAGGCTCACCGTGGTTTGGACTCCACGTAAAACTGGAGGCCCCTTCCCTTGTTACCTTAGTAGGTGGTAGGGTTTATCCTGCCCGAGTTTGTGCCACCGCACTGAATGAGACGTCGTCGGTCGAAACGGCTATGTAAAAAGTTAGTTTTTTAGCCCAGTTCAGTGTAGCCGAAATGAATTGAAGGGAAGCACTGACACGGCACCTAGTTCACCCGGTGTTATGGGCTGACATTACAGGTGTTGTAGGTGATGTAGACAACCGTGTCAGTTTCCACAAAAAAATTCACAGATTTCGTGCCTTACACGACTATCGAGCACATTGAAAATGAATATACGGAATTCGAAAAAATATTGTCGCTGAGCGACACGAGAAAGTCGGGATAAGGAAAAGGTTAGTTGGGTTCTGATGATGGAGCCGGAAGGAAGCCATAGGAACTCCTAAACTCCACTTGATAAGCCCATCGTGTTTGGGCTCGTGGGATTTGTCTTCGCAAGTACTCTAGTCATATGTTATTTCCAGGGTCCTGATGATGGAGCCGGAAGGAAGCCATAGGAACTCCTAAACTACACATGATAAATCCACCATATTTGGGCTCGTTGGATATAGGAATATAGGTTAGGTTAGATGATTCTAATCTAACCTATCCTATATTCTTATCTTCTATATCCTTAGAATATATTTATATATTTGATATTTATTAATTTGTTATTTTAGTTAGACATAATTTCAAGTTTATCTCTTTTTCTGTCTAAATTTTAGTTTAAATTTTTTAAGCTGCTTGTGTTTTTGAAACATAATAAAAATGTATAAATGTAATAATTTTTTTTATTTTGTTGAATTCATTTTCAATGCGACGCATCTTCTAACCTAACCTATATTCCTATATTCCTATATCCAACGAGCGCAAATATGGTGGCTTTATCATGTGTACTTTAGGAGTTCCTATGGCTTCCTTCCGGCTCTATCATTAGGACCCTCGAAATAACATGTGACTAGAGTACTTGCGAAGACAAATCCAACGAGCCCAAACACGGTCGATTTATCATGTGTGGTTTAGGAGTTCCTATGGCTTCATTCCGGCTCCATCATCAGGACCCTGGAAATAACATATGACTAGAGTACTTGCGAAGACAAATCCAACGAGCCCAAACACGATGGGCTTATTATGTTGAGTTTAGGAGTTACTATGGCTTCCTTCCGGCTCCATGATCAGAACCCAACTAACCTTTTCCTTATCCCGACTTTCTCGTGCGACAATATTTTTTCAAATTCCGTAGATTCATTTCCAATGTGCTCGATAGTCGTGTGAGGCACGAAATCTGTGAATTTATTTTTTCAAAAAGGTTGAGCTACAAGGCCAACCGATCGTCTTTGTTTTAGGCTCAAATTGTAGCTGCCTAAATTGTCCAGAGGAATTTTTGATATTATAGGTACTTCGTTTCCAAAATATCGAGCGCCAAAATAAAAAATTCGGAAAACATTGAATTTTTTTTTCACTATTTCGGCCGTAACTTTTTTCGTTTTTTACTTTCTCGAATAATTATTGTTGCACCTTACAGTTCTCATGAATACGCGTCTTTTGAGCCTTTTTTGAATATCATATCTTCACAAATCTCCGAGATATAAGGGGATCGCACTTTTTCATGAAATCGGGGCCTATACTGGAACGAACCAAAAGGCATTTTCAATGTAAAAAAAATACAACGAGGTGTAGGCGGCTGATCCAGTTATCACAAATATGTAAAATTTTATGAGATTTGTAGTCGAATAAGGAACTTTGTCTAGACTCTTGTTTAGTCATGGACCTCCATGCGTTTAGTGGCACGAGGTGAGCTGTTTAGCTTACTTGGACATAATCGTTACAAATTCATACAGGTTATGTGGGAACACTGGACAATAAAACTTATTGATACTTAACGGAATGTCTAGATATTAACGACCGATCTCACCACCTACGATTAAGCCTCGGTTAACATTTATCTGTTGGTTAAAGTAGAATTTCTCATACAGTTGACAGGAGCTAATCGGCAGCTACTATATTATTTATAACCGCTGGTGGAGAAATCGGCATTAAGAGAACTGACAATATTTCTATACAGGCTGTCTTTATGAACTTAAAAGAGACAAAAATTGAACCCTTATAGGATCAATTTTTTGTCTGTCTGTCCGTCTGTAAACAGCGTATTTTCTTCGAATCTGCGACGTTTAAATTTGGTGTATAGAGTTAGATGACCCAACGTCAAGGGTTTTAATAAACGAATTTCGATTTTGTGGGGTTAATTTTGGGCATAGATTTTGGGAGACAAATTAAAAAGTAAAAAAAAATGAGTTTCAACCTTTCGCCGTGGAGACTTTGGGACCATGGTCGTCTGAAACCAAGGTTTCCACGGAGAAGCTGGGAAAGCTTCTCGCGGAGAGGACTGGCGACCGTCGTTCCAAAGCATTCCTTAAACGGCGGATTAGTATTGAGATCCAGAGGGGTAACGCGGCGAGCGTGCTGGGTACACTTGGCGTCGGCAGAGACGGGGCTTCGGCGGACTTTTCAGAAATTTATTTTTTGTAGGTTTTCTGGATATTAATTTTAGATTAGTTTTAGTTTTAGTGTATTAGTGTACTTATAGTTGTATTTTGTAGGCTGTTGTGTATTGTGTAAACAATAAATATAAAAAGATTAAAAAAAAATGTTTTCAACTGCATCATGTCACATAGACACCTATGAAAAGGGAATACAAATATATATTTTTTATAATTTTAAAAGATATTATAGAAAATATACAAATTACAATACAAATTATGTATCAAAGTTTGACAAAGGCTCTTTACACCTGATTCACTTAATTAATAAGTCTTTGTAGTCAGAACTCTCAGCAAAATTGTTAATCTTGCTCTCAAGCTGTGTTTTAGATGGACTATGGGCGGTGTTATTATGTGGCTAGTCACTAAATACTTGTAAAAATATGTTTAAAAAAAATACCCTGCGAAGTTTCTTGTCGGTTCTTCTTCGTGGGTGTAATCGAACCGGATAGAACAAATTGTGACAAGTTCGAGCGCAGTATAACTGCCATAAGAATGATCAATAAACAATACAATACAATACTTAGTTAACATTAAAACCTAAACTATAATCCTAAGTCTTATAGTTCTCACGAAAAAAGGAATGCTACGGAACCCTCTCCACTTGACCGCTTTATTCTACCCGCACCGCTTTAGTGAGTTAGGTATTCTGAGTATTAAATTTTAAACCTAAATTAGCAAATAAAAAAAAAAAAATTATGCAATATTATCCGAAATTCATAATTTCCATAAATTAAATTTTTTCAGATTTCTAATACGCATGGGTTATTTCCTTTCAAAATGTGTGTTTTCTTTTCGAATTTTTCCAACCCCATAGTTGTTCAGTTGGTCATGGTTTGAAGTACAATAATATAAGCTATGTGGATTTAAAAAAAAAGGACTGTATAATGGAAACACATTTGTATGCATATATATATAGGTAAGTAGGCAGAAATCATGTTTTCACATATTTAATTAATCTATTCTCTTGCTTTACTCGGGATGGTTGTGAGGACATCTTTCGGCTATGTTAGTACGGGAATCCGAGGAGTACGGGGCGGCGCGGCGGTGTGCTCTTCCGTACTTTCAAAATTAATTACAAGCACAGTATAATAATACTATCCAATTATCAAGATGAAGGTTCTCTCTTCGCGAGGTATTGTATTGTAATGTGGAAAGTTGCGCACGCGACTGCGCCGCCGCCGCCGCCGCCGCCGCCGCGCCGCCGCCGCCCGCGTCGTCGTCGTCGCAGCTTCGAATTAGCACACCCGCACACACACCCTCACACACCCTCTCTCTCACACACACACACACACACACCCTCAACATGCAGGAAGACTCTTCCCTTACAAATTCGATTCGTTAATTATAGGCTAATTCAGTTCCGTATCTTTGGTTCAAAGTAGGACGTATACCTACCAAGGTTTTTTTATAGCGGCGGGTGGCCGAGTGGTTTGGGCATCGGCTTCTCATGCGAGAGGTCCGAGGTTCGAATCCGGTCGGCGTGTACCAATGATTTTTTTCCATAGACGTATTATAATTTCTCGATGCTTTTTTCTGACGAAAAAAATTACGTGTATACCTACACCTGCTGCTCACCGTTCGGAATCGGTGTAAAACTGTTGGTCCCTTCCATTGCCCCTTACTAGGTGGTAGGCTCAAATTTTAGCCGACTGGGTTGGTACCACCATACTGGATGTAAGATGGCGGCATAGCAGCCTCGGTTGTGTTCTCCTCTAGTCCAGTACAGCCAGCAATCCAGGGAAGTCTCCGGTATGGCACCTACCTTCTCGGAGCTGATACTGGCTGGTCGGAGCATGTGCTTTGGCCCCTTCGACTCAGCCACCCATACCGGATTACATAAAAAAACATTTTCGTCTTTTTTCTTCAGCAAGCGCCGAATTGTCTGCGCCCCCGCGAGTCCAGCCAGCTATAGCCTCCCCCGCGCCACCCTCGTGACTGGCCAGTGGCCACCGACAGCTCACCACTGTTAGCACCGTGCGTGTTGGTGGACCATCGCGGCGCCTGGTCTGCCGGCTAGCCACGCCGCTGGACGCGGCAGGTGACGCTAGGTCGAAACTTTCTGTCGACATTCGATTAATTATTGTAGGTATATGTAGTATAATTTGGCATGGATGTATTGTAAAGCATTTTTGTTTATAGTATCGACATATAGTATAGACATCCATAAGGTGTCTAGCGACGGCCATAGACATTCGGTCGCATGCGGGGGTTGCAAATACCATGCCGGCCTAACAGGTGCCCATTTACGCCTCTCTTGAAGGATCCGAGACTGTACTTGGGGGGAAATATAAGAAGCATAATCACGTCCCTTTAGATAGCCCCACAGACAAAATTCTTGAGCTATATAAAATCTGGTGATGTTTCTGTTGGGGGCCCGGCCCACTTCGATGTGGGGGCCAATCAAAGTCACAATTTATTGAGATTAATTGACCTGGGAAAATAATTATTTTCAGCGTTTCCGAACCCAACGTGTTAATAATTTAAAAGACGTTGCTGAAGTGTAAAGCGCTCCATTACGAATTACCTTCGATGCATTCATGTGTAGATTTTGCCGCGGGCAAAAACTACACATGAGTGCATCGGAATGATCGCATCACAAGCCATCTCATGTTACGAATGCGCTAATGCTCCTCACTCGCGTATTTGCGGACATCTAAGACGATAAGGTGAGCCATATAAACACAAACATCACTCATTGTGAGCTTCATCAAGCTCCTTTGGTCGATGACATGTTTTTTCGAGAGTAATGATCTAAGAAGGGCTCATCTAGTACTATAGATAGTGTTTAAACCTAGTCACCTAGGTCAAGCGAAGGGACCTTTTGAGTGGTCCCTTGGTCCCTTTGAGTAGTCACTCATCTGTGTGTGCATAACATGAACGAACGCCGATGCATACCACCACCGAGCTATTTTTTTTTATGGAAACTGACACGGTTGGCTACATCACCTAAATTGTAGGTGATGTAGCCAAGAGGTCCTACAACATCCGTGATGTCAGCCCATAACACCGGATGAACTTGGTGCCACGTCAGTGCTTCCCTTCGGTCGTGCCGGCTACACTGAACTGGACGGAAAACACAAATTATTTACATAGCCGTTTCGACCGACCTTTCATTCAGTGCGGTGGTACCAACCCGGGCGGGTTGCAACCCTACCACCTAGTAATATAAGAAGGGAGTGATATCCCTTAGTCGCCTTTTACGACATACAAGGAGAGAGATGCAGTGGGGCTATTCTTTTAAAGTACCGGCCCCACTGTATTGGAGTTGGCAAGAGTAATATCTGAACCATACTAACAAGTTAAGTAAAAGCTTGTAATAAAAATGTTCCATAACAATTTCGGAAGCCGAATATGATGCAGTGTCGATCCACTGTGCGCTTCCCCCGCAGGTCACCGTAATAGGGCCGAGTGGGTGGTTGTAGGGGGTGAGCGCCTGGCTGGCGGTCGGGGGCGAGAATAACCCTCCGAGTCACTCCATTAGCTAATTAGCGATCGAGGTCGGAGCCGCGGGGTTATCGCCTTTCACCCGCAAAGCCGCGGCGCCACTGACGACGCCGCGCCGCGCGCCGTCCGACGCCGAGAACGCGGATACGCGACACCGTGGAGTAAGCCACGTTACTTGCGCTAGATACGCGTATGAACAAAACTTGCGCGGCTACATGGCAACTCTGCCATTGTAACTATACACTATAAATTCCTGACTATAATTTCCTGAAAAGAGAGATTCTCCAAATTGTGATCGGTGTAACAAGGAGGATGGCATGTACCATTTGCTGATGGAGTGTGGTCAGAACGAGGAATTACGGAGGGAATTGGAGGCGTCACTTAGGGTGGACAGACGGAATTTGTTTTTTAGTATACAAACTGTTGGCGAGGCCAAGTCAGAGGAATTTAGTAATTGTGATGGATTTCTTTGAGCGTTCTCTATCCCTTAGGGGCTCTGGACCCTAAATGATAGGGAAGATGAGTGTAGGTACTCATGGGGCTGATATTAAAAAATTATTGTTAAAAGCCCTAAAAATAATAAAAAACTATTCACTCAGAAAATTAGGAACAAGAGAAAGCATTGCCATGGAAACTATATAATGAGAAACTCAAACAAACTAGCTAAATTATGCTAAATAAAATAATAATATTTATTTAACATGACCTAACTCTTTGTCTCTCTCTTAACCCCTATCCGGCGGATTAAACCCACCTTGGAAGGTGAGGGAAGGAACGTAGATAGAGAACGAATTTAAAAATTCGTATGCTAATTCCATTATCTTTCTTCAGCCAAAAATTCGAACGAATGATCCCACGAAATTCCAGCTCCGTGGTTGCGATGGTCCGTTCGTTTATTTCGTTTATAGGTGAGTAAACTATTGCCTACTTATTAATATTACGTTTATTTCAGTTTATAAGCCTCCCCTTTGCCCCCTTAGTTCCCCCCCTTGGATGAGTTATTGGGGTTACTTACTTTGTCTCTACTGGCAATGAGCATAGCTATTGGATAATAACGACAAAATGCGTTTATCTAAAAAAAGTCACAGTGACTAAATGTTTTTTTGGAGCAGATTAGATGCACGACAGTAATAAGTATGTATGTATATATACTTATATATATTAATAATAAGTATTCTTATTAATTAATTTAGGTATCTTCAATTGTCACACTCAACTCTTTTGCTAGTACCTACTTATATTTCACTATATTAGTCGACTTCAAGCATCAAAAGGGTGACCGGAAGAAATCTCTGTAAGGAATACGACCGCCTTTGCACCTCATGTAAATGTTCTAATGTGATTATTATTATTGTTCTAACGTGTTTTCGTCTATTGTTTGTTGTTTTCATTTATTTTTGTTGCGGTAATCAAACATTTTTATTATAATATATTTTGAAGGTAGGTATGATATGAATTAAATTATATTTATCGCAAAGTAATCGTCTGTTCGTTTCGATAAATACATTAACTTTGAATAGATTGTCTTACACCCCCCTCCGCCTCCCGCGAGTACGGAGGGGCCGACGCGTGCCAGACACGTGCCCGTAATTGAGCAAACATGGCCTTTGACAATTTTTGACTTCCCGCGGGGAAATAGTTTCCGTCAAATTATTACTAGTGTCAACACATTATTGCCATTCAGGGCATTTAATAACACTCGGAGCGTTCTTCCGGTGCTTGTTAGAGGCTGATCCGTCTGAGTTTTTGATGCAGTTTTCCATCTTTTAGAATCATAATTCCATGGAGCTTCTCATATTTAAAAAAACGGCCAAATGCGAGTCGGAATCGTGCTCCACAAAAAAACTTATGTTAAAAAAACCTTAACCCCCCCCCCCCCCCCCCCCCCCTTAATTTTTCACCTTTCAAAAAGTTTAAAAACTGTGACAGCAAACATAATTATTTATAAATACAGCAATAAAACAAGTTGCATACGAAAACCATTCAAAATATAACGTAGGTGCGTAAGTAGCGTAAAACATAAATAATTTAATTTCATTTCATTATTAAAAACCGTATAAAAACAACACTAACTAGAGGAGAATACGTCTATGTAACCGTTTATTAACATCACTAATATTTTTGTTAGACCCTGCAAATGAGCGAAAGGATTATTAAAAGCAACGTTCATGTAATAAAGATGCAAAGCGAACATTCTGTGAGAACGCGTAGTTTAAGCAAACCTTTTTTTTATGAAACCAGTATGGGCGGCTGTGCCGAGGGGCCAACGGTGCAGTTGACAGAGCCAAATACACCTCTCCTCGCGAAACCACGCTCTGTGAGATGCCACTCCAACAGATTCGGGGACTGTTGCTGGGCTGTCTAGCCTGTTAATACGACGCTTGAAGCGGAAGACCCCAGGTTAAAGGATTCCGGAAACACACTCGCCGGAAGACAGTTCCAATATGAAGAGTCGGTTAAAAAGTTTCCAATCTCAAAGCTTTCGCTTTCCCTTGATCCTCACTAGGTGGTAAGCACAAATTGTAGCCGACTGGGTTGGTACCACCGTACTGGATGTAAGACGGCCAGCATAGCAGCCTCGGTTGTGTTCTCCTCTAGTCCAGTATAGCCAGCAATCCAGGAAAGTCTCCGGTATGGAGACCTACCTTCTCGGAGGTGATATTGGCTGGTATAAACATATAATGAAATAAACATGTACTTAATGAAATATACAAAAAAATTGAATTCACTAGAGCCTTCACTCCGGCTCCTCAGCGGACACGCCACCTCCTCAGCAGACGTCCCCGAACTCCGCCGACAAATGGGTTTATCAAATTAATGCGGAGCGTAAACGTTCTGCAGCCACGAAACTTATCATAATATAGCACTAAGTACCGCATATCGTGCCGTTCATTAAGCACGCCAAAAGCTGTGGTGATAAATGGTACCGCATCGACCCCCCAACTCCTCCCGACGCCAGGGGGGGTCGAGGGCCCCCGCCGCCCCCGCCCCCCTGTCCAGGTGTTAAAGTCCCCGGTCACGGAACGGCGGACGGACATGCAACGTGTCTGATATGTTTTTATTATTAAAATAATTGTACTGCCTTAATGTGAATGGAATTAGGGGAAGCCCGATTACAGGGTGTGATTTTGGGTGAAATGGGTCACTCGAGATGCAGGTCAGTTTTAAAGCAGACCAATGCAGAATTTATTTAAGCTATCGAACGGTAGATGTTTGTTGAAATTGCAAAAACTATGGCGCTGACTTCTATGGGATGCCTACTAACAGGTTGTTCGCAGAATAGTGAAAGAGGTGTTTGATTGTGTAGGGGATATTAAAAAAACTTTTGTTTTACGTAGTATACGGGAAGAGGTACAGCTATTGGCCACTTAAGCTCTATTTGTCAACTCTATTTGTATTTGCTGACTACTAACTTCCCTCTTGAGCGATTTCCATGAAATTTCGTGTGCATATTCCTGAGTAGTGACTTAGTTAAATTATCTAAGTTTTATTTTCCTGGAACCTAAGAAAGGTCCTGAATTTTTCAGTTGAAAAAAAATCGGGAAGTCACAATTATTAGCCGCTTTGTCACAGTTATTGTCCACGATTTGTCACAGTAATTGGCCAACTGTATTTTTTTTTTTTTGTGGAAACTGACACGGTTGGCTACATCACCTACAACGTCCGTGATGTCAGCCCATAACACCGGGTGAACTAGGTGCCATGTCAGTGCTTCCCCCTTTGATCGTGCCGGCTACACTGAACTGGTCGGAAAACACAAACTAATTACATAGCCGTTTAGACCGAGACGTTTCATTCTTAGTATTTTGAAGATTTTTTTTTTTATTCTCCATATATTTTCAGGTTAGCCCTAGCTAGACGGAGCTCTTCCCCCAGTCGGCCGTTGAATGCGCGGAGCTTTTACTGTGTGGTTTTTATCAGACTATCGTAGTCAAACGCATGTGAAACCGCGATCAAAACTACAAAGCTACAGAGGAAGCCCGAAAAAACGAGCCGCCTGTAGGTTAATCCCCCTCCCTCCCTGTCCAGATCTACTGCGCCCCACGCCGCGCCGCCCAGACGCGGCGGGGATAGTTGGGGTGGATCACTATCGCGACTTGCACATCGACGGAATCATCTGCCCCGCGATGTGATTCACCTCGAGTCACCCTTCTGCCTATCTGCTGACGGAGAAGCTAATGAGTAATGAATGACTTACGCGGATTAAATTAAAGTAATTTTATTGGAAGTCTGTACTAAAAAAAAGAGGTTACGATCCCTTACTCCCGTAAGTCATAACTTTTATAAAATTTTAAAATAAAATGTTATTAAGTAAATATAAATTTTACAACAATAATTATCTTACAACAATATTATCTTATTTCGTATTATTTACCTTTCATTTCTAATTTATTTTTTAATATTATATTTTAATTATTTAGATTCATAATAGTATTATTGTATATTTCTATTGTTCTCCTGTATACTTTCTTCATGTTTGTTAAAAAAATAAATAAAGGATATTAAATAATTTCAATAGATTTATTTAAAAAAATGTGTTTCCAAAAATAAGTTATGAACCTATAGGTAGGTACAACAGTTGTTTGCGTTTCCCATGAAACAAAAAGTAAACATTTACTTCGAATTCACCCCTGCCTGTCTCGAAGCATACCTACCTACCCCTCATATTGGGCTAAAAAATTATTCGTAAGGTCAATCAACCCCACGTGAATGGTATTATCAAATTCTCAAGGGCGTACAAATACCATGTTCCTGTCTACACATGCAATGGATGTTCCAGTCTAGGCATTCTATACAGGAACTAGATTACATGTCAGTATTTCTTTCTTGTATCGAGATGCGGACAGCATAAGCAGGATAAGCGGCGGGTGGCCGAGTGGTTTGGGCATCGGCTTCTCATGCGAGAGGTCCGCGGTTCGAATCCCGTCGGCGTGTACCAATGAGTTTTTTCTGACGAAAAAATTTACGTGCATACCTACACCTGCTGCTTCACCGTTCGGAACCGGTGTAAAACTGTAGGTCCCTTCCCTTGCCCCTTACTAGGTGGTAGGTTCAAATTGTAGCCGAATGGGTTGGTACCACCGTACTGGATGTAAGATGGCCGCATAGCAGCCTCGGCTGTGTTCTCCTCTAGTCCAGTATAGCCAGCAATCCAGGGAAGTCTCCGGTATGGCACCTACCTTCTCGGAGGTGATATTGGCTGGTCGGAGCATGCGCTTTGGCCCCTCCGACTCAGCCATTCATAACGGATTTTTTATTATTTTTTTTTATTGAAAGCGCGACGTACGGCGCCACCCATAAGGTGTCTAACTACGCCCATGAAAATTTTTTTTATGGAAACTGACACGGTTGACTCCATCACCTACAACATCCGTGATGTCAGCACATAACACCGGGTGAACTAGGTGCCATGTCAGTGCTTCCCTTCGATCGTGTCGGCTACACTTCTGTCGTATGCGGGGGTTGCGAATGCCATGCCGGCCTGACAGGCCCATTCACGCTCTTTTTCCACACTATTAGCTATGTCATTAAGACAAATGAACTTAAAATTGTAAAAAAAATATTTAGAATCCTTACAGTTAGTTCTTTCAAATGATACCCCACACGATTTATGCCTTTGTTTTAATTTTAATGGCACCAAACTGATCCCTTTATTAATCTAAAATCGGCTACAACACCTATTTGATGTAACTGCAGTATATATTTCCTTCATTTTTGTCAGCCTCGATAGCTCAGTGGTGCAGACAGTCAACTGTCGCTATTGAATTTTAAGCAACGCTGGGTACGGTCAGTACTTGGATGGGTGACCGCTGACCGTTGGAGGCTGACCGAGGTTCGGATTCCTCGTAAAACTGTAGGTCCCTTCCCTCCTAATCTCACTTGGTGGTAGGGTTTAACCCGCCCGGGTTGGTACCACCGCACTGAATGAAACGTCGGTTAAAACGGCTATGTAAATAGTTTGTGTTTTCCGACCAGTTCAGTGTAGCCGGCACGATCAAAGGGGGAAGCACTGACATGGCACCTAGTTCACCCGGTGTTATGGGCTGACATCGCGGACGTTGTAGGTGAAGTAGCCAACCGTGTCAGTTTCCATAAAAAAAAAATATATATATTAGTAAAATATCAATTTGGAAATATATTTTTTTTTTTTCATTTCATTATTTTTGGTTTATTTGAAAAAATAAAGATATACCGCGAATTATATGTAGCGTGTAATCTGCCATATAGTATTAAACACATAAAACCAGTAATATAAGTACTTACTTAGATAAGTACTTACTTGGCAATAGTCGAAAATTTCCATAATCTTTGAGCTTTGAATTCCGTGAAGTTGTACCTGAAAAGAAAAAAAATAAATGATACTTCGGTATATCTATTGAAAACTACCGGCAATAATAACACATATTTTGTGAAAATTTCAACGACCTACCTATTACGGTTCAAGAGATAGAGCCCTCGGACGGACGGACGGACAGACAGACAGGTAGGCTTAGTAATAGGGTCCCGTACCGGATACGGAATCCTAAAAATAACATTCAAACGCACAAAATGGTCATACATATGCATGCTTGCACTTCATACCTACACCACGTAATAAGGCATGTATGTATATACCTACTGTTAACTCCATCCGATCCACATAAAGCTAACCGACAATACCTACCAACCGCTGTGTGAGTGAGCACATAGACCGCCGCAAAGCTAAGAAACCATTTTATTTATAGAGTAGGGCGCGCGAGTGGGACGGCAGCAACGAAACGAACAGTGTTGGAGAGGGACGGAGGTTTTTTTCAGTATCGATCCGTCGCCCGCCCCCGCTCAGTCCGCCCGCCTAACGGTCATGTCCCGCCCACCGCCGGTATAGAACCTTACACTTGGACATGTTTCTACTTATTTACCGCCCGCGCCAGCCTCCTGCCACCCCGTAACGGAGATAGATACGATAAGGAAATATATTTATGCTCACGGAAATAAGTTTTATTAGATATTGTTGCTGAAACACTTAAGACCCGAGGTTCGAATCGGACCAATTAGTTTTTCCGATTGAGTTACTGGCGGGGCTAAGTAAACAGAAATTATTTATGACTTTTTAAGGGTCGGGCGTTTTTAAAATTTGTAATTAAACTTAAAAAAAACCGCACGTATATTTTTTTATTAGAAAAATGCAAAGCGAAAATCATTGGAAAAAATACATCCCGGCCAGGCTTGGAACCTGGCCGCATGTATATTGGTCCACTTGTTAAGATAGTTAATTTTTGTTATTATTTAATTAGTTGATTAGCTAGCTGAAACATAGCTAAGAAACATACCGATTAAACAAGCTTTCTAATAACGACACCGCATCCAAATCGGTGCATGCGTTTGGGAGCTACGATGCCACAGACAGACACACCCTTACACACATATATGCACACACACGTTAAACTTATAATAACACACTTTTTTTTCGTCGGGTGTTAATAAAACCAATAGTAGATAGTAGTAATTAACATATATTTATTACAGAGTGATCGTACCAGTATTTTTGATATATTTATACAGGGTGTATCAGGATAGGTTTGAGAAACTTCAGGAATAGAAAGTTCTCATTATTAGAAGAAAAAAATCCTTATGACTCTAATCGAAATTCCGTTGTTTTTTTCTTCATACAAAAGTTGGAAATTGTAATAAAAACTCGATGGACAGTGAGACTGGAGAGTGCAGTGAACTAATTCAGTCCTCTTTTTCTTTTGAGGTCATTGAGCTTTCAGTGTTTGGAATTTACCTACACGCAGTTAAATTGTACTAGTTATGTATGCAACCTACCCATTTTTATTCATGAGTTAGAATTTATTTTTTATTTAACAAAGGCGGACGTTAACCATCCACCAAATCTTGAAGAATAGATTTTCACCAAAAAGTACTGTAAAATGATCGAATCTGGAAAAAAGTTTCAGAGCTTTTCGTCTTCAAATATGAACCCCTTTCGAACCTTGAAGTTTCGAAAACTTACCCTGATACACCCTGTATAACAAAGGATCAAGCGAGGCAATGTGTGGTATTACATACTCTTGCTTAAGGGCTGATGTCCCGGGTATAGTACCTTTTTTTTATGGTTACTGACACTGTTGGCTACATCACCTACAACATCCGTGATGTCAGCCCATAAAGACCGGGTGAACTAGGTGCCATGCCAGTGCTTCCCTTCATTTCATCCTACGCGACGAAGTCAACCATGTCGAGTTCCATCCTTCCTTCCTTACCTTTAATAAAATCCAACGTCTGCTTTCTGTCGTGTCTGAGTGTCTGAGTGTATGTCTGTCTGTCCGCTTATAACTCGAGAACCACTGAACCGATTTTAATAAAAAAAAATTCTACGGATAGCTTGATTCTTCCCATCAACTATAGGCTACTTACTATCACGCTAAATGGCTTATAAGGTTAGCAGTGAAGTGAAATATGAGAGCGGGCGGAGCCGCGGGCACAGCTAGTAAAAGAATACAATCCTCCGCACTTTTGCGCGATCGACCGCGTCACGCTCGAGCAATCGGATGATATAATGCCAACATACAGACAGATTGTCTGCCGGGAGACAGAACAATAGCAGATTTAGTAGTGCACAATGAGATGTCGAAGGCGAGTCGCTGGAGCTGATTGGATAAGCCAGCGGCTGCTCCGTAGGGCTACAATGTAACATTACAGCGCGCGATTATGAAAAAACACGTTTTGTCTTTTTTTTCGTTTTTAGGGTTCCATATATCAGGTACGGGACCCTATTACTAAGCCTACGCCGTTTGTCTGTCCGTCTGTCCGTCCGTCCGTCTGTCCCTCCGTCCGTCCGTCTGTCTGTCCGAGGGCTGTATCTCTTGAACCGTAATAGGTAGCCCGTTGAAATTTTCATAGAATAAGTGTTATAAATAATAAAAAATTGAAAAAATAAAAAACTAAGGGGGGTTCCCATACACGAAACATGTTTTTTTTTTCAATGTGTTTTGTGTGGTGCGGAAACCTCAGTGCGCGAGTCCGACTCGCACTTGGCCGGTTTTTGTTTTATTTTTTTATTGCACCCATTAAAACAATCCCCCTCCCCCCCCCCCCGAGGAGGTGCCAGTCCGGCTTGAAGGCGAACGAAAAGTATGTAGATCCGTTGAAGTAATAACATTAAAATATAGTATGGCGTCTGTCTGTCGGGTTTTTTTTATTCTAAGGGTCGGATAGTGGCAAGCGACCTACCCTTTACTACCTACATAAGTAGGCTCAAATTGCAACTACCGAGTATTGAAACCCCAAACTGAATGAAGATAAGTCGAGAACAGTTCGTGTTCTATACCTAACAGTTATATAATAAATTTTACTGACTGTGTCAAGTTGTATTTTTTTTTACTGTTTTAATAAAGTAACAATTTTCATTATTGTCAATCTACCGCGCAGCTCTGAGTTATAAAGTTTATTTACTTAGCGGTCCCGCGACGCCTTTAAACAAAATGTATTTTAGAATTTTTAAGGGCAGGGGTTTTTTAAAATTTATAATTTAACTGTTGCTTCAAGCTTTTTAAGTAAAATAAAATGATAAGTAACGCTGTTTTGATAGAGCAATATCAGTCCCTGGTACCTACCTCTCTGGGTTACGTATATGATACACTATACACGGTAACAGTTCTCCTTACAGTTAATACAGTCAGCAAGTCCAAAGGGGCTTTTACCAGTGGTCAGATTGATGGTTAGACTAGTCTGGCCAACGAGATTTTTTCCCATTGTATGTATTTGACAGCTGGATAAAAAAAATTGGTTGTCTGTAAAGTCGGTTTACGGACGATAGTTTTACGTGATGACGTCATAAAGTATATAAAGTGCGAAGTCAGATACAAAATCAGTTTATAATACTTTATCGTGCTTAGAAGTTTAATTATTAAATCGCAAATGTGAGTACTTTAAAAACAAATAATATTAAGAAGAAAATCTGTCAGACTGACAGGGGGTAAAAATTTTTCCTGAAAATTTGAAAAAAATTAAATTTTGTAAAACCGGTTACCCGACCCCGACAGCCTCGGCAGTGGATTACCGGCGACACCGCCTCAGCGCCTCACCACCCCACTGTGTCAGAGGAGGGACAAGTGACGTCGCGCGTCCCAGTCAACACGCCTCGCCCTCCTCGCGGTGTGGCCGGATCCAGTGACAAGACCTGCTGCTTCTTTCGCAACCAGCGCACCCAATCCGCCACGGTCTGATCCTGATCCATCGCCCGCGTCTGCCGGTGAGGATGACGAACCAGGGACACGCCCCGCCACACCAGCTACGACGGGACGAAGTCCGCCGCCACCGGTTAGCTTGGGGCTATCGCGGCCCTATGTCGCGCTTGCAGTCTCCGCTACCGGTGCAGCGCCGTGCACAACAGCGACGCACGCAAGAGGGTCAACAAAGATAGAAGAGCTGTGTGACGTCGCCCCGCAGTCCGACGGATACGGAGCTCTCCGGGATGGGGGTGGTGGTGGCCTACGTGTCTAATCACCACCTATCGCTCGTAGCTTGTCTCGCGTCGTCCCGGAGAGCGCCGCCGTAGCAACTGCCTGCACCCACCGGCGTGCTTGGAGGCCTGCCTCCCGCCGCCGGCGGATATTTACCGTTCTTATTTAGATTTTTATTAATTTTGTGTATTTTTTTAAGTTTTTGTAGAATATAAAATATGTAAAATTTATTTAAGTACATGATAAAAATGTGAAAATAAAGATTAATTATCAATATAATTTTGTGTATTTTTATAAGTTTTTGTAGAATATAAAATATGTAAAATTAATTTAAGTACATGAAAATGGCATGACTGGCAGATAATGCCTTTAGGCATAACGCCATCTACATATTATCAAAGCGCATACTACAACGTTACAACACTTACCTAACTGCGAAGCTGAAGTATTTCATTTACTATTGACGCTAGATGTCGCTCCATGAAATCCTTACCTGTTGAGTCCAGTTGAGCAAATTCGCTTCGATAGGTACATGGTCGATTAGCCCGGGCGGTTAAGACGTCTGGTCGGTGATGGTGGCAGGGACCGCGGGTTCGAGGCTCGCAAAAGACGGACAAATATATTTTGTATTTCCTACTATTGTATATGCCTCTCTATCGCTTGCTACGCGCTCTCGCTTGCACACATAGGTTCAGATGGAACGTGACACTTCTTCGTACGTGCAGCCGGTGTTCATCAATTTATAAGACGTGACGTCATCACGTCAAAAAGAAAAGACATAGAAAAAAGTATTTTATTATTATCTAGTTAACCAAGGTGTTATAAGATGAAATCACGGGTGTAAAACCATGTCAGACTCTATTTAAATCACTTCCTATGACATATGTAATTATTCAAGTCGCGCGCTACAGTTTTAAGTGGTCGCCTTCTCGCCCGCCTGTTGGTTGAGTAATGACCGGCTATATTGAGTCGGGCCATCTCTTTCATCTGCGATCACAGATAATCTGTAACTGACTTCTTGCTGCGGCGAGACCACATACGTTCATATCACACCTTCAAAATATACACTATATACATGGTGTTTCAGGATAGTGTTTCGTAAATTTAAGGTTCGAAAGATGTCCATATTTGAAGACGAAAAGCTCTGAAATTTTTTTTCACATTCGGTCATTTTATAGTAATTTTTTGGTTAAAATCACTTCATCAAGATTTGGTAAACGAGTAACGTCCACCTTTATTTAATAAAAATAAAATCACTAACTCATGAATAGAAATGGTTGTTTTTTTTTATTACCTATTAATTTTTTATTGAAAGCGCGACATATGGCGCCGAGGCACCTACTAGTTATGTTGCATACATAACTAGTAGAATTGAACTGCATGTAGGTAAATTCCAAACACTGAAAGTTCAATGATATCAAATAAAAAAAAGGGGGATTTTACCTAGACCGCAATATTGCGAAATCTCCCTAAACTCACTGTCCATCGAGTTTTTATTACAATTTCTAATTTTTGTATGAAAAAAAAAATCGGAATTTCTATTTGAGTGATAAGGATTTTTTTCTTGTAATAATAAGTACTTTCTATGCCTGTAGTTTCTCAAGCCTAATCCTGAAACAGGCTGTATATTCCAAACCAAACGAAGGACAAAACTGCGCTCTCCACTTATCTGCGTAGATACCTACGTAGAACTAGGAAAAAACCTGTTAAGTGCGAACTTTGTTCGTGCATAGAGGGTTCCGTAGACATTTCCTACCTGTGTGCATCAAAGCTGCCCGTCCTTCCACGCGTTGTACCTCGCACCCAGCACCGTGCGCCACTCGTGAGACGCTTCCATGCTCAGAAGAATTTATGAACTAAAATGTTCTTAATTCAACAATAAAAAAGTGAAAATAAAAATTTTTTTTATTTTTTTTTATTTGTAATTAAACTTTTATTTCAAGCTTTTTTAAAAAAACCGCAGGCAAATCGGTCCACTTTTAAGATAATTATTTATTATTACTTCATTACTTGATTACAAACATACCTAATAACCACCCCGATTAAACCAGCTTTCTAATAAAAAAAAACGCATCCAAATCGGTCCATTCGTTTGGGAGCTACGATGCCACAGACAGACAAACCCATACACATACACACACTAGTTAAATTTATAACACCCCTCTTTTTTCGTCGGTTGTTATTGAAATAATTTTAATCTTAGTACCTAAAGAATTATTTTAGTAGCGTCACGCCTGATTCCCAGTTGGGTAGGCAGAGACAACGGATCTCCAGATCTTCACGTGCGGCGATCCTGACGCAGCTCTGTCGCCTCTTCCACTCTCATAACGCTCTTCATACTTGCTCGTCGGTTACATGTACCACTACATACAAACAAGTTGGTATTACCAGTTCGACTGTAAGAAGTCGCCTACAATTAAGTCCGTTTTCTTCCCGCTCGCGCTGTAAAGTGATGGAAATACCGCCGAACGTTCGTCTGTTTATTCACGGCGACCTGACTTAGTACATAGTACATAATTATCCCCACTAGTGAGGGGGTTGGATGCGCGCGCAGTGCAGGTTGTACGTAGGTACTACGTACTTGCAAATAGGCGGATAATATTGAACGAAAGCGCGCCGTTGTTCGATTGTATGTACCTATGTTCTGTCTTCGGCGCGCTTCCGGTCGGTGGGAGAGATCCGCCGTCTCTGCCTAACCCACTGAGAAACAAGCGTGACGCTATGTATGTATGTATGCGTGTTCGTTTGTTCCCTCGCAGAGCCTAAACTATGTGACCTATTTTAACATATGAGGCATTATTGGATTTGCCTCTACGGTGCGCCTTCATAGCTAGTATTTTGTTTTTTTTTTTTTTATGGAACCTGACACGGTTGTCTACATCACCTACAACATCCGTGATGTCAGCCCATAACACAGGGTGAACTAGGTGCCATGTCAGTGCTTCCCTTCATTTCATGTCGGCTACACTAAACTGGACGGAAAACACGAACTATTTACATAGCCGTTTCGACCGACGACGTTTCGTTGAGTGCGGTGGTACCAACCCGGCCTGGATAAACCCTACCACCTAGTAAGGTAAGAAGGGAAGGGACCTACAGTTTAACGTGGTATCCGAACCACGGTCAGCCTCCAACGGTCGAGCGGTCACCCATCCAATCACTGACCGCGCTCAGCGTTGCTTAATAACAGTTGACTAACCAACCGCGCCACTGAGCTACCGAGGCTGACGAATTTTCTTATCCCTTAGTCGACTTTTACGACATGCGACGGGGAGAGATGCAGTGGGGCTATTCTTTTTAAGTACCGACCCCTACAAACTAACTTGGTGCGCTAATATTTTTGTAATGAAAAATTTAATATCAAATTTGAACAAAACAAAATTCAAGTCCCATGGATGAGGTATAGTGGAGTATCTTAAAAAAAACGATTTCAAAAATATACCACATTTTTAATAGTTTAGAACTAAAAGGAATTATTTTTAAAACAAAACAGCTTTACTCACGGTTCTTCACGAGCTATGTGGCTCGACGTTTCGGGCCAAGCGTATGGCCCATCTTCAAATAAGGAATTATTTTTTTCTGGGCGTGTAGAAGGATTCGAATAGACGGATAGCCCGACTACAGTACAGCATTTAATTTTTTTTCTATTTTTTTTATTCGTAGCGCGACATGTGGCATCGTTTCACCTACAAGTAGATGTTTAACTATGCCCATGGGCATTCTGTGATGCACGGGCATTGCGAATGCCATGCCGGCCTGACAGGAGCTTCTTCACGCCCCTTTTGAAAAACCCCAGGCTGTACTGGGAGGAAATGGGCAGGGAGTGCGTTCCACATTTTCCCGGATCTGTGAATAAAATACCTACAGAACCGGTTGGTGCGCATCCGTGGTAGGTCAATTGAATAGGGGTGCATCCCCTGCCCGTAGTGCGGAGGTGGAATGGGGACGGCGGAATCGCGTTAAACAGCTCCTCCGAACACTTCCCATGAAATAGACTAAACTTTCCCTGTTATTTGATTAGTTATAGTCGGGTTTTATAAACATTTTATTTATTCACATCCAATCGTTGGTTGGTAAAGAATGCTGCACAGCATTAAGCTAAGTGAGTTTATGTGTGCCTTGCTCTTATGGTGTACAATAAAGTATAACTTTAATTTGATTTGATTTGATAGGCGTCTGTCGCACTTCCGCTTATAAATTGATTTTTAATAGTGTTTTTAATTATCCCCGCCGCTTTAAATGGTAATTCTGAACAACTTTAGCGCATAAACGGGGCCAAAATCCGAAAAAATATATATTTCACATATTCTATAAGTTTCTTCAAATTTATAAAATAAAAAATGTATCGTTCATTTTACTGTATTGTACAATAATTAATTAAAATAGCTTTTTCATTGGCACGACTGTCACCGATAACATATGTAGGTACCACCACTGGATGATCAAACTGATGGGAGATGGGTTTTAAATTGATTGGATGTGCACTAAATTATTGGATACACCGGGTGGCCAGGCTGAAGGCAATGGATTGGCATGGGAGGAATGCCCGAGGCGTATATTGTATTGTATCTTTTATTTATTCAGCCATAGGATATCCACCTTAGATAGGTATACACATCATCATCATCATTATCAGCCTGTATCGGTTCAATGTGGTATACACAACCGCACCTAATTACCACATGCGAAAATGAATCGGACAGCAATGTTCTTAATTTTTTTTCGTTCCGCACTTCAAAGAGGTGAAAACGAAAGCTAATGATATGTCCGTCCGTCTGTCTGTATGTCTGCTCTGCGTTCACGCAAACCTATATACTCTGTCGAAAACAGTATAATTCACTTAAAGCGAGGCCGAAAGCCGAGCTGCGTTCACGTAAGCGATATATTTTTTCTAAGTTACTAAAGGCGAGGCCGAAGGTCGAGGTGCGTTCACGGGAACCACAAATTGTCGAGTACGTCCACCATAAGGGCGAGTCTGAGCGCCGAGCTGCGTTCAGGTAAACGATATATTTCGAAAAAAGTAACTCCCAAATATATTAGTTAAAACCTGTAAATCCAATGAAAGCAAACATATTCTCATATTTCTTTCACTTCTGACTTTACTACTCGGTCCATAAAAGTGATGGAAAGAAAGAAAGAAAGAAAGAAAGACATGATTTAGGTATACATGTATGTATGTGAAGTAAACCGTAAACCGGTTGGGAATTTTTCGAATAAATCACATTAAAGCGAACCGATTCTCAAATTTCTATATTACTCTACTACTCAACCCCTGCCAAATATGGCGCAATGTTACACAAATGTCAATAATACCAAAATATAACAAATCATACTGTAGAAAAATCTAAGGAAATCGGTCGAGTAGTTTTCGAGTGAATGACATGAAAGCTAACCGAATTGTTAGGTACATTTTTTCCCACCGTGTTCATATAAAATGCGTTGAAGACACATTTATGATGGCTGATGGATGATCAATCAGCAATCCAGGGAAGTCTCCGGTATGGCACCTACCTTCTCGGAGGTGATATTGGCTGGTCGGAGCATGCGCTTTGGCCCCTCCGACTCAGCCAACCCATACCGGATTACATAAAAAAAAAAATAAACAAACATGATTCGGTGCATAGTCAACGAAAATGTGTTTTTTTTTTTTTATGGAAACTGACACGGTTGGCTACATCACCTACAACGTCCGTGATGTCAGCCCATAACACCGGGTGAACTAGGTGCCATGTCAGTGCTTCCCCCTTTGATCGTGCCGGCTACACTGAACTGGTCGGAAAACACAAACTATTTACATAGCCGTTTCGACCGACGTTTCATTCAGTGCGGTGGTACCAACCCGGGCGGGTTAAACCCTACCACCTAGTGATATAAGAAGGGAGTCATATCCCTTAGTCGCCTTTTACGACATACACGGGGAGAGATGCAGTGGGGCTATTCTTTTAAAGTACCGGCCCCACACGGTACAAAACAAACACGGTGTGTGTGTGTAAACTGGTTGCATCGTGCCGGTTCCCATCGCGTATATCCGGAATCCGGAACGCCACACCGGCATGCGGCACCCTCCACGTGCCGCCGCCCCGTGCCGCCCCGCGCCGCAAGCGCGCTCTCCAGACAGCTCGGCTCGGCTAGCCTGTCGTCTGCTGTCAGGGTTGCCAACTAGTATAGCCCAGTCCATCCATACAGTGGTTTGTAGTTTCAAGTCACTGAAAATTGAGCGTAATCATCAATCAATCAATCAATCAATACTAATAATAAATATGTAAGGGATGGTCATGGAGTAAGTTACTTTGTTTTACGCGATATTGCGTTTGTTGACTATAAGTATGATATTAAAAATCGCATGAAACTCTTTCCACTTTTTAAGATAAATATTTTTTTTATTACTTAATTACTTGATTACTTCATTACAAACATAGCTAAGAACCATCGCGATTAAACAAGCTTCCTAATAAAAAAAACCGCATCCAAATCGGTTCATCCGTTTGGGAACTACGATACCACAGACAGACAGACAGACACACATACACACGTCAAACTTATAACACCCCTCCGTTTTTTTCGTCGGGGGTTAAAACTAAATTGACGATCTTTAGAAATCTTAAAATAAAATAATTAAATAATTAAATTTTGTTACGGTTACACTAAGATGTGGCTCACATACAAACCGAATTGTTCCGCGCGCCGAAGTAAAGGTACGGGTAGCGGGCTTACTTACTTTCGGCTTACTACTTAGACGGCAAAACGTGCCGGGTCCACATGTTTGCCGCAAACCACAAACCACAAATCACAGACCACAAACCACAAACCAAACGTCGCTATCCCCACGTTTGCGATGGTTTGTGAAGTGCGTTGGTGTATTTTGGAAAGGCAAACGTGATGGACGTCGAGCTAGTGTCGGCAATAACGTTCGGCTTTAACCTATTTATATTGCAAAAATAAACAAAATGAAGCCTGAACGAATTGAATCTTGTTTCTTCTTTAAATATTTACGGAATGTGACCATAAGGTTTTCTTTCTTTTTTTTTATTTCCTCAATTGGCTTATTTAGGACTTTCCCCAGGCGAGTCCATGCGTCTGCAACCTTTTTTTTCTTTTCTTTGTGATCTTTGTTAGTGGGATCCCAAATACAAGGCTATGCTTGATAACATTCTAGGTAAAATAGAACATCTTCGTTGGTCCGGTTACTCATTTTTACTTTAAAACGAACACTATCACTGAAAAGAGTTAAAACAATCGCAATTATGCACGCGCGTCTATACGTCCACCTCCCTCCAGTGCGCATGCGATACTAATGCGTTTGGCAAACGTGTGGACGGATCGCAAACGCGTGCCGTGGTTTGCCGCAAACTCCTTTGGTTTGTGTCAAAAAACCGACACTCGACCGGATCGGTGGCAAACCATGCCAAACCAACACAAACGCCTCTCCACACGTTTGGATTTGTGGTTTGATTTGGAGGTTTGCCAAACGTGTGGATGAGGCAGTATAGGTGTACCGTAAAAGGCTTGCACAAACGCTAAAGTGCTGCAACTAAACTTGCACAAGCAAGTATATACGTTAAGACGAGATACTGTATGTATAATGCACACATGGTTTGCACACATTTTATATGATTGAGACGGGTTTGCACAAATTTATATGATTGAGACGGGTTTGCACAGATTTTGATCATATGTCAATCTTGCGATGTGCCGTGTGGGGTCGGTACTTAAAAAGAATTTCCCCACTGCATCTCTCCCCGCGGATGTCGTAAAATGCTAAGGGATAGCTAATGGATAGGAAGACGTAAATAATGGATAAGGACAACATACCGTGCATAAGGGCGACAGGATAGCCACCTCTCACATTGGCACGGTCCTTCTGCCGAGTCTTGTAGCAGGTGGTCTTCGTGCCTTACTTGCCTGCTTGATAGTTATCTTGTCCTAATAATTTGCTAAATGTGGTGGTCGGTGTTGTGCTGTAATTTACAAGAGAACTTATATTACCCCAATTGTCGGGACACAGCGTGAGGTATGTATGTATGTCAATCTTGCGACTGTTTGCGTATGCAAGTCGCTGTCGTATGGACGCAGCACATGGTATTTGCACAAACTTTTGCACATTTTTTTGCGAATGCAAGTCGTTATCATATGGACGCCGCACAGTGCACCTTTTTCTTCGCGCAAACTTTTGCGCAATCTGTTTGCGCATGTAAACCGCTGCGTGTAGCCGGGCCTTAATTTATAATTATGGCGAATTGCAAAAAACTGTCGAAGTTGGCCATTGGTTAACCCTACTGTCGAGGCTGACCAACATGCCGGCCAAAGTTCGGACTACAGGCAAAACTGAGCTCCCTATTCGCTTCCCCTTACTATAGGTGGTACGATTCAACCCGCCCGAATTGGTACCACCGCACTGAATATGTTGGGTCTAAAGGTCTAATAAAATAGTTTACGTTTTCAGACCAGAGGGTCTACCGGCGTTAACTCACTCGCTAACTCACACAAATACTTGCACATTTCAACCGACAGCCGGGCCGGATGCCTCACCGAACGCCTTCTGATTGGTTGTGTGAGATCGTTTTTCATACTCACATCGGCGAGTGAGTAACGCCGGTACAGGAGCAGTTCAGTGTAGCCGGTACGATCAAAGAAAGGACCGATATAGCGCCTAAATCAGCAAGGTGTGAAGGCAGACATCGCGGATGTAGTAGTAGCAAACCGTTTCAGGTCAGGTGCCTTATTTAAAATAACCGGATCACAAATGTGTGAAAGCTGGGAACAGGTAACCCTACATAGTCTAGGCCCGGTCTGGGTTACGGTGCCTGGATGCCGGGCCGTCTTCCGTCCCGTTACCAGGTGTACACTGCATCGCGCGGGAACCTAATAGAACCTGTAACTTGCTGTAACATTCGTTTTTTTATGGAACCTGTCATGGTTACTTACATCACCTAATTCAAAATGTCAACCTTGTTCGTTTCGTAACTAGTTGGCATGGAAGTACTTCCCTTTGACCGCGCCGGCTACACTGACCTAGACGAAAAAACACGCACTTATTTCTTAGCCAAAACCGATTTCGAACGTGTTGAACCGGTTTTCGAATTGGCACCCCTAGTAAGATATGGGATGAGACTTGTAAATTTTTACGTACAATTCGAACTGCAGTCTGACGATCACCCATCCAAGATCAGACCGCGCCCGGCTGTGCTTAATTTAAGACCCTGTCAACCCGTATTCACCCGTACTCCCCTTTCAAGGCGCCGCTTTCCCTGGTTGAAGTAGCATGCAGCACAATCAATAAACAATTTGGTTTTTATTTTTTTGTTCTAAAACTAGGATCGAAACAAAAAAGTAAAAAGCTACGGATTTAGATATAAGTATTATATTCAACAAATAAAATATATTTTTTCCAAATCCTTGATTTGGCCACGTTGCCCTAAATACGTTTTTATAACTAAATTCAGAGGCATGTTCATGATTTTTTTCTATCGAGCGATGTTAATTAAATCGTCTTTTCAAAAAGCTATCGATCTGCGCTGATAGATGAAGTTTTACATAATCATATTAAAACTGAATCTGTCAGGTAAGTAATATTGGCGGTACACTTCTTAAAATTCGAGTCAGACGCAGTCTCACATCACCTTAAATTGAATGATCGGACGCCGATTCATAGTACCGAAATACTGAGGCTGACGAATAAGGAAGGACATACTCGTAGATTCCGAAGAGATAAAATTATTATATTCACTAAAACATTTGTAGAATTTTTTATAATGTAAGTACTCAAACACAGCCGTATAGAACCTTGCACATTACCTGCCGTAGTATATTGCATACACTTTCCATAGCAAACAAAATTATAACCGGCAGAAAAGCACGCATTACCATACCGGATCGGGCCGTGGATCGCGTTACACTGCCGGAAATATGAATAAAAATATTATTTAATACTTTTTCGTTCCAGTTGTTTTTAGGGTTCCGTCTGATTTTATCAAAGGAGGAAAAAACGGAACCCTTATAGGATCACTTTGTTGTCCGTCTGTCTGTCTGGCTGGCTGGGTGTCTGTCTGTCAAGACCTTTTTTCTCAGGAACGGGGTAAACGAAATTTGAAATTAATATCAAATACTAAGCTCTACGTTTCCTTAGAGGTGTAAAAAAATTAAGCTTCTAAGTCCACGCAATCACTAGATACGGCCATTTAAGTAACATATTTTGCTACTGGCAAATCAATCAAAACCTATAGAGTACTTCCCGTTAACCTACAAGTAAAGTTAATTAATTTTAAGGGGGGTTAATAAATTTTTTTGTGCATGAGCTTTGAAGAGGCTCGTCTATGGGTTATTTGGGGTCGATACTAGGCACCTGTTGAAAATCTACTTTTTTTCGGAAGAATTTGTTATTTATCTTTTTTGTGTATGAGCTTCGAAGAGGCTCAGTCAGTCAGTCAGTCGGTCAGTTAGCGTGTAAGCGTGCACTGCTGAACATACGCCTCTCCAATTTTCCTATGGCTTATTTGCGCTTATTACCATGCACCGGTTCAAAATCTACTTTTTTTTTTGGTAAGAATGGCGATGGCTGTATCATTATTTTAAAAGACAAGTTTGAAATTAATATCGACTATGAGTTACGTGTTGATGATGTTAAAATAAGTACATAGCAATATTTGATAACAAATCGTTCAAGATTGTTGGAACAATGTGTCATTCTTCGGGCCAGAAGTACTTAAAACTTTTGCATAAAAATAACCAAATTATGGTTGAGATAGTGGATTTTTGCATTACTTATGTGATTAATCGCCTCCGCCGTCTAAAATGATAGCATTGTTCAATGTACACTATCGCATTGGGTCATTGCAGACAAAGAAAGATGATGCAAATTTGATCCTTATGAACAAGTGTTGTAGGGTCGCTTTTCGATTGGATATTACTGAGGGAAAATTCGGTTGGACGAGTACATGTACTTTTTGCAAGTGGTTACTATAACTGCTTATCCGAGGAACCGGAAACCTTGTATCGCAAGTTGCCCTGGCTGGGAGGAAAACTTAAATATGGGACTCACGCCGCATCTCGATGCTGGAACAATTTGCCTCCGCCGGTCAGAGAGATCACCAGTAACAAAGCATTTTATCTTCTTACACAACAGAAGAACAATTAAGTCTGCTTACCTCACTGTACGTGTTTGTACTATTTCTCTTATATTTATATGTTTTTATTTATTAAAATTACTATTCACATGATTTGATACGATACAAATAATTTTCTGACAAAAGCTCTATGTACCTATATAGACCTGATATATTTTTACTTTTTCGTTTGTTTTTATGTTGTCAAGAGTTTTGTAGAATTTTGTAGAGTTTTGTTATATTTACTTAAAATTGTATTCTAGTTCTCGAACTGTATTTTAACACTGTAAGCGGTGTCTAATAAGTAGTTAGTCACATCGTATTGTAATAAAAACGTTAAAACCCCTGAAAATTTTCTTGCCGGCTCTTCTTTGTGGGTGTAATCGAATCGGATCTAAAAAAAACCGGAAAATATGACAAATTCAAGTGAAATATACTGTGTACAAATAGGTATCTACGCAAGCAAGCATGCACCTACAAATATGTGGAAGTGATTATTTTCTTATTTATGTGAACCACGGTCAGTCTCGAACGGTCGAACGGTCACCCAACCAAATTCTGACCGCGCCCAGCTGTGCCTACGATCACGAACGGCAGTCGACCGATCGCATCACTGAGCTACCGGGGCTGACAAAATGTGTGCTTGTCTTTGGTATTCGACATGTCAATTAGTTAAATCTCGTTATTCCTCTGTCAAAAACAAGAAAACACTTAGTGTATATCGACCTGAAGTTATTCCGTCAAAAATCCACAACCGTTACTTCAATGAATGGTAATTCTTGGAAGCCTCGAAAAGGCTTTAAGGCTAATAACGAGCAAGCCAATTACGGCCGTAATGCTATTAGCAATAAGGTGCGAGATATTTTGGGACAGTATGTGTGAAGAGCGGACGGCAGAGGTGATGAGAAATAAAAATGATCTTTAATATGTTTGGCGAGAGCTCAATGTTGTTTAAAGGTTTCACGAAAGAGTTTATCTTGTGAGATGTAGGACCGATATGGGATCCTAGCGGCCGGATGTTGGACGGACGCACGCGCACACATTTTGCTTACGGTGGTGGAATGATTTTGGCAACAAATTATGGGACAAAATATGTGTTTCTATCTACAAATTCATTCGCAAAATTTTGGGCGAAGACGTCGGATGGATGTTTTAGATTTACATCTAAAAATCTAGCTTTTAGCACTGTAGATGCCATAGTAAATATTATAGATATTGTCGTATGTAGCTTATTAACCGACTTTATTAAAAAATAGAGCTTATCAATTCGACCCGTATGTATGTAATATTGTTGGAATTGCGCAATATTGGTATTATGGGCTTCTAGACCGGTGTGCCAAATTTCATAACCGTATGTATGTTTGTATATATGTATAGCTTTGGCCCGCGGCTTCGCTCGCGTGAAATTCGAATTTAAAAAAAGAAGAAAGTAAGTAAGCCCGCTACCATACCTTTATTTCGGCGCGCGGAACAATTCTGTTTGTATGAGAGCCACATGTTAGCGTTACCGGAACTGAATTTTATTTAGTCTATCCTGTGTCCCGTATAGTAAAATCTGTTTCTACTAAGTTTCATCGAATTCGGATGATCAGTTTAAGAGTTATGAAGGAAAATACATACATACATACAGAAAATATTTCTAAAAATCATCAATTTAGTTTTAGTATCATATACATAGTCTACAAACGCAGTATGTCATAAAAAAAAGTTAATTACTCCATGACCATCCCTTACACATTTATTATTAGTATTGATGATTGATGATGATGATCTAGGTATGTTTGTCCACGAATTTCTCGGAAACTATAAATCGAATTGCCATAATTCATAATTTTTTTATTGGATTAAGTATCTTCCAACTTAGGGAATAGTGCATGTTTAATCAAAATCGGTTCAGTAGTTCTCAAGATATGGACTGATAAGTGTATATAACTGGAAAAAACACGACGTCGGTTTAACGACCAAATTCTAGGCAGAACTTGTTATGTGATACTCGTATATACTCGTAACTAAAAATAGTGAAATTAAAAACTGTTTAAAAAAACATTGCACCGACTTCTAAAAACAACTAGAACTTAAAAGTGTTAAATCATATTTTGATTCATATACGGACGCTTGAGTTGAAGGCGGTGCAAAAGCACACCTGAAAATTTATAGATGGACCCCTTGGCGTGTGTGTGTGAGTGTGTGTGAGGGTGTGAGGGTATGTGCGTGTGTGCATCTCAGCTCAAACGACTCATAGGTGCAGCAGCGCGGGCGAGACGCAGCGCAGACGCAGTCAATGTGCCTTTGACTTGCTCAGTAGTCAGAAACGACATGACAATTAGGCGCGATGATGGCACGCGCTGATAGCTGGACTCCCGAGTCGCAACGACGACCACGCGGTCCGCGGGCCCACGCGCGTTTTTCTGTTTACTTTTATCGCCATAATATAAAACTTCTATAGAGCGTTTCAACTAAAAGGTTCCTTTCGCCGTTATGTTGGCTCCACTGTCAGTGTCACTGTCAGTGCTTAAATTCGTGTTGCCAGATTATGGAGATTATATTACCTAATAATGTAATCGGTATTTATCGTATAATAAATATGGTAAATACCGATAATTACGGGTAAATCTGTACACATAGCAATCCTCAACGATGTTTTGACAGATAGACAGTGGAGCCCATATAACGGCGAAGGGAACTTTTAGTTGAAACGCTCTCTACTCACAGGCACTCACGCCGCAAGCAATGCCTCACAGGAGTTGAAGCACTTATACGCTTTTTTAGGGTTCCGTATCCGGTACGGGAACCTATTACTAAGCCTACGCCGTCTGTCTTTCTATGTCTGTCCGTCCGTCCGTCTGTCTGTTCGAGGGCAGTATCTCTTGAACCGTAATAGGTAACTTGTTGAAATTTTCACAGAATTTGTCTTATTATAGCCGATATAACAACAAATAATAAAAATAAGAAAACTTAAACAATTTACGGGGTTCCCATAGAAGAAACCAAAAAGTGTATGCGCACGCGCCATCTACCGAATAGAGTGTGAAGCATTTTAACTAATCATGACATTTAACTAATATGAAGCATTTCATAACACGCCATAGATGGCGAGAGTGGCGCTAACCATGACATAGCGATAATGAACCCTCGGTGCGCGAGTTCGACTCGCACTTGGCCGGTTTTTTTTTCTTCTTCACTAGATAGATAGATGCAAAGCCCGCGGCTCAAGCCGGAGTTCCACATTCGAATCCTGGTCGGAAGGTATTTTTAGGTTTCCGTACCCCGTACGGAAGCCTAACCCTAAGTACCAACCCTACAACGTCTGTCTGTCCGTCCGTCCGATGGCTGTATCTTTGGAACCGCAATAGCTAGCAGGTTGAAATTTTCACAGATTATGCGTTATTTATTATACAAGAAACGTGTTTTTCAAAGTGTTTTTTTATTATTTTGTGGTGAAGAAACCTCGGTACGCTAGTCTGACTCGCACTTGGCCGGTTTTTTCCCCTTCATATCTATCTAGTGAAGAAAAATATAAAGCGAGTACGTACGTAGTTAGTACTAACATATATAAAAATAAAACACGTACACTTTGTTTGTGTCGGCCCATACAATAATATTCCAAAACAGGAAAACTCAGGAAAACCTGTTATCTGCATCAAATTTAGTCCGATATTGATTTATTTTTTTCGTTCGTTTCTAAAACTAATTTATTAGCTAGTCTTCTATGTTTTCATAAATTTGTTTTTTAATTATTTTTATTAAGAACTGTGTTTCCATTTTATAGCTTTTATTTTAATTAAATATTTTTTATTACAACATGTATTATTATATATTTATTACGGGTTTATACCACCGCACTGAGCGAAACGTCGATCGAAACGGCTGTGTAAATATATCGTGTTTTTCGTCCAGTTCAGTGTAGCCGACATGAAATGAAGGAAAGCACTGACATGGCACCTAGTTCACCCGGTGTTATGGGGTGGCATCACGGACGTTGTAGGTGATGTAGCCAATCTTGCCAGTTTACATAAAAAAAAAATCATTTGGCTAGATTTAATATTACGCGCCGTCGATAAGTGGAACGTGGTCGGAGTTGAATTCCAGGATGTCGGCCGCTACTGAAAACTAGAATAGAGTTAGTCTGGAGACACAGAGCGGCAACGCGGCCGCCGCTGTCCTGGGAACCATCCCGGGAACGAGCTCCCTTGAGGGATTTATAGTTTAAAAGATAATTTACATTTTTACGATGTGAGTTTTATTCATAACTACATAAGCCATTTAGCGTGATAATAAGTAGCCTATAGTTGATGGGAAGAATGAAGCTATAAGTAGAATTTTTTTTTATTAAAATCGGTTCAGTGGTTCTCGAGTTATAAGCAGACGGACAGACAGACATACAGAAAGCAGACGTTGGATTTCATTAAAGGACGCGCTGTGCCCGCGGCTCCGCCCGCTCTCATATTTCACTTCACTGCTAACCTCATAAGCCATTTAGCGCGATAGTAAGTAGCCTATAGTTGACGGGAAGAATCAAGCCATCCGTAGAATTTTGTTTGATTAAAATCGGTTCAGTGGTTCTCGAGTTATAAGCGGACATACATACAGACAGACAGTAAGCAGACGTTGGATTTTATTATAGGTAAGGAAGTAAAATATGGTACCTACTCGTACAATGTAATAATTTATTTAAATAAGAAAACCTATATTAAATAACATAAAATATAAACCTATTATATTAAACTTTCAAACAGTCTTATATTATCTTAAAAATTTAAATCTAAACCTAAAAAAATTATAAATAATAAAAACCGTCCAGGGACAGACGAGTCGGAATTGCAGCCGTGCCGGGAGCCACCAACGACGCCGGTGGAGATAGAATATGTCATCCATGGGCACCGAGACGGCGGAAAGATTCCCATCAGGCTCGCAGCGTTCCCGCTCTGCACGGCCAGACTGACGCGCTGGAGGAGGAAGGAGCCGGCCCGACTGTCCCCAGCGCGATTCGCGCAGCCTCTTGCCCAGTTCACTCAACAATTGTTTTCCGCGTGCGCAAATCGGACCTAAGGTTTCTATCGCGAAATGGATGAAATTATAATTTTGATAAATGATAGTACTTAGATATTTTGGCGCGAGCTGCAGTCGGGGAAAAATGTACCAATTCGGATAGCCTTCACGTGAGTTACTCGAAAACTACTCAACCGATTTACATAGTTTTCACCGACTTAACCGTGCGCGGAGCCGCGGGCACAACAAGTGTTTCCATAAAAGTGTTTTTTTTTTCTTCAAAATATCTTGTATCTACAAGCTGTTTCAAGACAGGGTTTCGTAACTTCAGGGTTCGAAAGGGGCCCATATTTGAAGACGAAAAGCCCTGAAACTTTTTCCCAGATACGGTCATTTTATAGTATCTACTTTTTGGTGAAAATTGTTTCATCGAGATTTGCTGGACCGTTAATGTCCACCTTTATCAAATAAAAATAAAATGACTAACTTGCTTTGACTAAATTCCAAACACGGAAATTTCAATGACATCAAAAGAAAAAGGGGACTGGACTAGGTCATTGCACTCCCTAGACTTAGACAGCACTGTTGCTAAATCTCCCCATACGCACTGTCAATCGAGTTTTTATTACAATTGTAAATTATTGTATAAAAAAAATACGGAATTTCGATTCAAGTGATAAGGATTTTTTTTCTAATAATGAGTACTTTCTATTCCTGAAGTTTCTCAAGCCTATCCTGAAACATCCTGTATAGCTAATTGTAACATGGGAGTCCCCCAAGGTTCGATCCTGGGTCCATTCCTCTTCTTGGTGTACGTTAATGACTTACCTGTATGTCTGAATGATGAGGCAAGTCTCGTTATGTTTGCCGATGACGCATCTTTCATCTTCACTGATAAAAATCTTGAAGACTTAACTAATAACACTACACTCACCATGAACAGAGTAAAAATATGGTTCACTTGTAATAACCTACTATTTAATGCTAGTAAAACAAATGCTTTATTTTTCTCACTAAGACCTACTTCCACTCCTGATGCAATCGTAGTTGATGGAAATAGCATACAATTCTGTGAAAAAGTAAAATTTTTGGGGATACAGCTTGATTCTAAGCTGCAATGGGGTCCACATTTGGATTACCTCGCTCCTAAACTTAGTTCTGCGACATACGCCATTAAAAAAATCAGAGAGTTATGTGGATACAAAGCGGCCAAAACTGTGTACCATGCATACTTTGAGAGCCTGTTTAATTATGGCATAAAGTTTTGGGGAAATGCTGCTAATTCTCAGAGAATATTTGTATTACAAAAACGAGCGATGAGAATGTTACTAAATATGAAATGCAGGGCTTCTTGTCGAAGTAAATTTAAGGACAATAATATTATAACTATGTCTAGCCTATTCATTTACCACAACATTCTATACGCAAGAAAAAACATTAGCGATACACCCCATAATTCAGATTTACACAATTACAACACTAGAAATAAGGACAAGATAGCAATCGCACACAGCAATTTAGCAAAAAAGCAGAAGAGCTTTATATGTAATAGTATAAAAATGTACAATAAATTGCCGGATACTATAAAATTGCTGGCAGATAAACATTTTAAATCGGAATTAAAGAAATTACTTACATGTCAAGAATACTACAACATAAACGAGTACTACTCGACTGATCTGTGATTTAGGATAGTAATATTGACAATTATATTGACCATTGTATTAATTCCCATTTTTTAATAATTCATTGACAAGTCTAATGACGCTACTTTAATTAGGGACAAATCTATTGATGCTAAATTAATTATTATTATATTCCATAACTATTAATAATTTTTTACTAATATTATTGTATCAAATTATTTTATTTTTAACGTAGCCGATCTGTGATTTAGGATAGGGTTATTGACAATTATCTTGATACAATTGTACCATGTTTTAAATATTTCATTGACAAGTCTATTGACGCTACTTTAATTAGGGACAAATCTATTGATGCTAAATTAATTATTATTATATTCCTTGACTATTATTAATCTTTGACAAATGTTATTGTATCAAATTATTTTATTTTTAACGCAGCTTATCTGTGATTTAGGATAGGGATATTGACAATTCTATTGATGCTATTGTACCATGTTTTAAAAATTACATTGACAAGTTTATTAACGCTAATTTAAGTAGATAGTAGTAGTATTAGGTAAGTGCAGTAGTAGTCTATAAGCATAAGATAGCTTGTTTTTGTCTTTTATCTGGTTCTGCGCAGCCCTTGTCATTGTTTGTCATTGTTTCCATTGTGTTTAATTATTGTTTTTCATTGTTGTTACATTTCGAAAGATAACGAATTCAAGTGCAAAATTTATTTGCCTACGAATGATAATAAAAACACCTAAACACCTATAGGATGCTAATTACCTGAAGAAAATAAAAAATAAATTAAAAAACAATCGCACTTAAGTCGTGATTCGCGAATCGCCACTTCCACGCGGCGGCAGCGAAGTTGGCTGACGGCGGAAACGCTCCCTTATCCAGCAATTACCATCGTATCTGCGATTACCCGGACGTGTCTATCCGGGGCCGGACCATTACCCGTTTATCCGGCGGCGATCGCGCGCTCGTGACTGGGGCATTACGGTAGTTTTATGGGACGAATGTTGGCTACTCACACATGTTTGTGCTGGCAGCTGGCCATCAAGCGGAGGTTTCTGTTGACGCAGGTCTGCGAGTATTCAACGTGGTTATACAGACAGAGGTCGTCAGTTCGTCATCCGCTGTGCTGGTGCATCTGTGAGGTAGTATACCTAACCGGGGAAGTCTTTTCAAGGGAACATGGGGAACGAGCCCAGGGCCCCGGCTAGATGAGGGCTCCAAAGTGCCGAATCGTCGTCGCGAAGAGAAGAGGAGCTCAATTTATCGGAAACCCGATGATATTTTTAAACAGTGAAGAAAATTTTATGAATTCTAAAATACAAATAAAAAAAAAATAAAAATAAAAAATAAAAAAATACATACCGTAAAAAATCTTAATGAATTTTATAAATATAAGTAAACATATTTAAATAACTTAATAATATTCAAATAAAACTAAATAAAAGTGCACACTGATGTTTTAATTTTAATATAGATTTTTTTATGGGAAGTACGACATAAATGGCGCGCGCCAGACTAACGCAGAGGTGTAGTCCAACGGCGCCCATGGGCATTCGGATATTGACGGGGGCTGCGAATACCATGTCGCGACATGGTGTCGGCCGGTTATGTGCACCTTCACATTATGTTTTAAGGACCCCAGATAGTAGATTAGAGGAAAGGTGGCAGGTGGTAGTGCATTCCACATTTTGTCATTTCACATTTTTGTCAATCCTGTAAATCCTGTAAAAGGATTTACAGGATCGATTTGTCCTAAGTGAGGGGGTAACGACAGTGTGTGGATGCATTGGGAATGCATCCACACACTGTCGTTACCCCCTCACCAGTTGCGCGTGGAGCGATGGCAGAATGGGAATTGAGGGATCACATGGTGCAGCTCCTTGGAACACTCTCCGTGGTACAGGCGATAGAACACACACAAAGATCCAACGCCCCTGCGGAGTTGTATAAGGTCTCTAAGTTACTTTCTAAAAAGTCCTCAAATGTGCCCTGCATGGCCTAAGACCGCCCTGAATATAACGTTACAGCAAGTGCTTTTAAACAGCAATATACCTACAGGACAATACAAGACATCTAACACTCGCATTCGCAATCCTATTCGACCGAACAACCACTTCGGCATTTACCTCTATCAATTTGAATCTGCTATACATACAGTTCCATAGCTGACGTCGATACCCCCGTGAACGTGCCTGGTGCTTGAAACGTGCGTACACGCATACACAGGGCGCATATTTCGCAGTGCCTACATCTTTATTAGCTTTATCTTGTCTCCGCTCCGGCGAGGCTGGCATGGCGCGAGAGACAATAGTTATTAGTGTGGTGACGGCCTGCAATATGGTACGTGATACTATTTGCGAACGCGCACTAAGGCGCAAGGGCCAGCCACACAACAAGTAATTGCAAAAAAAAAAAAATTTTTGCAATTACATTTTTAAATCAAAATTTAGTACTATTTACGAATTAGCCTTTGAAACGAGTTGAATCGATGTATAACGTAGGATATAACGAATGGAGATATTTTAGCGTAGAAATTGTAATCATTTTATGTGTTCGATAATCTATACAGATTTGATGTCTATATAAATATTATGACTCGGTGTCATTAAAAAGTCAAAAATAATTAGTCGGGGGACCGCTAATGTTCTGCGCGCAGCTCTGAGTTTTTATATTTTATTTAGTTAGCGAGCCCCCGACTCCTTTAAGTAAGTAAACGGAAAATATTTTTGACTATTTAAGAATCGGGGTTTTTTAAAATTTGTAATTTAACGTTTATTTCAAGGTTTTAAAAAAAACCACATGCTAATCGGTCCACTTTTTAAGATCATTATTTTTTTGATTACTTGATTACAAACATAGCTAACAACCATCCCGTTTAAACCAGATTTCTAATTAAAAAAAACCGCATTCAAATCAGTCCATACGTTTGGGAGCTACGATGCCACAATCAGACACACCCATACACACATACACACACACCCTCACTCACGGTAAACTTATAACACCCCTCTATTTCCGTTGGGGGTTAAAAAAAGCTCAGAATACCTACCTAAACGAATTTATATAGGTGCTAAAATATCGCAATTTATATCTGTCGTTTCAACTGTTTTCAAAGTGCTAATTCTTAAATATGTAGTATTAAATATTGAATTAGGTTTTTTTTAATATTCGTTTTTTTCGCTAGTCCTAGTAGCCTTAAGTAAGAGCTCGTATAAACGCACAAATAATCGTTTTGTATTTTGCCTATAAGTTAGCTAGGAATAACGTTTATTTATATTAAAACACTAGATTTTGCCCGCGGCTTCAACTTGATACAGTTTCCGGCATCAAAATAAAGCTTTAGAAAGAGGCCAACGGGTTGTAGAGCGTCGTCCCTGTCGCACAGAGACGTGCGAGTTCTTGTGACGACAGAGACGGCGCTCTACAAACGGATTGACTCTTACAAAAGCTCGACACGCATTATTTTCTGTCGGGAACTGTATAAGTACGTAAAAATAAAATAGATATAGAAAGTAACCCGTGCATAAAGGTCGCCTTACAGTTTGACATGGTGTCTGAACGAGAGATATGACAGTGGTGCACGTGACCGGGCGTCGAACACGTTGCCTTGGCCAGCGATGCAGCCGCTCTACACGAGACGAGACGATAGACGAGGAATACTCCAAAAGTGCTGAAACCTCCAGCTGGACTGGAGTCACTACGGAGACGGTCCACAACCGCCACCCTTCACCGAACAGCCCGCGGCGCGGGCTCCAAATTAATTGATACCTCACGATTGGTCACCAGCGACCCAGCTTACGTTTGGTATCCACTTGTGGCGGCGTGCTACGTCATACATGTGCATACTCACTTTATATTTCTTCATTAGATAGATGCAAAGACGGAAATATGCTCCCAAATGGATGGGCCGATTTGGATGCGGTTGTTTTTTGACATTGAAAATGTCTTTTCGATCGCTTCTGTATAGTCCCCGATTTCCAGCGAGAGTGCGAATTCGCCCTGGTGTCATGAGTTTTAAGGTTACGTAAATGTTTAGGATGTCAAATGACGCGTATAGCCCGGTTTTCTCAACCGTTCACTTCGAAAGAATGCGGAGCGCACCCCCCGCTCTCCGCCCCCACCGCAATTGCCCGTCAGTACGGTGGAGGCGGAGAGCGGAGGGTGCGCGCCGCATTCTTTCGAAGTGAACGGTTGAGAAAACCGCGCTACATCAATGAGGGCTACAAGATGTTGAAAAACAGAATTAAAAATTTTTTGAGGGTTTTTGGGAAAATCGCAAGAAACCGCTTAAAATAGCCGTTTTTAAGAGGATTAAAGGAACTTTGAAACATATATAAAAATATATATTTTATACTTTTATATTTTTGACTAGATTGGATTGACTTGATATGGAGATGTCTTGATTTTTTGAAAAAATAAAGTGAACATTTTGGGAGTTATGATTTTTTTTTTATTTTCCGTCCCTAAAAGCCATTTTCAGTGTACACGAAGGTCATGTAATGAATGAGATCTGTGAATTTTTTTAGAAAGCTGGGTTAACCGGGATGGTTCTTAGCAATGTTTGATAAAGATCAGGTCAGCCGACTCGAAGATCATCAGCATTTTTCCTAATTGTTGAACGGATATCTGCTGTAAAATGGAAATTTATTATATGTACTTTCACTCGTCGGCTTTTTAAGTGTATAAACGGAAATTATTACAAAACTAATTTATGTACTTGTAACCTAACTTACCTAACTAACCTAACAACATTATTACAAGTTCAAATAACGTCTCTCAAAAAGCTTGAAATACAAATTAAATTACAAATTTAAAATAGCCCCCGACACAACAACAACCCTTAAAAAGAAAAAAATAATTTCCGATTAGTTAATGAAAGCCGTCGGGGGACCGCCAAATACAAAAAAAAATCCTCGGTCTCCCGACGACGCCTTTAATTAACGAAGGGGAAATTATCTGTTTAAGGAAAAATTAAATGAGTAATTTGAAAGTTTTTAAATAATAAATACTAGGTATACCAACTTTTCGCAGTCAGTCAGCGTGTATGCGTGCACTGCTGGACATACGCCTCTCCAATTATGCTCTCCTCCCGGTACGGAAACGTACTTGATATCGTCAAGCCTTCCTGCCGGGTGGTCTTCCCACACTCAGTTTTCTAGTCCACGACCGTACCGACGTCTGACCTGGGCAAGCATTCTCTCGTCCTACCGTCAACGTCGGTGACGCTGACTAGTTATGTCTCTGTCTAGTTCATATAATTAGACAGAGACATAACTAGTCAGCGTCACCGACGTTGGCCGTAGGACGTTAGAGAATGCTTGCCCTGCCCAGCTTACTGCCACTTGATCTTAGCCACCAGTTATCCAATATCGACTACTTTGGTGCGTCGTCGGCGACTGCCTCGTTACGCACCATGTTGCGTAGCGCTATTCTCATCGACTTTCAACCTTTTTCCACGTTTCACCTCCCGGTACGCACTAGGTACGCACATAAGGTACTTTGAAACTATTTAGCAATTAAAATAGCGTGCAGTGGAGCGTAAGGCTAACAGAGATATTAATGAGAGCGAGTGAGGTGTCGCGCAGTTCGCTCCACTGCGACTGCATTCCTCGACGTCGCAGTCCAGGATTAGCTCATAATCTAGGCTGCTGTACGGCGCGCTACACCTCTCACGTACAAAACATAGTTTAACCCTTGCTGAGTTGGCCAATGAACTGTAAGGTGAAATTGGTCGACACTTGTATTTTGGTAACTTCTGTTGCTTTGAAATGAAATTAAAATTATTTAACTGTATTTCACCGTTTGTACAAAGTTACAGGACAAGGCAGACTTATCATATAAACCAGCGGTTCTCAGTCTATGGTACGCGTACCTTCGTGGTACGCGGAATTCTTCGAGGTGGTACGCGAAAAAATAAAACAGTTTGCTGTACAAAATTTAATAAGCGGCAATAAAAAGTGTCAATCCTAATTTAAAAAGTTTTGTTGATTAACATAAATATAGGTAATTTGAATTCTGATGTTCTTAGCTATATAAAACCCACTGTCAAAATGCTCATGGTGAGTACCGAAGAAAAATTAAAAATAAAAATTTAGTGGTACTTACCAAAAAAAAAAAAAAAAATTTGAGAACCTCTGATCTAAACTAAAGTCATTATCATATTTATTTGTTGATTTATCTTAGGTTCTTAGACAGAGAATCTGACACGACACACGACTTTTCTTCCACATTTTAAATGTATATAAGTCAACCAACTCTCGAAAATTTTAAGTATACGCATCATGTTGGAATTGCTAACAAAAAACTATAATGTTGACCATAAATATTCTAAGTGTAAAACCAAAGTTACTATTAATAAATACTTAAACAAGAAATTAAATTTAAGGTCTAGTTAACTCAAAATTTTGACAAATATTGACAAAATTATGACATACTGTCAGGAAACTTCATATTAGGTATTATGTGTTCAAAATTGACTATTATACAAGCGATAAAGTACCTACGTATTTTTTAGGGTTCCGTACTGTACTGATACGGAAGCCTATTACTAAGCCTACGCCGTCGTCTGTCTGTCCGTCCGTCCTACCTATAAAAGGCTGTATCTTTAGAACCGTAACAGGTAGCCGGTTGAAATGTTCTCAGAATATGGCAGTTATCCTAACAAATTACAAAAGAATAAATAAAAAATTATCCATACAAGAAATGCGTATTTGCAAAGTTACATTTTGTTTTTGGTCTATCGTAAAAATATATCAATGTTTGCGTTTATAGCGCGAGTTTTACTTACGCACGGAGGGAGGGTTCCGTGGATCCGCTATACCATACCATAATATACAACGTGTCCCAAAACTCAACGTCAAGCGGGAACCAGGGAGTAAGCCAGTTTAAGACTACCCAGGGAAAAATAAGAAAAAAAAATCGGAGTCATTTATTTTTTAGAAAAAAATTGAACTGAATATTTTTTGGTAAAACTACAGGCATTCTGGTTTTGTTTGGGATACTGATCAATAGCAGAGTTATTTAGGCTACCAATAAATTTTTTTTAACAATTGTATTTGCAAATTTGTAGTCGTAGTACGTAGTACCTAAAAATGTAAATTTTCTAACGTTTCCCAAAAAATGCGCATATCATAAAAAATAAATAACTCCGATTTTTTTTCCCCCCCCCCTGGGTACTCATAAACTGGCCTACTCCCTTCCCTGGTTCCCGCTTGACGTTGAGTTTTGGGACATCCTGTATACCATATCGAAAAATCACATCCGTCCATCGTAGGCTTAGTAATATGCTTCCTAATATAGACCCTAAAAAGTACCTAAATTGTTTCCCCGTCAGTTGCGCAGTCGCGTAGCAGATTTACTGAAAATTCGTCAGCTTGCAGTGAAAAGCCGATTACGGCCTAAACGCACAAAGGCCGATTACTAAGTTTACCGGGAAAGCGACAGGAACTTGGCCAGTCACTTCCCGCTGCGTCGTCGCCGCCGCGCCGCCGATGTCGCCGCGCCGCCTCCGCCGTGCCACACCGGCCACTATCTCGCGAAGCGACACCTTTGTCGGCGCGAACACGTCTATCTGCTGTCTTCAAACTAGGAGACAGGGACTGAAGAGCCTTTCAAATACGGTACCGGCTAAAAATATGTTTAACCTTAAACCTATCTATCGGTTTACGGTATCATTTTATTCGAAGCCGCAAATAAATGCCACGGTCGATACAGCAAATATAAGGAAACAGTTTCAATTTCGGGACCGAAATATAAAGTGTCAGTACCGAAATTATTATACAAAAGAGACATAAGTAAGTGAGGGCGTATATAGTTAGTGTGCACACACTGGGATTAAATTTTAACAAGGATGTTGTAGGTGATGTAGCGAACAACCGTGTCAGTTTCCATAAAAAAAATATTAAATAGTCGTCAATTGAGGAATTGATATAATTTTAAAAATATTTTCCCGTTTGTACATAAAATTATTGCTTAATAAAGAAATATTATTTTGAATTTTAATTTGCAAACGTGTTCACGGTCTTCAACTACGTAGTAAAAACTTTTACTCTTTTAGCGGTTTTGTAAAAGGCATTCCCCTTTATTTCGGTAAAATGTTTTTACATTTAATTCTTGTGCAGTCTTGACATACCGGTACAATACCGGTATAAGTTCAACCCTTTTCAGTCCCAGTTCGTACATAGGTACATCGCGGCGTGCAAACACACGGCCATCGACACACTCGGTCAATATTAGCTGACGCGGTACGAAGAAGTACTAGAGGCGTTCGGACATAATTTTTGTGTTCCCTTTTGGCACTGTTACACGCTCTTACAGGATATGCATTTAAGGGCTAGACAACGTGCATTCAGTCAATAGGTACATGACAAGATCATTTGACAAATTTTATTCCTGCATTTTATTTTTAATTTTTTTAATCTTTATTATTTGCAATATTTGACAATAATTTTATTATTAGGACTAGCTGAGCCCGCGGCTCCGCTCGCGTGAAATTCGTATTCCAAAGAAGAATGTAAGTAACTAAGGGCGAGGCCGAAGGCCGAGCTGCGTTCAGGTAATCGATAAACCTTTCTCAAATAAAGGAAGTAAGTAAGGGCGAGGCCGAAGGCCGAGCTGCGTTCAGGAAGACGACAAACCTTCTGGAAGAAAGGAAGGAACTAAGTGCGAGGCCGAAGGCCGAGCTGCGTTCAGGTAAACCAAAAACCCTCTTCCGCCTTCGGGCCTCGCCCTTAAAGACTTCCTTTCTTCGATAGAATATAATATCGTTTACTCAATCTATTTATTTCATAAAAAAATAAAAAAGTAATATTAATAACTAAAGAATTAAACCTACCTAACAAACATTAAAATAACTATCAAAACGGGCATTTTCAAATGTTCTTAGAGCACTTGCGGCATTACCCCGCTGGATGGCAAGGCTTACCCTTTGAAGGAAGTACATAAGCCCTTGATGACGGGACACCAGTTGCGTCAACCAGCTCAAGCCTCTTTTGGCTTCACTGCTCCACGGACCGAGGGTTTCAAACGCAAACGCAACAAATTCGAAATCTTGAATTATATTTCTATATTTGCTGCGTTGGAGGCTCTCCGCCCCAGCCTCGGCCGCGCCAGCCGCTCTTGAAGATGTCCTAACGTGACTTGGAGCCAATGTGAGAACAAAAGTGGCGTCCCACATCAAAGAACTACCCTTAGTCCATGGCACTAAGGTCTCTAGCATCGGGCCTCTTGCCATCCAGCCGGGAATAACCGCGAGGTTCTAGGATGCACGGTATATTTGCCGTTAGAAGCGTGGACTTTATAATAAAATTTAAATTAAATTAACTCAATCTTAATATTAATTAACTTTATTCGAGATGGTTTAGCTTCTTCCTGAACGCAGCTCGGCCTTCGGCCTCGCCCTTAGTTACTTGCTTTCTTCGAGATGGTTTATCATTTGTCAGAACGTAGCTCGGCCTTCGGCCTCGCCTTAGTTGCTTACTTTCTTCAAGATGGTTTAGCTTCTTCCTGAACGCAGCTCGGCCTTCGGCCTCGCCCTTAGTTACTTGCTTTCTTCGAGATGTTTTTTCAATTGTCCGAACGTAGCTCGGCCTTCGGCCTCGCCTTAGTTACTTACTTTCTTCAAGATGGTTTAGCTTCTTCCAGAACGCAGCTCGGCCTGCGGCCTCGCCCATAGTTACTTACTTTCTTCGAGAAGGTTTATGGTCTTCCAGAATAGAGCTTGGCCTTCGGCCTCGCCCTTAGTTACTTATTTTCTTCAAGAATGTTTTTCTTCTTCCTGAAATCAGCTCCGCCTTTCGCCTCGCCCTTAGTTACTTTCATCGAGAAAGAATATCGTTTACGTGAGCGCAGATCCGCCTTCGGGCCCTTCTTTAGTTACTTACTTTCTTTTTTTAAATACGAATTTCACGCGAGCGAAGCCGCGGGCAACAGATATATAAATTTTATTGCACCAATGACAGCGACATAACTTCGACTTTCAATTATTATTTTTATTTATCAAACAATTTGTCACCGGCCAGCTCACGTGGAGATGACAGTTCTCCGTTGTCAACATGACATTTAAAATTGTTTTTACCTTTACTTTGGACTACGTGATTTTAAACGCGCAATAATGTTTATAATTGTTATTTTTTTTTATTTTTGTTAATTTTTTTTACGTATTATGTTAACCCGGCATATAAACTGCCACTATACAAAGTTTCGTCTAATTCCGTTCAGTGGTTTTTGCGTGATGCGCGTACAGACAAACAAACAAACAAACAAAAATTTTAAAAACTGTTCTAACATGTTCAGTATCTCATTTTAAGCCACCCTGGTTAGTTTTTTTCCGAATACATTCAATGTACAGACTTTCTTACCCCTACGATTTTATTATATGTATAGATTAAGATTTTTTACAATTTTAGACTATGACTTTATTCTGTTATTGTTATTGAATTTCTATTCTGAAAATTAATTGCATATTTTTTTTTATGTTATTTAAATTGTGATAACAAACTTGACGATGGCCTATTTCTTGCTTGGTCAATAACATAGATAGAAATATAAAGATTTAAGTACCTACCTTCCTTACTTATACTTACCTATAATAAAATCCAACGTCTGCTTTCTGTCTGTCTGAGTGTCTGTCTGTCCGCTTATAACTCGAGAACCACTGAACCGATTTTAATAAAACAAAATTCTACGGATAGCTTGATTCTTCCCATCAACTATAGGCTACGTACTATCACGCTAAATAGCTTATGAGGTTAGCAGTGAAGTGAAATATGAGAGCGGGTGGAGCCGCGGGCACAGCTTGTATTGTATATTATTGTTATTACAAGCTGTGCCCGCGGTTCCGCCCGCTCTCATATTTCACTTCACTGCTAACCTCATAAGCTATTTAGCGTGATAGTAAGTAGCCTATAGTTGATGGGAAGAATCAAGCTATCTGTAGAATTTTGTTTTATTAAAATCGGTTCAGTGGTTCTCGAGTTATAAGCGGACAGACAGACAGACAGAAAGCAGACGTTGGATTTTATTATAGGTAAGGAAAGGATAAGGAAGGATACCTATCACTATTGTATATTGACGAACCTAAGTGTAACCTTGTTACCTAAATATAATAAATTGAATTGAATTGAATATGGTTGAATGCATGTTGTATATTAGAAATATATACATATTTTTAGGGTTCCGGTTGGCTGGATTTTTTTAATGTTTTAGTCCATTAAATACAATTAATTGAGCACCCTTGAAATAAATAGGCCCACTGCGTCTCTCCGTGCGTGTGTCGTAAAAGGCGACTAAGGGATAAAGGCTAGACGCAGTGCTAAAGGGCGATAGATTAGCCACTTATCATAATGGCAAGTTCCTTTCACATTCATTCAATAGGTAGGTGCCATCTTCGTGCCATATTTACTGTTTGATAGTTATCATGTCCTAATACGTTGCTGAACGTGGTGGTCGGTGTTGTGCTGTAGGTAATTTACCCGAGTTGTTGCAGCAGAACACGGATCACCCTACTTACCACGTCGTCGGGCTACAGCGTGACGGCGTATGTTGTGCAAACAATGCCATAATGCCAACTCTAATCCTAGCAATAGGTCAATAGGTCAAATGGGGCACGTTAGTGAGAAAACTATTTGTACAAAACTCGTTCGTGCTCGCTACCTGAACAAAATGAATTAAACACCTTCACTCGACGCCTCGGCTTAACGTACTAACGCAATCGAACGATCACTCCTATCGCCTATTCCATAGGCAGTGCTCGGAGGAACTGTTTAACGCGATCCCGCCGTCCCCTCTCCACCTCCGCACCACGCGCATCGGGCAGGGAATGCATCCCTACACGCTGGACTTACCGCTGATGCCAACCAACCAGGCCTACAGATCTTTCCTCTACAGAACCGGTAAACTCTGGAACGCTCTATATTTCTCCCCAAGTACAGTCTCAGGTCCATCAAGAGGGGCGTGAGCACCTGTCAGACCGGCATGGCATTCGCAACCCCCATATGTGACCAAATGTACATGGGCTTCGTTAGACACCTTATGGGTAGCTCGAGGCCACAGGTTGCGCTTTCAATAAAAAAAGTCTTAGGGTAAACAATTTAGGTACTTTGTATCCATTTTTCTCAAGAATCTCAAGCTGTGTCTCAAAGAACAAATTTTCAGATAATTTATTCTTTACTAGCTATTGCCTGCGGCTTCGCTCGCGTGAAATTCGTAATTAAAAATAAGAAAGTAAGTAAGCCCGCTACCGTACTTTATTTCGGCGCGCGGAACAATTCAGTTTGTATGAGAGCCACATCTTAGCGTAACTAGAACTGAATTGTATTTAGCCTATCCTGTGTCTCGTATAGCTAAATGTACTTGTGCCAAGTTTAATCGAAGCTAAATTTATCGGTTTAAGAGTTATGGAGGAACATACATACATACATACACACTGAAAAGATTTCTAAAAATCGTTAATTTAGTTTTAGTGTCATACATAGAGTCTACAAACGTAATATCTCATAAAACAAAGTGGATATTTCGCAGAGGTTCCATGGAACAGTTCCTTGTAGTAACGAAAATATTACCTTAAAATTAAAATAAAATATAAAATATAAAAAAAAATTATAGGATAAATAGATAGGTAGGTACATAGAATACAAATTTTGAAAAAATAATATTTTTTTTCACTATTTCGGCCATAACTTTTTTCGTTTTTTACTTTCTCGAATAATTATTTTTGCCCATAAAGCTCTATGAATACGCGTCTTTTGAGCCTTTTTTTAATATCATATCTTCACAACTCTCCTAGACATAAGGGGATCGCACTTTTTCGTGAAATCGGGGCCTATACTGAAACGAACCAAAAGACATTTTCAATGTCAAAAATTATTGTAAAAATCGGATAAAGTTTAGGTGTCGGGAAAACATAAGCCCGAAAGAAAATTTTTGACGTAATTCTTGCGTTGGTTAGGAGTGCGCGTGGCGAACAGAGACAGCTACCAAATACTAACCAGCTTCCAATTCAGTGCAAATACCTAACAACTTGCCACGTGACTAACCTCTGTCCGCTCTTAAGGGACCTTATCACACTCGCGTTATTTCGTCATTGGGTAGTGTTGTGAGTGTTGCGGTGATGATTAGTGAGTTAGACAAGGTTGCACGTGAGGCGTGATAATAATATGTCTAATCAGAACTAGTTTCGGATGAATTACGATCTGTCGGCGTGGGCCCGTTTCATTCATGCGCTTCATTCCTCTGTAATGAAGTGAGCGCGAGAGCCCAGGCCGGCCATTTTTACATAATTTATTTTATATTTTACTTTCTTTTCTAATTTAAAATTTTTTATCGTTGCTTTGTTTGTTTGGTAATGTGTTTGGTTTTATAATGTTGGTGTTTTGTGTTTATTTAGTAATTTCCAAGTGGTGTAGGACTTTTCTTTAATTTATAATATAATCATGTAGTGTGTCCATTTTTTTTTATACAAATAAGACGCTGCTTTCAATATTATGTGCTGTGAAATGTACTTGTGAAATTTTGTATTCTGTTTTGGGTACCATAATTAAAACTGATTCGAATAATTTAAAAAAATATACAAAAAAACAAAATTTTATATTGATAAAAATTAACGAAAAAGTAAAAAAATAAACTTATTCTGATTGGAAACAACCCATTTTCTAAATTGTTTACAGTTTTCAATAAACAATTTGTTACAAAGTCTTTTTCTCTCCTGCTGTCAAATGTGGAAAGCTGAGGTTTCCGCACCACAAAAAAAAAGGTTCGTATAATACGACGACGTAGGCTTAGTAATAGGCTTCCGTATGGGATACGGAAACCTAAAAAGTTATTCCATTTTATGGACCCGTCTTGATCCTCAGAATTTTTTTGCGTATATCGCTTAACTTTTTATGATAAAGACTATCTATTTTCATAATAAAAATATTTAAAAAAATTCTAGGACAACTGTTTAGAAGTTATGGGCTGTGACTTACTAACAAACTGACAGACGGCCGTAGCACGAAGCCTCACCGTAATATAACTTTGGTACCTATGTGCATGTATGCAAAAATGCAAATTAACAATAGTCATTAAATGGCCTTTGGCTGGATTTCGAGGATTTCATATGTACATGACGTGATTTCGCTCGCGGGCTACACGACTCATTACACAATCCTCGTTATTATAAGTAACTAATTTACAACCGAATTCAATTCAACCGGAAGTCACATTAGAGCATGGCAATTAAATATCAACTACATTCGGTCCACCGCAACAAAAACTGGTCAAGTGCAAGCTGTGTCTGCGGGTACAGGGTTCCGTTACTCTCTTTCTCTGTCTCTTTTTATCTTCCCCTTATCTGTTCGGTCTCCCTCCACTTTTCTCTATTACTAAAATTTACCATTTTCAGCTGTTAGTGCGAATAAGTGTACCTAGACACGAGTATTAGGTATCTAGGTACCATAGCGGCGGGTGGCCAAGTGGTTTGGGCATCGGTTTCTCATTCGAGAGGTCCGAGGTTCGAATCCGTTCGTCGTGTACCAATGAGTTTTTTCTGACGAAAAAATTTACTTGCATACCTACACCTGCTGCTTCACTGTTCGGAACCGGTGTAAAATTGTAGGTCCTTGCCCTTTGCTAGGTGGTAGGCTCAAATTGTCGCATACAAAATATAGTACCTATGTGGATGGTTTTTCATTTTTGTAGGTATACTCGTACCTATGTAGGTACTAACATTATCTATCACATACTCGTAGAATGGAAAATCCTTATCTCTTCTTATCTTCTCTTATCTTATTTTCTCTTTTCTAGAAAAACAATTCGCAAAATCTATACGTGCAACGGGTGAACGAAAACGGCTGAACCGATTTACATGAGGTTTTCACTAGTGGTATCTGGCATATTTGTCAGCCTCGATAGCTCAGTGGTGCAGATAGTCGACTGTTGCTATTGATTGTTAAGCAACGCTGGGCGCGGTCAGTACTTGGATGGGTGACCGCTCGACCGTTGGAGGATGACCGTGGTTCGGATTCCACGTTAAACTTTAGGTCCCTTCCCTTCTTACCTTACTTACTAGGTGGTAGGGTTTATCCTGGCCGGATTGGTACCACCGCACTGAGCGAAACGTGTCCAGTTCAGTGTAGCCGACATGAAATAAAGGGAAGTACTGACATGGCACCTAGTCCACCCGGTGTTATGGGCTGACATCAAAGATGTTGTAGATGATGTAGCCAACCGTGTCAGTTTCCATAAAAAAAAATCTGGCATATTCTGGGATGGTTATATGGCTATGATGAAAGGTTTTGTTTTGTTTTGTTGTCTGTTTGTATGTCATTTTACGTACAAAACGCTGTTAAAAAGCGACGTTCGTCGCCCAGCGGAACCCCAACTCACACAATTTAATGTTATTTGATCTAGTTTGGTATAGTAGGTAGTAGTCATCGATCCGTCTTTACTACTGGTTTCTAGCGGGCGCGCGGCTGGACCAAATTATTTCAAATGTCAGCGTTAATTGGTTTCTCTTTATTTATCTTCTCACTAAAAAAAAAAAACTTTGGTTGGATACATACCTATACCGCATCAAAGGTGTATAGGTATATAACCACAGAAATATACTTTGTTTTACTAAGTCAATGGATATAACAAATTTTTTGAAGTAAATTTTTTTTTATTATTTTTTTTTTATGGAATCTGTCTCGATTGGCTACATTACCAACATTTCTTCCTCTTGCTGAATGGTCGTATAAACAGTCCATCCGTCCTCGGTATGATCTCGCTGCATGTCCCGAATATATATCTGCGTGCAAGGAGTCACTTGCTGTTTGCGGTAAGTTCATCGCGGACGTTCCACTATGGCCAGACTCAAATTCAAATTCAATACAAAAATATTTTATTCAAAAAACATAAGACAAAAAAAAGGTATAAATGTAAAAAGTAAAATAAGGTAATAAAATAAAATAAAAACAAAACATATTACTACAAAACATACCTATTATAGATTATCAACAATCACTAACACCTTATAAAAAAATTAAACTAAACTATACAGACTAAACTAACCATAATTAAACAAACAAAACAAAACAATTATTATGTACTCAATTCACAGGGCGCTGACCGCACTCAACCGGATGTTGGACATATTTCCGTATTTAGACGTCTTCAACTGCCATACTAAAGTATTTCAAAAGTACGCGGTGAGATACGTTGAGCTAACTTAACTTTTAAATAAGCGATGTTTCTAGAGTTGTAATGTGCGTCAATATATTATATATATCACTTTCAAAGGAAATCAAATCCAATGTTTTTATTAGCCATGTCCCAAACACGTCCCAAAGACCAAAAGTACAATTTTCGATATTGATAAATTAATTAAAGAACAATAAAAAAATAGTTTCCAACAAAATAAAATAAAATAATATTAATGTCGGTGTCTCTAATGTTTTAACAATTGTCTATCCCTTTATCATTATATTGGGTATCCCTAGTCCCCCACCCCCCTCCCCTTTACCCTCTATGCTAAAATCAATGTAGCTAACACATAGCTCGTGTCGCCTTATAGATTGTATCTCTTTATGTAAAGCGTGATGATAAAGTACGGAGCGCACTGGAGCATGCGATGCGACGCGCGGTTCCGTTAGCGACGCAACTTGCGCTTGCGCACCTTACTTACGGGACCAGATCTCCTAGTCGGGATGAAAATAAAAACGGATCCGGTCCGGCCGCCGCCGCCCTCCCCGAATGGACATCCAACCAACCTGATCCAACGGTTCGTGAGGCGACTGCCGCTCGGCGGCGACGCGGGCGGGATGCTCGACTTTAGGCTTTCGTCAGGCTGTAAAACGAACTTCAGCTACTACTGGGGAATTAATTTGAGAAAGTCTGGTGACAATTTGACAAACGTTTGAAGTTAATTTTTCAATATTTTCACGGATTTTAGAAACTGTTTTTCCATAGCTTACGTATTCATTTCGTAGACAAAATCAATTTCAATAATTTATCTTCAATATTTTACTAAATATATATATATAAGGTCTTTCATTAGTAGGTAATAGTATGCTAAGGGGAATATGTGTATCACATACTGATCGCCAATGTTCTTGCTGATCGCGTTCCCCATACATATAACTTTTTTTCCGATATCAAATATCTACCCATGCTATGAAATAATTTTTCAATAAACTATTATTTTAGTAGGATGGGTAGGTATTTGTATGCGAAAAAATTATAGGTATGGAGAACGTGATCAGTATCTGATACACATACTCCCCTTAGCGTACTATGAATTTGGAAGAGTCTTTATTGCAATATGGTTTTAGCAGTATACAGAGTGATTTCATTAAACTATACATAGAAAAGAAAAAAGAACAACCCCGGACCAGTGATATGAAAGAGATCTGTAAATCAGGTTGATAAATAAAAAATGTCATCCATACCGACCGATCCAGGGAAAGTTCCCAAGACACTCAGCGCATTAGCCCTCTGTATGGCCAGACTAATGCGCTGAGAGAGGTAGGCCCCAGCTCGGGCCTCCCCGGACTATAGCGTACTATTACCTACTAATGAAATACCTTATATATAAAACATTAATATAATAATAATCATGCATTAAAACTAAGGACGAGATGGTGACAGATGTCACCCTTTAGCACACAAAAGGGTGACAGGCTTGCCACCTGTCACCTTAGCACGGTTCTTCCACCGAGTCGTGCAGCAGGTGGGTCTTTACGCCTTACTTGCTGTTTGATAGTTATCTTGTCCGAATACTTTGCTAAAGGTGGTGGTCGATGTTGTTTTGGAATTTTCTTCTGGAAGAAAAGTTCTTGCAGCACAACACCGATTACTCTGTTTACCCTGATTTTCGGGATACAGGATGTGTGGTATGTACCTATGTATTTAAAAGTAAGAGAAACTAATCAGTGTTCAATATAATATACCGAGATCTATACAATTATATTAGTTTCAACTTTAAATTGTAAATTTGCAAAATGTTCCATTGGTCCGTATTTGGAATAATCGCACACAATTTTTTTTCTTTTATGAAAACTGACAGGTTTAGCTACATCACCTACAACGTCCGTGATGTTTGCCCTGTTTGTGAACTAGGTGCTATGTCAGTGCTACCCTTTGGTCGTACCGACTACACTAAACTGCACGGTGAACACGAACTTACATAGCCCCTTTGACTGACCTCTCATACAGTGCGGTGGTGCCAACTTGGGCGGGTTAAATGTTACCACCTAGTAAGGTAAGAAGGGAAGGGACATAGGTAGGTACAGTTTTACGTGGAATCCGAACCACGGCCAGACTCCAACGGTCGAACGGTCACCCACCCAAGTTCAGACCGCGCCCAGGTGTGCTTATGATCACGAACGGCATTCGACCGATCGCACCACTGAGTTAGCGCGGCTGACATTTCGGCCGTTTCATTTCTAGCATTGCTTCAATTCTCATTGGGTTAGAGGTTAGGTCGCGTTGGGTCAACCGCATTAACTAAATCATATATCTAGTGACAGGCCTATACTCACCTTATGTCTAATTAAAACCGCCTTTTCTCTGCAAATTGTTTGAAGAGAACACTATAATTTAAAATTGCGTCACTTAAATAAACTTATTCGGTCTGTTAAGGCGCATCAGTAAGGCCAACTGTCTACAATATAATAATTAAAACATTTGTCGGGTAATGCTTACACTCACCCACACAAATAATTCGTGTTTCCAGTTCAGTGTAGCCGACATGAAATGAAGGGAAGCACTGAAAGCGAAAGAAAGAAAAATTAGTCGTGGCACACTCATCATCGTGATCATCACGGCGGGCGTCGCGTCGTCGTAATCGTGTATAGAACGCCCCTCAAAATTAAATGTAATTGGGTCGGAAGGCCACAATTTTTTTTTTTTGACATTGGGTCCTGAGAATGGGTCAGAACGCCTCGAGATCTAATATTATACCTTCCATGCAAAATTCGGCGGTGAATTCGAGTGTTTTTTTTTTTTTTGTTGGAGCTCCACGAGCGGTTTTTACATGATTCAGACTACAAAGTAATGTAAAGAGCCTTTGTCAAGATTACCATTGTTCAATTTATAAACAAAACATCGAATACGAGCTCTGCTACCATTAAAAAGAAATTCAATATATTTATTTTAGAATCACAAGTCGAATACCTATATTGGTTTTGCATTGAACTTACACGAAAAGGCTACATTTTTTTAATCTGCATTGAATTTAATTTTTTAAAATTTTTGTCCTATGAAATAGCATACATTTGGTTATCGTCGATTGAAAAGATGATTTCCTACGGTTACGTTCAAGAAAAGACGAATAAATACCCAATTTTGGAAGCGAAGGAAGTAATTTCAGTAATTATGGTTTCATACCTTAAAATGAAAACGGAACCATTATAAGATCACTCCGGTGTCCATCCGTCTGTCACAAAAAAAAACCTTCTCGAAAGCTAAGTAACGTATTAGCCCTCTGGCCCTCAGCATAAATATTCGTACGACCGTTAAATCTCAGCCCTTTTCGCCGCGCGCAAAAACGCAAAATTTTGGCGCGCGCGCGCTCCCGCACAAATTCGATTATCCCGCCTCAATCGATTCATCAATGATCTGTATTCAGTCTTCTTTGTACTGAAATTGCGGATTCAGTGATACCAAACACTTCAGGATTCACTTATTTAGAAGCACAGGCCGATTTTTTGAACTCCAGGCAAAACAAAACACACTCGACATTTTTTTCCGATTTTTTCTGACCAAAACTGTATAATTTTCTCACACAAGTCGCCCATCAAAATATATCGGAGTTTGCGGGAGCCGAATGGTTAGAATTGAAATTTGGCATAATGATAGATCCTGATGACGCGCACATATATCACTCTCCAAAACCTATGACATGTCCAAAACTAGATAACAATTTATTTATACTTTAAAATGGGGGGCCCATTCGATACCAATAAAAACAAGTTTAAACTAACATATCGTGTGGGGTTTTATTAAGGGTCATTGTAAGGATTCTAAAAAAATAGTTTTTTTAATTAATTTCAGTAGTTTTAATGATATAGCTAAAAATGTGCAAAAAATTACCGCCCCCCGCTTCTGTTCTCCTAGTTTTCTAAAGCTAAAATTTTAACTTTCATAGGGTTAGTACATATTAAGCCATATATTACCGAAAAATTGCACATTTTTTCAACAATGTATTATTACCGGGAAACATTTTTTTTTTTTCGTTTTAGTACGGAACCATAATTTGTGCGAACCTGACTCGCTCTGGATCGCTTTTTTTTTAAATTTCAAGTATCAAATGGCTACAGAATCCTCTGTCTGGTGTGCGCGCGCAATGTTCTGCGGCCTGGACTGGATGAATCGGAATGATTCACGGGGTTTACTGAGAGAGATGATTTATTTTGATGTGCGCTTGTTCGATCTCAATCGGGTTAACTCGGGAGGCGTACTGAATGGTTGTTGTGTGAATAGCTGTCGGGCCGGCTGCTAAGCATCAGATTAGGCAGCATCTCGTGAACAATGGGCGGGTATATACCACCGTATTGGTACTCTCAGCTAAATGGCGAAGATTTTAACATTCAGTGTGCTGGATTTTATTTTTTCTAAGTCAGTCTTCTTCGTCAGCCTCGGTAGCTCAGTGGTGCGGTCGGTCGACTGTTGTTAAGCACACCTGGGCGCGGTCAGTAATTGGATGGGTGACCGCTCGACCGTTGGATGCTGGCCGTGGTTCGGATTCCACGTTAAACTGTAGCTCCCTTCCCTTCTTACCTTACCAGGGTTCATCCCGCCCGGGTTGGTATCACCGTACTGAATGAAACGTGTCGGTCGAAACGGCTATGTAAATAGTTCGTGTTTTCCGTTCAGTTCAGTGTAAGCGACATGAAATGAAGGGAAGCACTGATATGGCACCTAGTTCACCCGGTGTTACGGGCTGGCCTCGCGGATGTTGTAGGTGATGTAGCCAACCGTGTCAGTTTCCATAAGAAAAAGGTCGAAAACTAACATGGGTTAGACTGAGCCTCGTGATGAAATAGTTTTTTTATAGAAAACGCGACATGGGGCGTCTTACCACCCACGAGGTGTCTGCCCTGCGACGCACAAAGATTTTGGAAGGGGCAGATTGGGCATTCGGTCGTATGCGAAAATTGCGAATGCCACACGGCGTGACTTGAGTATTAAAACTAGATGTACTTGCAGGACAGCGTTCGGGGAGATAGGAATCGTGATTTTACCAAGTGTATCTGTGTACCAGAACATATATGCTATCTATGCCAGAAATTATATTTATGATTCCTCTTTCAATTCCGACAATCATAACTATGATTCACGGTGTAAAAACAATGTACAATAACACATTTCTAAAACTTCCACGTATATTTGTAATAGTGTATAATAAATATAATAAACTGTCATTAGACATACAAAAACTAGATGAGAATAAATTTTTAACGACAAATTAAACTTAAGTTAATTGAAAAGAGTTATTACACTGTTAAGCATGAGTTAGGAAGTTAATTGTCTCCATACAAAATCGTCTTTCGGAATTTATGTTTTTACCCCCCTAAACCTTATCCGATTTTTACAATTAATTATTGTTTTAATGAGGACAGCCGAATCTATGTTTCTGTCATTGTAAAAAACGGATAAGGTTTAAGGGGCTAGAAAACATAAATTCCGAAAGACGATTTTGTATGGAGAAAGTTAACTTCTGTCTCGTCTTAATAATATAGGGACCCCTAAAACCATCTATGGTGTATTTTACTCTACCCGTCTATCCATCCATACAAATAATCTATTATGAAGACGAATGCGTCACTGGAATGTGATTTTTTTGTCAGACTGTACTCGAAGAGCGGTATCAATCATACAGCGCTGCTATCGGTGGTCCCATCGCGAGATCTGCATACAAGAGCTGGGATAAATCGTCGTGCACGATCATCGTCATGTTTGGACACACTGTATCCGTGAAGTGTAGTGACGGTGATATATTTAGGGTTTCGTGTGCACTCCTGCGCACCTGATTTGTTGAAAAGATTCAATAAGATGTATTTAGGTTTTTATGGCTACTTAGGCCCACTTGCACCAACACGAATTTAACTATAAACCAGTTTAACTCGTTAAGCTAGCACCCGTTGACTGTCGGAACCGCGTTTAAACCGCGTTTAAATCCATAACTCGCTACTTAACTCTAAACTCGTGTTGGTGCAAGTGGGCCTTAGGGTATCAAATTAATAAGACGAAAGTGTTGCCAATTTCATACTCCATACGTCTGTTGTATGTGATAAGGATAATAGGGGAAGATTGCAATTTTTTTATTTTATTTAATATAAATTTCTTGCTTATCAATATATATATATAGGTACTAATAATAAATATGTAAGGGATAGTCATGAAGTAAGTTACTTTGTTTTATGAGATATTGCGTTTGTGCACTCTATGTATGATACTAAAACGAAATTGTAGATTTTTGGAAATATGTTCTGTATGTATGTATGTATGTTCCTCCATAACTCTTAAACCGATCATCCGAATTCGATGAAACTTAGCACAAGCACATTTACCTATACGAGACACAGGATAGAATAAATAAAATTCACTTTCGGTTACGCTAAGATGTGGCTCTCATACAAATATAATTGTTTCGTGCGCCGAAATAAAGGCACGGTAGCGGGCTTACTTACTTTCTTCTTTTTAATTTAAATACGAATTTCACGTGAGCGAAGCCGCGGGCAAAAGCTAGTTTTAAATTAATTGTTTCCACCCAACTGGATATAATTAATGGCTAAACGAGTAGGTAATTTTTGTTTTATTAAACATGGCGTTTAAGAATATGTCCGAAGCAGAGATCTATTAAGATTATTTTATATTCTATTTAGCGACACTGGTGCGCACGCGCGCCGGGGGAGGTCGTGATGTTACGAGGCGCAATCTCAGGGCGCAAGACACAAATCAACCGTTTGTGTCGTCTGCGCTATTTATTTATAACCATTGTTTTTACGACTGTTATTTTATTGATATTGGAAATAAAAGGAGGATATGTCGCATCGTTGACGAAGAACTCACTGGAGCTCGCGATTCCGCATCATTATTAGGCAGAATTAAATATTTTTCAGCACTGTCTGAAGGGTTTAACTGATTAAATTACTTAAAATTTGCTAATAAAAATTACATTTATATTTATAGTTATTTATTAACCCCCAACAAAAAAAGAGGGGTTTTATAAGTTTAACGTGTGAGAGGGTGTGTTTATGTGTGTATGTAAGGGTGTGTGTCTGTCTGTGGCATCGTAGCTCCCAAACCGATTGGATTGGTTTTTTTTTATAAGAATGGTTCTTAATTTGGATGGTTCTTAGCTATGTTTGTAATCAAGTAATCAAGTAATCAAAAAAAATTATTATCTTAAAAAGTGGACCGATTTGTATGCGAGTTTTTTAAAAAAGCCTGAAATAAAAGTTAGATTACAATTTTAAAAATACCCCCACTTACTTACAGGAGTCGGGGGACCGCTAAGTTAATAAAATATAAAAAAGAAAACTAAGTAAGTAGCACGCTACCGTATTTTTATTTCGGCGCGCGGAACAATTCGCTTTGTATGAGAGCCAGACCGGAACTGAATTTTATTTAGCTATCCTGTGTCCTGTATAATCAAATGTGCTTGCACTAAAGTTTCATCGAATTCGAATGTGCAGTTTAAGACTTATGGAGGAACATAAATACAGAAAACATTTCTAAAAATCGTCAATTTAGTTTTAGTATCATACATAGACTATACAAACGCAATATCTTATAAAACAAAGTAACTTACTCCATGTCCATCCCTTATTGATTATTGTATCTTACCGACTCGACTATAGACTTAATCGACTCTCAAACTTCCAAATGTTGACTGGAAAAAATATCCTTAAGAGATAAGTCCGCCTTTGCACCTTTTTCATGTAAATGAACTAATGTGCAAAGTATTTTCTATCTAAGTTTAATTTCAATGTAGGAAAAAATTTTATTATTAAATTTTATTCAACTAACATTTTATTCTAACGCACATGACCCAATCGTTCCAACGTTTGGCTACGCCCTCTACAGGAGGCTCATCCAGTGTAGCTATACGCAAGAAATCAAATATTTACGAGAAATTGCAGAAGAACTGCTGGTGTTGGCCAACACACTCGTAAATAACAAGTGCTTATGTCTCCGGGATGATAATGGACAATCTCCGGACCATTCAAAAGCTATAAACAATCGGAACCAATTACAATCGCTTATGTTTTATATTCATATACGGAAAGTAATATCAATTTTTTTTATTTATTTTTTTATGTAATCCGGTATTGGTGGCTGAGTCGGTGGGGCCAAAGCACATGCTCTAACCAGCCAATATCACCTCCGAGAAGGTAGAGAAGAAGGTAGGTGCCATACCGGAGACTTCCCTGGATTGATGGCTATACTGGACTAGAGGAGAACACAACCGAGGTTGCTTGCGGCCATCTTACATCCAGTACGGTGGTACCAACCCAGTCGACTACAATTAGAGCCTACCAAATGGTAAGGGGCAAGGGAAGGGACCTACAGTTTTACACCGGTTCCGAACGGTGAAGCAGCGGGTGTAGGTATGCACGTAAACTTTTTCGTCAGAAAAAACTCATTGGTACACACCGACCGGATTCGAACCTCGGACCTCCCGCATGAGAGGCCGATGCCCAAACCACTCGGCCACCCGCCGCTTAAAATTAATTTTTTATTTTTTATGGAAACTGACACGGTTGCCTATGTCACCTATAACATCCGCGATATCATCCCATAACACCGGGTGAACTAGGTGCCGTGTCAGTGCATCCCTTTATTTCATGTCGGTTACACTGAACTGGACGGAAAACACGAACTATTTACATAGCCGTTTCGGCCAACGTTTCGTTCAGTGCGGTGGTACCAACCCGGCCGGGATAAACCCTACCACCTTTGTCAGCCTTTGGTAGCACAGTGGTGCGGTCGGTCGACTGTTGTTAAGCAACCCTGAGCGCGGTCAGTGCTTGGTTGAGTGACCGCTCGACCGTTGGAGGCTGATGGTGGTTCGGATTCCACGTAAAACTGTAGGTCCCTTCTCTTCTTACCTACTAGGTGATGGAGTTTATCCCGCCCGGGTTGGTACCACCGCACTGACTAAAACGTCGGTCGAAACGGCTATGTAAATAGTTCGTGTTTTCCGTCCAGTTCAGTGGAGCCTACATGAAATGAAAGGGGAGCACTGACACGGCACCTAGTTCACCCGGTGTTATTGGCTGACATCACGGATGTTGTAGGTGATGTAGCAAACCTTGTCAGTTTCCATAAAAAAAAAGTGTCGGGGGTTTTTTATTTTGTAATTTAACTTTCATTTCAAGCTTTTTAAGAGACGTAATTGTTTGATTGCTTGATTACTTGACTACAAAACACAGCTAAGAACGATCCCGGTTAAACCAGCATTCTATTAAAAAAAACCGCATTCAAATCGGTCCATCCGTTTGGGAGCTACTAACGATGCCACATACGGACACACAGACAGACAGACGGAGGCGGCAAACTTATTACACCCCTCGTTTTACGTCGGCAGTTAAAAGTACCGATTCCGTACAGCATCCATTCTCAACCAGTGTGTCGCGAGCATGTCAGACGTGTCGCGAGAATTTCTAAAAAATACAAAATATTGCCCTTCCGCACTGAAAAACATCAAATTCAAAAACAGATCAAGACTGCTCAATGTGGACAGTGAGTCTGTTTATCCAAAATTCGTCCACATATAGAAGATCCTTTGTAAAGGTCGTCAGGTTCAAGTATCACATTAGGATCTACTCAGCCTAATGTTTAGTGTTCAAACTATTACTTGTATTACTTGTCAGCCTCGATAGCTCAGTGGTGCAGACAGTCAACTGTCGCTATTGAATGTTAAGCAACGCTGGGCGCGGTCAGTACTTGGATGGGTGACCGCTGACCGTTGGAGGCTGACCGAGGTTCGGATTCCTCGTAAAACTGTAGGTCCCTTCCCTCCTAATCTTACTTGGTGGTAGGGTTTAACCCGCACGGGTTGGTACCACCGCACTTAATGAAACGCCGGTTGAAACGGCTATGTAAATAGTTTGTGTTTTCCGACCAGTTCAGTGTAGCCGGCACGATCAAAGGGGGAAGCACTGACGTGGCACCAAGTTCACCCGGTGTTATGGGCTGACATCACGGACGTTGTAGGTGATGTAGCCAACCGTGTCAGTTTCCATAAAAAAAAAAACTTAGTTAATAGATATTAATCGTATGTATGCTTCCAAAATGTCTAATTGTAATAAAATTATCTACGTACCTACTTATAAGACTTGTGTTTAAGTTTGTCTAAGAAGTGTGTCGCCAGTCTAAAAAAAATCTTGAGATGTGTCGCATAGGAAAAAAGGTTGAGAACCCCTTCCGTACAGCACTAACCTATGACAGGCGGACTAGCGAAACGAATCTAACGACGCCTAATATGTTGAAATCTGTTAATTGCATGAAGGTAAATCACCCAGCCGCCGGCGCATGCGCGTCATACCTCGATGGTTAATTATTAGACTCTGCGAGATAACAGATGTAAACACATGCATATATTGTATTGTATTGTAATAGGTATATTTATTGCACTCAAATAAAATATGTACGAAGGGAAGGCTGACGTGGCATCAAGTTCACCCGGTGTTATGGGCTGACATCACGGATGTTGTAGGTGATGTAGCCAAGCGTTCAGTTTCCATAAAAAAAATGATACATGCAATATAATGACAAAATTTATGACCGGCTATTTGGAAGAATTACAAGGAAACGATAATCACAGCACCGAAGACTAAGCTGAAGAACTATCCCGTACATCTACCCTCTCTCCCAAGGTGATCTTGTCCGGGGATGATGAAGATTGTCCAGCCAAAACCCAACGATGGCTGAGGTTCCAAAGAACTTGGACGAGGATTTATACACAGTGTTGCATTTGGCCCCGTAATATTTTTAACTGACATAAGGGGGTTATTCTATATGTGAAACTAAACAACTTCTGTGGCGAAAAAATGTTTTTTAAACAAAAAGATTTTTTTTTCCCATACAAATGTTAAATACCTATTCTCAAAATGAATGTAGAAAAAAATTATTTTTTCTTCAAATTAAAAAGTCGTAGAACAAAAGTTGTTCTATTTCACGTACAGAGTCATCCCCTTTCGGGTTTTACAGTTGGGGTTGCAACACCGTGTATATATACACACTGCCAAAATTATAACCCTGGCTACGCCGCAGTCGGTTAAAACACAAATTATGTACGTTTCAAAAGACCTCGGTGACTAAGCAGGCAGATACTATAGATGGAACACGCACGGCACAGTATAGTGAGTGTATAGGTTCGTTTAGCGCAGGCGCACTGCTCACTGATAGCACAGCCAACCTGCCCTACTCGAGTTGAACTTAGCCAGTTCTGAGAGTAGATAAGTAAGACAGCTTTTAGCAGCACGGTGCGCAAAACCGCCAGTCCTACTAGCGCTGCGCTTTAAACTCTGCAAGTACATAGGTATCATGTGTGAATTGGTGAAAATTTCAATTAACAAATTAACTGCCTGCTCGAACTGGCTCTAACGTGTTATATGAATGGTTTTTTTTTTTTTTTTTTTTTTTTATGGAAACTGACACGCTTGGCTACATCGCCTACAACATCCGTGATGTCAGCCCATAACACCGGGTGAACTTGGTGCCACGTCAGCCTTCCCTTCGGTCGTGCCGGCTACACTGAACTGGACGGAAAACACAAACTATTTACATAGCCGTTTCGACCGACGTTTCATTCAGTGCGGTGGTACCAACCCGGGCGGGTTAAATCCTACCACCTAGTAATATAAGAAGGGAGTCATATCCCTTAGTCGCCTTTTACGACATACACGGGGAGAGATGCAGTGGGGCTATTCTTTTAAAGTACCGGCCCCACACGGTACATACCGGCCCCACACGGTACAAAACGGTTTACGCTATTAGAAAAAACATTGTATTTGTGATCATTTTTTTGAAATATTGATGACTCGTAGCTGTACTATGTAGGCAGTGGCAAAGATTTTTGTAAATGTAGACTAATAAGTGGACGTAAAAAAAAAGTATCCAGCGAAGTTTCTTGCCAGTTCTTCTTCGTTGTGATAATCGAACTGGCAAAATGCTAAAATGTTAAAATATGACGAATCCGAGTGCAGTGTACTGTCTATGAATGATGAATAAAGAATAAAGAATAATACATTTTATAATCAAATTTTGAATAAAATAAAGTTAAATATGTTTATGTAATCCGGTATGGGTGGCTGAGTCAGAGGGGCCAGAGCGCAAGCTCCGACCATTCAATATGACCTGCGAGAAGGTGCCATACCGGAGACTTTCTTTTACATTGCTTATTATTATTTGGATTGATTAATTACATAATTAACTCAATGCACTCCCACCTGCATCCTTTCCTCTAATGTACAGTCTGGGATACTTCCAACATAATGTGAAGGTGCACCTAGCCGGCCGACATGGTATTCGCAGCCCCCGTCAATATCCGAATGCCCGTGGGTGCCGTCGGACTACACCTGTGCGTTAGTCGGGTGTGCTAAGTCGTGCTTTTCATAAAAAGAAATATATATATATCATTCAGCCGAGGCTGCTATGGTTCCAAGAAGGCTTATAGTGTTCCCTCTTTGAATTTCCAGGCTTACGCGGCGTCTGAAGAAATCATTGGCGCGCATGTAACAGCTCTTATCCATTATTTACAGTTTGGTTGTAAAATAAACATGAATTAATACAATAAAATGTATGTATCGTACCATTTTACAATTTTACAAGTTTACACATTTAATAAAGTGTCAGTCAGTCAGTCAGTCAGCGTGTAAGCGTCCACTGTAGGACATAGCCTCTCCAATTTTCCTCCAGTCCTCCCGGCATTCAGCAGCGGTACGGAACGACTGATTTCCGCCGACGTACTCGATTGTCGTCCCACGCCCACCTAGCGGGTGGTCTACCCACACTCGGTTTTCCTGCCCACGGCCGCCACTGTAGGACACGGTCGTTGTCTCTTCGGCGGTTGACGTGCCCAGCCCAATTTTTTTTTTATGGAAATCAATGCCACTTGAGCTCAGCCACCTGGTCTCTAATATCGACTATTAAAAGATATTAAAGAAAATATACAAAAATAGAGCATCCCCCCCCTCCTCACCCCCCTTACCTATCACAGTTCAGGAATATGAGGGGGGGGGGGGGGTCGCATTTTTAAATAAGTTTAATTTAATAACTGAAAAAAAAACACTGATTAATCGTCGCGCTGTTTACTAGCCGATCTAAAAACATTTATAAACGTCAAATTAACATAGTGTAGTAAGGGCGGGTCCCAACATTTTTTTCTTAAATTTTTGGCTAGGTACTTAGTGGGTCGCGAGTCGCGACACTAAAAAGGTTGAGAAACAACGATATAGGTAGAGTAAGATTGCAGTGAGAGACTTTTGGAAGAGCTGGCAATTCTTGTCCACCGCTTTTTTTGCTCTCTGTACCGGGCAGAGCGGAGCCCGAGAGAATCCGGGTCAGGGAGATGGAATTCCGACCCTACTGGATCAGCGTTGTGACGATTGCAACACCGTCGGCGTCGGCGCACCGGTGCCTTTCTACACAGCCTGCGAGCCCCCGCCCGCCTGCCCGATTAGCTCCTGAGCTGATACGCGTCAGCCTCGGTAGGTATAGCCTTCGGTGCGATCGGTCAGCTGCCGTTCGCGATCACAAGCGCACCTGGGCGCGGTCAGAGCTTGAATGGGTGACCGTGCGACCGTTGGAGGCTGACCGTGGTTCGGATTCCATGTAAAACCGTGGTGGGTGCCCTACTAGGTGGTAGACTACGGCAAGGCCAGAAGGAGGGTTGGCACGATCCATAACATATACGAGTGAGTGAGCTTTCGAGAAGTAAGTTCTTTATTAAAACATAATTAAAATAATATTATTAAATACCGAAAGAAAAAAAAACAGAATATAATCAAACTAATAAGTGAGTTAGTGTTTTTAATTGGGTATTATGTAAAAAAAATATTATTAAAAATAAAAAATAAAATTGTTTAAACAATTTAAAATATCTAACAGCACGCAATACTCTGATACTGTAAAAGGAAATATTAAACAATTTTCCAATGGCTAGTTTTATAGAATTTTATCTTACCAAAATTTTACCTATTTTGGATTCACAAAAGTCGGCAACCACCAATAGAACTGGCGGAATGTAAAAACATGACAAATCTGAGTGCAGTGTACTGCCTATGGACAGAAGCACTACGTGAAAGCTATAGTTTCGCCTGGAATGAGATGCCATGTGTTGACATGAGGGGTGTGGACAGAGCTGCGCTTCGTGCGCACGAAGCGCAGCTCTGGTGTGGAAGAAGATGTCGGCCTCGGTAGCTCAGTGGTGCGGTCGCTCGACTGTGGTTAAGCAACCCTGAGCGCGGTCAGTGCTCGAGCGGTCACCCATCCAAGCACTGACCGCGCTCAGGGTTGCTTAACAACAGTCGACCGTGACTCGGATTCCACGTTAAACTGTAGGTCCCTTCCCTTCTTACCTTACTAGGTTAGGTGGTAGGGTTTTATCCCGCCCGCTGGTACAAACCGCACTGAACGAAAATGGTCCATCTACAGGTATGCTTTTGTACCGCCTTCTACTCAAGATCGAAATATTATTTAATATTTTTTAGAGTGTGAAGTCGGTTCAATGTTTTTTTTAAACATTTTTTTTATTTCACTCTTTTTAGTAATGAAATAATATTAAAATGGTTGACGGGATGTGGGTAATTGAAACATTCCTCAGTGTTCATCCCTTAATTTCCCACCCTTTGGGGTGGTGTTATTTCATAAAATTAATGAAAAGACCACCTTGAGATATACCCTACTCATGAAAAAAATAATCATTAAGATCGGTTGAGAATTGGGGAGAAATCAGGTAACATAAGAACACACACAAAAAAAAAAAATACAGACGAATTGAGAAGCTCCTCCTATTTTGGAAGTCGGTTGAAAACACATGCCACACGCTGTATTCAGACAATCAGAGTAATCGGTGCTGTTCTGCGAGTACTCTTATAAATAACAGCACAACACCGACCACCACGTTTAGCAATGATATTAGGACAAGATAACTATCAAGCAGTAAGGTAAGTCATTAAGACTCACCTGCTGAATGACTCTGCAGAAGGATCGTGCTAAGGTAAAAGGTGGCCTCCTGTCGCCCTTTAGCGCGGCACCTTGTCTATAAAAACAATGCGTCTGAATTGAGCCGCGTTTAAGAGTCGGTCGCGGTCGTCGGCGCGCGCGCAGTATAGAGTTGCGACACGAGCGCGGGCGCACGACGACCGGTTGTCTACATCCATGTCCATCGCGTAAAAGTCAAAGGTATGGCCTACAGCGGCTCCAATATCTATCAGCGTCTAGCGGTCGCTCGCCACGACCTATATCGTCCAGCACCTAATACTGCATCTCTCCCCGTACATGTAAAAGCCGACTAAGGGATAAGGACAAGATGCCATGCTAAATGGCGCCAGGTTAGCCACTTCTCACCTTGGCACGGTCCTTTGACCGAGTCATGCAGCAGGTGGGTCTTGGTATCTTACTTTCGGCTTGCGATAGTTATCCGAATACTTTGCTAAACGTGGTGGCTGGTGTTGTGCTGTAATTTACAAGAGTAATTGCAGCGCAACACCGATTACTCTGCTTACCCTGATTGTAGGGATGCAGCGTGTGGTATGTATGTGCCTACTACTGTATAGGTATTTACCTACACACCTGCTGCTTCACCGTTCGGAGCCGGTGTCAGACTACTGTAGGTGCCTACCCTCGCCTCTAACTAGGGCGGTAGGTTTTTTTAGGGCTACCCATCAAATGTCTGGACGAAAGTGGCCAAGTGTCCAATAGTAATATTAATAAATCCATTTAATGAAATTTGGTTCAATACCTTATTAAAAGAATAGCCCCACTGCATCTCTTCCCGTGCATGTCGTAAAAGGCGGCCAAAAGATACGGACAAGATGCCATGCTAAAGGGCGACAGGATAGCCAGTTCTCACCTTGCCACGGTCCTTCCACCTTGAGTTCCACCTAGTCAGTCATGCAGCAGGTGGGTCTGCGTCGAGGTCTTCGTGCCTTACTTGCTGCTTGATAGTTATCTTGTCCGAATACTTTGCTAAACGTGGCGTACGGGCTGGTGTTGTAAATTACAAGAGTATACTTGCCGCACAACACCAATTACTCTACTTACCCTGATTGTCGGGATACAGCGAGTGGCAGGTATGTATGATTTTTTTATGGAAACTGACACGTTTGGCTACATCACCTACCACATCCGTGATGCCAGCCCATAACACCGAGTGAACTAGGTGCCATGTCAGTGATTCCCTTTATTTCATGTCGGCTAAACTGTGAACTGGACGGAAAACACGTATTTTTTTTACATAGCCGTTTCGACTGACGTTTCATTCAGTGCGGTGGTACCAACCCGGGCGGGATAAACCCTACCACCTAGTAAGGTAATAAGGGAAGGGACCTACAGTTTTACGTGGAATCCGAACCACGGTCAGCCTCCAACGGTCGAGCGGTCACCCATCCAAGTACTGACCGCGCTCAGGGTTGCTTAACAACAGTCGACCGACCGCACCGCTGAGCTACCGAGGCTGACGACGACGACGTGGTAGGTAGCTATCCAAGGCAGGTAGGTACACGGTCGAATAAATCTTTCAGCCGGTTCTAACTTTCTACTGAGAATGCGATCGCAGCATCGACCACCCGCCCGGTGCAACAGCGCCAGGTGCGACAGCGCACGCGGCGCCGCCGGCGGCGGCGGCAGGCGGGGCGGCGCGGGGTGGTCCTAGACTAGGCAAAAAATGTATGACTTATGTTATGAGTGTTAGAAGCAAATCATATTACTTTTTGGTAAACGGTGTTTTCTTACTAATTCGACCCCGCTGAATCAAAAAAATGGCGTTTGCCCCCCCCCTTCCCTCCCCCCTCTCCCCCTCCCCCCTCCCCTCCCCCCTCTCCCCCTCCCCTCCGCATTCCCGAATTGAAGTAACCCTATCTCGAGTCAGTCAGACAGCGTGTAAGCGTCCACTGCTGGACATACGCCTATCCAATTTTCCTCCATTCCTACCGGAGCCGCTGCTTTCCGCCGACGTACTTAATGTCGTCGTCCTGGCACCTGGTGGGTGGTCTATCCACACTCCGGTCTCCTGTCCACGGCCGCTAGTGTAGAACACGGTTACTCCAACGGTCGCCGTCTCTTCGGCCAACGTGCCTAGTCCACTGCCACTTGAGCTTAACCACCAATATCGACTAGTTTGCGGGGCGTCCTTCGCTTTAATCCTCTCTCGATGATTAAAGCAATACCTACACGTATGTCTTTTTTTTTAAATTTTTTATGGATACTGACACGGTTGGCTACATCACCTACTACATCCGTGATGTCAGCCCATAACACCGGATGAACTTGGTGCCACGTCAGTGCTTCCCTTCGGTTGTGCCGGCTACACTGAACTGGACGGAAAACACCAACTATTTACATAGCCGTTTCGACCGACCTTTCATTCAGTGCGGTGGTACCAACCCGGGCGGGTTAAACCCTACCACCTAGTAGTGTAAGAAGGGAGTCATATCCCTTAGTCGCTTTTTACGACATACACGGGGAGAGATGCAGTGGGGCTATTCTTTTAAAGTACCAGCCCCACACGGTACATATGATCCCGCTACGACATAATAAGTCAACTGGCATTTAAAATTAAATCGACGTTTCGCGTTATCAGGCAGCGTCGGCTATCGCATATCGAACACTTTCAGAATGCGGAATAGAGCGCGCGCGCCGACAGGGTTATAGGTCGAGCTGCCGCGGGCGAGCGGGACGGCGCATGCGCCGCGCGGTGAGCGCGAGCGGGACGCGCGTAGTGCCGCGTTACACTTCTAATGCTAACCAGTTGCGCGCGCGCGCCTCCCTCCTGAAGCTCTTTCGAGATCTGCGATGGAGCGGCCGGATTTGCAATCACTTGCATTCTGAAGCAGCCTCCAGCAGTCGGTCAGCCTCGGTAGCTGAGTGGTGCGGTCGGTCGACTGTTACTAACCTGGGCGCGGTCAGTACTTGCAAGGGTGACCGCTCGACCGTTGGATTCCACGTTAAACTGTAGGTACCGGATACGGAACCCTAATAACTCTTTTACTATAACTTAAGAGGATTCATATGGCAAAACAAGGAAAATTGTAAAACTTCAAACAAAAATTTAGTTCTATGAATTACATAATATCAAAGAAATATTTTTTTTAAATAGATAATATGTACTAAACACTGAAGCAGGCTTTTTAAATTTAGGTACAGTATTTTTTCATGGGGAAAAAAAAATTCTGAATGTGACTCTATTTTAATTCCTTATGTCGAGCTAGCTCCATACTGGATAATTATTTTGGAATAAAATTTACGTCATTGTATAGAGAATTTTAGCGGAATCTAATAGAATATTTATTCTTCAAAAAAGAGCACTGCGTTGTATACTCAGTATGAGGGCGAGGGACTCTTGTAGAAATGTATTTGATAAAATAGGAATTATGACATTACCCAGTGCTTATATTTATCAAAATATCTGCTATGCTAGGAAATATATACAGGATGCTACGCTTCACTCTGATATGCACCAGCATGATACTAGGCATAAAAATAATGTTCTAATTACGAAGCACAGGTCATCTAAAATGTCGAAAAGTTTTGTTTGCAACAGTGTTAGATTGTATAATAAAATACCAGAAGAGGTCAAAAATCTAAATGATACCTTGTCTATGAAACATATAAAATCAACTCTTGTAAATAAAGCCTACTATACTGTAAAAGAGGCATTAGTCGACAGGACTATATCTTGAGGTTCTGACTGCATAATTAGTTAGCGCATGACTAGGTACTATTTGTACTCAAATTTATTTACTAACCGATTGACAACTTGATACTTCAAGTATCTTAATATTTTTATTATAATATAATTATTTTATTATTTGACAATACTACGTTGTAGTATGTATACTTATTATGACTAGGTACTATTTGTACTCAAATTTATTTACTAACCGATTGACAACTTGATACTTCAAGTATCTTAATATTTTTATTATAATTTTTTTTTTATTATTTGACAATACTACATTGTAGTATGTATACTTATTACTAACATTATTGAGTTGATACAAATGACGTATCAAAAATTTGACAAAGGCTCTTTACACCTGATCCACTAAATTAAGTCCTTGCAGTCAGAACTTCAAAAACAAAACAAAAATCTGTTTTTGATCTTGCTCTCAAGCTGTATTTTCAATCGACTGTAGGCGGTGTTATTATGTGGATAGTCACTAAATGCTTGTAAAAATTATTATGAAAAAAAAACCCTGCGAAGTTTCTTACCGGTTCTTCTTCGTGGGTGTAATCGAATCGGAAAGAACAAATTGTGACAAATTCGAGTACAGTCATGCTGTCTAATGAATGCTTAATAAACAATAAACAACAACAACAATTTAATTTTCTAGACACTAAAGCAGCATTATTTGAAAAAACAAATTGAAAAATAATTTTTAAACAAACAAAAACTACAAAATTCACCATAAAAAAAAAGTTTTAAAAAACATAAAACCGACTTCCTAAAAAAAGTAAAACTAAAAAACTATTTAAAATAAAAATATAAAAACCGCCTTCAAAAATATATGAAATAAAAACCTAAAAAAAAAAAGAACCCTAGAGTTGAAGGCGGTGCTAAAAAGGCTACACAAATCACAAAGGATATTATCATCCGCTCATGTTTTCTTTCATGCATCATTTTTGCTTGCTTTAGCACCGCCTTCAACTCTAGGGTTCGTTTTTTTTTTTAGGTTTTTATTTCATATATTTTTGAAGGCGGTTTTTATATTTTTATTTTAAATAGTTTTTTAGTTTTACTTTTTTTAGGAAGTCGGTTTTATGTTTTTTAAAACTTTTTTTTTATTTCACAGTTTTTTTTAGTAATTTTTTGCTATTAATGTACTCGGCGGAATCGCTCGGCCTTCGGCCTCGCGATTCCGCCTCGCTTTCCAATCCGATCTTGACCCAATTAAAATAGGACCACGTCAGCTTCGATAGCTCAGTGGTGCAGACAGTCAACTGTCGCTATTGAATTTTAAGCAACGCTGGGTGCGGTCAGTACTTAGATGGGTGACCGCTGACCGTTGGAGGCTGACCAAGGTTCGGATTCCTCGTAAAACTGTAAGTCCCTTCCCTCGTAATTTTACTTGGTGGTAGGGTTTAACCTTCCCGGGTTGGTACCACCGCACTGAATTAAACGTCGGTCGAAACGGCTATGTAAATAGTTTGTGTTTTCCGACCAGTTCAGTGTAGTCAGCACGATCAAAGGGGGAAGCACTGACATGGCACTGGTGTTATGGGCTGACATCACGGACGTTGTAGGTGATGTTGCAGAACTTAGTAGAATGGACAGACATAAACGTGTTACGGAAGCCTACTTTTATTATAAAATAACCGTCGGAGGACCTTGGTTGAAAATTGTAAAATTTAGTAGAACGGATAGACATGCATATGTTACGGAACCCTACATTCATTTTGCAGAACTTAGTAGAATGGACAGACATAAACGTGTTACGGAACCCTACTTAACAGTTGCACTCCGGGAGTGCCGGCAGATCCCGTGCCACTCTAACTTAACCCTTAACGCAATGACTTAAGGTTTCATTTTAAAAATGACGCTGACGCGATGTCGCGAGTTATACATTTTTACCCACCTAAAAAAGTGCCAAGAGCCGCTAAAGAAGTTTTCACTTCAAAAACCTCAGGGTTATCCCCTTTCAAATAAAAAAAAAAGAATTTTCAAAATCGGCCCACAATTGACGGAGTAATCGCGTAACAAACATCCAAAAAAAGAAAACATACCGTCGAATTGAGAATCTTTTAGGTCTAAAGTAAATTTCTCGTGAAGACAAATGCAACGAGCCCAAACACGATGGGTTTATCATGTGTAGTTTAGGAGTTCCTATGGCCACCTTCTGTCTCCATCATCAAACCAGCTCGATGGTACTCGGTACAGTAGGTACTGGCCAGGTACCATAATAAATTAAACGCCGGTCGGAAAAGATAAAAAAATTTCAAATTTAGAATATTCATGAAACAAGGGTCCGAATATGTATCACTAGTATATCGATTCATGTATTTCAACAGGACAGAGAAAATTTCAAAATATTAGGTATTTAATACTTTTTAGTTTTTTTTTTTTTGTTTTTTGGAAATCGGTTTAATATTTTTTAAAACAGTTTTTATTTCATTCTTTTTAGTAATATTACATAAAAAAGAATAATCGAAATCGAATAATCGAAATCGATTGAAGTGGTACAGAATTATTCGCCATATGTGTCAGACTGCAAATTGCTGAATAAGTCCACATCACAAATGTTTTGCTGAAGGTAACCACACACCATACTAATTTATCAAACTGAAAATTGCCGAAAACGACCACATCACAAGTTTTGCTGAAGGTAACCACACACCATAGTATTATGCTGATTTTTCGAAAACCACTGAACCAATTTCGATAAAATTGAAATGGGACCACCTCGGAAGTATGACCTAACTAACAAAAAAAGAATTTTCTAAATCGGCCCTCAATTGACGGAGAAATCGTGTTACAAACATACAAAAAAATAAAAATAAAAAAAAAAATAAAAAAAAAAAAAAACATACAGACGAATTGAGAACCTCCTCCTTTTTTGGAAGTCGGTTAATAAAAAAAGGCGCGCACTGTGCTCGATTCGATCGAGGATTCGTATGGAATTTTTGTTTTGCCATATGAATCCTCTTAACCGGAGGTGGTGTAAACGGCCGTATAAGAACAACTTGATTGAGCCACCTGACCGAGCCGGAGCGAACCGCGCGCGGCCGAGACGAGATGAGACGCATGTCAGCGAAAGCGGTTGTGCAACATGCAGTGAGCGAGCGTGCGCAATATTATAATATTAAATACATAAGCAGTACTTAAACAATAAAATTAAGATAATAGTAAATTGATTCCGAACTCCGAACTGCTATGCGTGGCTAGCGCTGCGCTGCGCTGTCCAATTACATAGGTACTGCATTATGGAATTAATTGTCACTTGTCGGTTTGAATTCCGAAAATTTATTAACGGGATACTTTACGAGAAAGCTTGAAACGAAGCTATTAGAAGTGTAATTTTTTTTTTCGTTATTTCAACAATTCTGGCAGCTACGAAGCTTTGAGGAAAAATTAACACCGGCGGCGCGGACTTGTACAAAATAATTAACTGACGCACGGAGTAATGAACTTGTTAAAACTTTCGTGGGACAAATTTGATGCCTTACCCTATATAACGCCATATCGATTTATTCTCTTTAGACATACACATGTTATGTCTATAAATTGTTCAGGAGCTTTGAAAATGTTCATTACAGTAGCGCCTTCAGTGTTTTGTGTCAAACAAAACCCAAACCGTTGCGTTGTCTCAAAAGAATAAAAGAAAAAAACTTCGAGTACGAATCTCTATTCTATATACGGTAGAATACGATACGATACGATAGAATCTCTATATACGAATATTATAAACGCGAAAGTTTGTGAGGATGGATGGATGTATGGATTTATGGATGGATGTATGGATGTTTGTTCCTCTTTCACGCAAAAACTACTGAACGGATTTTGGCGAGACTTTACAGTACTATAGCTTATACATCAGAATAACATATTTTATAGGCTATAATTTATAAAGACATTGTGTAAATTGGCCCAAATTTATCAATAAATTAAGTTATCCACGCGGACGAAGCCGCGGGCAAAAGATAGTAAACTCATATGTATTTGACAGAGAACGTCAGAGTTGTAACAAATGCCTGCGATGTGTATGATTGACAGTTGTCACAACACTTCGGTGCTACTGTAGACGACACAATGGACTGAGTCTTTCGCTTCACGATTTCATTTTAAAGAGCTGGATTTATTACACGTTCAAATTACGTCTCTTGAAAAGCTGTATATAAAAGTTAAAGTACAAATTTTTAAAACCCCCGACACTTTAAAAATAAAAAATAATTACCGTTTAAAGGTGTCGGGGGACCGCTAAGTAAAAAGATAAATTACAGACTTTAGAAAACCCCGGCACATTAACAACCCTTGAAAAGTCAAAAATAATTTCCTCTTGGTTACTCACAGGCGTCGGGGCACCGAGTTTAATTGTACGTGGGCAAAAAGCTTGCGCACCGCTAGTACTAGCTTTTTGCCCGCGGCTTCGCTCGTGGCATTGTAGGTTATACTTAATTTGACTCGACGCAATATATTCTCTCTCTCCCTTCCTCCCTCCCTCCCTACCAACCTCTTAGGTGATGAATTTCCAAAAACGTTGATACAACTGATTTTTATTTATAAACAAAGCCTATAGACCAATTTCAATATTTCTAACCTCAAAAAACGACGAACTTTAATACAAACTCCAAACCTCTATTTACCCTTCCTAGGGCACAGAAATCGAAAATCGTAATGCACTTCATATTAAAATTTTGTAAAGTATACCTGTCTGCATACGGGAGGTTTTATTTTCTCTTTTTTAATTAGGTACCTACTGTGTTTTCGATCCTCCAAAACAAATTCCATCCGTTCCCTTTCAAATATTTTGTTCTGATATTGAAAATTTTGGTTTTGATAATTCTAATAAATTTTTATTGAACACACAACATTAACAAAAATAATAATTGATAATTGTATCTATTTTTTATCGTAGATAAAAAGCATATCTAGAACCACAGTGAATTTTAATATAACCTAGAGAATTATACATTTTGAAAAAAAAAAACAATAATTATAAACAGAAAATTGCACATAATCGTGATTAAATTAATAAACATTTAAATACTCGTGTCTTTGGAGTTGGACACGTAAGAGGTACACAAATTACTTGCGCTACTTTCAACGTCGGAACTTGTATAGGGCCACGGTGAAGATAGGTAGAGAGGAGTTGTTGCTAGCTCTAATTTCTAGTAAAACATGTATCGCAAGCGCTGGGAATAGCGGGAGAGGCACGCTTCGTAGTCCACCAATAATTGACCTCTCCGTCGACGCTACTGATTTATTTATTTATTAGCTTTTGCCCGCGGCTTCGCTCGCGTGAAATTCGTATTTAAAAAGAAGAAATTAAGTAAGCCCGCTACCGTATACCTTTATTTCGGCGCGCTGAATTCAGTTTGTATGAGAGCCATATCTTAGGGTAACCGGAAATTAATTTTATTTAGCCTAGTGTCCCGTACAATCGAATGTGCTTGTACTAAGTTTAATCGAATTCAGAAGATTGGCTTAAGAGTTATGGAGGAACATAATATGTACATACATACATACAGAAAAGATTTCGAAAAATCATCAATTTATGTTAGTATCATGCATAGAGTCTACAAACTGTTATGCGTGGTTTTCCGTTTAGCTTTTTAAAAAAAAGAAATCAATTGTTTTTATGAACTAGAACGTTTATTGTAGATAAGAACTTAATTATAACACCATTTGATTTAGAACTTATTTAGTAGATTTAGAATTATGAATTAGCACTTGATTTAGAACATTGTTAATATAGAAGCTTATTATTATATTTGGGCAGAGCTTCGCCCTAGAAGAGTGGTTGAGATTGACTGAACTGACTGGCGATCGCGCGCACGCTATTTATAAGATAAAAAGTGCAGCGCGGCTTGGATGCATAATTAGGGGTATAACAGCCCCCTGAGATAGACTGAGCTTTCGGGAAGAATAGGAAAGCGAAGGGTAAAAGACTCAGTTTACAATTTATATGGCTTAGAATTACATTATATTAAAAGATTGACATCGAAATAAATTAAACAACATAGTAGCGAACTAGTAAGGGTATAGCAAACATTTACGATCTAGTAATTATTTAGAAATTGATATTACATGATGCAGTGACAAATTTCAATGATATAGTAGAAACTTATTATTGAATTAGTAATGATTTAGTACTTAATATTACAGACATTGAACTTTTGACATAGAATGATTTAGTACGATATAGCATTTTCGACATAGAACTTCCTTAGACATAGTAACTTCTCTTGACATAGTAACTTCTGCTGACATAGTAACTTCTCTTGACATAGTAACTTCTCTTGACATAGAACGATATAGCATGACATAGTATTTCTGACATAGTAACTTCTTTCGACATAGAACGATGTAGCACGACATAGTATTTCTGACATAGTAACTTCTTTCGACATAGAACGATGTAGCACGACATAGTATTTCTGACATAGTAACTTCTTTCGACATAGAATTGACATAGCACGACATGGTAATATTAACATATACTCTTACAATTTAACTTAATTCTAATTAGTCTAGTTATTGGTATTAAGTCTATTTCTCCTGGGCGATACAGTGGAGTAGGTAGGTTCTACAGATATAGTATTAGTTCTATCTTCTTCAGAGGACTCCATCTCCGTCATTTCAATGGAGTTGCTAATTTTGGATGAATGACGGACTAATTTCCGTGAGTTACATTGGTTATAGATTGTGACACAGCACTTTGAATTTCCACAAACTTTCCTGGCGATTTTGTAAATAATAAAAATTATCAAGGAGATAGATATAGTGTAGACCAGGCCAGAGTAATAGTTTCCATATTTAATATAGTGAGGTTGATTTTCTAATTTACTTAGCTCTTCACTTAAGTGATCTAACTTGTGTGTTGAATATTTTAAAGATTCTAGATTGATGTTGGTTAGTTTGATGGGAGTTAGAAAGTTTAAACTTTCGTTAAATTTTTCTTGGTTACAGCAATCGTCTTCTATTATATCGAAGTTGGAGTTTAGCGGTTCAATTGTTGAATTTATCTTTAATGTTGGTTTAAAGGTAAGGATTTTGAAAAATGCGATACAATTACTAGGTAGGGTGAGTATTCCAGTAGCTGAAATGGCGATATCTGAAATTTTATTATTACAGTTTACGGTTAATTTTCCTGATTTAGAAAGAACATAGATCCATTTATTGTTTTTCAAGTTTTGCCAAATTTCAATTTCGGCATACACAGTCTTGAAATCACATTCATTGGGCATGGAAGTAATAATTTCCGATATTAATCGGGTTTCGCAGCATGGATTAGTAATGCTGGAATAAATATTCGCCATTGGACATATATATTCGAAATTGTTTACCAATTTACATTCTTCCAGGTTGTCGAGGAGAGAATAAGTGAGTTTGTCTTGTGTAATTGCGAGGAACTTTAATGTTGGGGATATCAATGAATAAGTGTTTGGAATAGCCGAGTTATGCGGTGTTGGCAGAGGTATATTGTGGTATAACAGATACCTAGTAGGTTGGGTTAATGGAATTTGAAGGATAAATATTATTTTCTTATCAATGTAATAACATAGTAACTTGGACACGTCCATCAGCGTGTGGATTTTATTTATGCTGAGAGGTGTAGGAAAATCTCTATTTTTTATAATTGAATTTGAATGTTGATTTAATTCGTTTAGTAATCTTCTAGGACTTAGGACAAATGGGTGCAGAGTGTTTAGTTTGGCGAACAGGATAGAATTTATGGTGTTTTCTTGTTTGGAGTAGTTCGCGAGGTCATGGGTGTCTGTAGACACGGATTTATATTTTTTCTTTTGTTTTGAATTAGTAGGATCATTGCATTTTGCAGATACAGTGGATTTGGCAGATTTAGTAGATTCAGTGGGGGTAGTAGGACTGGTAACCTTAAGATTTAATAAAGATTTGGCATTGTAATTATGATTCGACGATGATTTAGATCTAGCAGATGTAGCAGGGTTGGTAAAGTTTGAATTATTATATTTAACATTATTAAACTCTGCGGAACTGGTAACCTCAGGGTTTAGCAAGGACGTAGAATTATAATTAGGACTCAGTGATGAACTAGACTTAGTAGATAGAATAGGTTTCTTAGATTTAGAAGACTCAGTGGAACTAGTATACTTAATATTATTCGAACTTGAAGATTTAGCTGAATTGGCAACCTTAAGATTTAGTAAAGAATTGGTATTGTAGTTACGATTTAGCGATGCTTGCTTATTTCTATCAGATTTATTACTATGATTAAATGTTAAGTGAGTGCCGTTTTCGGTTTCGAATTCCGAGAGGCACGATTGCGGAATTGAATTTAGTTTAAATAATCGTATTCGCCGTCATTCTGCGAATCGGCATTGTCCACGGCGTAGTTCACACGGGGCTGCGGCGGTCCGTAACCAGAGCGCTGATTCGGAGGATTCGACCACTTCGACGTGTGGTTGTTACGGCTCGGGTGTCCGCCTGCTGAATTTGCTTTCATTCTGTTATTGTACTCCCGTTTGCGACATTGTTCGATCGTGTGACCGATGTTTTTACAATATCTGCATAATACTTTGTTGGCGGACGGCTGCGCGTTGTAGTTATTCGAATATAAATTGTGCATGTTATTATTATAGCGTGGTTGAAAATTTGGGGCACGATTATGTGTTTGTGGGTTAATGCTCGGGGACCGATTATTCGCGATGTCCCTTTTTAGATTTACAATTTTTTCTTCTTGAATCGCTAGGCTGGTTGCTTCACTGAGGGATTTCGGGTTTCTGCACCTAAGAATAATAGATATATGGGGGTTTACCCCTAAGATGAATGTATTTAGTGCGAGGTCCTCGATTTCGGCTACGCGACCTATGAGTTCATTCTTTTGGGTGACGCTGTGGTGAAGGTCCGATTGGATGCGAGTCAGGCACCCTTCGACCCGCATTGCGAACTGGGTCACATTCTCGGATGTTTGCTGTCTGCAGGCTTGCAAGTCAGCCAGCAGATGAGAGTGATGTTTTTGTTCGCCGAATGTGGATCGGAGAAACACCCTAACCTCGTCCCACGAGTCGAACACTCGGAGGGAGGTGGCTGCCTGAGCCTTTCCTTCCAATTGGGATAATATATACTTGAAGAGTGTTATTTTCTGGTCGGAGTTGGCTAACTCAACTGCATTATCGCAGTTGGTTAAGAAGGCGGGCAGGCTAGCCCTATCGCCGTTGAAAGGCTTGATGAATTTAATTAAGACGTTCAGGGGTACCTTTTCAGACGACATGATTGGATCCGACTCTGAATCTGAGTAGGAGTCTGAATCCGATACTTGTACTATGTCAGTTGACATAGAAGATTAGAAGACTTGGGATCAAACTTGTCGCAGGTTATCTTAAGGTCCTTTAGGGTATCTAACAACACAATCTACTCACAAGATGCAGATGCATAGATGCATCGCGCAACACTGCACTGGCGAAGTGGTGACTGAGGATCTGGCTGAAAGTTCGTTCACGGCGTAGAACAGGTACTGTTGGAGGCTGGCTGGAGAACTGGCAGGAGCTGGCTGGAGAAATGGCAGGAGCTGGCTGGAGAACTGCCTTTTGAGCAGTGCTGGTTCTGTCTGGGATAGCGGAGGTTGATCTGGCAACTGGAGGGTGAGTCGGCGAGCTGGAGTTGAGTTCTGGTTCACGATATAGAAGATGGCAGTGGCGGAGGTATGGAACACTGGAGTTCTTTCACTATTAGTTTGTGGGTAACGTGGGGAAAAACTGGAGTTTTAATTACACTGCATCCCACTTCTGACACCAATTGTTATGCGTGGTTTTCCGTTTAGCTTTTTAAAAAAAAGAAATCAATTGTTTTTATGAACTAGAACGTTTATTGTAGATAAGAACTTAATTATAACACCATTTGATTTAGAACTTATTTAGTAGATTTAGAATTATGAATTAGCACTTGATTTAGAACATTGTTAATATAGAAGCTTATTATTATATTTGGGCAGAGCTTCGCCCTAGAAGAGTGGTTGAGATTGACTGAACTGACTGGCGATCGCGCGCACGCTATTTATAAGATAAAAAGTGCAGCGCGGCTTGGATGCATAATTAGGGGTATAACAAAACGCAATATCTCATAAAACAAATTAACTTACTCCATGACCATCCCTTACAGATTTATTATTAGTATATATTGATTGATCTATTTATATATATTACATTATTACTACAGGGCTAGCCCGAAAATTTCACAATTTAAAATCTATTTCCAATTTAGTTCAACGTATCTCACGACGAACTTTTGAAAGACTTTAGTATTGCAGTTAAAGACGTCTAGATTCGGAAACATGAATGACCAACATTACTTATCTAGCTACTGATGCAATGCCTCGCCCACTTCTACGGCGAATGCACCCAGTTTGCTTAAAACAACTCCTCTCTAGCTATCGCCTCCGTGTATAGGACGGATACCGTTGTCTTTTCTATAGATAGGTACATAGAAATAACAATATTATCTGAGATTATTTTCGTTGTAACGGTTTCTCACAAGCGTGGAAGGGTTAAAGGTGCCCGTATATCTTTCAGACCAGTGCCATTCCGGCGTAACGGCGCGCTCACATGAGGCTATATTCGGCTGCATATCATATATCGGCTAGTTTTACTCGACATCATCAGTGTGTGATGCATTGTGTTAGGCACAAATAGCGGTGGATGCTCACTGTATTCGTATTGTACGCAATTCGGCAAATGCCAAACAAATGTGCAAATTGCAAAAAATATATGAAAATTGGTTGAATTCAGAGCATAATAAATATGCTCGGACCAGCCAATATCAACTCGGAGACTAAGAGAAGTTGCCACACACCGGTGACTTCTGTCTATTGACTTCTGACTATTGTCTTCTATTGACTGCTGACTGAGGAGGCCAACAGAAGGATTCAGCTAGGCTGGGCGGCATTTGGGAAACTCCGCCACATCTTTTAATCCTCTATCCCACAGTCATTGAAGACGAAGGTCTTCAATCGGTGCGTTCTGCGGGTAATGACGTACGGAGCGGAAACGTGGACCCTGACGATGGGCCTGGTCCACAAATTTAAAGTCGCTCAGCGAGCTATGGAAAGAGCAATGCTCGGCATTTCTTTGACCGATAAAATCCGTAACGTCGTGATACGTCAAAGAACTAAGGTAGTCGACATTGCTAAGAAAATAAGCAAGCTGAAGTGGCACTGGGCTGGGCACATCTGTCGTAGACCCGACAACCGATGGGGTAGACGGGTGCTCGAATGGAGGCCACGTACAAGCAAACGTAGCGTGGGACGCCCCCCGGCTAGGTGGACAGATGACCTAAAAAAGGTAGCCGGGAGTGGATGGATGAGAAGAGCGGAAGACCGCGTGTGGTGGTGCGCCTTGGGAGAGGCCTATGTCCAGCAGTGGACCGATACAGGCTGATGACGACTGCTGACGGCGTATGCTCTATAAAACCTTGGGCTGACTATGTTAGTCTTGTTTTAGGTACTATGAACTACTTGCACATTTTTTATTTTATTTTATAAAACACTTTCAACAACCAAATTTTTTGACGGGTTCAGTGGGCTGCTGACGCGTACTGTTCCTATATTCTGCAGACTGACTATGTCCGCATAGTTTGCTAGTTGTCTTACTATCCACATACAAATTTTCAGATTATATAAAACAGTTGCGACGTACGTGTTTTTTTAACAAGTTCGGAACCACCCCCGCGCCAGTTGTCCCAAAAACTGACTGACTAACGGCAGGCCAATTGATATTCAACCTATTTATGACCTAATATTAAAATATCATACCATAAAACTGTTGCATTTTTGGTCCCTCAGCTCTTGGACTACTCTCACACGATGTGTGAATGGCTTCTGCCACTTGTCGGCTAGTTTTGTTACTGTTCAACATTGTCGAACAACTTTCGCTTTTTCAAAATTCCAAATTGTGATATCGAAATACACGTTTTTTATGGAAACTGACACCGTCTGGCTACATAACATACAACATCCGTGATGTTAGCCCATAACACCTTGGTGGCAACTAGGTGCCACGTCAGTGCTTCCCTTCGGTCGTGCCGAAGGGAAACACGAACTATTTACATAGCCGTTTCAACCGACCTTTCATGGTACCAACCCGGGCGCGTTAAATTCAGCACAGGCTGTGTCCAGTCCTTTTTTTCTATTCTTTTCATAGCTATAGTTATCAAGTCTAGGTGTTGTACTTAAAGAAGTGAAAAATACATATTTCTTATTCTTATTCTTAAACCCTACCACCTAGTAAGGTATGAAGGAGAGGTACGTACAGTTTTACGTGGAATCCTAACCACGGTCAGCCTCCAACGGTCGAGCGGTCACCCATCCATCCACTGACCGCGCCCACGTGTGCTTATATTCTGACAGACCGTCGACCGACCGCACCACTGAGCTACCGAGGCTGACAATACATTTTAACCATACAAAATGCCGGTTATCCGGTGCATAGTAGGTAAAACCTTAAAATTTTAGTTTCTCAACGCCTTAGGCGAGCGCAGTCAGTCAGGGGTCCTCGCCTTATCGTTAAACTACATATCTAAAGTAAACATGGAATGTTAACCCGATCACAAACAGATAGGTACCTCGAATCGGCCATAGATAATATAAAATAAACGTTTTTATACGCCGTCTTGTAGCCGAGACTGTGGTCTATGTTTATTACTTTTTAACTTTAAAAAACCTTCACAGAACAAATAAAGGCAGGTACACTGATATCAGCGATACACCATTTATCTACAACCGACTGCGCTGTACTGCGTTTACATACTGTCACATGTCGCCATGCTGGAGGTGGAAGGTCGAAATACGGATTTTTATGTGAAAATTTCTACATCGGCACCTGCTGACTTCGAGCACAAGTATTATGCATATAAATATGAAATTAAATTAAATTAAATTAAAAAAATATACTTTATTGTACACTATTATAAAAGTTAAATTCGAAATTAAAAAAAGCCCCGACCCTTAAGAAGTCTAAAATAATTTCCGTTTATTTACTTAAAGTTCCGCGCAGCTCTTAGTTTTTATATTTCATTTACTTAGCGGTCCCCCGACTCCTTTAAGTAAGTAAACGGAAATTATTTTTAACTCTTTAAAGGATATTTTTTAAATTTGTAATTTAACTTTTGTTTCAAGCTTTTTTAAAAATATCGCATGCAAATCGGACCACTTTTTAAGGTAATATTTTTTTATTACTTAAATACTTGATTACAAACATCGCTGCCAACCATCCCGATTAAACCAGCTTTCTAATAAAAAAACCGCATCCTAATCGGTCCATCCGTTTGGGAGCTACGATGCCACAGACAGACACACACACACACACACACACGTTAAACTTATAACACCCCTATTTTTCTTCGCCTGTGCGACTGTGAAAATTACGATTAGGTGTTTGGCCAAAATCGTGCACGAAAGTTACCAAAAATACTGAAATCGACAAAGAATACGAGGCGCGAGGTGACAATATTTTATATACCCCGCTCGCTCGGCCTCTCAGCCTCACAGCGAGCTTTATTTTATGAGGCAACTTTTGTCACACGAGAGCATAAACTTTCTGTGAGGCCGGAAAGCAAAACGAGCTGCAATTTCTATATTAGTTTTTGTATTCGAATTTGTAATGCCATGATATAAATGTTTATTGTTTATTTAGCCTATATTGGCAGTACACTGCGCTCAGATTTGTCATATTTACATTGTAACATTCCGCCAGTTATATTTATCACAGCGAAGTAGAACTGACAAGAAACTTCACTGGAAATTTTTTCAATGTGCACTTAGTCTACTTTACAAAAATGTTTGCAACTGCCTAGACACGCATGTGCTGATTTATGATGACAGATGCAGCAATTCATGACAAAGTGAATAAAATATTTGTAATATGAAATTGTATGAAGTTATACCCTCACACACACTATACACACCACTGCCACATGAAGCAGGCCAGTATCCACAAACAGCACCCGTCCACGAACACAACACCTCTCTCAACCATATTTTAGGGTGGGAAACGACATGGAGTGTTGCAAGAAAATTGAAAATTTTCAAGTCGTTTAGTACCTACATAGATAGCGGTTTAATTCAGATTTATGCTATACCCAAAACTTTTTCTCCTTCCCTCAAATTACTTGGTGGTAAGTTTAAACCCGTTCGGATTGGTACCACCGCATTGAATGAAGGTCGGTCGAAAGGACTATGATTAACACTCCCTTTCAGATTCTCCGTAGCCGGGTAAATAGTTGGCGTTTTCCGTCCAGAAGCGCGGGTGTATTCGCGGAAAAGTTTAAGAGAGTTTCAGTCCCTGAGACTAGTCTTGACATGTCTCTGTAGTCAGAACTCTCAGCAAATTGGTTAACCTTGCTCTCAAGCTGTGTTTTCGTTAGACTGTAAGCGACGTTATTATGTGGCTAGTCACTAAAGTACTTGTAATTATATGTAAGTACATATATAAAAAAATTAATGAATAAAAGTACATATATATAAATAAAAAACATATATATATAGCGACAGCGCATTAGGCTATAATAATAATAATAATATAGCTTGAGAGGCTTTCGCTGAGTGGTTGGGTCAAGGGCCAGATCCAGAAGGCAGCCCTCCTCGACACTGCACGCATCGTCCGGAGGTTTCTCTCCTTGGGGCCCGACCATCGGTAGCTTGGGTTTGCCCCGCTGCCGGTGGTGGAAACTCCGTTTATTTTATATTAATTTTAGATTTTAATTGTTAAAAAGATGTAAAATTTATATAAAAAGGAACGTGTAAATAAATGAATAAAATAATAATATAAAAAAATAGCCTGCGAAGTTTCTTGTCGGTTCTACTTCGTGGGTGTAATCGAACCGGACAGAATAAATTGTGACAAGTTCGAGTGCAGTCTAACTGCCATATGAATGATCAATAAACAATACAATACAATACATCTATGCGTCTAGCTAGACTAGTCTCAGCGACTGAAATTCTGCACGATTCTGAAGCACTGCCATGGCACCCAGTTCGCCAGGATGCGATGGGCTGATAATCACTGTGTTTGAGCCAACGTCGTCAAGTTTCTTAAGGGTTCCTCCCCCTGTTTCGGTAAAGGGCGGGTTTAATGCAAAGCTCATCCATACGTGTCGGTGCCGTCGGTCTATACCTCAAACGTGAACGACTGTAGGTGAAGCGATTATGTTAATGGAAAGATAATAATAACTTTGTCGAAAAGTGGTGTCGTATTTGAGGTACGCTGCATTTCCCTTAACACGTTCGTGCAGCGTTCGTTTGTTTACATAAGGTTATCTGTGCAAATACTCGTTGAGCGGAGCGCGTAGTGTTTCCTTCCTCCGCGTATCTTATCTGCCCTCCCCGCCCCGCCCCCGCCCCGCCCCGCGCCCCCGCCCGCCCGCCGCTCGTGAAGAAATTTAACTTGTCTGCAAAAATATCGGCTATCGCCGCGCGCTGATACGACTATCGGATCGAGAAAAAAAATACATAATTTTTTTTTCGTCGCCAAATATTCGCGAGCCGCTCCTCTGTTTGCTGTGACCTATTTTGTTTTAACGATCCCCGGACAAATAACAGCATTTATAAGCGTGCACGTTCTTTCAAATTATTTCAGTTGTAACGTGAACGGACACATCATTGAAGTAATAGTATGAACGACATTGCTTATCAAAAAAATCTAAATTTTTTTTTTGTGTGATCCGGTATGGGTGGCTGAGTCGGAGGGGCCAAAGCGCATGCTCCGACCAGCCAACATCACCTCCGAGAAGGTAGGTGCCATACCGGAGACTTCCCTGTATTGCTGGCTATCCTGGACTAGAGGAGAACACAACCGAGGCTGCTATGCGGCCATCTTACATCCAGTACGTTGGTACCAACCCAGTCGGCTACAATTTGAGCCTACCACCTAGTAAGGGGCAATGGAGGGACCTACAGTTTTACACCGGTTCCGAACGGTGAAGCAGCAGGTGTAGGTATGCACGTAAATGTTTTCGTCAGAAAAAACTCATTGGTACACGCCGGCCGGATTCGAACCGAGGACCTCTCGCATGAGAAGCCGATGCCCAAACCACTCGGCCACCCACCGCCAATAATCGCAAAGAATATCGGAAAATCCTATAAATTTTTTTTTCATAATGAAACTAAGTAAAGAAAGAAAGAAAGAAAGAAAGAAAAACGTTTATTCAGCTAAAACTATAAAATAACAAAACAAGATTATAAAAATGTAAAAACATAGTTGCACTGTCATATGAGGTGCGAATGTGGACAAATCCCTTAAAGATATTTCTTCCAGTCAACCTTTGAATGTTTGAGACGTGTATTAAATTTGATTTAAAGTATAAAATTTAATGATTTTATTATGAATTTTGAATTTTAATTAATAGAATTTTTATTTGTTTTAATTTTTTATATTTGTTTACTGTACTTTCAACCGACTTCCAAAAAGGAGAAGGTTCTCAATTCATCTTTATTTTTTTTTTTTTTTTGTTTGTGTGTATGTTACCTAATTTCTCCGCCAATTCTCAACCGATTTTAATGATCCCTGAAGCACACCTGAAAATGTATGATGGACCCTTTTGTGCTTTTTACCGCCTTCCAATCAAGATCAAAATATTATTTAATACTTTTTAGGGTTTGAAGTCCGTTCAATGTTTTTTTTAAACAGTTTTTTGCTTTTGTACCGTCTTCTACTCAATATCAAAATATTATTATTAAGTACTTTTTTATTAATTATTGTATATTCATGTTTAAATAAAGTATTTTCCTTCCAGTACTTTTTAGGGTTTGGGTTGGTTCAATGTTTTTTTATTAACAGTTTTTTTTAATATTTGAATAAGTTGTGTGTGCAATATATAGGACAAGTGCCTGAATAAATACACGATTTGATTTGATTTGATATCTATAGGTGGCAGCAGGAATATAAATGAGACATTTTTCTTTATTATACATATATGAGAATCAGTCTTCAATTTTTAGAAAAATAAACACAAAGTAGATACATAGCGTCACGCCTGTGTCCCAGCGGGGTAGACAGAGACAACAGATCTCTACGTGCCACGATCTTGACACAACTCTGCCAGCTCTTCCTCATATTGCTGTTCGCACATGCTCGTAGGTTCGTAGGCTCGTACCTACATTTACGGATTACATAAAAAAATTATAACTTAGAGGTACCGTGTTCATTTGGATGCCGTTTTTTTTTATTAGAGAGCTGGTTTAATCGGGATGGTTCTTAACTAATCAAGTAATCAAGTAATTAAGTAATCAAAAAAAATTTTATCTTAAAAAGTGGACCGATTTGCATGGCGTTTTTTTTAAAGCTTGAAATAAGGTTAAATTAAAAATAAAAAATAAACCCAAAAAGTTCAAAATATTAAAACTCATAGCTGCGCGGAAATTTTCTTAGCCGTCCCCCGACTCCTTTAAGTAAGTAAACGGAAATTATTTTGAACATAATAAGGGCTCGTTATTAGGTAGCCGGGAGTGGATGGATGAGAAGAGTGGAAGACCACGTGTGGTGGCGTGCCTTGGGAGAGACCTATGTCCAGCAGTGGACCGATACAGGCTGATGATGATGATGATGATGAATTATGTTCTATGGTTTTAACCCCCCGGCTACCAATATGACCAGCAACAACGGTTCATTAACGGCGATTTAAAAACCTCCACAATCGAAACACATTGGAGCGCAGGGTAGCATCTCGACCCCACGACACTTCAGCGTCGCCGGTCACGGCCGAGATGGCGCCCACAATGGGTCCGTCGAGGCGGCGGCGGCTGCGCCGGCGCAGCCGCGGACGATATGTGCCCGATGTGTACCGATTGGAGACAAATTACGCTGCAAACTCATCCGTGCAATGGTTACGCAATCGTTCCGCTCGCCGAGCATGCCCCTCATCTGCAGGTCTATTCTTGTAAATTCTGACAGCGGACTCAGCGCTGATGTGGCGCTGAGAGCCACTTTAGTAAGTGGCTCTCAGCGCCACAACAGCGCTGATTCCGCTGTCAGAATTTACAAGAATAGACCTGCTGAACGGGGACCATGCGCGTGGTGATTCAAAAAGAAACGTAAGCTGTTCACATGTAGAGGGTTCCGTGGCCATTCCCGTCTTGGACGCATAGCGGGTGCGCTGCGCGGCAATACGTTTGAGCGGCGGGTGGCCGAATGGTTTCGGCATCGGCTTCTCATGCGAGAGGTCCGAGGTTCGAATCCAGTCGGCGTGTACCGATGAGTTTTTTCTGACGAAAAAATTTACGTGCATACCTACACCTGCTGCTCCACCGTTCGGAACCGGTGTAAAACTGTAGGTCCCTTCCCTTGTCCCGTACTAGGTGGTAGGCTCAAATTGTAGCCGACTGGGTTGGCACCACCGTACTGGATGGATGTGGATGTAAGATGACCGCATAGTACCCTCGGTTGTGTTCTCCTCTAGTCCAGTATGGCCAGCAATCCAGGGAAGTCTCCGGTATGGCACCTACCTTCTAGGAGGTGATATTGGTCGGTCGGAGCATGTGCTTTGGCCCCTCCGACTCAGCCACCCATACCGGATTACATAAAAAAAACGTATAGGTAAAGGACCGACGGAGGATGACCGTGGTTCAGATTCCACTGGATGATTCCGTAAAGCCTTAATCTATACCAAACTAATAATAAATCTGTAAGGGATGGTGATGGAGTAAGTTACTTTGTTTTATGAGATATTTCGTTTGTAGACTCTATGTATGATACTAAAACTAAATTGGTGATTTTTAGAAATATTTTCTGTATGTATGTATGTTCCTCCATAACTCTTAAGCCGATCATCCGAATTGGATGAAACTTAGTAGTACATTTATCTATACGTAACACAGGATAGGCTAAATAAAATTCAGTTCCGGTTACGCTAAGATGTGGCTCTCATACAAACCGAATTGTTCCGCGCGCCAAAATAAAGGTGGGCTTACTTACGAGTACTTTCTTCGCCGAAAGTACTTTCGATAGTATATAAAAATAAATAAATAAAATTTGAATTTCATTTGTTACTCAAAACACATACTCACTCACTACAGTGCCGTCACGTCGGTTGTGCAAAAGAGACAATAGATGAGTGACCCAGATGTGTTGGAGTAGTTTGTCCGTTAGTTGACAGTACGCGCTCTAATGCGTCGTGTCAATATTGCCGATGCGTATTGAGCGCTAGTTATCCACCCACACCGTCGCTTCGTCCGCTCTCTGTCAACGGACCGAATGTACGCGGACGGTAGCCGTCAGGGGTCCCAACCTGCAGTCGCTCGTTGCCAGTAGTCGCAACTACTGTTTTCCCCACTAAATACATAACTTGACAATTGGATACACTTTGTATCTTTAGATTTTTAATATGACTTATTACATTTCTTTGTAATAAACTGTTACTAATTGTTGTAAAAGTTGTTGTAAAAGTATCAAATTGACGATGGCACTATACACCAGATATAGGTAATGTAAATAGGCAGAGTGGTCAGATTCTTCAGTATTCATGTTTATGCTGTAAGTATTAATGCTCTTGTGAGCGGTAGTATGGGTTAATTATTTGTAAGTCACTATAATATAATACTTATAAGGTACTAACAAAACATGACTTGTGACTTGCGAAGTTTGTTTGTCAGTTCTTCTTCGTATTGAATTTAGAACTGGCGGAATTTTTGACATATCCAAGCGTAGGTTACCTACCAATCGATGAAATTATACAATAAACAATAAACAATATAATTTAGTGCGTAGGTATGTATTGTATTTTATTGTTGCATTCTTTACAGATTTCGCTCGCAGCTTCGCTCGCGTGAAATTCGTATTTAAAAAGTAAGTAAGTAAGAAGGCCGAGCTGCGTTCCTACGTTATCTTTATTTCGGCGCGCAGAACAATTTATAATAGAATAGAATAGAAAGCTTTATTGCACACAAAACACAAACAGAGATACAGAAGACAGAAAATAACATACAGAAGAGCAATAGAAATTAACAATACTTCACACAGAAACAATAAAACATAAGCAGTAATTTAGGCTTGTATGAGAGCCACATCTTAGCGTAACCGGAACTGAATTTTATTTAGCATATCCTGTGCCACGTACTTATAGATAAATGTGCTTGTACTAAGTTTCATCCAATTCGGATGATCAAAGTTATGGACGAAGATAAACATACATAAAAAAATATTTCTAAAAATCGTCAATTTAGTTTTAGTATCATACATAGAGTCTGGAAACGCAGTATCTCATAAAACAAAGTAACTTACTCCATGACAATCCCTTACAGATTTATTATTAGTATTGATTGATCATTCAAATGGCAGTTAGACTGCATTTAAACTTGTCACAATTTGTTCTATCCAGTTTGATTACACTCACGAAGAAGAACCTACAAGAAACTTCGCAGGGTATTTTTTTTTTATAAATATTATTATAAGTATTTTAGTGACTACCCACATAATGACATCGCTAGATTTTAAATAATGCTCGATTTTAGTTTATATTCTTTAATATCTTTTAAACTATGTATTCTAAAATATATTTGTATTTATTAGAGGCCGTATTTTTTAGGAGTATGTCATTTGACACGTCACATGATGCATTTGAAAACTAGTTTTTTTACAAAATGTTTACAATGATACCTAAAATCAATATCACATTTTATTTCAAATAAAGTACACACAACTAACAAATAATAACATTAAATCAATATTAAAATTAAAACTAAAATTTCTCTAACGGAGACGATAGTTTGATAGTTTTAATTTTAGGCATAATTTGTACATTATCAGTTTACCTATCTATATAAAGTTTGTTGTTGATCTTGTGAACTTATCAAATAGCATGAGATTTCTTAATAGGCCCGTATCGCACGCGGAGTCCGTGAGAGCTAAAGCGGCACGCACGCGCAGCAGTGTTAACAAAACCTAAGTCTTAGTTAAGTGAAATAAAATTATTGTTATGTTAAATGTTATCGGTTATGCGTCAAACTAAACACGCGACCGCGCGCGAGCTCCGAGGAAGTTTAAGGAATGTTGACGTAATGACCTAGTGCAGTGATTAAGTCGATATTATATTGCGTTATCGATATTAATTAATTGTGAAATCATCTATGTTTTCTCCCTGTTCTCATTGCTCGTGCTCGCAATTTCTTCTTCATTCATATTAATCGCTATTTGTACACACAAAATGAAGTCGGTTACAGTTCATTCATCATAGCAACTAATTAATGCCGAGCGGTTTCTCTTTCTCTGTACTTCTCACTCTCGCAAAGGGTGATAGAAGTGACTGCGAACTGAGGTTATGAATATAGTTTAATTTAAATTGATGACATTATTGTCAGTACTTTAACACAACACTCAATCAACACACACTATAGCACCATGAATATAATAATATAACAAATCTGTTCACAGCCACAATTAATACGTTATTATTATGACGCGTAGGAAAGGCTACTGATTAATGCGTCGACTGACCGGCCGACTGCACCTGGCTATCTGAAACCTTCTCAGAATAAAAACGCAAAACTAACGCCAGGCGCAGCGGCGCACGCGCCGTTATGGTTTTGAGATGACTTTCGCATACACCCATGACTCACAAACACAACGTTGTGTCCTGTGTAAAGAAGAGTAATAACCGTTGCGAGAGCGAGAAACCGCTCGGCATTAGTTCCTAGGATTAACGGAGTATAATAAAATAACTTAAAGATAATTAACACGCGATTGACTAATAAATACGCGCATAGTACGAATACATCGGCATCGACAAGCGTGCTCTCGCGTCAAGGCCAACACTCGTACTGGGAGCGCGCGGGGTGTGAAGGGACGGTCGGGACTCGGGAGGGGCGCACACCCCTCGCTTCCCCAGCCCGCGATTCCTCGGAGCTCGCGCGCGGACAACTTTTGTTTGTCGACGCTTCGTCTCCCGCTCCGGAGACATCTTCGATTTTAAAGCATGCGCACAAGAGGTTCGGACGTGACACTTAAGAATGAACGGTGTCCACGTGTGCGGCCTATCTGAAAATATGATAAGCTATCTCGAATGCAACCGGCCATCTATTTTTTTAGTTGCCGTCTCGCTCCCACGTCGCGTGAGAGGCGAGAGCGTGAGCGTGAGCGCGGCCGCCGCCGTCTCGTCATGCTACACGCTGCAGAAAGAACTGCCAAGTGCGAGTCGGACTCGCGCACCGAGAGTTCCGTCCGTACCGAAACTAATTGGCCGTTTTTAGGGTTCCGTATCCGTCGTACAGGATTTTTTTACTTTTTCTTATTTTTATTATTTGTTGTTATATCGGCCATAAGAACACATATTATGTGAAAACTTCAAACTGTTACCTAATACGATTCAAAAGATACAGCCCTTACAGACAGACGAACGGCGAAGGCTTTATAATAGGGTCCACTACGGTACGGGGCCCTTTTTTATGGAAAGCGCGACATGTGGCATCCTTTCACCTACTCGTAGGTGTCTAATTATGCCCAAGGAGCCTTTTCACGCCCCTTTTGAAAAACCAATTTATATCATTCAGTACTAGGGTTTTTAGATCTAGGGCTCTGTACTAAAATGGTACAAAGGAAACCTTCACTCCGTTGTTGTCTTTCTGTCTGTCTGTCTATCGTCCTTCACAACGCCATATCCTTTGAACCAGAAATAGTAGAATACGTTTCCCGCAAATTACGTTTGTACCGTCTGAGGTCGGTACTTTAAAATAATAGGGGCTATTCTTTTGCATCTCTCCCCGTGTATGTCGCAAAAGGCGACTAAGGAATATGACTCCCTTCTTATATTACTAGGTGGTAGGGTTTAACCCGCCCGGGTTGGTACCACCGTACTGAATGAAAGGTCGGTCGAAACGGCTATGTAAATAGTTTGTGTTTTCCGTCCAGTTCAGTGTAGCCGGCACGACCGAAGGGAAGCACTGACGTGGCGCCAAGTTCATCCGGTGTTATGGGCTGACATCACGGATGTTGTAGGTGATGTAGCCAACCGTGTTCTTCTTACTAAAAAAATTCTTACGACATTGCTGATTGTTCATTGTCACGAGTACGGCCGCCGCGCTTCCTCGCTGGATTTTTTTTTATGTAAGTCGGTATGGGTGGCTGAGTCGGAGGGGCCAAAGCGGATGCTCCGACCAGCCAATATCACCTCCGATAAGGTAGGTGCCATACCGGAGACTTCCCTGGACTGCTGGCTATGCTGGAATACAAACGAGGCTGCTATGCGGCCATCTTACATCCAGTACGGTGGTACCAACCCAGTCGGGTACAATTGGAGCCTACGACCTAGTAAGGGGCAAGGGAAGGGACCTACAGTATTACACCGGTTCCGAACGGTGAAGCAGCAGGTGTAGGTGTGCACGTAAATTTTTTCGTCAGAAAAAACTCATTGTTACACTCCGACCGGATTCGAACCGAGGACCTCTCGCATGAGAAGCCGATGCCCAAAACCACTCGGCCACCCACGGCTTGCCCAAACCGGGTGGTTGATGGCGAAACAGATACAGACTAACTTATAATCACAATTGCTTGTGAGTACGTACTTATAAATATTTTTTTTGTTTGAACAACTTATACGTATTTTTGTTGATTTGAGGAAAAATGAGTTAGTAAGCATATGCAAAGTAAGTCAGCAGTTTTGAGATAATTTAAAAGGAAAATTGAAGTTTTGATTGAGGTAAAGCTTTTAGTACCGGTTTTCCTCAGATCACATTCCACTCAAACAAGTCAGGATCGAAGATAAGATAAGCTTGAAACTGTCGTCGCGTTGGGATGTTAGTGGGGCGTAAGGTCTAGCGTGAGATTCGAAATAAACCGAATGTGAACAAAGTTAAAAAAATATTAGTGAATTGTAGTGAATCCAACCGGGGCGGCGGCGGCGGCGTGTAGGTACCAATGAGTTTTTCTGATTTGAAAAACATTTACGTGCATACCTTCACCCACTGCTCCATGGTTCGGATTCCATGTAAAAATGCAGTTCCGCACCGGGTTGACTGGGGGAAATTGCCTAAGGCAATAAGCCCGCAGCGTCACAGAACGGATTTCCGAACACATCAGAGCAGCCAAGAACATGGACAAAACCAAGTCTGCCATAGTTGAGCATGTCGACTCCGGAATGCAGCACATTGGATCAGGTGAAAATTTTGGCCACTTAAAAACGACTCTTTCCACGCAACATCCGTGAGTCCATCGAGATCTCGAAGCATGCCAACTTCAACAGAGAAGACTCCTACAGGGGCTTACTTACTTTCTTCGTTTTAAAGACGAATTTCATACGAGCGGAGCCGCGGGAAAAGCGAGTAGTGAAACAAATATCTGAATTTTAATCTTGTTTGTACAATATTTTACATTTCTTAAATATTTCGGCGCTTGCCGTCGTCAGTAAGTATAATTATAATATAGTAATGACAGTTATTTGAATAATGAATGACAGGTGATAGTGATAGCTGGTGTGCGAAAAAAAAAACCTGCTTTTAATGAGAAATTATTAAGTCCTGGTGAATGATAAGCTCCTAATGACCAAATTTAAGATTGTTCTGTGGTTTTTAAATCTATTTCGGCTATTGGTGGTGTAAATGATTTTATGATTCTTAAAGAGAAGCATGTATTAAAAGAAATTTTAATCTTCACTCCAACGATGTATATGTACTTACTCGTGGCTGTGATGGTTGAAATTGGCAACATTTACCTGAAAATAAAAATAAATATGTTAAAAATATTCGCTAAATTTCTCATATAGATGTTTAAAAATTATTTAGAGGATTATTAAGAAAAGGTACTATTTAGTTATTCAAGTAGGTACGCTCTAAAGGCCTATTCAATTCAATTATATTCTAGAATGTTCTAATTGATAATAAACTAGTAATTACAGAGAAAGTAATCTCGTCGCCGGAAAACGGCCGTCGATCGCTACTCTGTGCTAGGAATAATTACAGTTCACGAAACTAAATAAAAATGACTAAATTCGCTATAATTCAAATTTAATATTATGTAAGTATTGACTTGACTTGCACAAAATAAAGCTTGGAATATTATATGAATAAATTATACTATTGTCTTGACCACTAACAAATAAAAATAACCTAAGTACCCCAAAAAATACCAAAGTCGGGGCGAAGGGCGTCGTTCCGATTACGGAAGATATAGCTCAGAAATTTGCCTAATTCAGTGTAGCCGGCACCACCAGAGGTAATACTGAGATGCCATCTAGTTCAGAGAGCATTAAGTGTAGGAGCTGGTGTAGCCAACGAAAACAAGTTGAATAAGTTCCATTTAAAATGCAGAGCCGCGGCAAGAGCTTTCATAAAAATCAGCCAAGTGCCAGTTAGTCTCGCGCAAAGAGGGCTCCGTGCTCCCACGCAATTGGCCGGTTTTTATTATTTCAAATTCAAATTCAAATATTTTATTGTAGGTACACCTTAAATAACATTTTTGTATTTTTTTGTTTATTTGTTCTTTTACAGTAAAAAATGTAAAAAACACGTTTCTTGCATGGGGACTTGACAAAAAAAAATTATTTTAGTTTTTTTATTATTATTTGGTAGGATATCCGCAATAATAACTTTCAGAAAATTTCAACCCAGTACTTATTAAAAGCCCTTTAAATGTAGGGTTGACGCCGTAGGCTCAAATCTCAAATAAAATACGCACTTATGTGTTGGGTGTTAAGACACAATATTGTTTGGGCAACGAACTCGACACAGAACAGCGACTCGCGGGTCAATTGCTAAAATCAAATACCATAATGCGCTGCTTTGTATTCACGCTACTGATTGAGCGCGCAGACCAACTTGCGTTAGCAGACAATGCCAATAAGACGTTTTAATAACTACCAAAGGGGAAGCACTGATATGGTACCTAGTTCACCAAGTTGTGTTGGGCTGAAAACACGGGTGTAGCAAATGAAGTAGGTTCTATAAAAAAAAATATAGCTTCGCTTAGCAAACAATATTACAAAAACAATTACAGAAACAAGCTCAATAATATGTTAATACACGAGGGCCAAAGGCGGGCTTATACCGTACAGGCATTTCTTTCAGTCAACCGTTGGATGTTTGAGAGTCGTATGTTGTGAAATATATGTAATTAATATAAATTTGTATTTTTTTTTTCAACATTTCAGGCAATTATTTGTAGTGTCATTTAAATGATTCCATTTGATCGTACCGACGATACTGAATTGGACGGAAGACGCGAACTATTTTCTTAGCTGCTTCGACCGACCTTCTTCCAGTGAGGTGGTATCAATCCGGACGGATTAAGCATTGCCAGAAGGATCACCATGAGTGCTCTGCATGGGAACACGGTGTCGCCAAAAAGGCTACCAATGTGCTTCGCAGCAACACAGCCAATGAAAGCGAGCAAAGGTATTGACATCCTCTGCCTTATGGCAAGTTTTGGCCATTAAAGTGGGGACAGGCACTAAGCGAGTGGGTACTCGACCCTTGATATCTGGGTTCCGAATTTCGAATCACGTACCAATGATTATTTTCTTGACGGAAACATTTACGTGCATACTTACACCTGCTGCTTCACCTTTCGGAACAGGTTTAAAACTGTAGGTCCCTTCCCTTACCCCTAGCATCGCTGCTAGCTTCATAGAAGCCATGGATATGTTCTCCCCTAGTTCAGTATAAACAGCAATCTAAAGAGACGTCTCCGGTATGACACCTACTCGGAGGTGACATTTCCTGGTCGGAGCACGTCCTTTGACCACTCTGACTGAGACATCCTTATCGGATTACATTTGAAAAAATAACGTTTTGGATAAGTCGAATGCTTTTCGGCGTCGTCGTATCAACAATCCACGCTGACGGCGCCAAGTGTCTCGCGTATCCATAAAAAAAAGTCCGTACACTTAACTTTTGCACTGCATTGTCCGCCCTATGCGCTTCTCCACATCCCAAATGTTAGTTTGCAAAGAATCAAAGAGTCTGCATAGCCCCCGCTACCCGCGTCGCGCATGCCCTGTTATGAGGGACCAGCGGGTTACGAGATCTTTTCAAATCAAATCAAATCAAAATATATTTATTGCACTTGAAAAATTATTTGCAAAAGGTACAGCTTAAAACCGTAGGCGTTCTCCTCCAGTCAACCTTTGGGTTATATCATGAAAGAGTGTGGAGTGGCAAAGAACAAATAAAGAGATGATGATAAAATATATATATATTATTTTAACAGATAATAAAACACAAATAAAAATAAATAGAGAAATATACATATATATACAATTTATAAGATATGTAAACATACATACATAAAAATAAGATAAACGGGGAAAGTAACAATAGACTCTAAAATATTTATCTACATGTACCACTAATATTATAGAGAGGTAAAGTTCCATGTTTTTATTGTGTACAATAAATTAAATTCGATTGGTTGATTGATAATAATTGTTTATCAACCGATTCCATTAGCACGGCGAGAAAGAACAATCAAGAAAACTCGCAGAAAAATCTCTAATGCGTGGATTAAGACGAGACGGAAGTTAACTTTCTCCGTACAAAATCGTCTTTTGGCAATTATGTTTTTTAGCACCCTAAACCTTATCCGATTCTTACAATTAGTTTTTTCTTGTCTTCACAGTCCACTCTACGTTCCTGTCTTTGTCGTTTTTGTTTAGATGAAATATACATCACCAGAACTGAAAATTTTTATTTCGACCGAAAAAATTTGAATTAGAAATTTCTTTATGTCATGAAGTGCATTATGCTTTATTGAGTCATCACATCACTTTAGTTAGATATTAAAAAAATAAAAAAACGGGAACGTAGATTCGACTGTCCATATTATTATTACAACAAAATAATTGTAAAAATCGGATAAGGTTTAGGGGTGTAAAAAACATAAACCCCGAAAGAAATGAAATGTTCCGTTATTAAATTAATGGAAGCAGTGACATATGGCACCTAGTTCACCCGATGTTATGAGCTGACTTCAAAGATTTTGTCGGTGATGTAGCCAACCGTGTCAGTTTCCAAAAAAAAGAAAATTTTGTATTTAGAAAATTAACTTCCGTCTCATCTTAAATGTTAACACTGATTGATAGATTTCGTAAAATATCGAGATTTATCTGATATTTTGACGTGCTCTGCGCACGCGCGGCGCGGCGACAGACAACGGTGCTGTCTCTCTGTTTGCGCTGTGAATTCCAACAACATTATCGTTAGGTTATTGAGTTTGCTCGCGCTCCTCAAACACGAATCGCGCTGGAATCCCGTCAGACTGCGCACGCGGCTGGCGCATACGTCGACTCGTTGGCCCCCGCTTGCAAATTAATACGCTCAATAAATACCTATTATCCTATAACGTTAGATATTAGTGTAGGCCAGAGACCACGGACATTCATTTCTCACATTTCAACAGCTTTTTTTATAGTGATAGGAAGTGGTTGTTTGGTGCTAGTTAATAGTGCTAGAGGTCAGAGGTTCGAATTCTAGATTCACCAATGAGGTGTTCGGTCTTTTTACCGTACGTACTAGCAGTAATGTGCAAACCAGTGTATGTTTCTCTGTCTGTCCGTCTAGCTGTCACACTCACTCAACGAGGCGATTATTTCGAAAAGTATCAAGGATCAATGCCTATTAAGGATCAAGCGAGACCCGAAGGCTTACCTACTGCATGACTCGGTAGAAGGGGCGGTTCCCAGTTGAACACATGTTCACTTGAACATATTATAATCGTTTTGAAATGTTGAAATATTTATTTTGGTTCTGTCATGTTGGGAGAATGGATGATATGAGACTAACGTAAGAAATTTATGGAGCGAATGTGAGTGGAAGAGTCGGGAAGGGTCGCCCTAGACGCACCTACCTGGACCAGATCGGGCATGTGCTCAAAAAGGTCCAAGTGCACAGTAACCGTAACCGACGAGCATGCATGAAGAACATTATGAGAGTGTAAGAGGCGGCAGAGGTGTGTCAGGATCGTGGCGCGTGGAGATCCGTTGTCTCTGCCTACCCAACTGGAAAACGGGCGTGACGCTATGTATGTGTGTTTGTCACCTAACTCCGCCTAAACGGCTGGACCGATTTGGATGAAATTTTGTGTGTATATTTGAATGGGTCCCTGGATGGTTTGAAAATACAATTGAACCCGGTAGATGGCGTCTTGATAAGTGCACGCGGACGAAGTCGCTAGCACAGCTAGTATTTATTTATAATTCACTTCCTGGATCGGACAAAAGGTTCAGCTGCAAACGAAATCGTATAGTTCGTCGCTTTTCCCTCAAACTTTTCACGATCGAATGTAGCCGCAGAAAGCGTTAAGTGCGCCGGGAAAAGGTCGTAACTACGCGTGTTAATCAGCAACCATTAGGGCCGCTTAACTAGAAAGCCGTAACTGCACTTTTATCTCTCGAAGAAAGCTTCGCTTTACCGCGCTCATTGTCCGCGCCTCATGCGGGTCAGTGGCGAGCGACCTTTATTTTAAGGCGAGGGATAATATAGCTGTCTAGCTGTTTGTCTGTTTTGTCCGCGATAACTCCGAAACCAATGTGACCCAAATTGTGATGCGGCGCCGTGTGTAAGCGTTTTATGTTGGTTGTAAAACTAATATGCAACTTATTAAGTTAAAAATAATAAATAATAATTATTGATTAACATGGCTCAGTATCATACGCTGCGCCCAGACCCTATTTTTCATAGCTATTAGGTATAACTGTTCTGTTAAGTGTATATTGTAAACCTACCTACTTATGAAAAATAAATAAACATTTCATTTCATTATAATATTATGAATTAAATACTTTTTATACCATAATATTGGTTCTAGTTATTTTTATTATATTTATTATGTATATTACTAATTAGTAATATATATAATTAAAATAATTATAATATTATGTAATTCGTCAATACGAAATTTTTAAACCTCATTTCATCCTCTAACTAAAGTTTAACTAGGAGTCTAATAACGGTGTGGAAACAATTGATTTAAATTGTAAACTATTTTGATTACGGAATATAAAAAATATTGACTAATATCACTTGATGAAACGAAAGGTCGGTCAAAGCCGCTATGTAAATAGTTCGCGTTTTCCGTCCATTTTAGTGTCGCCGATACGACCAAAGCCAAGCACTGACACGACACCTAGTTCATCAAGGTATTTAGGCTGACATCACGGGTGTTGTATGTGATGTAGTCAACGGTGACTGTTTCCATAAAAAATAAATAAAACTGTTAATAACACGTATACAGGTGATCTAGTAACCTCACGCCGAACTCACTGACACTACTCAAAGTTTTTGACTTCCTCCATAGATTACCTATTTGGATGTATTTAAAAAATATGGAACAGAGTCGTTCTTTTTTAAAATAAAAAAATTGTAGAACAAAAGTTGTTCGGCACTTATTTGATAGATACTGAGTAGTTTCTGTGTGTTTGACACAAGGTTAAAGTAAGTTGTATGGTCGATTGTTAACTAACTTTTGGGCAAAGCCGCCCATGCCGGTTGTCCATAAAAAACAAAAAATTAAATGCGAGAGAGAGAGAGAGAGAGGCGATGTCTGGCCCTGGCGTGATGCTCGTGACCTGGTGCTGTTTGTGGAGACTGGCCTGCTCCAATAAGCGGCATGTTATCTGAATGGTATACCTATGTATATACAACTTACCTGACTGCATAATTAGTTAACTCTTGACTAGGTGCGATTAGTACCTCAATTTTATTAATCCATTGACAAGTTGATACTTCAAGAATCTTATTATTTTTATATAAATTGTTTTATTTTTGACAAATATACTATATCGTAGAGATCAAGGATATTACTTTCATATACAAGTTGATCCATTATTACATAGATTCTCCTTATTTGTTAAGTAAGTTAAGTTTTCGTTGCCCTACTAAGGCAACGAGATGTCTTAACACTTTTCATATCGCCAAAGTGAGTACCAATTATAGTAAAAATTCTTTTACTAACCGGAGTTGTGCTACTTATGACAACTTCTTCTCCTGTCTTGATTTATTTCATGTATCACTCAGCCATCTCAAAAGGTCAGCGATCGAAACAGTAAATGATGAAACAGGTGTTAAAGCGGGCAGATGAGAATTGTGTGAGGGTAGGTTGGGTTGGTTTTCTTGCTAGGTACATGGTAGGTATGTACTTCTTATCAACGTATCTCCTATGTTTAAGTAATTGGTTGATTTTCGTGTGTTGGTATTAGTTAGTTTTTGATGTTTTCTTTCTTTTAGGTTAATTTTTAATCATGAACGCACTTAATATGGATAACTTTATGTAGAAAACTTTACTGGTCTCTGTGTAATTAATGTTAGTACTTACTCCTTTTTACGATGACTGTATGTTTTCCCAATAAAATAAAATAAAAAAAAAATAATAAAAAAATAAAAAAATGTTTATTGTACTAACATAATTAAGTTGCTACAAATTACGTATAAAAGTTTGACAAATGCTCTTTACACCTGATACACTTAATTAATAAGTATTTTTAGTCAGAATTCTCAGTAAAATTGTTAATCTATTTATGGCTAGTAACTAAAATACCTTGTAATAATATAATACGAAAAAAAAACACCCTGCGAAGTTACTTTGGAAGAAGAATTTTTTGTGGTACGGAAACCTTGGTGCGCGAGTCCGACTCGAACTTGGCCGTTTTTTTTAATTGTTTAATGTATTATTAAGAATATATTACCAATAATGTTTTATTTTTAAAATTATAATACTCAGCCCGACGGATTTCCGACGATTAAACAAGGCATACATACAAAAGAGTTCAATGCATTAACGTCAGGTTTTCTCGAAAACGCACCTTACGGCGAAAGTCAGTGGATTAAAAATACTAATTGTACAGACATAATGCAGACCGATTGAGCAATGACTACCAAAATGTTAAAGGTTGATTCTGGAGCTCAAATGAACAACTTTGACTGTTGTAATTTTTTTTCGAAATCATAATAAAAAAAAATGCATTATCCCGTACACTTTTGTGCCACCTGAATCGGCTTTTATAATTTATGTATTAGGTACGGTGTTTTAAGTTAATTTTTTATTTTATTTTTAGAGCCCTTAACAATTACAAATTTGTTCACGTTAGCCCAATACATTGTCGAACGGAAGCGTAGCGTGTTTTAGATTTAAAAAAAAAATATCAGAATATATTTTTTCACTTTTACTTGTGTATCACCCCTTTGAGTTGTACGAGCAACTGAGCATCATTTTATGAGGTGACCGTACGAGCAACACTGAGCAAAATGTTGTGAGGTGACCGTATGAGCAACACTGTGCAAAATTTTATGAGGCGACCGTACGAGAAACACTGCAAAATTTTGTGAGGTGACCGCACGAGCAACACTGAGCAAAATTTTATGAGGTGACCGTATGAACAACACTGACAAACATTTTATGAGGTGACCGTATGAGCAACACTGAGCAACATTTTATGAGTTGACCGTATGAACAACACTGACAAACATTTTATGAGGTGACCGTACGAGCAACACTGAGCAACATTTTATGAGGTGACCGTATGAACAACACTGACAAACATTTTATGAGGTGACCGTACGAGCAACACTGAGCAACATTTTATGAGGGGAGCTATGTGTTTAACACGAACGCGCCCCAAGTCACGTGCTAGCAAACGGCATGGCTGCATACTAAGTACGAAACGATCACATGACATTGCTGAGCTTACACGTTTTATTAACTCTTCATTGAATACCTACCCATCGGTTAAGAGTATTTTTATTTCTAATTTATTTAATGCTTACAATGAACTTACAACTTAAATTGACAATATAAAACAACAATAAATTCTACATGAAAATAATTTCCCACGGTTACCTGCATGTTACTTACAGACGGTGTTACATTAACATATGGTACTTACCCGAAAGAGGGCTATTCTACACCTGAAAATTAATAACTTTTTATTAAAAGAAAATAAACGCAGCCCCCGTCAATATCCGAATGCCCGTGGGCGCCGTCGGACTAAACCTCTGCGTTAGTCTGACGCGCGCCATATGTCGTGCTTCGCATAAAAATAAAAACCTACCAAAAAACTAAAACTGAAATAAAATTTATTAAAATGTTGCCTGCAGGTAGAAAATTAATATCGTTCACTACGAACATTTTATTATGAGAAGATTCTTTTTTTGTTCACTTTCTTCATCTAAAAGCAGAAATGTGCAATAACAAAAAGAGAAACAAAAGAACAACAGCGTGTAAAGGCGGCCCTGTAACTATAGGAGATTTCTTCCAGTCAACCTTTGAGTGATGAGAGTAAGTGAGGACGAATAAAGGCAAGGTAGGTAGTGCAGGTATTAGGATGAGGAAGGAATAACACACAAATAAAAAAAAATTCTAATAAATATATAAAGTACCACTACCACCTAACACAGTGATTCGCAAACTGGGTGCCGCGGCACCCCGGGGTGCCGCGAACCTATGCCAGGGGTGCCGCGAAAAAGTGGACATTATTTGACCGAGCGAGCGCGAAGCGCGAGCGAAGCGTCTCCGTTTCAGCTTGGGCAAAAATGCGTACGTATGTCCGGATGTCCGGCTGTTTCTCAACAAGTTTTTGGTAATTTGGGTTGAGGTGCGCCGGTGAACATTTATTCAGTTTTAAGCTATGCAAAAACCGAGGGGCCGTTCACTGCTGGAATCATGATTTTCCACACTTTGAATCGATTCAGAATCAATAAGTTAGTGAAAGATTTTTAACATCATTTTGGGAATCAGCTTGAAATCTTGAAATCAGGGAGAAATCTTAGATATGGATTCAGAAATTTCAAAAACCGCGTTAGTCAGTAAGAATCAGAAGAAACAATTGGAAATCGTTAGAAACTCTGTGAAACACTAATGTTTCGGTGTGCGCTCGAGCGAATCAGTCAGGATCAGCAGGAAACAGTCGGAAACAGCTTGGGATCAACACGTTAAAACTTGAATGAATGAATACGCAGTCTCGTAAACAGGCAAATGCAAAAATTGCCCCAACCGTACTAAGAAGAAGAGCTATTATCCTATGTACGCGACTACGGCTATCGTGCAATTTTTCCGTGAGACGAACACCGAACAGCAAGTACGAGCCTTTTCTAGCATACGTGATTTTTCTATTTACGTCACTCTCGCTCTCGCGTGGCTCACTGGTCAAAAAACACGCATAGTTTGATTGAAATCATAATACCCAACACTGTTGATAAGAGGCATACAATTTAATTGTTTTTTGTAATGTATGTAGGTATTATTAGAAAGTAATTTAATTATGACTACGTAAATTTAAAAAGGTATTATTTATTGTATTTTCAGTGAGTTCTAGGGACACAAAATTATGAAAACGTTTTAATGTGTGCTAGATATTATCAGAACGTAATTTGACTCTAACTTAGTAAATTTTATAGAATGTTTCATTTTATTTAGAAAATAATTAGCGTGAATTTTAAAATAAACAAAATTAGGTTCTTAGGATTTGTAGTGAACTATATACTCGATAGCTGGCCTCAAGGAGCAAGTGAAACGTAAGGAACAGCTATTTGTCTCTTTCGCACCTGCTTAGTCTTAGCTGTGTATAACAGAGAGGCACATTTATACATTCGCGTCAGTGTCGCGAATGTTGTGTTCTTCTGTATTCTATTACATGGAATAGAATAGGTTAGCACTATAATATTTGCGACACTGCCGCGAATGTTACACTGCGCTCCGTGCACGCGCCAACGCGCCGCGCCGGCGCGGCCGCCGCGGGATTCACTACAATCGATCCGGAATAACGATGAAACAGCGGGAAACAGGCGGAAACAACAGAATCAGCTTGTACTCGTGCAGCTCAGTGCGCGCAACAGTCAGGAACGTTCTCCGTGCGTTCTTTTGAGTTAGAATTTTATTTATTGTTTCCTTACCGTCGGAATCAAACCGAATCATGCTTTCAAGTGTAGAATCACAAGAATCATGAGAAAATCGACGAAATAATTTATGCTCACATAGAATCGATTCTCAGTGAACGACCCCTCGGCAAAAACAGACTCGCGAGGTCTACAGCTCACAGAGCCACTCACTAGTAGTAAATAATTAAATTCAAAATAAGTATAAAAGTAATGTACCTACCTACATACTTAATCGAAATAATAATGAAACATTTACATTTCAATGCGTAACTTTTACGCATCGTAAAATTGTGTTTTTTATTCCTTTCGAAAATATTACTTGATTTACATATTTGCATGATTCGTTTATCACAGTTCAGATATGATGCCTATGAAAGACACCAACCGAATATTGAAGCGGTGTGCCGCACAATTTCTTGAACGGGTTAAGGGCGCCGTCAGCTAAAAAAGTTTGAGAACCACTGACCTAACATGTATCCGTACGGATTGTACGAGGGAATTATATTATCATAAAGTAAATACCATCACGCCTGTCTCCCAATCTCGCAATGGGGCATAAAGAGACAACGGATCTCCACAGTTCCAGGGAAAAGTACTTAACAGGAAAAAACTTATCGATGTACCTACGTATTTGCTCTGAGTTTTAATTCCAAACTTTTCGCATGGGACGCTGACGTAGCAACTATTACCATTTCGTAGTGTTCATTTTTCGGGAGTGGATGGATGAGAAGAGCGGAAGACCGCGTGTGGTGGCGTGCCTTGGGAGAGGCCTATGTCCAGCAGTGGACCGATACAGGCTGATGATGATGATGATGATGATGAGTGTTCATATTTACATTTTGAAGATATATAAATTTGCTAAATTGGCAATTCTCTTGTTCATAAATCAATTCAATTGAAATATCTCATTTTAACAGCAAACTCTTCGCTTTTTCGAATTCAAATTCGAAAATGGAAGTGGGTTTATTCAGAGTTCAATCGCTATGATTTACGCTATCGCCCTCGTTGAGCTGTCGTAACGTAACGTAATTACAGCGAGCACAATATCGTTCGCGCAGCAATCTGTGGGTCAATTCACTGCCAACCAAATCGTACATCGTGTATGTAATTTCGAGTAAAACAATTATTACGTTGCGATTCTGTACCGATATTTATTTATATATTTATCTATTTATTTATAAAGACCAAAAAACAAAAATTGAAAACTACTGAACTAGAAATTGCTCTTTTCGTCAATGTATTTTTCTGTCCGGAATAGCGAAATATACCGTACCGTGTGTATTTATAAATAGCGACAGCAGCGAAATAAAGGTTGCTCAGTATCGGAAACCAAACGGAGGCGAAATTGGAAAACAACATTTCACCACATCCATATATTTTGAGCTTAGAAATTTTAGGAAACGTTTGAAGAAGGTGAATTTTTTTTTAATTTCGCCACATTTTAGCTGCTCTACATAGTGTTCTATATTTTATAAGATGGATAGTTGAAATTAGAGTATTTGTTTGTTAATAAAGGTGTTTATAGGATTACGCACTTACAAAGAGGAAAAAACGGAACCCTTATAGGATCACCCCCGTGTATGTAGGTCTCTCTTGTGTGTCCTTCACACCTTATTTTCTCCGAATCTACTGGACGAATATCTAAGAGTATCAACCAATCAGATAAAATTCTGGTATTTTTTAGGTTTCGTTTTTTACTAATTATTTTACGTTAAGTTTTCTTTTCCTTTTGTGTCCATGTTGTGTTTGTTTTCATCACAGTTATTTTAAAAAATATATATATTTTTTATTTTTTTAAAAGAAACTTCAATGGTGTCATTGGTTTTTTTCTTATAATATGTTATTGGTTTTATTTTTGTGTGCCATTTGATTTCCTGAATGAATAAATAAAAAAATACAGATTGAACTATTCGCTGCTGCCAGTATTTTTTAATTCAACCTGAATAAATTGTATTCGAAATACTTGATTCTCGATTTCATTGCTACTGAATTCGCCTCCTGAACGCAGCTCAGGTTGATTAGAATCCCGGACACTTTCGCAGGCGCGAATAAATAAGATTAAGGTTGTGATCACACGAGGAAGGCCCTGTCGAAGAGCAAGTATTTTTATTTTTATCTACATACCTACAAACACAATGTCGCGCCTGTGGAGCAGATTTTATTGTTGACTCCAGACACACCTCTCTTCCACACTAATGTTCTTCGTAAATTAACATACTTTTGTCTTAAACCTAAACATTTTCGTTTCTTTTGACCAAAGTGATTCTCTGGAAAAGAAAGTATTCTTAGATTAAAAATGTCTTTCCCTTCCCAAGTCTGATAAGTGAAACTTCTTTCATGAACACGAGTGATCTAGGGACCAACTGAAAGCCAGCGCTGCTGTGTACACTCCTTCAGCAAAATTCTGAGTCGGTCCCCTTTTTCTCCGTTTATATTTATTCGTTGCCGTGTTAAACAATGACATGTTATAGGAGAAATAAAACTCATTTAATTTAATCTATGGCTCGAATTTCGTGTAGACGTGCAGTTCCTCCCCTTACTATGTGTCAGGATTTAAATCAGTCTGGAGTGTTACCACCGCACTAAATCAAGGTCAGTTTAAAAGGCGATAAAAATTGTTCTTTTTTTTTTCATCCAGCTGGTGTAGCCGGCACCACCAAAAGGAACTCTCCTGACATAGTTCTTAGTTACACGAGAATTCACATGTTTTAATAGCTGTGCTAAAAAAGGTAGCCGGGAGTGGATGGATGAGAAGAGCGGAAGACCGCGTGTGGTGGCGTGCCTTGGGAGAGGCCTATGTCCAGCAGTGGACCGATACAGGCTGATGATGAATAGCTGTAACTATCTTAAACCTATCTTGTTCGTATTACTTTATCACATTTTTCACGAATAAATAAATTGGTACAAATATATTGTAATAAAATTAAATTTAATTAATTAAACATTAGGTACTGTAACAAAGACACTGTCTCCGGTCAGTGTAACCGCCGCGCGTCGCGTCGTCGCACGGTGCGCTAGCGCGCTCGTCGAACAAAGCGGCGCTGATTGCGCGTGAACTGTCAACCGCTCACAATTCACAATCATGCGCATTCCTGAATACCTGCCAGTCCGATCTTAAAACGTTCCTAAGCACAGGCGCAAACCTTCCACGTTCAAGCCTATTCATGGGAACTTACTTCTAGCATTTTATTTTGGCGGAAAAAAGGTCAGTGAAAACCCCATGCAAATTGATCTAATAGATCTCGAGTTATAATAGAACATACAATCGGCGACGATTCGATCGGTCGTACTACTTTTCCGCTTTATTTATTAGGGCTATTCCATCATATTCGCAATTCCAAAAACATTTTTTTCCGAAACAAAAATAATGACTGCATAATTAGATTGAATTGATCCTCAAATTAGATTGATTTGAAACTCAATTTTATTAACCCATTGACAATTTGATATTTAAAATTATCTTATTAGGTTTATAATTATATTATTTATATTGTAGCTTGAGTAATGTATGTTGGACGAGATATTTTATATTCTTTAGGCATACATATAAGCATGTAAGTATATATTTTAAATTTTTAATCTTAATAAATTATTTTTTTAATACAATATGTAATGAAAATATTAAGTTATAGTAAGTTAATCTAGTGTTAAAATAATTTGTTTGTTGAATTACACTACATATTGAATAAAGGCGACAATACCAACTAAAAATTATTCATTATATCATTATTCAAATTACCTATCAAAGTTTGACAAAGGCTCTTTACACCTGTTACACTTAGTTAATAAGTCTTTGTAGTCAGAACTCTAAGTAAAATGCTTAATCTTGCTCTCAAGCTGTGTTTTCGATAGACTGTAAGCGAAGTTATTATGTGACTAGTCACTAAAGTACTTGTGATAATAAGTATGAAAAAAAACCTGCGATGTTTCTTATTCGGTTCTTCTTCGTGGGTGTAATCGAACCGGATAGAACAAATTGTGACAAGTTCGAGTGCAGTCTAACTGCCATATGAATTATCAATAAACAATATAATATTCATTATAACGAGCCCCTTCCAAGATATGCCATGAAACACTAAAATTTTTTTTTACTTTTACTTTCTAATTTATCTCCTCTATTATCCCCAAAACGTATCTTATAAAACTTATACTTATCTTATCGATAGACTGTAGGCGATGTTATTATATGGATCGTTACTGAAATACTTGTAATCAAGTTCGAGTGCAATCTTACTGCCATACCAATGCTCAATAATAAAAAAAACAACAATAAACAACAAACAAAATATGATGAGGTGAAAAAACGATTAAAAAGGAACAAAAGAATAGCACTATTTCTAGTCTTACAAATATGTTACACTTACATTATAAATTAAGATTTAAACAAAAAGTAAACTTAAATCATGTAACAACAAAAAAATATATCATACAAACAGAAAATTAAAAAGCTGCCAAGTGCGAGTTGGACTCGCGCACCGAGGGTTCCGTACCATCACACATTTTGTATATGTACAAAAATAATTGTGTTTCGAAAAATCACGAAACACCTAAATAAAAACTACACCAATGGTTCGACTGTCAGGCATTCGTATAGTTGAAATATACAAAAACCATTATAGCAGCTCTGAGTTTTTATATTTTATTTACTTAACGGTCCCCGGATTCCTTTAAAGTAAGTAAACTTTTTTAATTTGTAATTTAACTTTTATTTCAAGCTTTAAAAAAAAACCGCATGCGAATCGGTCCACTTTTTAAGATAGTAATTAGTATTTTTATTACTTCATTACTTGATTACTTGATTGCAAACATGGCTAAGAAAATTAAACCAGCTTTCTCATAAAAAATCCGCATCCAAATCGGTCCATCCGTTTGGGAGCTACTATGCCACAGACAGACACACTCATACACACATACACACACACGTTAAACTTCTCCGTTTGCGTCGGGGTTTGAAAATGATGCAGGCCTGCGTCGCGGAGGCTATACAAATCAGCGAGTTTCCAATTTTCCCTCATCTTTACATTGATGAATGACTCACGCGCGTCAGACGGCACAAGTCTTCTGGTTAGAGTCGCGTGCCATGTGTGCGCGCGCGCCTGTCTTTATTAATATGTGTGGGTGCGCCGTTTAATGCCAAAAACAATCGGCGCGCAGCGACAAACGACAAAAAAAACTATCATAAACCGAGTTATAGAACCTGTCGCACCGGTTTCGTAGGAATCGGAGGTACGCTCTAATCGAATGTACCTCCGCTCCGTCTCGAAGTCGACACCAAACCTAACTAGGACCCCGAGCAGGGGCGGAGTTAGGCACAAACCATACTAGGGCGATATGCCTGTCGGCAAGTTTTTTTTTTTATGGAAACTAACACGGTTGGCTACATCACCTACTACATCCGTGATGTCAGCCTATAACACCTTGGTAACTACGTGCCATGTCAGTGCTTACCTTCGGTCGTGCCGGCTATACTGAACTGGACGAACAATACGAAATATTTACATAGCCGTTTCAACTGACCTTTCATTCAGTGCGGTGGTAACAACCCGGGCGGGCTCAACGCTGCCACCTAGTAAGGTAAGAAAGGAAGGGATCTACAGTTTGGTGACCCACGTGTGAAAGCTCATGTCGCTCGACGAATTATCCTTGAGATTCAGAGAGGCAACGCAGCCAGCGCGCTGGGTACTAATGGAGCCAAGGTCGAACTGGACATCTTCTACGTGTAGGGGAAAAATATGTTTTTTTTTAATTTTTAGTTTATATTTATATATTTTTAATTAATTTTATTTCATGAATAAAGAATAGTCAACCCAGTTTGGCCATCTGAAAGTTTCAACCTGCATTAATACCGAACCAAACTTTGTCGATCTGAAGCTACACGATCCATACTATGCGAAAACAAGCTTGCCTCAGCTGCTATTTTTAACCCCCGACGCAAAAACACGGGTGTTATAAGTTTAACGTGTGTGTGTATTTGTGTATGGGTGAGTATGCTGTGGTATCGTAGCTTCCAAACGGAAGGACCGATTAGGATGCCTTTTTTTATTAGAAAGCTGGTTTAATCGGGATGATTCTTAGCTAAGTTTGTAATCTAGTAATTAAGTAATAAAAACATTAATTACCTATCTTATAAAGTGGACCGATTCGAATGCGGTTTTTTTTAAAAGCTTGAAATAAAAGTTTTAATTACAAATGAAAAAAAACCCCCGACCCTTAAAAAGTCAAACATAATTTCCGTCTACTTACTTTTAAAGTAGTCGGGGCACCGCTAAGTAAATAAAATATAAAAACTCAGAGTTGCGCGGGTATTTACTTAGCGGTCTCCCGACTCCTGCAGTAAGTAAACGGAAATTATTTTTTATTTTAAAATTTAAAGAGTGTAAAAGTGTAAAGAGCATTTGCAAAACTTGGATACGTAATTTGTATCAACATAATTAGATTTATTATTATTTATTTAATTCGATTTAGAATCAGAGTGCGACCCTGGCACGGAGTTCGCGGGCCTTACTCCGAGGATGACGCATTTACAAAATAGGAAAAAATATACACAATATTTTCACTCAACACCAAGTATTAGTCATAGCCATTAGAATACATTTGCTATAAATAACAAAACAAATTTTTATTTTAACTCGCCGTTACGTACGACTCTGAAATGTATACGTTTCAGACTGCACGTTGTGCAAATTGGCGCACCCTTCCACGTGTATACACCTACACAGATGTATAAACACGTGGAAATTTGGTAAACAAAGGTCTAGCAATCCAAAGGGAAGACCGTAAGTCATATTCAGACGAGACGGAAGTTAACTTTCTCCATACGAAATCGTCTTTCGGGGTTAATGTTTTTTATTAAACCTTAACCGATTTTTACAATTATAATTTTTTTAATAAGGAAGTTGAATCTACGATTCTGTCTTTTTATTTTTTTGAATATCTAAAATGATGAGTCAATAAAGCTTAATGAGCTTCATGACATCAATAAATAAAAAAATCTATTTTTTTCGGTCGAAATACAAACGTTTAGCTCCGGTGTTGATATTTAATCTAAACGACAAAGACAGGAGCGTAGATTGGACTGTCCTTAAGTCAAGAAAAAATCGGATAAGGTTTAGGGGGCTATACCACATTTTTTTTTTGTTTTATACTAAGCGCGACATGTGGCGCCGAGTCACCCATAAGGTGTCTAGCGACGCCCATGGACATTCGGACGCAGGCGGGGGCTGCGAATGCCATGCCGGCCTGACAGGTGCCCATTCACGCCTCTCTTGAAGGACCCGAGACTATACTTGGGGGGAAATATGTGGGCAGGTAGAGCGTTCCAGAGTTTGCCGGTTCTGTGGAGAAAGGATCTGCAGAACCGATTTGTACGCATCCGCGGTAAGTCCAGCGTATAGGGATGCAATCCCTGCCCAGTGCGCGTTGTACGGAGGTGGAAAGGGGACGCCGGAATCGCGTTAAACAGCTCCTCCGAGCACTCCCCGTGGAATAAGCGATAGAACACGCTTAGGGCGCCGACATCCCTACGAAGTTGCAGCGGTTCTAGATCGCGGGACACGTCGGGGTCACCCACTAGTCGCACGGCTCGACGCTGGATCGAGTCCAAAGGCGCAAGCTGGTATTTGGCTGAGCCATCCCACAGGTGCGAGCAGTACTCCAAGCAGGACCTAATCTGCGATTTATACAGAAGCAGCCTTTGGCCCGGCGTGAAGTACCGTCGAACCTTATTGAGTAGGTACGCCTAGCTTTTTTGAGGCCAGCTTGGCCTTGCCCTCGATATGGCGCCGGTAATTTAGGTCGTGCGACAGTTCGGCTCCGAGGACCCCGAGGTGGTCGCTTAATTTAAGCGACGTGCCTTGGAAGGAAGGAGCTGGTGTGAACGCCGCACATAAATGCCGAAAGACGATTTTGTATGGAGAAAGTAACCTCTCTCCATACAAAATCGTCTTACAGAGTTTATGATTTCCCAACCCCTAAACGTTGATCGATTTTAGAATGATTGTTTCTTGTAATAAGCACAATCTAATCTGTGCACCTTTAATTATAAATTTTTTTGTTTAGATGAAATATACGAGGCCAGAGTTAAAAATTGTGTTTTTTTTCGAACGAAATTTTTCAATTTATTGATATCATGGAATTCATTAAGCTTTATTGAATCGTTACTTTAGATATCAAGAATAGCCTAGGTAAATTTCAGAGGCTAGTTTTCTACGTAAAAAAATATTATCTACTAATTATTATTGAAATGGCTGAATGTTACATTCAATAAATTAATAAATTGAATTTATTTAAAGGTTGCCATCAACTGCCACCTTTCCTCTAATGATGTACATTCTCCCTCAGGGTCCTTCACACATAATGTGAAGGTGCACCTAGCCGGCCGAAATGGTATTCGCAGCCCCCGTGAATATCCGAATGCCCGTGGGCGCCGTCGGACTACACCTCTGCGTTAGTCTGGCGTGAGCCATATGTCGTGCTTCCCATAAAAAAAAACACTTGAAAATGTAATAAAACATACATACTTAAAGTTCATTTAATTAAATATACATCAAGAGCGAACTAAACATACCTAGATAACCGGCAAATCAACTGTACAATCAGAATGTCACGAGTCCAAATACCTAATACATAATAGGATTACTGCAGTAATGTCCACGCGGGCGCATTTTGTATACACACTAGCTTTTGCCTGCGGCTTCGCTCGCGTGTAATTCGTATTTAAAAAGAAGAAAAAAAGTGAGCCCTCTACCGTACCTTTATTTTGGCGCGCGGAACAATTCGGTTTGTATGAGAGCCACATCTTAGCGTAACTGGAACTGAATTTTATTTAGCCTATCCCGGGTCTCGTATAGCTAAATGTGCTTATACTAAGTTTCATCGAATTCGGATGATCGGTTTAAGAGTTGTGGAGGAACATACAGAAAATATTTCTCAAAATGGTCAATTTCGTTTCAGTATCATACATAGAGTCTACAAACGCAGTATCTCATAAAACAAAGCAACTTACTCCATCACCATCCCTTACAAATGTATTATTAGTTTTATTTTATTGTTTTATTGACAGCGCGACATATGGCGCCGAGCCACCCATAAGGTGTCTAACGACGCCCATGGACATTCGGTCGTATATTGTATATACGACCGAGGGTTGCGAATGCCATGCCGGCCTGACAGGTGCCCATTCACGCCCCTCTTGAAGGACCCGAGACTGTACTTATTAGTATTGATGAGTTTCATTTGGCGGCCGCCGCGATTGTACCGTGTTCTCAGGCAAGTTCTTAGGGTTGCCGTCCGTGTGCCTAGACCAGATCTAGGGCATATTCCCCAGCAGCGTTAGGTGCGTAGTAGCCGTACGTAACCGACGAGTATGTGCGACACAGAACACGAATTGACCGCGCACAATACTCGTATGTATGCAAAACGTTAATAGCTAAGGAACCCTCTGCTTGAACGACGTTCGCACTTAAGGCGGAAACAAGTCTCAAACCGTGCTACCCGAGCACTGATAATTGAAACACGAACCGCATGCAGATGCAAATAGTTGCGAGATTCATTCTACTCGTGCGGTGGCTGATACGTCGCACCGACGATGAACGTTGGCGCGAAAATCACACTACCTATATATAAAATTTCACGTGATGGAAAGATGGAAAAAAATATTTTTTTTAGCTACGATTGTAGGGAAAATTATTATCTATATTTCTATGAGGGTCTTGTATTGAAACATTATATGCTTCTCAACATAATTTAACTTTAAAGTACAATTTTCGTACTTTTGGTTTTTTTTTGAGGTTTATTTAACACCTTTTCAAATTAGTAAAATATATTTTTATTTATGTTTGTTATTTAAAGACATAACATATATATTTTACATATTTTTTATCCTTACCAATAGCTCAACAATTTAGTTTAAAGTTGACCTTTTGAGTCTTATTTGCGCCTTAACAGTATTTTGTTCTATCTGCGGTTTCCTAGATTCCAACACACAAAACATTCTTAATAACCGGCCAATTTTTTTTATTGATCCATCATAATATCTACATAAGATTATCTCACCCCCCTGACTCATATTTATAAATAATGGGCATTTCAATAATTAACATTTAATACGGAACGAGCGCGTGCGCATGACTCATCTGAGTAATGCGCGACAACACTATGTAATGAAATGAACGATCTATCGATCCATCCGCTCATCGCGCATAGATCATTTTCAAGAGGTGAGTGAGCCTGAGCATTAGGCTTTATTAATAAAAAAGCGTTCAAGTGCGAGTCGAACTCGCGTGGAGAGGGTTCCGTACCATTTTTTTTTCCATGAGAATTTCAAGACTTAGGATTTTCGTTTAAGGTTTTACGTAAACTATAAGGGAGGCACTGTATTCACGATTTTTTATTTTATTTTATTGACGCTCGATTTTCGTATATTTTCTTTAATATATTTAAAAGTATGCATTTTAAAATTATTAAAATATATTTGTATTCCTAATAACGAGACGTTTTTAACATGTTGAACTTGAAAAAAAATTTTTTTTTTGAAATGCATTTATAATAATCAAAATTGACCCCTTAAATCGAAATACGTTAATTTACGCTATACGTCTGTGATTGGGTCATCAAATTATATGTACGAAATTTGAACTTTTTCGTCCAGTAAATTCGGATGAAATAATCTGTGAGAGACGGACAGGCGGACAGGCAGACACGAGAGTGATCCTATAAGGGTTCCGTTTTTTTCACTTGAGGTACGGAACCCTAAAAAACGAGTCGAGTTGAGAGATTAATTTTCACGTCCACTGCTGCACACGCCGCACAACTCTTCTTCCACCCGGCCGGCAATGTAGCGGATGTCATCATCCCACCGGGTGACCACCGAAGACGACGCGTCTTCGCCCACTTCGTTTCCCTGTCCGTCCACGGACGGTCGCCAGTGTAGGACACGGTTACCCTCGTTCGTATCTAGCTGAACTAACGTTCATCATCTCGCCGGTTGACGTGCCCCACCCAATGCCGATTGAGCTGTTCAAAATATGCAAGTAGGCCGTTACATTTAATTATGTTTACCTAAATGTTCCCATATCGAACTGTTCTATCTAAGACAAGTTTAGCTCTGTGGATACATAATGGGATGATAACTATGATAATATTCTTATTTATGATATTATATGTAATACGAGTATAACATAGGTTTTTGCCAGAGCAGAGTCTCGAACCGAGGACGCCCGGTCGGCTGACGCAGCGGCGGCGGCGCGGCACCGCGGTGGCGGCGCGGCACCGCGGTGGCGGCGGGCGGCGCGGAGGGTATCCATAACCTTATCCTTACCTTTAATAAAATCCAACGTCTGCTTTCTGTATGTATGTATGTATGTCTGTCTGGCCGCTTATAACTCGAGAATCACTGAAGCGATTTTAATAAAAAAAATTTCTATGGATAGCTTGATTCTTCCCATCAACCATAGGCTACTTACTATCACGCTAAATGGCTTATGAGGTTAGCAGAGAAGTGAAATATGAGAGCGGGCGGAGCCGCGGACACAGCTAGTTACCTATATAATATAATACCTATGTAATACTATATAGCTGTGCCCGCGGCTCCGCCCGCTCTCATATTTCACTTCTCTGCTAACCTCATAAGCCATTTAGCGTGATAATAAGTAACCTATGGTTGATGGGAAGAATCAAGCTATCCGTACATTTTGTTTTATTAAAATCGGTTCAGTGGTTCTCGAGTTATAAGCGGACAGACAGACAGACAGAAAGGAGACGTTAGATTTTATTAAAGGTAAGGACAGATTTTCACTGAAGACGATAAAAAAAATCTAAATATTTGAATTACCTACATACCTGTGTACATTTTATTAATAATATTAATATGTAAAAAAATGCATTTATTTTCTTAGTCAATACTAATAAATAATAAATCTGTAAGGGATGATCATGAAGTACGTTACTTTGTTTTATCAGATACTGAATTTAATTTAGTAGATTCTATCATCATCATCATCGTCAGCCTGTATCGGTCCACTGCTGGACATAGGCCTCTCCCAAGGCACGCCACCACACGCGGTCTTCCGCTCTTCTCATCATGTAGATTCTATGTATGATAAGAATATTTTTCTGTATGTATGTATGTTCCTCAATAACTCTTAAACCGATCATCCGAATTCGTTGAAACTTACTACAAACATATTCAACTAAACGATACACAGGATAGGCTAAATAAAATTCAGTTCCGGTTACGTTAGGATGTAGCTCTCATACAAACCGAATTGTTCCGCGCGCCGAAATAAAGGTACGGTAGCGGGCTTACTTACTTTCTTCTTTTTAAATACGAACTTCACGCGAGTGAAGCCGCGGGCAAAAGCTAGTAATAAATAAAACATTTGTCGTTTTTAGAGTTCCGTAGTCAGCGAAGCTGTCGCGTACCCGCGCCCCTTCTTTTATGAGGTCACTTGTATTTCACTGCATGCGTCTCTCAAACATTCAAAGGTTGACTGGAAGAAATACCTGTAAGGAATAAGGCCGCCTTTTTCCCTCATGTAAATTATATATCGTGCTTGTTTCTGTAAAATGTTTTGGAGCAATAATATTTTCTATCTATGTATCTAAAGCTAGGTAGGCTCAATTAGAAGACAGCCTTATGGCAATAAGTTCGTCTTTTGTGTGCCTAAACGTTTTTTGTATAAATAATATTTACAATAAATTTATCTAGACCGTGTTGTGCCGGTACGTAAAAAGAATAGTCATCGGTTTTTATATAAAAAAATATAAAAACCGCCTTCAAAAATGTATGAAATAAAAAAATAAAAATCCCACCCTAGAGTTGAAGGCGGTCGGTTATTTTTGCTTGCTTTAGCACCACCGCCTTCAACTCTAGGGTGGGATTTTTATGTTTTTATTTCATACATTTTTGAAGGCGGTTTTTATATTTTTTTAAATAGTTCTTTATTTCACAGTTTTTTTAGTAATTTTTATTTGCTATTAATGTACTCGGCGGAATCGCTCGGCCTTCCGCCTCGCGATTCCGCCTCGCTTTCCATTCCGATCTTGACCAATAAATTTATCTAGACCGTGTTGTGCCGGTACGTAAAAAGAATAGTCCCACTGCATCTCTCCCCGTGCATGTCGTAAAAGGCGACTAAGGATAAGGGCATGATGCCGTGCTTAAGGGCGACAGGCTCGCCACCTCTCACCTTGGCACAGTACTTCCACCGGGTCATGTAGCATGTGGGTATTCCTTCGTGCCTTACATGCTGCTTGATAAATATCTTGTCCGAATAATTTGCGAAACGTGGTGGTCGGTGTTGTGCTATAATTTACCAGAGTTCTTGCAGCACAACACCGATTATTCTGCTTACCCCCGATTGTCGGGATTCAGCGTGTGTGATATGTATGTATTATCTATATACTCGCCTCCACTCTCCAAGGGTTCCTGCAGGCTGCGGGGGCGGAGGGGTTGGAGGGGGCGGGCCGCCTCTGCGCCCCCGACCGCCTCCGCCGCCCCTCCGTCGGCACGCGACAGTGCCTTTTGGGAACCTTTTAATCAAATGAGCCGGAATACAAAGAATTTATGCAAATTCGTACATACCTACGTGTCATGTGGCGCACGAATAAAAAGTACATATTTAATGACCACAAGAAATACTCGAATTAGGCCACAGCGAAATGTAGGCCAACTGGGACGCAGCACCGTGTGGGCCGGTACTTTAAAAGAATAGCCCCACTGCATCTCTCCCCGTGTATGTCGTAAAAGGCGACTAAGGGATATGGCTCCCTTCTTATATTACTAGGTGGTGGGGTTTAACCCGCCCGGGTTGGTACCACCGCACTGAATGAAAGGTCGCTCGTAACGGCTATGCAAATAGTTTGTGTTTTCCGTCCAGTTCAGTGTAGCCGGCACGACCGAAGGGAAGGACTGACGTGGCACCAAATTCATTCGGTGTTATGGGCTGACATCACGGATGTTGTAGGTGATGTAGGCAACCGTGTCAGTTTCCAAAAAAAAAAAAAACAAACCTATGTATGAAATGCGTATGTTCTAATGAAATAAAATTTAAATTCGAGCATCTAGCCAATATTTTCTGATCTGTGGTCGCGATCGAGATAAAATGCTACGAATTACCTGACTACGAATTGGATACTCAAGCTCATCCCAAGTCGAACTACACACGTATTACCGCATAGTCATTACTCATTTCAAAAGCTTAAAGGAGGGTAGACTAATTTCGCTCAATACCGACTTTTACGGTCTACGGTACTTAAGTAGCTACTTAAGTCAGATTTTATGAGCTGTTTGTTGGTGACTAACTAGATGCTGATACTTCATTCATTTTTGAGGCACTATTTATAGGTAGTAAATATTTGTATAAGTTTATCATATTTATATTTAATATTCAGATATAAATTATAAATTTATTAATGATAGCTTTTGAATTATACTACATCTCTCAAACTAAGTATCGCGTCGGTCTCGTACTTAAAAAAGAATAGATCCACTGCACCTCTCCCTGTGCATATCGACTAAGGGATAAGGGCGCCAAGTATCTCGCGTATTCATAAAAAATAAATAAATATATAAAAAGGACGCCGCGGTACAAGGTGCCAAACAGGTTGGTTACCTCTCACCTTTACTTGGCACGGTCCTTCCACCGAGTCATGCAGTAAGTAACTGTATTCGTGCCTTACTTGATGTTTAATAGCTAACTTGTCCCAATACTCTGCTAAACCTGGTGGTCGGTGTTGTGCGGTAGATTGCCCAAGTTCTTGCCGCACAACACCCATTACTCTGCTTACGCCGAATGTCGGGATACAGCGTGTGTAGAATAGTAAAGAATACATTTCTAAAACTATATATTATGTGCCTGAAGCTATTCATAAGAAAGAGTATGGACCGGATTTACTTAACCAAAGCGTCTCATATCATATTTGGACATTGGTTCTCCGTGAGCGAACGCCTAGAAGCCTGCTCGGTTCCGAGCCAGTTTTTCTTTTTCAATTCATTAGATGAAGCCTTTCTCGGAATAAGAGTATGCATACTTTAAATGGACCGAATAACTTCGTTCGTACCGCTCATTGGCAATTATGGTATAGAATATGTTTACGATCGCAGACCACAGTTAGGGTCGAAGTTAAGTTATCTTATGCTCGTCTTAGACATAAAGAGACATTACGATAAAACTCAGTTGCGCCAAAGTTTAGATGCTGTCATTAAAATCATAAGCTGACTTAAAGTTAAGCCCAACGAATTAAAATTATCGGGAAGTGGCATACAACGCACCGAATTGAGGCGCGCTATTTGTGAGCATTCAGCACACTCTCCAATCGTTTTCTCCCTTATACGTATCAAATTGCCATATAACCGTCTTACTCTATCGACGTTCACAGAGCGGAAACGTAACGTGATGTATGACGCGCTCGCGCACTTACGCTGTTTTAAATATTGGCAATATATAGAAGAACTCCAATCGCACCTTTCTACCGGTAAAATGTATAACGAGGGCCTGTCCAGAAAGTAGAATGTCGTTGGTTAAGCCTGGGTGTTCCGCCATTTAACTTCCTAACCGGCACTCAATAAAAGTCAAAACATCTGTCTGTCAAACAGTTGACTATTATGGATGTATTACACAATGTTGTGCCATCTCTGTCTTCTTAACGTTGAAAGATAGAGATGACACTAAATCATAGCTCATTATTTGTTCTATAAATGCTGTCAGAGTGTAGAAATTTATGATTTAATTAAAAAAAGAACGCATTCTCGCTACTTTTTAGGTAATCTTATCTTGTTACTAGTCCTGGTTTCACTTACCGAGTTACGGATTTAAGCTTTCGTTAGTTAACGGGTCTTTAGGGCTATTTAAGTAGGTATGTGTTGGTGCCATCGGCCCTTAGTACGTATGTAGGTGTTTCATTAAGTAGTTATATCAAATGTAAATATGAATGAATTATAGTATACACTAACGGTTATACATAAACAAAACAAAAAAGTCTGCGTGTGAAAAAAGCAAACGTTGTTCACAAGCGGACTTTTTTGTTTAGTTGTTTTATTTTACTTACTTTTTTGCTTAGTTGCTTAGACTCAACAATAGCTTCCATGGCGTAAGGAAAGAATGGACTAATTCATAATAATAATTTTTTATTCATTGATCTTTACGTTCTGGAATTATAACATACACCTTTCTTATTTTACTATAAATTGTTTTACTAAAAATATTTATTTCCGAAACATTTTAGTATGTATTATAAAGTGTCTAGTATGTATGTATTTATTTACCCGACTGCGCGAAGCAAAAAAGGAGGTAATATTTTTCGAGCGTATGTATGTATGTATGTATGTTTATTTCTGTGTCATGCCCTGTACCTTAAACGGCTTGATGGATTTTAAGATGTGAGGTGTCCTTGGATTCGTCTTAATTGTGGGATCGCTATAGGCTGTACGGCCGTAGCGCCATATTGTCAAACTTTGACAATAGATTTTCTTCAAATCCCATCGAATGTCAAGGCGATTTAAAAAAAAATATACCACGCTTAATGATTTGAACTAAGACTAATTAAAATTTAAGCAGCGGCGGGTGACCGAGGGGTCGGGGCGTCGGTTTCTCTAGTGAGAAGTCCACGGTTCGAATCCGGTCGGCGTGTACCAGTGAATCTTTTCTGGCGGAAAAATTTACATGCTGCTTCACCGTTCGGAACCGGCGGCGGCATAAAACTGATGTATGGAGGAGACGTGTGTTTTTAAAAATTTCGCATACGTATTTTTTTTTTTTTGCTAAATTTTTCAGTTTGAGTTACATTGACCTACTAGAATCTTCAACACATCTTTTATTAAGTCTTGATCAAACACGTTTCCACAACGACGACAGATCTCCATCCAGAGATTATCTATTTTTTATTTTTTAAACTTAGAACAACATATACAACAATATTAACTGCCGGAAGCGTGAAGGTATTCTTCACAAATGCCCCTTTTTATCTACATATCTATGTATGTACGTACATGAATACATCCGGAAAGTACTTATGTGAGGCGTGTACCGGCAGCGTTGCATCTTGTTCAGTTGAGATGGATGACCCCTAAAAAAGGTATACACAAGTGCTCGCGCCACGCAGTCTGATCGCGCAGTGCGCACACATCGGGCGAACGCGTGCAACGGTGCAAACGGTGGTGCAAATGGATTTAAAACCATCTTGAGACGTGGCAGAATGTAACAGTGAAAACCGTATGTAAATCGATAGAGTGGTTCTCGAGTTATAAGGATAATCATATATTGACGTACGTTACACGATCGCCCGTAGAAGCTTCGCTTTATTTATAAGGAATCCCTATTTTACCCCCTTGAGGGATGATTTTGCAAAAACGCTGAAACACGTAATACTCTATTTCTTACCAAAACCTAAATATGAATTTTCATATCCCTAACTTGAGAAATGATGGGTTCCCCATGGACAAATTTTGGCGAGGGGGCTTAAAAATGTGTGGCAACACTGTGTATCTTCTTTGTCTATGTAATCTGCTTTCTCTCTCTCTCGGCAAGAGGGCGAATAAGCGGCAAGCCTCCTGACCACCCCATACAAACTTACATCCCCTATTTCACCCACCTATTCAGGGGTTTTTAGACAAAAGGTCCTATGCCCTTCTTTAGAATTCATCCTGACTCCTTGCCAAATTGTATCGAAATCTGTTCAGCGGTTTTGGCATGAAAAGGTAACAGACAGACAGACAGAGTTACTTTTGATTTATAATATATGTAATATATATAATATATAAGTATGGATATGGAAGTATGGATAGTATAGATAGTATGGAAGTAAGGATTACTTTTAGTAAAATATGTTAACACGACCAGTACATCTCAGTAGTGGGCCCTGATAGGTTTACCATGCCCAATTAAAATAACTTGGGACAGGAGGCGTCACGGCTACACGGATACAGAACACGTACCTGGAGTTGTATCTATTTATATATTCTTTATTGAACACCAATTAGGTCCAACAGGCGAGCTTAATGCCGGAGTTATAAGGAGTTATAACCGGGAGATTTTCATTAGGCGTGATAATATATTAAACGACGACTTTTTTGTCCGTCTTGTAGCTGGCCTCTCTGAACGTCGTCGTTTCGCGAGTGGTGTTATTGGCTGTGTCTGATCTTCCGTTGAAGATTTGGGCAAATACCCGTGCCGGCTATAAAAAATTTTGACAATCTTAAAAAGAACTAGACCCTGTTCAGTACAGGTTATAAAAATATACTTAGCTTTATAGTAATCATGTCATAATTTACTCGTAGGTAGGTAGGTATTAGGACAGGCTTTGCATGGTGGTCGATGTGTTTTTGTGCCGAGTTCTCGCAGTACGACACCGATTACTCTGCTTACCCCAATAATCTTAATACATGCTCTGTGGTATGTACGTATGTACAATGCAAGTTTTATTCCTCTCGCGGTACAAATCAAAAGTATTTATTTTGACAGGAAGATTTTATTATGAAGAGAAGTTGTCCAAAAACTGTTCTATTTTTTCCCCCCTTAACATTGCTAGCAATTCCTCCCAGTACCGGCGGAAATGGAAATTTTATTAATATTTTTCAGAAACTGTCTAAAATTAGTGCATGTCCTAGGAAAAAAAAGCGCATGGCCACACTAGACCCTGATGAAACGCTAAAAGGCATTTTCAAACGGCTGTTTATCTCTGCACTGTGTTAACCTGTTGTGGTGAGCGCATGTCTGTGTGAGCAAGAGTGTGTGTGTGTGTATGTGTGCGCAATTCAATCATGAGTTGACCAACATTGGAGGCGACTTTATATAATCGATCTAGCAAGAGGCTTTTGTCCATAGAGTCATGCACATGCGCACTTCGAGCTTTTAGAAAATGTTGACATGGAAAAGTTTCAAAACCTGGTGGTGGTGGTGTCTGGTGGGAGACCCGAAACTGACTGCTGATCTGGATCCTGAGTCACAGACGTTTTCTAGGGTCACTCAGTCTGTTCTACAGGTACTATATCATGGACGCTGCTTTGAGGAATTTGCTTCCCATATTCCTCGCCATCAAACCTTTCTTCGCAGCACTCGCCGCAGAGAGACAGAGCACCCTTTTGTTGTTGACATTGGGCTTTTGGGAACCCATCGGTTCTCAAAATCGTTTCTTTGTCGCACCGCTAGGGTGTGGAACTGTCTTCCGACGAGTGTTTCCCGAATCCTTTAACATGGGTGTCTTCAAACGTCGTCGTATCAACGGGCTAGACAGCCTAGCAACAGTCCGCAAATGTGCTGGCATGGCGCCTCACTGAGCGTGGTTTCGCGAGGAGAGGGGTTTTTGGCTCTGTTATCGACACAGCCACCCATGTTGGTTTATATAATTTTTGCTTACAGTGAAATTTACCAAACAGAAATGGTACCTTAGATATATTTTTAAGGGTTCTGTGTTCATACGGAAGCGGAAGTAAGCCTCTGCAAATTCCCTCCAGTCCTCCGGAATTTTTCTCCAACAGTACGGAACCACTGTTCTCGGCCGACGTACTTGATTTCGTCGCCTCACGACCTGCTGGGTGGTATTCGCACACTTCGTTTTCCATTCCGCGGCCGCCAGCGTATACGGTCCACTGCCACTTGGGTTTAGCCATCCGGTGTTCAATATCGACTACTCTGGTGCGTCGGAACATCTATCTATGGAACCGCTCAATCACTTTCGTCCGCACGAACATGTTGCGCGCGCGCACACACACACACACTCCCTGTCACACGTGTATACATTCGTTGTCTTGCTTGTCCCAATAACGGTATCTTTTGTTAGAAGAAGAAGTCAACACATAGACACATTGTGTTAAAACTTAAAAGTTACCCGCGTTAAAACTTAAGCGGCGGGTGGCCGAGTGGTTTGGGCATCGGCTTCTCATGCGAGAGGTCAGAGGTTCGAATCCGGTCGGCGTGTACAATGAGTTTTTTCTGACGAAAAAAATTACGTGCATACCTACACCTGCTGCTTCTGCCCGGTGTAAAACTGTACGTCCCTTCCCTTGCCCCTTACTAGGTGGTAGGCTCAAATTAGCCGACTGGGTTGGTACCACCGTACTGGATGTAAGATGGCCGCATAGCAGCCTCGGCTGTGTTCTCCTCTAGTTTTTTTTTTTTATGGAAACTGACACGGTTGGCTACATCACCTAAAACGTCCGTGATGTCAGCCCATAACACCGGGTGAACTAGGTGCCATGTCAGTGCGTCCCCCTTTGATCGTGCCGGCTACACTGAACTGGTCGGAAAATACAAACTATTTACATAGCCGTTTTGACCGACGTTTCATTAAGTGCGGTGGTACCAACCCGGGCGGGTTAAACCCTACCACCAAGTAATATTAGGAGGGAAGGGACCTACAGTTTTACGAGGAATCCGAACCTCGGTCAGCCTCCAACGGTCAGCGGTCACCCATCCAAGTACTGACCGCACCCAGCGTTGCTTAACATTCAATAGCGACAGTTTACTGTCTACACCACTGAGCTATCGAGGCTGACTGTATAGTCCAGTATAGCCAGCAATCCAGGGAAGTCTCCGGTATGGCACCTACCTTCTCGGAGGTGATATTGGCTGGTCGGAGCATGCGCTTTGGCCCCTCCGACTCAGCCACCCATACCGGATTACATAAAAAAAAATACCCGTGCATCAAAAGCTTCCCCAGCATGCGAGTGTGCTGGGAAAAATTTCGACGGACATTGTCTTCAGGCTTCAGTACTGTGTGAGGCCGGTACTTAAAAAGAATAGCCCCACTGCGTCTCTGCCCGTGCATGTCGTAAAAGGCGACTAAGGGATAAGGACGAGATGCCGTGCTAAAGGGCGAAAGGCTAGCCACCTCTCACCTTGGCACGGTCCTTCCACCGAGTCGTGCAGCAGGTGGGTCTTCGTGCCTTACTTGCTGCTTGATAGTTATCTTGTCCGAATACTTTGCTGAAAGTGGTGGTCGATATTGTGCTGAAATTTTCCAGAGTTATTTGCAGCACAACACCGATTACTCTGCTTACCCTGATTGTCGGGATACAGCAAGTGTGGTATGTATGTATGTATGTCTTCGGGCTTCAGGTAGGTAAGTATAGGTAATTATTGGCTAGGATGGCTCGAGAGTCTGGAAACGTGAAAAATTGTCGCTGAAGGCCGGGGAGGCGGGGTGACATTTTCGATTGTTTTGACAGTTAGCGGGAGCGTCTCGGTTCGACGTATTCTATGTAAAATTTTCGTATTTATTACTGGCGTAACCCCGTCTTTCTTCAAAATAATAATAACATTATTATGAAATTATAACATACAAGCTGTGCCCGCGGCTCCGCCCGCTCTCATATTTCACTTCACTGCTAACCTCATAAGCCATTTAGCGTGATAGTAAGTAGCCTATAGTTGATGGGAAGAATCAAACTATCCGTAGATATTTTTTTTATTAATATCGGTTCAGTGGTTCTCGAGTTATAAGCGGACAGACAGACACTCAGACAGACAGAAAGCAGACGTTGGATTTTATTATAGGTAAGGAAGGTGGTGTTGAAACTTAAACCTTTTCAACCTAGCAATATAATAGTTGATGAACGATATAGAATATATCGAAAGCATACGCATAAGCATAGAATATATACAAAGCCGAAAATGAAGAGAAAAGATACGTCAGACAAAAAAAAAATATAAATAAAAAATCTCAAGTCAACCTCTAGTGTACGATACCAAATACGACTTCGGTGACGACTGCATAAGATACAATAAATATGGAATCGTACAGTTAAATGAACGCAAAAGCGTAACTGTTCGAAATTTAAAATACATCATCGACCCGGTGGCGAAATGTTAACGCGCTGGCGGCTCAACCCGGAGTTGCAGGTTCGAATTCTGGTCGGGACGTACTGTTTTCGTTTCATTTCCGGCTGTGCATCTATCTAATGAAGTTATGTCTACTTTTTTTTTAATTTAATTTCAATTTCATTTCTAGGCTAGGAGTGATTTTTCAAAACTAACCAATTCCACAAAATACAATTTTACAGAAATTTATTTTTTGTAGGTTTTCTGGATATTAATTTTAGATTAGTTTTAGTTTTAGTGTATTAGTGTACATATAGTTGTATTTTGTAGGCTGTTGTGTATTGTGTATATTTTAGTCAAATAAATGAGAGAACAATAAATGTTTCATTTTACAGGAGAGTCAAAAAACTGAAACACCTAGAAGGAAGCAAAAATATGTTATTGTTTAAATGCGATGTGGTACTAAAAGTCATTGATTAAAGTTAGCCTTTAAGTTTTTAGCGTTTGCTTATGTTGGTGCAGTAATAAAAAAAAACAAATTTGGAATTGGTTAGCTTTGATTGAAAACTGAAAAATTGGCCAGGCTTGATTGAAAACGAAGTGTAAAAGTCAAGTTTTGAATGAAAACAGAACAATTAATGCAATTAAAGAAAATGTTTATACCAAAGAAAAAACATTGTTAGAACAGTACAATAAAAATACGCATAGTTACAGATGATTTTTTTTACCGATTCTGTTGACTACATCACCTACAACATCCGTGATGTAAGGTAATGTAATATTTTTTAAAAACTTCATTATTATAAACATGATATCTCACAGAGCGCCACTGACCATTTCCGCCTACTGGGCAAGAGATAATTTGTAAAATCATCATCAATAATGTTGATAAATTACAATAAATTAATTAACCATTAATAATTAAATAAATTACAATATTATCACAACGCCGGACAAACTATGGATGAGACGAGAGGCCCACAACAAATAAATACAAATTAGCATACAACACACTACAACACCCATTGAGTGAGATTGCGATGGTGTGCTCATGAATAATGCATTTCCAGACTTGCGTATGCGCACTGCAGTAACCAGTTGACACAACACACATACATACCTACACATAGCCATCGGTCACACACACACACACATATAAATTGTTCATCGACTATATACTCATGCCTACGATTACATCCTAAATATCTACCAAAGTACCTATATTGACATACCTAAAATAGATGCCAATACCTAACTGCAATACCTACCTACGTAGATAAGTATGCAACAGAGTAAGCACCTGATAAGACGATATCTTTAAGAGGTTTCAGCTAAGGCTGTTAGACAATGTTGTTAGTTTGTCAGAATGAATCAGTAAAAATGTGACAAAACTACAATTTAAAAATATGTAGGTAAATTTCATTTAAAAAGGAGCTCATTAAAACTTATTATAATTATTGTTTATGGTTTATTGTATAATTTCATCCATATGTAGGTAAACTACGCTTGGACATGTCGAAAATATCGACAGTTCTAATTAAATGCGAAGACGAACTAACTGAAATGAAAGTAAAAAATAACAATTAAAGGGAAAACAGCCAACATTTAAGAAAAGATTAAAGTTTTCTTAGTAAAACCTAACATGTTTACTGAAAGAAATCACTGTAAGGAGTAAGTCCGCCTTAACACCTCGTGTAAATTACGTATCGTTCTTGTTTCTTGGAAAATGTTTTTGGAGCAATAAAGTGTCTACCCTAGTTTTATAAATATGAGACGCACTCCAAATGTATCGGCAGTTATGGATTAAGTTCGTAGGCATACACGTATTTTAATTAATTTACAAAATATTTATCACAGACCTGACAACTGCAGGGGTAGACGTGTGCTCGAATGGAGGTCAATTACCTGCAAGCAAAGGTAGCGTGGGTCGCCCCCCAGTTAGATGGACAGGCGACATAAAAAGGTAGCCGAGAGTGAATGAATGAGAAAATCGGAACACCGGTCTATGTCCTTGGTCTGATGATGAACAAAATAAAAAAAATTACGAAATTAAAATAATGTCGGCATTCGCAAACTTGAACTTTCTTTGCTTTGATTCAAAAATATAATCCGCCAACTTCATACGAGTACGTACAACTAAACAGTTGTCAAAAGTGTACAACCACAAACGCCCTTTTAAACATGATCAACTCGTGAGAAATCCGAAAATATACCGCGCACCACAACGCGTTAACTGCCTCGAGAAGCTCACAGCACTTTACACTTTAAGTCCGTGGATTAGAGGTTGTTTTTCCTTATTTCTTTTAATGCAATTTCATATTAAGGGGCATTAGCACCTACGATAGGTTTATCAGCGCCTCGATAGAATTTATTGGTCCCTAAGCGCGGGCGCACTTTTAGCTGCAACTTTTCTTCGATCACAATTAGAAAGTGAACCGTCTGGATCGGATCGCGTTACACGGAGACCGCACTCTAGCTAGACGTAGTGGTCACTTTCTACCATATCTAAATGCACTTTGTACTATCACTACATTGATTGTTGCTCGTTCAGGTCGCGGGTGGTCTAATGCAATTTACAAATCGATTAAAGAAATTTTGTGGCTTTTGTACAAATATAAAACAACTTCCTAACACGATAATGATCCGTATCAATATTATTGCCAGTACAATACTGACAGTATCATCATCATCATCAGCCCGTATTGGTTCGCTGCTGGACATAGGCTTCTCACAAGGCACGACACCACACGCGATCTTCAGTTCTTCTCTTCCATCCACTCCCCTTTTTAGGTCGTCTAGCCACGGACATAGCTGCGGAGCATACTACGCAGTTTTTCTTATGGAAACTGACACGGTTGGCTACGTAACCTACAACATCCGTGATGTTAGCCCATAACACCGGGTGAACTAGGTGCCATGTCATTGCTTTCCTTCATTTCATGTCGGCTACACTGAACTAGACGGAAAACACGAACTATTTACATAGGCGTTTCAACGGACGTTTCGCTCAGTGCGGTGGTACCAACCCGGCCGGGATAAACCGTACCACCTAGTAAGGTAAGTTTGCTTGTACTTGGCCTCCATTCGAGCATCCGTCTACTCCAGCGGTTTTCGGGTCTGCGACAGATGTGCCCAGTCTACTGCCACTGCACTGACAGTAAGTAATGAATACTGGCCTCATTTTCTTCCCAGATGAAACACCATTAGAGCCAATTATTTCGCCTTCGCGGTAACTCCAGAGTGTAAGGATTTCTAAGTGCGCGAAGTGCGTAGGTGGAGAGGGGGACGGTGGGATCGCATCGACAACTCCTCCGAGCACTCCCCGTGAAACAATCGTAGCAGCAGCTAATATTAGTTGACCCCCTGACCAAGATTTGTAAAATATTCACTCAATGTTGATTTGGAGAATTTTTCAAACGATGGCTCTGGCATTGTCTGAATGGACGCACTCACGACGATAAAACCCTTTAATTTTTTGGGTAATATAAGTACCTGCCATAAGCATATTATATTCAAGAGGATCATATTATTATCACAATTAATTATTTCACTTTTTCTTAAAGAACCATGAAACATACATACATACATAGCGTCACGCCTGTTTCCCGGTGGGGTAGGCAGAGAAAACGGATTTCCACGTGCCACGATCCTGACACACCTCTTCTGCCGCCTCTTCCACTCCCATAATGTTCTTCATGCATGCTCGTCGGTTACGGGTACTACGCACTTGCCCCTTTTTGAGCACATGCCCGATCTGGTCGTCTAGGGCGACCCTTCCCGACTCTTCCACTCACATTTGCTTCATAAATTTCTTTCGTTAATCTCCTATCATACATTCTTCCAACATGACCGAACCACCAAGAAACATTTTCTTAATATTTTTAATTTTATTTTATACTAGCTGAGCCCGCGGCTCCGCTCGCGTGAAATTCGTATTCCAAAGAAGAATGTAAGTAACTAAGGGCGAGGCCGAAGGCCGAGCTGCGTTCAGGTAATCGATAAACCTTCTTAAAGAAAGTAACTAACTAAGGGCGAGGCCGAAGGCCGAGCTGCTTTCAGGTAAACGATAAACCTTTCTCAAATAAAGGAAGTAAATAAGGGCGAGGCCGAAGGCCGAGCTGCGTTCAGGAAAACGATAAACCTTCTGGAAGAAAGGAAGGAACTAAGTGCGAGGCCAAAGGCCGAGCTGCGTTCAGGTAAACCAAAAACCCTCTTCCGCCTTCGGGCCTCGCCCTTAAAGACTTCCTTTCTTCGACAGAATACGATATTGTTTACTCAATCTATTTATTTTATACATAAAAAGTAATATTAATAACTAAAGAATTAAACCTACCTAACAAACATTAAAATAACTATGAAAAAGGGGAATTTTCAAATGTTTTTAGAGCACTTGCGGCATTACCCCGCTGGATGGCAAGGCTTACCCTTTGAATGAAGTACATAAGCCCTTGATGGCGGGACACCAGTTGCTTCTACCAGCAGAGGCTCAAGCCTCTTTTGGCTTCACTGCTCCACGGACCGAGGGTTTCAACCGCAAACGCAACAAATTCGAAATCTTGAATTATATTTCTATATTTGCTGCGTTTGAGGCTCTCCGCCCCAGCCTCGGCCGCGCCAGCCGCTCTTGAAGATGTCCTAACGTGACTTGGAGCCAATGTGAGAACAAAAGTGGCGTCCCACATCAAAGAACTACCCTTAGTCCATGGCACTAAGGTGATAGCATCGGGCCTCTTGCCATCCAGCCGGGAATAACCGCGAGGTTCTAGGATGCACGGTATATTTGCCGTTAGAAGCGTGGACTTTATAATAAAATTTAAATTAAATTAACTCAATCTTAATATTAATTAATTTTATTCGAGATGGTTTAGCTTCTTCCTGAACGCAGCTCGGCCTTCGGCCTCGCCCTTAGTTACTTGCTTTCTTCCAGATGGTTTATCATTTGTCAGAACGTAGCTCGGTCTTCGGCCTCGCCTTAGTTACTTACTTTCTTCAAAAATGTTTACCTTCTTCCTGTACGCAGCTCGGCCTACGGTCTCGCTCTTAGTTACTTGCTTTCTTCGAGATGGTTTATGGTCTTCCCGAATAGAGCACGGCCTTCGGCCTCGCCCTTAGTTACTTACTTTCTTCAAGATGGTTTAGCTTCTACCTGAACGCAGCTCGGCCTTCGGCCTCGCCCTTAGTTACTTGATTTCTTCGAGATGGTTTTTCAATTATCAGAACGTAGCTCGGCCTTCGGCCTCGCCTTAGTTACTTACTTTCTTCAAGATGGTTTAGCTTCTTCCTGAACGCAGCTCGGCCTGCGGCCTCGCCCATAGTTACTTACTTTCTTCGAGAAGGTTTATGGTCTTCCAGAATAGAGCTCGGCCTTCGGCCTCGCCCTTAGTTACTTACTTTCTTCAAGAATGTTTTTCTTCTTCCTGAACTCAGCTCCGCCTTCCGCCTCGCCCTTAGTTACTTTCATCGAGAAAGAATATAGTTTACGTGAGCGCAGATCCGCCTTCGGGCCCGCCTTTAGTTACTTACTTTCTTTTTTTGAAATACGAATTTCACGCGAGCGAAGCCGCGGGCTGTATAAATTTTATTGCACCAATGACAGCGACATAACTTCGACTTTCAATTATTATTTTTATTTATCAAACAATTTGTCACCGGCCAGCTCACGTCGAGATGACAGTTCTCCGTTGTCAACATGACATTTAAAATAGTTTTTTACCTTTACTTTGGATTACGTGATTTTTATTATATTTTTTAATTATTATGTTCATCCGGGATATACACTGTCACTATAAAAAGTTTCGTCAAATTCCGTTCAGTGGTTTTTGCGAGATGCGCGTACAAATAGACATTTTTGCATTTACGATTTTATGATATGTATAGAAAGAATAGATATGTATAGACTATTGTGTTCAAGTTATAAAAAAGAAGAACTGTCATTTTCGTTGTATCTACTTATTTTTAAATTTCGAATGAATATTTTATTCAAATTGTATTTGCTGCCAGTTCTCAAGATATAATTATGTACTTTGGACTACGTGATTTTAAACGCGCAATAATGTTTATAATTGTAATTTTTTTTTTATTTTTGTTATTTTTTTTTACGTATTATGTTAACCCGGCATATAAACTGCCACTATACAAAGTTTCGTCTAATTCCGTTCAGTGGTTTTTGCGTGATGCGCGTACAGACAAACAAACAAACAAACAAAAATTTTAAAAACTGTTCTAACATGTTCAGTATCTCATTTTAAGCCACCCTGGTTAGTTTTTTTCCGAATACATTCAATGTACAGACTTTCTTACCTCTACGATTTTATTATATGTATAGATCTAAGTACCTACCTATAGAACTCACACGGTACTAAATTGAATAGTGCCTCAATATACCTACGGTCAAATCAACATATTATCAGTTTTCTTGACCGCAACGCAAGTGAAACTTGTTGGTAATTTCCGAATGAGTATTTACGCTACATAAAACATCCAAAAGCGCGAGTGGGTCAAATGTTTTGCGCTTAACTCCGTCCGCGCAAACCGCAATTTGAGGAGTGCGTTGAAATCTTTCAGGTACATCTCCGAGCGAACATCCCATTATCATCTTTACGCCAGACGTACGCCCATTATTTATCATACGAATTGAGGTCGTAATCGGTAGACATAAGGTAAGTTTTGATTTGGCCGCCGGTTGCTCCCCGATGTGGTTCTCGCGGTCGGAGGGCCGCGGTGACCCAAAATGCGGCGGCAGGTTGCAGTACCTCCCCTCCGCGCGCCGCCTCCGCGCCCCCCGCCCCGCCGCCCAGTCCTCCGCGCGGCCGCAAGAATGCCGGAAGATATGCGCGAGCCGCGAAGCGGACGACCGCGTGCGCGATATAACCAACCGCACTTGTAATAAAGACATATTTTGTATAAGTTCGCGAAATCCTAACATTTGCTACCGATTAACATATTCAGATTCAGATATTTATTTCGCCATAAAGAGCACACAACATTAATAATATGTTATTGAGACATAATGCATATTCAGTATGGTTCGTCGTAATTTTGTTTTGTCATGTCCCATTCAGGAACGCCCTTGTCAAACGCATGGGAAATGTCATTTTAACCGACAAATAACTGTTTGAAATTTTAACTTTGCCAGTAATGTCAGCTGGTTCCATGGATAATACAGAAAGAGAGAATATAGAGTTGATATTATTAATTGTAGGATTAAAATTAATTTGTAGAAACTTTACTGGTTTAGGTGTTAGACTAGAGTAAATTTTTTATGTATTAATATTGTAACTGTTTGTTTCTCTAAAAGTTTAAAATAAATAAAATAGAACATAGGAGCAGCGGGGGTAGGCACGACTTCGTAGTTCACCAATCATGCACAATTTAATTTCTCGTGCGTTGGGTCGCGACCAATCAGCGGACGCGACTGGTGCTATGCCCCGCCCACTTATATAAGAAGTTTTTAATTGTGTTTGGCTGTATTCACAACTGTTCTAAATTTATTTTCTTAATAAATAAATAAATAAATAAATGTCTCCGGTTGGTGGCGAACTATCCAGTTTGCTTAGAGCAACTTCTCTCTGCGTATCTTATCCGCGGCTGGTTCGCTCTCGCATCGTGTACTCGTAATAATGAAGCCGCAAGTGGGTGATGGATTGCTCGCTCATTTCTCCGCCGAAATTCGCAAAAATCATTCGAGTTCAGAGCGCATGCGTGAAGAACGAAAGCCGACATGCAGCGGCGCGTACAAAGCCCGCGCGAAGGTGGTCGCGAAGAACTTGTTGTCGGAAATCGGTCAAACAAACGCTCCGTTGGACCGCACCGTGGTGCACAATTATACGCAAGCTTTGCAAAACAAAACATAATTCCAGTCGGAATTAGGTTCAATGTATGTGCCCATTTAAAAATCGTAATCAAATCACACATAAAACCTATATAAAATACAATTACAATGGTATATTGATACATTTCATACAATTGTATTTTTTTATTATCGTCCTTCGCCCATACTAATTAATAAAAAAAAACCGGCCAAGTGCGAGTCGAACTCGCGCACCGAGGGTTCCGTATCGCCATGTCATGGTCAGCGCCACTCACACCATCTATTTATTAGTTAAAATGCTTCATACTCTTTTCGGTATATGGCTCGCATAAACTTTTTAATTTCTTGTCCATACAATACAGGGCCATACAAGGTCCCGTGATTTTTTTAACTTTTTTCTTATTTTTATTATTTATTGTTTTTTTTTTTTTTTATGGAACCTGACACGGTTCGCTACATCACCTACAACATCCGTGATGTCAGCCCATAACACCGGGTGAACTAGGTGCCATGTCAGTGCTTCCCTTCATTTCATGTCGGCTACACTAAACTGGACGGAAAACACGAACTATTTACATAGTCGTTTCGGCCATCATAACACATGCTGTGTGAAAATTTCATCGTGCTACCTATTACGGTTCAAGAGATACAGCCCTCGCAGACGAACATACAGACAGAAAGACAGACAGACGGCGTAGGCTTAGTAATAGAGTCCCGTACGACGGATACGGAACCCTAAAAATGATCTTGTAATTTTCGAGATTAATCAATAATTTTGTTTTTTGTGTAACCTTTTACCTTTAATAAAATCCAACGTCTGCTTTCTGTCTGTTTGTCTGGATGTCTGTCTGTCCGCTTATAACTCGAGAACCACTGAACCGATTTTAATAAAAAAATCTACGGATAGCTTGATTCTTCCCATCAACTATAGGCTACTTACTATCACGCTAAATGGCTTATGAGGTTAGCAGAGAAGTCAAATATGAGAGCCCGCAGAGCCGCGGGCACATTATCATTATCACATATTCTGTGAAATTTTCAACGGGCTACTTATTACGGTTCAAAAGATACAGACAGACGGATAGACAGAAGGCGTACGCCGTACGGAACCCTAAAAATTATCATCGACGTTTGTTCCAGTCTTCAAATTCACCGCTGAACATTTGTCACGAATATTAAAATTCTTCCAGTCCCGTTACGCGTTAACGACAAAGCGATACTGTGTCTTAATTTCTTTTATTTTCTCTAACATTAATTTCCTTGTTTCTTGTATAATTATGTTTTTTAACGATCTGCTCGGGCCCGAGCAGCGGAACCAATGGCGCTTTGACCAATTGGCCTTTTGGCCGACGATTGTTTATGTTATGGCTTATTGCTCATTAGCTTTCTGGCTGAGACGACGACGTCGACGCAGACGACGACGACGGCGACACGGTGAGAGATGCGCTTCTTTCTATCCGTGTCGGGTTTCGTTTTTAGGGTTCCGTATCCGTCATACGGGACTCTATTACTAAGCCTATACGCCGTCTGTCTGTCCATCTGTCTGTCCGAGGGCTGTACCTTTGGAACCGTAATAGGTATAGCCCGTTGAAATTTTCACAGAATATGTGTTATTATAGCCGATATAACAACTAATAATAAAAATAAAAACAAAGAAAAAATTCACGGGGGTCCCCATACAAGAAACTAAAATGTGTATGCGCGCCATCTACCGAAAACAGTATGAAGCATTTTAAATAATCCATAGATGGCCTGAGTGGCGCTGACCATGACATAGCGATACGGAACCAGCGTTGTGCGAGTTCTACTCGCACTTGGCCGGTTTTTTTAACTACAATCTTGCTTGCGTGAGTGTACTTCCTAATAATATATCGTGGGGACCTTCAAAAGGTGTGTCATTAAATTAGTCAAGGCCTTTTTGCCCTACTTATAGCTGGCATGGCGCCTCCCTGAGCGTGGTTTTGCGAGGAGAGTTATTGATGATATCCTGGGCACGACCGTGCGTTGAATCGCCAAGTTTCTGTCACCAAGAAAGTAATGATATGGAACATACGAGAAACAAATTTCCATGAAAATTCCATTCTAAATTCATTCATATAAATCCAAGTCCTATTCTATAAACATACCTAAGTCTAGATATTCTCGTACGTAATTAGATAGATAGAAAATTTGAGTTCCCAAAATCGGTTGGTAACTTTTTGAGATTTTCCAAAATTTGTCAAAAATTCAAAAAAATTTCGCTGTTTTGGTTCGACAATTTCCCAATAAGTTTTTTTTGAGCTCGCTATTCAAGAAACGGAAAAAACGCCTAAGCAGTTCTTGGCTTCTTGCTTGCGAAGGATTCGAGTGACGAGGATGAAGATAATGTCTCTGTGAAGGCATCTAACTGTAGTTACAATTTAGACGACATAATATAGTTCTCAATCGTTTGTAAGATCGATCGTTTCTTTTCGTTGAATAAAACAATTACATTTTCAATACCTTTGATAGTTGCGCGTAGTGTGAGATCTGTAGATTTTTTTTTTCAAATCTGAAATAACTCATTGGTACACACCGGTTGGATTCGAACCTAGGACCTCTCGCAAGAAAAGCCAACGCCCAGGCCACTAGGCCATTCGCCGCTTACGATCGTTTGAATGTATGCATCACGACAATTTGCATGTGAAGACAGTCACGCACATTTCTTCACAGACAGGTAACAAATTTCAACTCACTTTGCCGCCTCTAGTGCCTATTTAGTTCGATCAAATTCACGAATGTATTAGAACTGTACCTACTTTAATTTACGTGGAATTCAGAAAATTTGTCTTCACTACTTTGTGTTTTTTTTAACCTAAAGATTTATTTAAAAAAAATTATGTATATGTCGTAAATAAACCATGTATACTTTAATATGTACTCATACTGACGTGGAATGAATACGACGCTCACCTACCCAAAAAGCAGTAGGCTTTTTAAGGCGTACCCATAAAATCTGAATGTATTAGCATTATTTTGAAGATCGCTAATCAATTTGGTTTTATTGTTGTAAACTAAACCACATTAACATTGCATTAAAATAAAAATGGAATTTTTATCCTCGCCAAATTTCCATTTCCAAACACGCACGAATGTATATACTCGTATCAAATAAATTGAATTCTACTTCCCATGAAAAACCCAAACGTGCAGTAAAATTTTCTAGTTTCACCTACGACTACGCTCGTGGGTAATATTATTTCTAAAAAACGCTCTAAATTGGCTCTTCCTTTAAAAGCCCCATACAACCGAACGATACCTCATTATGTTAAAATCCACCAAGCCGTTTAGGCTACAAGGCGTGACATAGAAATAGACATAAAACAATAAAAAAACGTCGGGTAAAAATCCATCAAGCCGTATGTATAGGCTACAGCGCGTGCCATAGAAAAATCTACAGATCTCACACTACGCGCAACTATCAAAGGCATTGAAAATGTAATTTTGAAATAACTACCGCCTAACTTTTTGTGCCTCCTAAGATGGCTCAAACTGTAGCTTAATTTTATTCAATCCCGAGATTCAGTTTTTTCCGTTTCTTGAATAGCCAGATTAAAAAAAAGTTATTGGGAAATTGTCGATCCTAGTCGGGTCGGCGAAATTTTTTTGAATTTTTGACAAATTTTGGAAAATCTCAAAAAGTTAGTTCAAAATCCAGGGAAGTCTCCGGTATGGCACCTACCTTCTCGGAGGTGATATTGGCTGGTCGGAGCATGCGCTTTGGCCCCTCCAACTCAGCCACCAATACCGGATTACATAAAGAAAAAAAAAAGTTACCGGCCGCTTTTGGGAATTCAAATTGCACTTTGAAGACGCACAGACGCACATTTTGACACATTGCCCATCCGCGTACCTCTCATATCTGCGAAACTACAGGCAAATGTCACAATTTCATAAATCGGGGCACTTTAATCGATCACGAAAACATAAACATTTTCAATGTAGACATACATACATACAAACACCCGAAAAACATTACCCTCTTTTTGCTTCGCGTAGTCGGGTAAAAAACAGATGTAAGTTTTCTATGTACCTATGGCGAAATGGATAATTGAAACAAGGTCTGGAGTCCCTGAGTCACAGACGATTTGTGGGTTCGCTTAGTCTGTTTTACAGATACTATCACGGACGCTGCTCTGCGGAACTAGCATCCCTTATTCCCTGCCACCCGTCCTATCTCCGCATGACTCGTCGCAGAGAGACTCAGCACCCTTTTGTTGTTGACATTGGGCTTTTGAGAACCCATCGGTTCTATCGTTTCTTTGTCGCAGTGTGGAACTGTCTTCCGGCGAGTGTATTTCCTGAATCCTTTAACCTGGGTGTCTTCAAGCGTCGTATTAACGGGCTAGACAGCTTAGCAACAGTCCGCAAATCTGCCGGCATAGCACCTAACTGAGCGTGGTTTCGCGAGGAGAGGTGATTTTGGCTCTGTCGACTGCACCATTGGTCCCTCGGCACAGCCACCCATGCTGGTTTACATAAAAAAAAAAAAAAAAAAAATTTTTTTTAGATCCCGCGCACCCCCTGTTCGGCAGCGGGGCGGCGCGCTGCGCTGCGCTGGCGCAGAGATTAGGCAATCGCGTTCTAGCTGAATAGAGTAGTGACGCAGTACAGCCCATCGAAGTGTGTCCGTAGGAGACTCGCTTCAACTCACACGCACAATCGTATCATTCCTACTGCCATACCTACTGGCCAATAACGCATCCACATACATCCGAGGCGATTCCAAGCAGTGCACGAGCTCCACCGAGAGAGTAGCGGTGTAGTGCTCGGTGAGTAGATTTTTTTTACAAAGAGCTGTTACGGGTGTCTCAGCCATAAGTGGGAAGATCAAACTCAGATTGACTGAACACTATGTTTTTTTATGTAATTTGTTTGTATTATTTTCTTTTTAACTTAGATATAGCATGTGTCATGTGTATGGTCAGCCTCGGTATCTCAGTGGTGCGGTCAGTCAGTGATATTTTGGGGTCAAATTAGAAAGGCAATTTTTTTTTCAAATGCATCATTTGACACTCAAATGTGACATATGTCACATATATAATTGCATTATCAATTATATAAAATAGGGCTCGTAATATAAGGAATATAAATATATTTTTTTATATTCAGCCTCGGTAGCGCAGGGGTGCGGTCGGTCGACTGATATTAAGCACACCTGGGCGCGGTCAGTACTTGGATGGGTGACCGCTCGACCGTTGGAGGCTGACCGTGCTTCGGATTCCACGTAAAACTGTAGGTCCCTTCCCTTCTTACCTTACTAGGTGGTAGGGTTTATTCCGGCCGGGTTGCTACCACCGCACTGAACGAAACGTCGGTCGACACGGCTATGTAAATAGTTCGTGTTTTCCGTCCATTTCAGTTTAGCTGACATGAAATGAAGGGAAGCACTGACATGGCACCTAGTTCACTCGGTGTTATGGGCTGAGATCACGGATGTTGTAGGTGATGTAGCCAACCGTGTCAGATTCTATAATTTTTTTTTTACATTTAATATAATTAAAACTTAGTATGTAAGTTATATTATAAATACTGTCCCCCGACTCCTTTAAGTAAGTAAACGGAAATTATTTTTGACTTTTTTAGGGGCGGGGTTTTTTAAATTTGTAATTTAACTTTTTCTCATTATAAGTTAAAATGTATTTAAAGAATGTGCCTGTATGCGCAGATGTAAGTAACTGCGTAAGTTGGAATCGGCTGACTGTATCAGTAAAGTGGATCGAGTAAGTTTGCAGCAAGGGGAAGTTTACCACCCTTTATGATCGCTTACTTACCTAGAACAAAGCTCAATCAACGTTAAATTACGTGGGAAAAACGTGTCTCAACTTGGAACTGATCCCCTACGTTTCTATGTAAATAACCAAATTCAGTTTAATTTGTTAATACACTTAATTAGATAGAAAAAAAATTGAGAGCAATTTTGACGCAATTCGCTAAAATGCAGAATTTTGAGTTCAGAGTTGGCCTAAAAGATAAACAAATGTATGGACACCAAATTAATTGTAACATTGTGTTTATTTATTTTTATTCTTTACTAGCTTTAGCCCGGGGCTTCGCTCGCGTGAGATTCATATTTAAAAAGAAGAAAGTAAGTAAGCCCGCTACCGTACCTTTATTTCGGCGCGCGGAACATATCGGTTTGTATATGAGAGAGAGATATCTTAGCGTAATCGGAACAACATTGTATTCTGTGTCCCGTATAGTTAAATGTGCATGTACTAAGTTTCATCGAGTTCGGATGATCGGTTTAAGAGTTATGAAGGAACATACATAAATACAGAAAAGATTTCTGAAAATCGTCAATTTAGTTTTAGTATCATACATAGAGTCTACAAACGCAATATCTTATAAAACAAAGTAACTTACTCCATGACCATAACTTACAGATTTATTATTAGTATTGACGATTAATGACGATATCGACGCCCTCGAGCCAAAACTCACCAAATGGAGTTTTTATCAAAATTGAGTTTTTTGTACAGGCAAACTTCAAATTTTTAGCTGTCTAAGAAAAAATCACCAAAATTATATCTCAACGTTTTCAATGAGAAATAAAAAAAATAAAAATAATCAAGTTGCGATGTATCGAAAGCTCACCAATGTACTTGGTTAGTTTTTTTCATACAAAATTAGGAATACAAAAAAAGTGGAATGACTTCATTACCTACCTTTTTTTAGTTTTTGAATTATAAAAGTTAAAAAAGTTTAAAAACTTAAAACCTTTAATATCTCAGTATTAGGTTTTTGTTAGTTGGTGAGTTTTGGCTCGACATGATCGATATCTGTAACGACACGCCGCCGCTCGACCGGCACGCCGTTGACGCCGTCGTCGTTGGTTCTCTGTTCGCTTATAAGTCGAAAACTGCTCAATCGATTCACATGGCGTTTACAGAAGTTTCCTGGCGCATCTACTTATGGTTATAGGAGCCGCGGGAACAGCTAGTGCAGAATAGGTAAGTCCTGGTGTTTTAGGTTTCCGTATCCCGTACGGAAGCCTATTACTAAGCCTCCGCCGTCTGTCTGTCCGTTCGTCCGTCCGTCCGTCTGTCCGAGGGCTGTATCTCTTGAACCGTAATAGGTAGCCCGTTGAAATTTTCACAGAATATGTGTTACTATGGCGGATATCACAACAATTAATAAAAAAAAAGAAAATGCTAAAATTTAAGGGGGGCTCCCATACAAGAAACGTGCGAAAAATCGATTAGTCACGCTACTGAATAATAGATGGCGCCACAGGCTTTTATACATTGTATTGTTGAAAGACAAAAGATAGGCGGATATTATTGATAGCGGATACATACCGAAACCTCCGTGCGCGAGTAAAAATCGCACTTGACAGATTTTTTTTATAGTAAGCGCGACATGTGGCGCCCTGCCACCCATAAGGTGTCTAACGAACCCCATGGACATCCGGTCTTACGCGGGGGTTGCGATTGCCATGCCGGCCTGATGCTTGGGTGGAAATATGTGGGCAGGGAGAGCGTTCCAGATCAGAATCCAGTACAGGATTACGGATAGTATGAAGACTAAAATGACTATAGCATGACGACGCAGGAAAAGACGAACCGATCTGATCAAACCAATGAAAAGGCGCATATTTATTATTATGCATATTTTAAAAATACTAAACATGCATATTCATGTATCAATAATATACTAACGTCTGAGATAGCACCCAGAGAGATTTCCAATTAATAATATTGTTGTTAATCACTTATTTAAAAACAAATTAATTAATTTATCTGCAGGACAAAAATCTATTTAAATAAATATTGATTGAAAGAGTAAATTTAAATATCATTAATGTAATTCGTGTAATTATTAATTGGTTATAAATCTCTCTGCTTGTTAATAATTTGTATATTTACATAATAAAGAATTAGTTTGAATAAATATGTCGTGCTGTGCGTTATGTTTTTATTTAATTAAGTTATTCATTGTAGGGCCTCATTATGAAACCAATCGGTCAATTCAAATAAATAAATAAATAAAAACAGCATATTCAGTGTCGTCGTCGCTCCGCCACCACCGCGCCGTCCACAAGAATGATATTTTCTCTAAAAAAGTTCAATATTAATTAAGGTGTACCTACCTACTTAATAATCCGCCGACGACGCACCAAAGTAGTCGATATTGGATACCGGGTGGCTAAGCTCAAGTGGCAGTGGGTTGGACACGTCAGCCGAAGAGACGACGACCGTTGTTGGAGTAACCGTGTCCTACACTGGCGGCCGTGGACAGGAAAACGGAGTGTGGGAAGACCACCCGCCAGGTGGGACGACGACATCAAGTGCGTCGGCGGAAAGCAGTGGTTCCGTACCGCTGAAGGCCGGGAGGACTGGAGGAAAATTGGAGAGGCGTATGTCCAGCAGTGGACGCTTACACGCTGACTGACTGACTGACCTACCTACTTCAAAATCATTTTCATACAGAAAGGACCATTTTTTTTAGATTTATTTATTTATTGGCACAAACAACAGGATATAATTTACCGATATAGTTCCTAAAAGTTTATACACTAGGTACTTGCCTTATTTAGTTAGAGTAGTAAACAAATATACACGGTGTTGCAGTTGCCACCGTAATATTTTTAACTGACATAAGGGGGTTATTCTATATGTGAAATTAAACAACTTCTGTGGCGAAAAAAATTTTTTTGAAACAAAAATCAAATTATTTTTTCCATACGAATTTTAACTACCTATTGTCAAAATGTATGGAGAAGAAAAAAATGTTTTTTCTTCAAATTTAAAAAGTCGTACAACAAAAGTTGTTCTATTTCACGTACAGAATCACCCCCTTTCGGGTTTTACGGTTGGGGTTGCATATAAAAATAAATTAACTAATAACAATAACTAGAAATAGGTAGGTAAATCTTAGTAAAAATAAATTTATAAGTCAATAGTAACAAATGAAAACTATTATGTATATTACTTATCTAGGAACGTAAACATAACGTAGGTATCTAGTGTGTGCTTAAGTGTATGGGTGTGTCTGTCTGTGGCATCGTAGCTTCCAAACGGATGGACCGATTTGTATGCGGATTTTTTTATTGGAAAGCTGATTTAATCGGGATACTTCTTAGCTATGTTTGTAATCAATTAATCAAGTAAATATGTAAGCAATAAAAAAATAATTATCTTAAAAAGTGGACCAATTCGCATGCGTTTTTTTTAAAGCTTGAAATAAAAATTTTATTACAAATTTAAAAAACCCCGACCCTTAAAAATAAAAAAATAATTTCCGTTTACTTACCTAAAGAAGTCTGCGGACCGCGAAGAAGGCGAGTAAACGTAAATTATTTTTTATTTTTAAACTTCGGGTTTTTTTTTATTTGTAATAAAATTTTTATTTCAAGCTTTTTTTTTTAAACCGCCTGCGAATTGGTCCACTTTTTAAGATAATGCATTTTTTGATTACTCAATTACTTGATTACTTGTTGAACCGATTGATTGAGTTTATAGTTCAGGAGGTGTTTACCTCGGACAGTGGAGGATAGACACCTGACCGATTTTATAGGGGTCGTTGGCAGCGTGGCTGGCTTCACTAAAAACCGGCCAAGTGAGATACGAACCCGCGCACCGAAGGTTCCGTACAACCACGTAATTGGCCGATGTTTATTTTGTAGTTAGACTTGGAGTTTGCACTACTTATAATTATTAATTACACCAAGTTTAACGCTTATATATACCCGTATCAATTACCATTTTTTCAATAGAGTAAAACTATTGTTTTTCTTTTTATGAAATTCGATGGGTGGCTGAGTCGGAGGGGACAAAGCGCATGCTCCGACCAGCCAATATTACCTCCGAGAAGGTAGGTTCCATACCGGAGACTTCCCTGAATTGCTGGCTCTACTGGACTAGAGGAGAATACAGCCGAGGCTGCTATGCGGCCATCTTACATCCAGTACGGTGGTACCAACCTAGTCGGCTACAATTTGAACCTACCACCTAGTAAGGGGCAAGGGAAGGGACCTACAGTTTTACACCGGTTCCGAACGGTGAAGCAGCAGGTGTAGGTATGCACGTAAATTTTTTCGTCAGAAATAACTCATTGGTACACGCCGCCGACCGGTTTCGAACCTCGGACCTCTCGCATGAGAAGCCGATGCCCTAACCACTCGGCCACCCGCCGCTTAAACCCGTACTTCGTAAACCCTCACGCCATCTATCGGTGACCATTTTCATACCTTTCGGTTCATAGTTTTGTTGTTAAAATGTTAGTTTAATGATCATTCGGTAGATGGCGCTTGCTCTTCCAAATGTTGTGTTAATTGTATGAGGAGCATTCAGAATTTTTTTCTATGTGTTTTTTTTTATTATTTGTTGACATATTCGCTATAATAACGCATATTTTGTGAAAATTTTAACCGCCTACCTATTAGGGTTCAAAAGATACAGCTCTCGGACGGCCAGACGGACAGACAGACAGACAGACAGATGGCGTAGGCTTAGTAATATATAGGCTTCCGTGTGGATACGGAACCCTAAAAATTTTACATATGTAGGACTATTCTAACACTTCTTAGATATGAATCAGTATAGCTGATTCCTATACCTTAATGTAACGAGCGGTGAACGAACATGGATGAATAACCACGATGCTGAAGGAAGGTTCTTTGTGGTTCTGTCCACTGGATAATTTATGATCACTGACTCGCCGGAAGTCGAAGTTTTCACATTAGCTCGTGACTGCTCGGCCGCGACGACCGATTTAAAAAATTACTACACATTATTACTATACACTCCCCCCTCCCCCCCCCCCCCTCCCCCTCCTCGCGCTCCTATCAACGCTCACACGCATAGCTGCGCACGCGCACGTACCGTCCGCAACAACTGCGGGGATACGGCGGCGCTGAGCGGTCATGGGCGTTTGTAAAAATAATATATTTATTAATTACAACGTATGTTTCCTTAAATTCATATTCATATTACAGTCTTAAAAAGTATATAAAAATAATGCATACGAGTACGTAGGTACATAAAGAAAACCGAAAAATTTTGTGAAAATTTATCACCAAGGGTGTAAAGGGTAAAGGGCTCTCTTAATAATCCAGATGAGCGTAGATTTTGAGTGGAAAAGTTAATACAATTTCAAATATACTCTATGTGAGATGCAGGTCGTGAAGTGGTCGTTGGGCTACGTTCATAGAAGTATTTTAAATAAAAAAAAATTGACATTGTGCTACAATTTGCTATGAATATTTTTTGTAATTGACATGACTTGATACGATATGTATTGTATCAACAATTTCTGACATAGGCTCTATACACCTGATTTTATTTATACTTTGACTCTTTATATTATTTTATGTGGTCAGAATTATCAAGCTTAAATTATAGTTATTCTAGCTCTCAAACTATATCCTAAAACTGTAAGCTGTGTCTTTTTTTTATGTAATCCGGTATATGTGGCTGTGTCGGAGGGGCCAAAGCGCATGCTCCGACCAGCCAATATCACCTCCGAGAAGGTAGGTGCCATACCGGAGACTTCCCTGGATTGCTGGCTGTACTGGACTAGAGGAGAACACAACCGAGGCTGCTATGCGGCCATCTTACATGCAGTATGGTGGTACCAACCCAGTCGGCTACAATTTGAGCCTACCACCTAGTAAGGGGCAAGGGAAGGGACCTACAGTTTTACACCGGTTCCGAACGGTGAAGCAGCAGGTGTAGGTATGCACGTAAATTTTTTCGTCAGAAAAAACTGATTGGTACACGCCGACCGGATTCGAACCGCGGACCTCTCGCATGAGAAGCCGATGCCCAAACCACTCGGCCACCCGCCGCTTGTGTATGTGTAAAAGGATGGATTTAATAAAAGCACATAAAAAGGGACACTTTCGTCCGTTGCCGACCATACATTTTAGTTGGACATTAAAATTTAACGCTCCATTACTCGGCTGGGCGCTCGCTCGCTACGCAGGGCGGGCGCTCGCATCACTATGACATTATACTATTGTTCTATTAGCCCGTCGATCATCGCGAGAAAAGTATACATTTTGTGTTAGGTATTATTATTGTGAAATCACATCAACGGAGTTTATCGGCTCTTTGTTTAAATTCTTATTAATAAATAGTTTTAATAGAAATGTAGGTGCAAAAGGCAAAAACTTAATGCCTTAGGATTTTTTTGATAGTATACCTTATTGTGGAAGCTTAAATGTTTACGGTACATATACGGATTCTGCTTTTTTAGGCTTCCGTAGGTACGTACCTCAATAGAGGAAAAAACGGAACCCTTATAGAATCACTTCGTTCTCCGTCTGTCTGTCTGTATGTCTGTCAAGACCGTTTTTCTCAGGAACGGGTAGAGGTATCAAGTTGAAATTAATATCAAATACTAGGGTCTATGGTTCCTCGGAGTTGTAAAAATTTTAATCTTCTAAGTCAACGCAATCACTAGATACGGCCATTTAAAAGTCACATATTTTGCTACAGGCAAATCAAATCAAAACTTATAGATTACTTCTCGTTAACCTAGAATCATGAAATTTGGTAAGAAGCAAGGTCTCACAGCACAAGTAAAGGGAAAATTGTAAACTTGTAGTTACATGACATTAAAAAAATGTTTGTTTGTTTTGTATGTCAAGACACTTTTTCTCAGGAAGGGATCAATTGATCATCAAGATATCAAATTGAAATACCTACTAAGGTCTACAATCTCTTGAGGTGTAGAAAATGCAAGCAAATGCAATCCATGTCAGATTTAATCAAACAAAATTATTTTTGTAGAGACATAATACAAACATATTGTGTGATGGTACGAAACCCTCGGTGCGCGAGTCCAACTCGCACTTGGCGGCTTTTTTTAACCGGACTATTGTAGGGTTGTCCAGCCCCTTGATACGGTATTACGTTTGAATATGGCCAGTTTGAACGAATCTGACATAACTTTTATCTTCAATTCTCAACCTCAACTCTTTTCAACCCCCGACCATTGATTCCCCCTATAAAATCAATGCCCCCGAAGAAAAAAGAGGGGTGTTATAAGTTTGACGTGTGTGTGTATGTGTGTGTGTGTGTCTGTGGCATCGTAGCTCCCAAACAGATGGACCGATCTGGATGCTGGTTTTTTATTAGAAAGCTTGTTTTATCGGGATGGTTCTTAGCTATGTTTGTAATCAAGTAATCAAGTAATAAAAAAAATAATTGTCTTAAAAAGTGGACCAGTTCGCATGAGGGTTTTTAAAAAAAAGCTTGAAATAAAAATTGTATTACAAATTTTAATAAACCCTATAAAAAAATTATCTTAAAAAGTGGACCGATTTGCATGCGGTTTTTTTTTAAAAAGCTTGAAATGAAAGTTAAATTACGAATTTTAAAAACTCCCGACCCCTAAAAAGTTAAAAATTGGTTGTCTGTAAAGTTGGTTTACGGACGATAGTTTTACGTGATGATGTCATAAAGTAAATCAGTTCCGGCGGATATTTATCTTGTAAAATTAATTTAAGTACATGATAAAGATGTGATAATAACTAATAAAAAATATGAGAAAATAACGATTATTAATTTTTCTTTAATTTATATATAAAAAACCTACATAACGCCACCTACTTGTTCAACGTTGCAACAATTACCTAACTGCTAAATCAAGTATACCGCTGGCTGAAGTATTTCATTTAATATTGACGCTAGATGTGGACGCTAGATGTCGCTCCATGAAATTCACATACATACTGTTGAGAAAATTTGCAGCGATAAGTACACGGTCGATAGCCTGCGTGGATAACACGTCTGGTCAGTGATGGTGGCAGGGACCGCGGGTTCGAGGCTCGCAAAAGACGGAGAAATATATTTTGTATTTTCTACTATTGTATATGCCTCTCTATCGTGCTCTCGCTTGCACACACAGGTCTCTATCGCGCTCTCGCTTGCACACACAGGTTTAGATGGAACGTTACACTTCTTCGTGCGTGCAGCCGGTGTTCATCAATTTATAAGACGTGACATCATCACGTCAATAATTTCCGTGACTTACATAAAAGAGTCGGGGGACCGCTAAGTAAATAAAATATAAAAACTCAGAGCTGCGCGGGAATTTACTTAGCGGTCCACCGACTCCTTTAAGTAAGTCAACGGAAATTATTTTTCACTTTTTAAGGGTCGGGGGTTTTTATCAATTCTCAACCTCATCTCTTTTGCTACTTACCTACTTACATTCCACTTTTTTTTATGTTTTTTGTATGGAAACTGACACGGTTGGCTACATCACCTATACCATCCGTGTTGTCAGCCCATAACACCGGGTGAACTAGGTGCCATGTCAGTGCTTCCCTTCATTTCATGTCGGCTACACTGAACTGCGGCGGCAAATATTTACATAGCCGTTTCGACCGACGTTTCATTCAGTGCGGTGGTATCAACCCGGGCGTGATAAACCCTACCACTTAGTAAGGTAAGAAGCTATCGACTATATTAATCGAATCTCAAACATCCAAAGGTTGACTGTAAAAAATATATCTAAGGAGTAAGTTTTCTTCCAATAATGAATGAATAATTTTTATTCCTGAAGTTTCCCAAGCCTATCCTGAAACAGCCTGTAGATGTTTTGAAAGTAAATAAATGATTGGCAACACATCTGGAGCTTGCCACACCCAATGACGGATGAGTGCATTCGCGGAAAATTGCGCGCGCGTGCGATTTCGCTAATTCATTACAAACGAGGAAATATCTTCAAACCCCTTCCGTAAAGGTGCAAGCACGAACGCCAAATAAAAACCCACTCGGGGTGTCTTCGTTTATACCTTTTGATAGCAGTTATTGGTTTTACGCACAAAAAATTAATAACGATAAAAGTAGGTATTTATTGATATTATGGCGGACAACAAAGAATACGAGGAGGGGTAGTCGCCGAGGCGTGTAATGGTCGCCGCAACGTGCGCGCCGCGCGCTAGCCAGACTGATCTGCGCGCGCGCACACTCTATCCCACCATTTTTGTTTTTTAATCAAATCAAATATTTATTTATTGACGAAATACAAGTAACACAACGGATATAATTTGATGCTGATGAATAACTACAAATTTAGGATATCTACTATTAAAGAAAATTGAAAATATACCTACTACTTAACATAAAATAGAAACATAATAAATAAAGTAAAGCAAACCTACCTATAAATTAAAATATTCATCCATCATGGGGATCAATGGCATGGTCCCCATTACGGACGCTGCTTCCCCCGTTGAATAGCAATGCTAATTCGTTGCTTGAAGTACGTCCCGGCCCGACGGTCCCCGGATGCCTCAATAAGCTGTTTTCCTATTTGCTTTGAAAAACTGATGGCATCCGAGCTCCATTGTTCCAAGGGTCTCTACCGCGAAGGCCACAAACTCATAATTTGTAGCACAATTCATGTACTTCTGGTGTTTATTTGTTTGGGCCTCCGCTGCAGCGAAAACAAATAAGAGAAAACATAATTTGACATTCTGTAGTATCCCGCTTTTTTTCAGAGGGTTCCGTAGCTATTTCCTTCGTGCGACTAGCGCCGATGCGCGGAGAACCTGCACTGTGCCCCGAATTTGTATTTGCCACAGCATCAGATTTGATCAGGTCAAATTTCTTGCGACTGAGCACGGCACATCCCACGACGCCTCGTCCGAGAGTGCATCGAAATCAAGAAGCACGACAACTTCAAACGGGAGGACTTTCAGAATTTGATTCTAATTTTGGGGTACCCTGTACTTTCCACCACAGCCTTAGACAAAATTTATTGATGGCCTGTCTGCGGGAAAAATATCAGCTTATTTTGGCGTAAGTTCCATCAAGATCGGTTCAGTAGATTCGGAGATATCAACAGACAACCTAGTCTTAGACAAAAAAAACCTAGTAATTTTTTTTTTTATCAAAACTGACACGATTGGCTACATCTCCTAACATCCGTGATGTCAGCCCATAACACCGGGTGATCTAGGTGCCATGTCAGTGCTTCCCTTCGGTCGTGCCGGCTACACTGAACTGGACGGAAAACACAAACTATTTACATAGCCGTTTCGACCGACGTTTCATTCAGTGCGGTGGTACCAATCCGGCCGGGTTGAAATCTACCACCTAGTAAGGTATGTAAGAAGGGAAGGGATCTTTTACGTGGAGCTTTTTTTAGGGAAGTTTAACGTGGAATCCGAACCACGGTCAGCCTCCAACGGTCGAGCGGTCACCCATCCAAGTACTGACCGGCCCAGTGTTGCTTAACAATCAATAGCGACAGTTGACTGTCTGCACCACTGAGCTATCAAGGCTGACATAGGGTATCTTTTTTCGCATTTTGCGACGGGGCCTTAAAAATATACATACTTTATGGATTGCGTAGGTACCTATAGCGAGTGTACGCTCCCGCTCTCTTACTAACTGGTTGCCTGTACTGAACGTGACTTACGCATGTATGTTAGTGATTGCTAATGCGCATGCGATGTTCTTTGCAGCGGCAATTATTACAATTAAAATATAACATTTTAATAAGAAGGCGAAGTGTCGATGCGCTTGTGGTCGACCACACCTTCGTTTAGGTAATCAATTGCAATATCGTTGTGTTCAAACATATTTGTCGATTGACCCACAATCGACGATTCCAACTAAGTGCAGAATGCGCCGACATTAAGTTCAACTTGCATACCACACGCTGTATCCCGACAATCGGGGTAAGCAGAGTAAATTACAGCACAACGCCGACCACCACTTACCTACTGGATGTAAGATGGCCGCATAGCAACCTCGGTTGTGTTCTCCTCTAGTCCAGTATAGCCAACAATCCAGGGATGTCTCCGGTATGGCACCTACCTTCTCGGGTGTGATATTGGCTGGTCGGAGCATGGGATTTGGCCCCTCTGACTCAGCCACCCATACCGGATTACATAAAAGCAAAAACTTGTAACTATCAAGCAGCAAGTAAGGCACGAAGACCCACCTGCTGCATGACTCGGTGGAAGGACCGCGCCAAGGTGAGATGTGGTTAGCCTGTCCCCCTTTAGCACAGCATCTTGCCCTTATCCTTAAGTCGCCGTTTACGACATGCACGGGGAGAGATGCAGTGGGACTATTTACAAGAGTACTTGCAGCGCAACACTGACTACTCTCCTTACTCCGATTGTAGGGATATAGCGTTTGGTATGTATGCGTTTTAGGCTTCGTGTTAGGAAGCAGGATGTTTTGGGGAAGCCTAAATATTTTTTTCTAACAACAAACTTCCAGTGGTTTACGAGAAACATCAATCGGGGGTAACCGATTTTTGGTATTACCGCGCCTTAAGTGGACAGTTAAACGGTTAGAGCATTCATTATATGCCAAAACAAAATTCTAGTCGGCGGCACTGAGCAATCGAGCGCAGTGCGCGAAACGCGCGCACTGCGCGCGTTTATATGGTAAATTTTGTAGTTTTTGTTTGTTTAAAAATTATTAGGATTTGTTTTTTTTTTCAAATAATGCTGCTTTATAGTGTCTAGAAAATTAAATTCCCTATACAATGACGTAAATTTTATTCCAAAATAATTATCCAGTGTGGAGCTAGCTCGACATAAGAAATTAAAATAGAGTCTCATTCAGAATATTTTTTCACCATGAAAAAATACTGTAAGTTTAAAAAGCCTGCTTCAGTGTTTAGTAAATATTATCTAGTTAAAAAAAATCATATTATGTACTTCATAGAACAAAATTTTTGTTTGAAGTTTGAATTTTTGTTTCCTTTTGTGATCTGGTCTCCTTTTGGTTATCGACTTTTTTCTTTGATACTTTTATTGTATGCTTAGTCAAACTTCAAAAGTCATAATTTAAATTCGTATTTACCTACCTAGTGTATTGTAAAAAAAAGTATTGTATTTACTTGTAAAAAAAAAATTATTTCTATCTTATAATTAGTTCAAATCGAAATTGTATGCTTAGTTAAAATGTATATTTACCTTGTTTATTTCTCTAAATCTCTCTTTCTTCTAATTTGTGATAGGAATCTTCACTGGTTTAATTCGTAGACTCATAATGTGTTAGTTTTAAGTTTATGTACTGTTTGATTCCTAAATAAATAGAAAAAAAACATTTTCGTTGTTTTGCTATATGAATCCTCTTAAGGCAGAGGATATCGACATGTGGTCGCTGAGTGTGCAATGCATATTTGCTGTTGGTTGACATACATACATACATATCACACACGCTGAATCCCGACAATCGGGGTGAGCAGAGTAATCGGTGTTGTGCTGCAAGAACTCTAGTAAATTGCAGCAAAACACCGACCACCACGTCTCGCAAAGTATTCGAATAAGATTCAATCGATCAAGCAGCAAGTAAGGCATGAAGACCCACCTGCTGCATGACTCGGTGGAAGTACCATGCCAAGGTGAGAGGTGGCGAACCCGTCGCCCTTTAGCACGGCATCTTGTCCTTATCTCTTAGTCGCCTTTTACGACATGCACGGGGAGAGATGCAGTGGGGCTATTCTTTTTAAGTACCGGGCCCACACGGTACACGGTTTAATTCGTAGACTCATAATGGTGTTAGTTTTAAGTTTATGTACTGTTTGATTCCTAAATAAATAAAAAAAAAACATTTTCGTTGTTTTGCTAAATGAATCCTCTTAAGGAAGAGGATATCGACATGTGGTCGCTGAGTTTGCAATGCATATTTGCTGTTGGTTGATTTGTAGGAATTTTGGCGACACCGTATTCCCGTACAGAGAGCTGTTTGATGGATCATCCAGCCATTGTATTTCTGATCTGTGGAACAAATCGTGTCAATTTAAATAACAAAACCTGGAATTATATGACGGCGTTCCATTCTTGTTATTTATCTGAGAGGTATTAGTGCGTACAAGTAGATAGATCTAACGCGCCGCGCATGCGCTCTGCGCCGCGGTACCGCATACATCATACGATTAGGCGAGTCGCTGCGAAGACCTTAGATCTCCTCTGCGCCGGCGAACTTACACCAGACATATTTCACACCCACGCGCCGCGTCGCCCGGTAAGGATGCAGGTAACTATCGATAAAGCAATGAAACCATAGAGACAAATGAAAATGTTAAATTACAAATATGGAATGAAATTAAATGAAATGAAAAATGAAAATATGGAACGGTCTTCCGATGAGTGTGTTCCCCACCACCTATAACCTGGGAATCTTCAAAAGGCGTATCAATAAATTAGACGACAACCTTTTTGTCCGCCTCATAGCCGGCATGGCGCCTCTCTGAGCGTCGTTTCGCGAGGAATGGTGTTATTGGCTGTGTCTGATCTTCCGTTGAAGTATTGGGCACAGAAACCCGCGCCGGCTGTCTATAAATTTTTTTTATAAAAACGACTAAGAAAAACTAAGGAAATAACAAGGCACCATATTGTCAAACGTTTTTTTTTCTTTTTTTCAAAATGTCAAAGAAGAAAAAATATCGGATAGCGTTGTCAAGAACATGAAAAGCTGATTCCGAAATTAGGCTATATACCATCAAGCTAAACATCAATAGGGCTGAGCTGTATCAAACAAAGTATTGTATGAACGGAATTTACTGTCGAATGGTAGTGCCAGATGGAGAGGAGAGAGAAGGACGGAAGGGAGGAGGCGAGGGAGGGAAAGAGGGGGAGGAAGGGAGGGGGGGAGGTAGAGAGATAGAGAGAGAATATAAGAGAAGCGATAGTTTATTTTAAATATTTGCGTTTAAATCGGATTTGCTATTAAACCGAGTTTACCGCGAGCGAAGCCGCGGGCAAAAGCTAGTAAGGATTTAAAAAAAGGAATGAAATTAAAAATTGTATAAAACCCGACTACGGAAAACGACTGAAATAACAAGAAAAGTTGATCGAAAATGTGTAGTCGGGAGTGTAGAAGCACTCGAATGGACCGACTAAGTATACAATTTTATTATCGATCATCTTTCCTTGTTATTTTCGTAGTGGAGTTTTAAAAGTTTAATTGTTTTTTAATTTTGCTTCCATATATTATGTTATATTAAATCGCAGACTATTACCCATAATAATAAGTAATAGTTGGAGAAGCATACATCGATATTTATAATCGACAAGCCCCCGCACTAGCTGGGTGCAATAGAGACGTTATTCCCGAGCCGTTTGGTGCAACAATCGCAATCGATACTCGGAACAACTGGCTCGATTGTTTATCGTCGGCATATATCGATATTTATGCATATACTGGGAAGCAGACGGCCGAGGAACCGCCTGATGTACGGGCAAAGACTGGGATGCAGTTTCGAGTATGTACCCATCTAGCCGTAACCTCCACTATCTATAACTTCGAATTATATAGAGGCGATTCAGAAAAGACTACGAACATTTTCAGGGTTGTTGATCTGAAAAAAAATCTTTATTGTTTAATGAAAACAATTGACAAAGCCAGGGACCAGCCTGTGTACTATTGTACCACGAGTCGAACTCCTAGGGAAAGGCGTCCGATTACGCACATTGTTCAAGACGCGCGATCGACGCGTGCGCTATAAAAGATGGCTTACTAAGGCCCACTTGCACCAACACGAGTTTAGAGTTAAGTAGCGAGTTATGGATTTAAACGCGGTTCCCACAGTCAACGGGTGCTAGCTTAACGAGTTAAACTGGTTTATATCTTAAATTCGTGTTGGTGCAAGTGGGCCTTAGATGGTTCATTTCGTTTAGAGCTTTCGCAACAGGCGGACTTTTTTTTTTATGGAAACTGACACGGTTGCCTACATTACCTACAACATCCGTGATGTCAGCCCATAACACCGGGTGAACTTGGTGCCGCGTCAACGCTTCACTTCGGTCGTACCGGCTACACTGAACTGGACAGAAAACACTAATTATTTACATAGCCGTTTCGACCGACCTTTCATTCAGTGCGGTGGTACCAACCCGAGCGGGTTAAACCCTACCACCTAGTAATATAAGAAGGGAGTCATATCCATTAGTCGCCTTTTACGACATACACGGGGAGAGATGCAGTGGGGCTATTCTTTTAAAGTGCCGGCCCAATACGGTACAGGACGGACGGACAATACAATATACGGACGACCGCGTCATTATTCCTCTGCGTACAGCGGGCGTCGGCGGCGGCGGCAGAGCGAACCGAAGCAAAGCGACCGCTTCAACATGTAGGGTTACTTATAACAAGGGCGCTATAATGCATCCACACACTGTCGATATTCCCCGCACTTAGGACAAATCGATCCTGTAAATCCTTTATTTACAGGGTTGCCAACATGTGGAATTCACAACCACCTGCATCCTTTCCTCTAATGTATAGTATGGGATCCTTCAAACAGAATGTGAAGGTGCACCTAGCCGGCCGAAATGGTATTCGCAGCCCCCGTAAATATCCGAATGCCCGTGGGCGCCGTCGGACTACACCTCTGCGTTAGTCTGGCGCGCGCCATTTGTCGTGCTCCCCATAAAAAAAAATATATATGAAAGTGGTAAATTCGAACGTTCGATATTTTGGTTGCCGGCCTAATCTCGCGGGTGAATGGAGAGATGGAGGGGAGTAGTACTGACCTGCATCTGAAGCCAGGAGTCGACGTAGGGGCTGGAGCCGACGCACGGCTGCGGAGACGACTCCCAGTCGGCAGCGCCCGGAACTATCTGCAACAAAACGCATTCAACAATCTGATTAGTACGAGCTTCAAATCATGCTACCGCATGGGTTGATACTTTGTTTTATTGGTGTACCTATTTATTTTATTTATTTTATTTATTTTATTTATTTTATTTATTTTATTTATTTTATTTATTTTATTTATTTTATTTATTTTATATATTTTATTTATTTTATTTATTTTATTTATTTCATTTATTTTATTTATTTTATTTATATTATTTGTTTTATTTATTTTGTTTATTTTATTTATTTTATTTATTTTACTTATTTCATGGATTACATTTATTTCATTTACTTTATTTATAGGTATATTATGAAAGAGCAAAATGAGCTTCGGTATTTAAATAAAAAGACCCGGCCGTCAATAACACGACTGCAAATATTAACATAACATACGTCGAGCGGTAGCGCTCCCGTCATCTGTCAAACAAACGAAAATGCCATTCCTCCTCCGCCGCCGTTAGCGCCATCTATTAATGTCACTATCATAGACGTATATTATTTCTCTATGGTCACTATACTTTTAACTAACGATCTGCTACTTTATTTCATACATCGTGTGTTTCATTCCCGTAGTTCTCGAGCCTCGAGTATGCCACTCACTATAGCCGAAATTTAAGATTTCAGATTCTGATACAGATATTATTTACGCCATAAAGTACACACATCATTATATAAATTATATAATTAAGACCAAAAGCAACATTCAGTATGTTTCATCATCATTTTTGTTTGTCATGCTCCGTTCGGCAATGCAATATACAGTGTGTTTCAGGATAGGCTTGAGAAACTTCAGAAATAGAAAGTATTCATTATTAGAAGAAAAAAATCCTTATCACTCAATGACGTCTCTTTGTTATCACTCAAATCTTCGGTAAGTATTTTTTTTTATACAAAATTTTAAAATTGTAATAAAAAGTCGATGGACAGTGAGATTTGGCTACAGTTCTGTCTAGGTCTAGGGAGTGGTGCAATGACCTAGTCCAGTCCCCCTTTTCTTTTATTGTCATTCAAATTTAATTGTTTGGAATTTACCTACATACAGTACAAATTCTACTAGTTAGGTAAGCATGTAAGCAAGTAATTTTATTTTTATTTAATAAAGGTGGACATTAACCGTCCACTAAAGCTCGATGAAACTATTTTCTCTGGGAAAAAGTTATATAGCTTTTCGTCTTCAAATATGGACCCCTTTCGAACCCTGAAGTTACGAAAACCTATCCTGAAACAGTCTGTATAAGGAAGAATCATGTAAGGGTATGTAAGACATAGTTAAGTATTCGGCGACAAGGCGCGGGACGCGTCTACGGATCGGCCACGCGCGAAAGAGTTGAACGAGCAACGCTCGCGCTGTTTGTTAGAAAACAATGCGACAGTACCGCAAGGTATACATGAAACTTTGAGGCTGGCCTTGGTTCAAATACCAAGTAAAACTGTATGTCCCTTACCGTCTTACCTTACTAGTTGGTAGGCTTTAACCAGTTCGGATCGGCAGTGAAATGTGTAAATGAATGAATCTTAGTTAGTAGCAAAGATAAGACGTGAAAATTTTAAATTTAACTTTAAAAATATATACATACATACATATACATATCATACACGCTGAATCCCGACAATCGGGATAAGCAGAGTAATCGGTGTTGTGCTGCAAGAACTCTGGTAAATTACAGCACAACACCGACCACCACGTTTCGCATAGTATTCGAACAAGATTCAATCGATCAAGCAGCAAGTAAGGCACGAAGACCCACCTGCTGCATGACTCGGTGGAAGTACCGTGCCAAGGTGAGAGGTGGCGAACCCGTCGCCCTTTAGCACGGCATCTTGTCCTTATCCCTTAGTCGCCTTTTACGACATGCACGGGGAGAGATGCAGTAAAAATATGTAATAAATAATACACATATTTTATTAATAATAATAAAAAAGCACATTTATTGATGAAATATTTCGCCCCGATGTCGGTGGCGTCTTCAGTCAAGTGAAAAATAATGATTTGATAGATATGTTTTTTAAATATTTTCTTCTTTTTTCATTATTTTTTATATAGAAATAGAAGGCAAATGATGGTTTTATGGATACATGGTGAGTGGATGAACGTAAATTAATATGAGTTATGAGATGTGAAAGGTATACTGGTGATGTATGTTTAATTTAGTGAATGATGTTGAGGCCTGGTGAATGGTATGAGCCAAGGATCCATATGTATGAAGTTTCATGGGTACGCAACTCTATATCAGGGAGGGGAGGTGAGAATGATTTTATGATACGGACGTGGAAGCAGTTGTTAAATGTCAGTTGGTGTGATCTGGCGTGTGCTGGTACAGGTAATGAGGAATAAGCGAGCGAGTTGACTGTAAAGCGGTGATGATTAAGCCTGATATGAAGGGGGTTGATTGTTTCACCGATGTAGTATGATGGGCAATGTTTGCATTCTAACAGGTAGACGCAGTTTGATGTTTTGCAAGTGGAGTATGGTTGGGCGTACAGTCGATGATGTGCGTTTGTGAGTTGGATTATGGATGCTGTATTGATGAGTGGACATGTTTTGCATCGAGGATGATTGCAAGGTTTGTGTTTGTTTGGGAGTTTGTGGCTGGTGGAGACTGCGGTTTGGTTTTAGAGAGGATAGAACGCAAATTTCTATTTTGTTTGAATGTTATGGGTGGTGTGGTTGGGATTAGGCCTTTTGTATCTGTGTTGTTATTGAGAATCGGAAGATGTTCTTTGATCAATTTTCTTAACTTATGGGCACCATGAAAGTATGTAGTAATGAATCTTAAAATGTCTTTGTCTTTGTTGTTGTTTATTCTTGCAGTCTCCACCAGCCACAAACTCCTCACCATCCGGCACCTCACCTTGCAATCATCCTCGATGCAAAACATGTCCACTCATCAATACAGCATCCATAATCCAACTCACAAACGCACATCATCGACTGTACGCCCAACCATACTCCACTTGCAAAACATCAAACTGCGTCTACCTGTTAGAATGCAAACATTGCCCATCATACTACATCGGTGAAACAATCAACCCCCTTCATATCAGGCTTAATCATCACCGCTTTACAGTCAACTCGCTCGCTTATTCCTCATTACCTGTACCAGCACACGCCAGATCACACCAACTGACATTTAACAACTGCTTCCACGTCCGTATCATAAAATCATTCTCACCTCCCCTCCCTGAAATAGAGTTGCGTACCCATGAAACTTCATACATATGGATCCTTGGCTCATACCATTCACCAGGCCTCAACATCATTCACTAAATTAAACATACATCACCAGTATACCTTTCACATCTCATAACTCATATTAATTTACGTTCATCCACTCACCATGTATCCATAAAACCATCATTTGCCTTCTATTTCTATATAAAAAATAATGAAAAAAGAAGAAAATATTAAAAAACATATCTATCAAATCATTATTTCTCACTTGACTGAAGACGCCACCGACATCGGGGCGAAATATTTCATCAATAAATGTGCTTTTTTATTATTATTAATAAAATATGTGTTTTACATAAAAAATAAAGCAACAAAAAGTTGTTAGTATTTAATTAAAAAATATATATATTTATAAAGTGAAAGTAATAAATAATACAAAACCTGTAAAATATAATAATAATTTAATTAATTTGTATCAATTTTAAATTTTAATGTTATAAATAATGTAAAAATGTAAAATTGTTATAAAAAGAAAATGTGTAAATAAAGATATGGAATAATAATAATAATGATATATTTTCAGGTATAACCCATAGTAAATTACATTAAATATAAATATATTTATATTATTAATACAGTCAGTCAGTCAGTCAGCGTATAAGAGTTCACTGCTGGACATACGCCTCTTAAATTTTCCTCCAGCCCTCCCGGCCTTCAGCGATACGGAACCACTGCTTTCCTCCGACGTACTTGATTTAATTAATACAAAATTATAATAAATGGAAAGTAAAAGACATTAGCAGTGTCAGAGATTTAAGCAGTTAGGTCATGTTCAATATGTAGGTAATAGGTAGGTATATGCAGTCATACTATGGTGCTTATAAACTGTAAACTAGGAATTGATTATATAGGTACTTATGATATGAACTAGGTAGATTTTTTATATAGCTATTGCTCGCGTGAAATTCGTGTTTAAAAAGAAGAAAGTAAGTAAGCCCGCTACCGTACCATTTCGGCGCGCGGAACAATTCAGTTTGTATGAGAGCCGCATCTTAGCGTAACCGGAACTAAATTTTATTTTGCCTATCCTGTGTCACGTATAGTTAAATGTGCTTGTAATAAGTTTCATAGAATTCGGATGATCAGTTTAAGAGTTATGGAGGAAAATACATCCATACAGAAAAGATTTCTAAAAATCGCAAATTTAGTTTTAGTATCATACATATAGTCTACAAACGCAATATCTCATAGAAACAAAGTAACTGACTCCATAACCATACCTTACATATTTATTATTAGTATTGATGATCGATGCTATAGCTTACGCGCATATGTAATATTTAAGAAAGAAGAAAGAAAGAAACATTATTTTTTCGTTCCACAACATTTACAAACACATAAAAAAGCTGCTTAACCTACATAAATGGTGACGAAAGGGAAGCAGTTGATAAGCGAGTAACGCAATTAAAGTTTAGTATGAAATTTATAAAAAAAAAACTATAATTATGTATAACTAGTACCGATATAAATCATTTATAGCTCACTTCTTCCTTAAAGATTACATTTATAACGAGTCAAAACAAAAACTACGACCAACTATACTGAATGTGCTTAACTATGTCTCAATGTAATATTGTTATAACTTTGTGTGTTGTTTATCAATACTAATAATTAATCTGTAAGGGATGGTCAGAGAGTAGGTAAGTTACTTTGTTTTATGAGATATTGCGTTTGTAGACTCTATGTACTAAAACTAATGTATGTTCTTCCATAACTCTTAAACCGATTATCCCTTCGATTATCCGAATTAGATGAAACTTCGTACAAGCAAATTTACTCTCTCTCTCTCATACAAAGCGAATTGTTCCGCGCGCCGAAATGAAGGTCTTAAGCGGGCTTACGAATTTCACGCGAGAGAATATCGTGTTTTTCATCTAGTTCAGTGTAGCCGAAATGAAATGAAGGCACTGACATGGCACCTAGTTCACCCGGTGTTATGGGCTGACATCACGGATGTTGTAGGTGATGTAGCCAACCGTGTCAGTTTCCATAAAAAAAGAAAAAAAACATATTAGAACCTATTAAATGGCTGACGAGGGATAAACAACATTATTAATATGTAAAAATAACAAACATGTGACAAATTGTTTTATTTAAACATTTCACTCGGGGGTTCAACACTTGGGTTTCAGAAAATTTCGAAAAATACCACGGTCTGTCACAAGAAGGAGGGAAGGGGGGGGGGGGGGGGGGGGTTAGTGTCAAGTCACGTACGAGCACAAACTACGGTAGGTCACAAGAGGGGGTCAACAAGTGGGAAAAATCGGTCACGTAGTATGGGTATGAGCCCTAAGGGGTACCGATTATAATATAATTGGAAATCGCTGCTATAGAGTGTAGAGATGAGGGGTCATCAACTCATCACATTCACGCTATCTTTCTACTCCATTCACACAACACGGCGCAGTCGGCTGCAATAATGTTTGAAAAGTTCGTATAAATAAGAAGCCAATAATAAAATAATAGAAAAAGTCACATCGCAATAAATAAAAGGTCAATAAAGTAATATCTAACGGTCGCGATGCGTGGGCGCTGGCGCGGAGGCCCCCTCACACATGTCTGGTTTACCGAAATCTCGTATGCGTCAACACAGATCATAAAATTGAGGCTAGATGGGCGATACTGGCGTGTCGCCGCTTCATGCGGAGCGGAGAGTTACCGCTCATTTCAAGAGTACGCCGACATCTCTGAATGTGTGTATATAAATATTAAGATAGGTACTTAAATTATCCAGTTGTTAATGTAATTAAATGTATCAGAGACTATGTCGTTTTGATACATATTACGCATAGGTACTATCTATGGTACTACGGGTATGATGTAGTATAATATAAATGGTCAAAAAAGATATATAAAAATATTAGATTTTTTTTATTGAAAGCACGACATATGGCGACGAGCCAACCATGACTTGTCTAACGACGCCCATGGACATTCGGTCATAGTCAGGTTAGGTTGCGAATGCCATGCTGGCGCGACAGGTCCACATTCACGCCCCTCTTGAAAGCTTGATACTTGAACTATCAGTTGTTAATGGGTTAGTAAATTAAGTAAGTCAAGTGCTTAACTAATTATGCAGTCAGAACATCAAGATATTATTTTATCTGATAAGGTCTATTTTACAGTGTAAACTAGACTTGCTCTGCAAAGGTTTATTAAGTTAATTTATGATAAGGTTGGCGACAGCGTGTGCGCTCTCGATGGATCATCTAACCATTATTTCTCCGATCTGTGGAGTCCACGCACCGCTATCTACGACAGATTTATATAATTTAAGGCCGAAGAGCGCAGGCGCAGGTGCTAAGCTTTTGAAATATGGCAATTTAGAATATGGGCGAGCTTCGTGGAGAAGAAAGAGGGTTCCGGAGCTATTACCTTCGTGCGCCTAACGCCGATGCGCGAAGAGCCCACCCTGTACCCCGCATTTGTATTTGTAAGATAATATTTTGACATTGAAAATGTCTTTTCGATCGCTTCAGTATAGTAACCGATTTGCAGCGATAGTGCGAATTCGCCCTGGTGTCGTGAGTTTTAAGGCTACTTAAATATTTAGGATGTCAAATGACGCGTATCGACGAGGGCTATAACATTGTGAAAAAAAAATTAAAAAAGTTCGAGATTTACAATTGAAAATATCACACTGAAAATCTACAATACCAGAGAAAAAAACAATACGATTTATTAATTATGGCCTTTCGCTGGATTTCGCGGTCGGAGATTGTACCTCAGACAACATAGTGCGGTCGTCATTCAACATGTGGCGAGTGTAATGGGTACCTATCCCATCACTTGTGAATGTGAAGTGCTCATTCACAGTAGAAGTCGTATTCTTGGGGGTTATATTATTAACCCATGCCAAATACAGGCACTCAACCCCAAGAATGTAACTCGGTTCATAGCGGAAATCGGACTCGGAGGTGAGCTATAAACTTTTCACAGAGATCACAATAGATCTTCCTAGGTCGCAGTGACAACAGGGATGAGGGACCCTATACTTACTTTAAATCATAATCACCATAATGGGGTACTTACCTAGCAGAGTAATCGTTGTTGTGCTGCAAGAATTCTTGTAAATTACAGCACAACACCGACCACGTTTAGCAATGTATTGGACATCAATATATTTAAATAAGTAGTTTAAACTGCGTGCTTAGATTGTAAGATCTTAATTTAGTACTATTTTTAATAGGTTAATTAATTACCTAGACGTAACGTCGACAAAAGTGAGTCGCTTTTAGTACCCCATAACGGAACACATTAACATAAGGTCTTAATACACATACATACATGAGTATAATTTAAGTTAAGTAAATAAATGAAACAGAACAAATTTATTATTAAGTTTTTGTTTTGCGCAGTTCTCTTCGGGGCGCTTCAGTCAGGTGCCACCCCCTCCTAGCCCCGCGCCACGCCGCGCCATCCGCGCGGGTCGTTTTCCTAAACTTCCAAGAACAAATTATTTCCCCAATAATAAATAACACATTCTTCAACATCGGCTTCGATGATTCTAATGAATTTAATTGATTTTAATCTAAGACTTTAACTTTTAATTATTTTTAAATGTGACAATTAGAAAATTACCTAATTTTATAAAAGAGAAAAAATATATAAATTAGGCAAATTTTAGATATATATCCAAGATTCTAACCAGTTCCTTTGTTATAATTGGACTCAGATTCAGTGGAATATTTTGAGTAGGTATTTGCGAATGTAATTTATAAATTTTTAGGAATTCACGTGCAATATGTGCCTATTGCGCACAAATCATTTTTAAATAATTTTTTAAATAAATTTATTCAGAAATACGTCGTCGAAATTTTTTTACTGTTTATTGCGATTACAAATTGTTTATTCTTTATTAAATATTCTTAGGTACGATTACACCCACGAAGAAGTATTTTAATTTTTTCATACATATTATTACAAGTATTTTAGTTACTAACTAGCTGAGCCCGCGGCTCCGCTCGCGTGAAGTTCGTATTCCAAAGAAGAATGTAAGTAACTAAGGGCGAGGCCGAAGGCCGAGCTGCGTTCAGGTAATCGATAAACCTTCTTAAAGAAAGTAACTAACTAAGGGCGAGGCCGAAGGCCGAGCTGCTTTCAGGTAAACGATAAACCTTTCTCAAATAGAGGAAGTAAGTAAGGGCGAGGCCGAAGGCCGAGCTGCGTTCAGGAAGACGATAAACCTTCTGGAAGAAAGGAAGGAAATAAGTGCGAGGCCGAAGGCCGAGCTGCGTTCAGGTAAACCCTCTTCCGCCTTCGGGCCTCGCCCTTAAAGACTTCCTTTCTTCGATAGAATATAATATCGTTTACTCAATCTATTTATTTCATAAAAATAAAAAAGTAATATTAATAACTAAAGAATTAAACCTACCTAACAAACATTAAAATAACTATCAAAACGGGCATTTTCAAATGTTCTTAGAGCACTTGCGGCATTACCCCGCTGGATGGCAAGGCTTACCTTTGAATGAAGTACAAAAGCCCTTGATGGCGGGACACCAGTTGCGTCAACCAGCTCAAGCCTCTTTTGGCTTCACTGCTCCACGGACCGAGGGTTTCAACCGCAAACGCAACAAATTCGAAATCTTGAATTATATTTCTATATTTGCTGCGTTTGAGGCTCTCCGCCCCAGCCTCGGCCGCGCCAGCCGCTCTTGAAGATGTCCTAACGTGACTTGGAGCCAATGTGAGAACAAAAGTGGCGTCCCACATCAAAGAACTACCCTTAGTCCATGGCACTAAGGTGATAGCATCGGGCCTCTTGCCATCCAGCCGGGAATAACCGCGAGGTTCTAGGATGCACGGTATATTTGCCGTTAGAAGCGTGGATTTTATAATAAAATTTAAATTAAATTAACTCAATCTTAATATTAATTAACTTTATTCGAGATGGTTTAGCTTCTTTCTGAACGCAGCTCGGCCTTCGGCATCGCCCTTAGTTACTTGCTTTCTTCGAGATGGTTTATCATTTGTCAGAACGTAGCTCGGCCTCCGGCCTCGCCTTAGTTACTTACTTTCTTCAAGATGGTTTAGCTTCTTCCTGAACGCAGCTCGGCCTTCGGCCTCGCCCTTAGTTACTTGCTTTCTTCGAGATGGTTTTTCAATTATCCGAACGTAGCTCGGCCTTCGGCCTCGCCTTAGTTACTTACTTTCTTCAAGATGGTTCAGCTTCTTCCTGAATGCAGCTCGGCCTGCGGCCTCGCCCATAGTTACTTACTTTCTTCGAGAAGGTTTATGGTCTTCCAGAATAGAGCTCGGCCTTCGGCCTCGCCCTTAGTTACTTACTTTCTTCAAGAATGTTTTTCTTCTTCCTGAACTCAGCTCCGCCTTCCGCCTCGCCCTTAGTTACTTTCATCGAGAAAGAATATCGTTTACGTGAGCGCAGATCCGTCTTCGGGCCCGCCTTTAGTTACTTACTTTCTTTTTTTTAAATACGAATTTCACGCGAGCGAAGCCGCGGGCAACAGATATATAAATTTTATTGCACCAATGACAGCGACATAACTTAGACTTTCAATTATCATTTTTATTTATCAAACAATTTGTCACCGACCAGCTCACGTCGAGATGACAGTTCTCCGTTGTCAACATGACATTTAAAATTGTTTTTTACCTTTACTTTGGATTACGTGATTTTTATTATATTTTTTAATTATTATGTTCATCCGGGATATACACTGTCACTATAAAAAGTTTCTTCAAATTACGTTCAGTGGTTTTTCGAGATGCGCGTACAAATAGACATTTTTGCATTTACGATTTTATGATATGTTTAGAAAGAATAGATATGTATAGACTATTGTGTTCAAGTTATAAAAAAGAAGAACTGTCATTTTCGTTGTATCTACTTATTTTTAAATTTCGAATGAATATTATATTCAAATTGTATTTGCTGCCAGTTCTCAAGATATAATTATGTACTTTGGACTACGTGATTTTAAACGCGCAATAATGTTTATAATTGTTAATGTTTTTTTATTTTTGTTATTTTTTTTTACGTATTATGTTAACCCGGCATATAAACTGCCACTATACAAAGTTTCGTCTAATTCCGTTCAGTGGTTTTTGCGTGATGCGCGTACAGACAAACAAACAAACAAACAAAAATTTTAAAAACTGTTCTAACATGTTCAGTATCTCATTTTAAGCCACCCTGGTTAGTTTTTTTCCGAATACATTCAATGTACAGACTTTCTTACCTCTACGATTTTATTATATGTATAGATACTACTTAATAATACATCTGTAAGGGATGGTGATGGAGTAAGTTACTTTGTTTTATGAGATATTGCGTATGTAGACTCTATATTTTATTATACTAAAACCAAATTGTAGATTTTTAGAAATATTGTCTGTATGTATGATGTTCCTCCATAACTCTTAAACGAATCATCCGAATTCAATGAAACTTAGTAAGTATAAGCAAATTTAACTATATATGACACAAGATCCAGGTCCCTTCCCACCTAGAAGGGACCTACAGTTTTACGAGGAATCCGAACCTCGGTCAGCCTCCAACGGTCAGCGGTCACCCATCCAAGTACTGACCGCACCCAGCGTTGCTTAACATTCAATAGCGACAGTTGACTGTCTGCACCACTGAGCTATCGAGGCTGACATGTACTCGTACTTATGTATGTACTTATGTATGTATGTATATTAGCTTATAACTCAAGAGCGACTCAACCTATTCGCTTGCTGTTTTTGCCTATGTAATGCGACATATCTCCGCCAGGTTATAGGCTATGCATCATCACGCCATTATTCATAGGAGCGGCTGTGAGTAAGTTAAGAGTGGATTCGGAATTGAATGCAGTCGGAAATCGGTCGGAAAAATCGACCATTTCGGTTATTCTTTTCATCCACTCAATAACTATTCAAGCGATTTTAATAGAGTTTGCAATAATATGATCTGTAACATCACGCCATATTTGATAGGGGTTGAGTAGTATAGAATTAGAAATTGGAGAATCGGTTCGATTTAATGTAATTTATTCGAAAAATACTTAATCATTCAACACAGGGTCTCCACCAGTGTGTTCTGTGATGTTGTAATATCACGCCATAATTTATAGAAAACGAGTAGTATGTACTACTATATATGTAATACTAATAGAATTTTTGAGAATCGGTTTGGTTTAATGCGATTATAGCGCAGCGAGTAGGTATAGAATAAATGAAATAATTTAGATTTTGGGGGACAAATTTGAAAGTTATTTTTTTCAAATGTATCATGTGACTTATCAATGCAATGTGCTCGTTATATTTTTTTAGGATTCCGTACCTCAAAGGAGGAAAAACCGGAACCCTTATAAGATCACTTTGTTGTCCGTCTGTCTGTCTGGCTGGCTGGGCGTCTGTCTGTCAAGACCTTTTTTTCTCAGGAACGGGTAGAGGTATCAAGTTGAAATTAATGCCAAATACTAAGGTCTATGTTTCCTCGGAGGTGTAAAAAGTATAAGCTTCTAGGTCGACGTAATCACTAGATACGCCCATTTAAGTCACATATTTTGCTACCGGCAAATCAAATCAAAACCTATAGAGTTTTTTCAGGAAGGGATCAAGATAACAAATTGAAATTAATACAAAATACTAACATCTAAGATCTCTTTAAGGTGTAAAATATAAAAGCTTCTAAATCAACGCAATCAAAAGATACGGTCATCTATGTCAGATTTCATACTCGCAAACTCACTCAAATCAAATCAAAACCTATTGGGTATTTCCTGTTAACATAGAATCATAAAATTTTGTAAGAAGCAAGGTCTTACAGCACAAGTAAAGGAAAAAATCCGAAAATGTTAAAATTGTAATTATTGACATTAAAAAAAATTATTTGTTTTGTATTTCAAGGACCCTTTTTCTCAGGAACGGATAAAGATAACCAATTGAAATTAATGAAATACTAAGATCTATGATTTCTTTAAGATGTAGAAAACACAAGCTTCCAAATTAACGCAATCAAAAGATACAGCCATCTCTGTCAGATTTCATACCCGGAAACTCACTCCAATCAAATCAAAACCTATGGGGTAGTTCCCGTCAACCTAGAAACATAAAATTTGGTAAGAAGCAAGGTCTCATAGCACACGTAAAGGAAAAAATCCTAAAATTTTAAACTTGTAGTTATATATGATATTAAAAAAAATTTGCTTGTTTTTTGTGTCAAGACCCTTTTTCTCAGTAACGACTAACGAGTCAAGATATCAAATTGAAATTAATATGAAATACTAACCTCTGCGATCCCTTCGAGTTATAGAAAATGAAAGCTTCTAAATCAATATAATCGAAAGATACCTATTTATGGCAAATTTTAATAATTGCAAACTCACTCAAATGAAATCAAAACCTATAGAATTTTGGCATGAAATTATATGAAAAGGCTATGAAATTTGGCAAGAAGCAAGGTCTCACATCACAAGTAAAGAAAAAATTTGAATATTGTAGATATGTCGTTATCTTATATAAGAAATATATTTTTGTATATTTAAACTTTTCGAATGCCGTACAGTCAAACCATTGCTGTAGTGTTTATTTAGGCGGTTCGTGATTTTCCAAAACAATTGTTTTTGTACATACATAATAAAAATATATTGAGTAATGCTGATGATACGGAACACTCGGTGCGCGAGTCCAACTCGCACTTGCCGACTTTTTTTGTATGTAAGCCAACATGGGTGGCTGTGCCGAAAGACCAATAGTGCAGTCGACAGAGCCAAAATCACCTCTCCTCGCGAAACCACGCTCAGTTAAGTGCCGTGGCAGCAGATTTTCGGACTACGGTTATTATAACGATATTCTTTAGGTATATCATTTTAAAATGCATAGTATAAAATATATTAAAGAAAATATACGAAAATAGAGCTTTCCCCTCCTTATCTCGGAAACTACTGGGAATATACTACTACGAAACTACTATAGGGAATATATAGGGCATCTCGTATATTGTTTACAGGAAAACATAAACGAAAATCATAAGTGATAAAGTTCTCACGGAAAACGGAATGATACGGAACCCTCTCGGCGCGAGTTCGACTCCGTTGACAGTTTTTTTTAAGGAAACTGACATGATTTACTACATCACCTACAACACCCGTGTTGAACTAGGTGCCATGTCAGCAGTTCCCTTCGGTCGTGCCCGCTACAGTGTCATCATAATTAAAAAGTTAAATTACAAATTTAAAAAACCCCCGACCGTTATAAAGTCAAAAATAATTTCCGTTTACTTACTTAAAGGAGTCGGGGGACCGCTTATGTAAATAAAATATAAAAACTCCGAGCTGGCGGATATTTACTTAGCGGTCCTCCGACTCCTATAAGTAAGTAAGCGGAAATTATTCTTGACTTTTTAAGGGTCGGGGTTTTTTTTTTAGTTTAAGTAATTATAAATTCTCAAATAAATAAACATTTAGCTTTAATGGGGTCGCGAATGGCTATGAGTACGTACAATTAAAATACTTCAAACTTATAACATCCATCTTTGGTTGGGCGGGGGAGGCGGCGCGGCCGCGCTTTTCGATGAAAACTTTCAGTTACAAAAATCCCACCTGTTTAGGCTGGGCGTTGTCTGTCTGTCAGTCAGTTTTAAAAAGAGTATTATTAGTATATTTGGTGTTTTCAGTTATTATGTGAGGCTATTTGGTTTTTGTTATTTTGGTTTTTAGCCTTTTATTTTACTATCCTCTGCAAAATCAAATTTATACTAATAATAAATCGGTAAGGGATGGTCATGGAGTAAGTTACTTTGTTTTATGAGATATTGCGTTTGTAGACTCTATGTAGGTATGATACTAAAACTAAATTGGCGATTTTTAGAAATATTTTCTATATGTATGTATGTTTCTCCATAACTCTTAAGCCGATCATCCGAATTCGATTAAACTTAGTAAAGCACATAAGCTATATGTGACATAGGATAGTCTAAATAAAATTCAGTTCCAGTTACGCTAAGATTTGGCACTCATTACAAACCGAATTTTTCCGCGCGCTGAAATATAGGTACGGTTGAGGGTTTGCTTACTTTCTTATTTTAAATACGAATTTCACGCGAGCGAAGCCGCGGGCAAAAGCTAGTACACAAATAAATTTAGTACGGTGTATTCACATAGCGCGTAACACTTATAAAAAATACTAAATCTGTAACGAAACGGGCAATCGTTTTCGTCGGTTTTATGTTCGCTTATTCGCTTATACTTGCTATATATTCGCCTAGAACGATAAAAAAATATTCGCCTAGTTATAGGTCGAGAACTACTCAATCAAATCATATGGGGTTGTTTTTAATTTTCTGGCACATAATATAAGGATGGGCATAGGATATTTTGCCTCCAAGTTTAGCTACGGGAACAGCCAGCGAATATAAATAGGTACGGTGTTACATTTTGGTTGATACCCACTTTTTAGATTTCCTTATCCCGTACGGAAGCCTATTACTAAGCCTACGCCGCCGTCTGTCTGTCTGTCAGGAACCGTCTGTCTTTGGAACCGTAATAGGTAGCCGGTTGAAATTTTCACAATTTTCACAATACAAGAAACGTGTTTTTTTTTTCAATGTTTTTTTTTTGTGGTGTCGGAAACATCGGTGCGCGTGTCCGACCTCGCACTTGGCCGGTTTTTTTATAACTTGGATGGTACTTTTGATTTTAAAACAAAATCGGTCAAATTCAAGCGTAGTGTACTAGGTACCTACGATGGATAAAGAATAAAAGAATAAAGAAGTTCACTATCGACTCGTCTAAAACAGATTATTTATTTCCATGAATTTCACCGAATATTGAACCTGCATGTGAAACTAAAATAATTTGGATCTGTAATTTATTTTTATTGTAACTTATTTTGTTGTTTGTCTCGAATGTAAGAAGAAAGTTAAAAAAAAACTCAAATTTATAACTTGTACAAAAGTAGTCCAATTTCATCTCGTAGAATCACCTCCAGCGCCTCCATACTATGCCCGGCGCTATTAAATGTAACACCGAGCAAAGTTATGATTCGTGAAAGCGGAAGGTTGAAGTGGAGTAGGGCGGGGTACCTGGTCGCCCAACAGCTCCTCTGTGGCGGAAGCTCTCAGCACACAGCATGCAGCCTCCATTCCTTCCGCGGCTGCTGCGGGTCCGGCCTCCCTCTCCCGCCTAGAGAGCCCACTTCTCCCTCAACACCGACACATCTCACACACTGGCAGGAGCGGAAGCCGGCGGCGGAGGCGGCGGCGCGGGGGCACACCACGCACTACAGTTTTTCGCACAAACTCGCCGCACGCCGATACGGTCACAATGCGAGTAACGGTCCCGGCGACTCGTTTTCTCCGAGATTTATCTCGTTTTCCAATGTCCAGCCGGTAACGCGAGAGAGGTGCGACGACGCTCTCGTGGCTAGATTTGCATTCAAAATCGCTTCGGAAGTAATAGGAGGCGGAGGAGCGGGCGGGGGGAGCGGCGCGGTGCGGGCTGGCGCTGCCGGCTCATGGCGGCGCGGCGCGGCGGTGTTGCTGGAGGCGAGTGGGCGTGCGTGCCGGGCGAGACATTGCGGCGCGGCGCGGGAGGGAGCGCAAGCGCGCTGGCGTGCGCGTGGCTCGACGCGCGGGCACGGACTACGCACCGCGCCGCGCCACACCGGCCCGCCGCGCGCCGCCGCGCGCACCCACCGCGCACCGTCTCGTCGCACCGCGCGCGCCCATTCATAATCCTACGACCATCCTTACCGTCTCCATCCCGTCCCGTCGCTCGTTGTCAGCGCCCCACGCGCCTACCACCATCAGCGCGGCCGGCCGGTGGAGGCTCTTTTTTTTCTATGTATTCCGGTATGGGTGGCTGAGTCGGAGAGGCCAAAGCGCATGCTCCGACCAGCCAATATCACCTCCGAGAAGGTAGGTACCATAACGGAGACTTCCCTGGATTGCTGGCTATACTGGACTAGAGGAGAACACAACCAAGCTATTTGCAACACTTGCATTCTGTCTGTAGGACCGAGTCAAGTACTGAATGTAGCGTGTCCATCGAGGACTTTCCCTAATACACGTAGTCCAGCTTCGCTTCGATGAAAATAAGGGTTTCTTTAGAACTGGAAATTACGAAAGCCTTCGTAAAACCTTCTCTACATGTTGGCCACCAATTCATTACCAAGCGGCGGATGGCCGAGTGGTTTGGGCATCGGCTTCTCATGCGAGAGGTCCGAGGTTTACGTGCTTACCTACACCTGCTGCTTCACCGTTCGGAACCGGTGTAAGACTGTAGGCCCCTTCCCTTGCCCCTTACTAGGTGGTAGACTCAAATTGTAGCCGACTAGGTTGGTACCACCGTACTGGATGTAAGATGGCTGCATAGCAGCCTCCAGGGAAGTCTCCGGTATGGCACCCACCTTATCGGAGGTGATATTGGCTGGTCGGAACATGTGCTTTGGCCCCTCTGACTAAGCCACCCATAAAGGATTACATAAAAAAAAATTGAGAAATTGTCATGTTCCGAGTCACTCCGGGCGATAAGCCCGACGCCGCGCCGCCGCCGGCGCCGCAGCGTGATCGCATTCCGCAATTTTTTTATTATGTAATCCGGTATGGGTGGCTGAGTCGGAGGGGCCAAAGCGCACGCTCCGACCAGCTAATATCGCCTCCGAGAAGGTAGGTGCCGTACCGGAGACTTCCCTGGATTTCTGGCTATACTGGACTAGAGGAGAACACAACCGAGGCTGCTATGCGGCCATCTTACAACCAGTATGGTGGTACCAACCCAGTTGGCTACAATTTGAGCCTACCACCTAGTAAGGGGCAAGGGAAGGGACCTACAATTTTACGCCGGTTCCGAACGGTGAAGCAGCAGGTGTAGGTTGTTCGGACTCGTTCTCCGCGCCTAAGCCCGCTCCAATGCAGGCCTTTTGCGCGAAAGGAGCAAATCAGATGTAGGTATGAGACACTGAATGAAAATCTATGAGGCGGCTGGAGACCACGAATGGCACATACCTGGATATGATGCAGCATGATCAGGACACTACTCTGCACGGAGGCAACTACCCAGCTCAACTCCTAGCAGCACCAGGTTCGAAGCAAAACGCACAGCGCGGCGCGGTCAGTGACGGAGCGCTTTTCGAAGATCGAATAAATAACATATTAGAACGAAAAGAACTCATAAATGGAATTTGTATTAAAATTTTGAAAAACGAACACCTCGTCACCAGCACTCGCAGTGGACAGCACTAGAAGGTGGCGCCCGCATTAGTGGCCGCGGCCAAAGAACTCACAGATGGAATTTGTATTTTGAAAATCGAATGTGCCTCGTCACCAGCACTCGCAAGGGACAGTAACGCACTGGTGGCGCGCGCATTAGTGACCGCGGCGAAAATATAAGTATCTCATGCGGTTGCCCCAAGATGAGTTTGGATTGAGAAATAACGTAGCTAGCATGGGCTGGCACTTAGTACCCAACACGCTGAGTATGCGTACCGCCAAAATGCGTATGGCGCACGAGGTGCTTGCACTCAGCGATTGCACATAGACGCCAGTAGGCTACGTAAGCGCTGACGGTGCTCTTGATGCCTCGACTTCTGCACTGCACAGTGGACATCCCCCCCCCTCCCCCCCCCCCCCCCCCCCCGGACCGTTGCCGCTCGTCCGAAAAGACAAAATCAAAAATCAAAATATACTTTATTGTACACCATAAAAAGGAACACAACAGGCGAGTTTAATGCAAAGTAGCATTCTTTACAAACTAACCTTTGGGATGTGGAGAAGCTAAGCTGATAGGGCGGACAATGCAGTGCAAGAGAGAAGCGTGAAAAATAAAACTATTAAATAAATGGACACAAACATATAGGTACATAGATAAGTACATACATAAAATAAATACTATAAGGTACGTACATATTATATTTATGCATAACCTACATATATTATAAGTAAGTACACATATATTTTTTATATAAAACCAACTGAATAAAAGTTACAAGAACGTAATTAAGTGAAATTTATGTTACTCGTCGCCATCAGAATCGGGTCGAAAGACGACGCGGGTCCATGACGAAGCGCATCAGTAGAGGGGAGGGCAAAACAACAATGGCATCCCGGCGCTCGGAGCCTGGTCCAAGCGTCCTTTTTTATGTAAACCAACATGGGTGGCTGTGCCGAGAGAACAATGGTGCAGTTGACATAGCCATAAAATGACCTCTCCTCGCGCAACCACCACGTCAGTTAGGTGCCATGCCAGCAGATTTGAGGACTGTTGCTAGGCTGTCTAGCCTGTTAATACGACGTTTGAAGACACCCAGGTTAAAGGATTCGGGAAATACACTCGCCGGGAGACGGTTCCACACCCTAGCGGTGCGACAAGAAACGATTTAGAGAACCGATTGTCGTCAGAAGCCTGCAGGTTTTTTTTTATAGAAACTGACACGCTTGGCTATATCACCTACAACAACCGTTATGTCAGCCTATAACACCGGGTGAACTAGGTGCCATGTCAGTGCTTCCGTTCATTTCATGTCGGCTACACTGAACTGGACGGAAAACACGAACTATTTACATAGCCGTTTCGACCGACGCAACGTTTCATTCAGTGCGGTGGTACCAACCCGGCCGGGATAAACCCTACCACCTAGTAGGTAAAAAGTGAAGCGACCTACGTGACAAAGACATGTTCGTACTCATCGAAAGCAGAATAACCTAACCTAACTTAGCCAGAACCAAAAGTGGCAAGATTTGATCCATACTAAAAAGAGAAGTGAATAAAAGCTTGTTTTAAAAAAACCGGCCAAGTGCGAGTCGGACTCGCGCACCGAGGTTTCCGCACCACAAAAAAATACATTGAAAAAAAACCACATATCTTGTATGGGAAGACCCCCTTAATTTTTAACGTTTTCTATTTTTACCCGACTGCGCGACGCAAAGGAGGGTAATGTGTTTATCAGCCTATGTATGTATGTATGTATGTTTGTTCCTTTGTGGCACGCTAGAGACCAAACGCGTGGGCCGATTTTGATGATTCTGACGTCAATCGATTTGTCTTAATCTTGCGAGTGTCACTAAAGACATGACAGTAATGAAAATTCAATATGGCGACAACTAGGTGCCATATTGTGAAAAAGAAAAAAATTAAAGTTGACTAACTATGTTAAGTGGGGTATCGTTGAATAGGTATTTGAAAATGATCTTTAGGTTTCTCTTACCATTTTTCATTTCGAATAACCATTTAGGATCTATAACGATTTAAAGTTGGTTAGCAACCATTCTCACTTAACTTTTAGTAGAGCTGTGATAAAGTTCTTATTATTATGCAGGGTGTTCGGCACATCGACCGACAAAATTTTTTTGTAGGTAAATGGGGTAATTTGCAATGTTTTGACACATCATACCTTTTGTCAGGTATCACGTGGTATCAAGATACGATTTTTTTTTCTTTATTTTTGAAAATTACAAAAATCCCAGTTTTAAACCCTTGTTTATGATTGTATCAGCACGAAATAAAATTTATTGGATTTACAATGTATCCTTCTTCTAGAAAAAATATCATTTACATACATAGCGTCACGCCTGTTTCCCGGTGGGGTAGACAGAGACAACGGATCTCCACGTGCCACGATCCTGTAACACCTCGGCCGCCTCTTCCGATCCCATAATGTTCTTTATGCATGCTCGTCGGTTACGGGTACTACGCACTTGACCCTTTTTGAGCACATACCCGATCTGGTCCAGGTACGTGCGTCTAGGGCGACCCTTCCCGACTCTTCCACTCACATTTGCTTCATAAATGTCTTTCGTTAGTCTCCTATCATCCATTCTTCCAACATGACCGAACCACCGAAGCATCCCTTTCTCAATCCTTTCATCTCTCATTTTTTGTAGTAGTGGAGGATTTAGTGCGATATACCCTGCATTTTTACTTAGAAAGCTCATACTTGCAACAGTTGTTCCTTAGGTGCTCCTGAGTGGATTTCCACCGGTAGATATCGGAGGTCACCGCGGGGGTGGCGGGGGGAGGGGGTGAAAGTTTGCTTCTGCCGCGCTTCACTTTGTACCCTATTCCTTCAAAACTATAGATATTAGGGCAAGTGTGATGTCATTTTCGGATAACTCAAGGATGACGGATTCATTTCTGGAAGAAACATTTTGCCTTCCTATACAAGAGGGGGTTCGCTGGGTTAAGCATTGGTAGTGTTCTCTGGAGCTGTATGGAGTTCACCAAATTACCAATCTAGCAATCTACTGTGCCAGCGGTGGGTCACACTAAAGTAGAGCCCAGCAAGTCCGACATTCACGTCCTCGTCGTGCTCCCTGGGCAATGTTGCGACGATGCCTTTGGCATTACCACCGTCCCAGAGTCGCAACAGCTGAGGAATGTCGGACGCAGGCGATCATCCTGCGCCTAAACAGGATTTATTTTCAGCCTCACTATGTGGTAGACAAGTCCTCCACTATGTCGTCCGGGTTGGTACCACAGGTTGTAGGCGAAAAACTCCTGATGTGGCTCTGCTACACTTGGAGGCCAGCCTGCGACTAGCCGGTCGGTGGACTTGAGTGTGTCGGGGGTGTCCTGGGTTGTGGATGCTAGTGTCGCTCGCACTCCAGACTCCTTTTAACCGACTGACAGCCGCAGGGGTCAGGGAGAGCCGGTGGAAACAGGTGACCGCTGCCTGCCTGCGTGGTAGTACAGGGGCCCGGCACACGGCCCTCACCAACCCGTGTGCTGGCTGCCCTATCAACACGCGAAAATCCCTGTCAGAGAGCATTGTGGGGCTGGTGACCATGGGAGACCACATGTTTTCTGGGAGGGGGGGCCCGGGGGTCCTCTCGCTCTCTGCGACTGTCAGTTGGTTGAGTCTATCCGAGTTGCACAAGGCATCACCGCGCCCTGGGCACATTCCGATACACTCCACGAATCAATCACCCATCTAAATTATGAGCCGAACAAAAAATAGAAAACTGTATAAACCTTCAGCGGCCCGTTCTCCCTCAAAATTTAAGGTAGACCTCGCCAATATAAGAGGTCTACACACAAATTTCTCATCCGTCGCCTGCCATCTGCAGACGGCGAGGCCTCACCTCCTCTTTCTTACGGAGACCCAGATCGGGCGTCCTGCGGACGCATCCTACCTGGACGTTCCTGATTACAATCTTCAGGAACGTTTCATGGCGAAGGGTGGTGTCTGCTTGTACGTTGGATCTGGTGTCTCCTATACCCGGCTCACCCGATTTGAAGACCCTGCTTTTCCTGTGTTATGGATCCGCGTGAATCTTCCCCACGTGGTGAGGATTTACGCGGGTGCATACAGATCCCCTAACCTCAGTGCGTCAAGAACAGAGGCATTTTATGAGCATCTCAGCAGTACGGCAGACAAACTGCTTTGCGAGTTCCCTACGGCGGAGTTAGTGATGCTGGGTGACTTCAATGCTAAACACCAAGACTGGTTGGGCTCCCCCATCACTGACCATGCCGGCAGGGAGGCGTACAACTTGGCCATTGCGCACGGGTTGACGCAGTTGGTATCCGGAACCACTCGGATACCTGATAACCCTGCCCATCGACCTAGTTTGTTGGACCTTGTGCTGACTACCGAGCCAAATGGTTACAAGGTGAGGGTCGAAGCTCCCCTCGGAAACTCCGACCATTGCCTTGTACGCTCAACTGTGCCAACTGTACACTTCGCGGAAGCACGTGAATGTAGTACGCGAACAGTTTGGCACTACCGGTCAGCACAATGGGATGACTTCCGTTCCTTCCTGGGAGCCTACCCTTGGCACGACGTTTGCTTCTCTTCTCCAGACCCATCCCTGTGTGCCCAATCGGTCGTCGATGTGATCGCACAGGGTATGAATTTCTTCATACCTACCTCCACCGTTCCCATCGGCGGCCGCCATAAGCCTTGGTTTGATTGTCAATGCAGACTGGCTATTGACACTAAGAACAAGGCTTATAGGAAATGGCTGCAGAATAGGTCTGTCGAGAACAGACGAGAGCTCAACGTCGTTGCTAGGTCCTGCAAACGAACGCAAAACTTGGCCAAGTTCAGGCACGACCGTGGAATTGGCGCGAAACTTGCACGTAGCCCTTCGGGTAGCCGCGCCTTCTGGTCTCTCGCCAAATCCATCGGTCGGAATTTCTGCCGTCCTGCTACACCTCCGCTGGAGCGTCCGGATGGCTCGCTCGCTATACTCGCGAAAGAAAAGGCGAATATCTTTGCACGCCTTTTCGCATCCAACTCAAACATGGACGACCTGGGCGCCAACCCCCCTTCATTACCCCATTGCGGGCGTATGATGGCAAATATTAGGTTCCACCCCAGAGTCGTCCATAAAACACTACGTGAGTTGGATATTTCGAAGAGTAGTGGGCCTGACGGCGTCCCGGCGATCGTCTTGAAAAATTGTGCTCTGGAATTGGCGCCAGTCCTCACCCGCCTATTCAAACGCTCCTATTCCTCCGGATCAATGCCTTCTTGCTGGAAGAGAGCTTCGGTCCAGCCGGTCCCCAAGAAGGGGGACCCAGCGAACCCATCGAACTATCGCCCTATTGCGATAACCTCACTTTTGAGTAAGGTTATGGAGCGTATTGTCAACTCAGCGCTCCTGACGTACCTAGAAGACTCTAAACTCCTCGACGACAAACAATACGGCTTTCGCAAGCAAAGGTCGACTGGAGATCTTCTAGCGTACGTCACGCATTTATGGGCTGAAAGGCTCGATGGTTTTGGGGAATCGCTGGCGGTCGCTCTGGACATATCCAAAGCATTCGATCGCGTCTGGCACCGGGGACTCTTAAGCAAGCTTCCGGCCTACGGTGTCCCTACAAAACTGTGCACCTGGATCTCCAGCTTTTTGAGTGGCCGGTCGATATTTGTCACCCTAGATGGTGCCTGCTCGGCCGACTACTCAATCAATGCTGGTGTTCCACAAGGATCCGTGCTGTCGCCTACGCTGTTTTTATTGTTCATCAACGACATGCTCTCGCTCGGCGAAATACACTGTTACGCGGACGACAGCACGGTGCACGAAGGGTTCATCAAGGACTGGAAGGGTAGAGAGGCCTCAGCAGCAAACGCGAGACGCGAAACTGTTGCTCGGGTTGACCAGGTTCTCGAAAAAGTATCCTCTTGGGGGAAGAAGAACTTGGTCAACTTCAACGTAGCCAAGACGCAAGCTTGTGCCTTCTCTACTAAGGCTGATCCGTTTCCTCTCCAAGCCACTTTTCAGGGCAGCCAAGTCCCCAACGATGGTAGTCTGGGCGTCCTGGGTATGGAGGTGTCCAGGGACGTTGGGTTTCGATCGTTCATAGAGTCCAAGGCGAAACTAGCGTCTCGAAAATTAGGAGTCCTTTACCGCTGTCGGCGATTTTTCACGCCGGTCCAACTGCTTACACTCTACAAAGCACAAGTAAGACCGGTGATGGAATATTGCAGTCATCTTTGGGAGGGTTCCCCTGAGTACCTTCTTTCAGCCTTGGATTCTATTCAGCGACGAGCCATTCGCCTCATTGGTGACTCCGTACTCACAAAGGACCTTCAACCTCTAAAGCACAGACGTATCGTTGGGTCATTGAGCCTGTTTTATCGGTACTACTATGGCCGCTGCTCTGACGAACTTGCTTCCCTTATCCCTCCTCCTCCTGTTCGCCTTCGCCAAACCCGCCATACTCTCGCGGAACACCCGTTTGTAGTCGACAGAAGAGTTCTTCGAACTGCACGATTCTCTAAATCGTTCTTGTGCCGCACTGCAAAGGTGTGGAACGGGCTCCCAGGAAATATCTTCCCCCACTCCTACAATCCACAGATCTTCAAATCGCGGGTTAATAGCCTTTCCCCAGCAACATTAGTCCACCTCCAAGCCGGACTGGCACCTCCTCGGGGGTGAAATTGGCTGCGCCTGAGGTTGCGACCTCGGACAGAGCCACCCAGTTCGGTAGCAATAAAAAAAAAAAAAAAAAAAAAAAAAAAAAAATATATAAATATTAGGCAAAACTCACAAAACGTGAAATTTTTTTTTTTAAATAAACGTCGTTTACTTTTGAACTACTAAAGATAAAGATAAATAAAAAATATGTACTAGAAGCTTCATTTACCAGAATTACAAATATATAAATTTTATTGGGATGGCGTAATAATAAGTAAGTGAAAAAAATTTCAAAACAGTGCCTTGTATTTACATTTTGAGGCGAACATCGTGCTAAGATCAAGCTAAGATGCGTAGTAAATTGAAAACAGTACCTAGGTTATACGTGATAACTATTATTATTATACATTTGTAAAATTATTGCTAATTAAACATTCAATTATTCACATACCCACACACCCACCCTCACATACACACACTCATACCTACCTTACTTACCCATGTTTGTGATTGCTACCTAAAGTAAATGATTTATAATATTACCATGTCGTTATTTTTGATTTTTGGAAACTGACACGGTTGGCTACATCACCTACAACATCCGTGATGTAAGCCCATAACACCGGGTGAACTAGGTGCCATTTCAATGCTTCCCTTAATTTCGCGTCGGCTACACTGAACTGGACGGAAAACACGAACTATTCACATAGCCGTTTCGACCGAAGTTCTATTAATTTCATAATAGTTATATTAGTTAAAAAAGTCGTTCCGGAAGTGACGTAGAAGTTCTGAAAAGGGGGGCCCATATGGCAAACAAAGATGTATCCACTTCAAAAAAATATTAGTAAATCTACATGTCATAATATAAAATAACGACGTATTTTTCAATCGTCGTCATTGCCTTTTCGAGCCGCCCTTCAGTCGCTGACAAAGGCCTCCCATGCTTCAAAAGCACTTTTCTTCCCTTTTCCGCTGAAGCAAGAGACAGTGTCACACCCAGAAAACGCATGAAACAGAGGCAAGGCATTCGCTCTCTGTGGTACTGTAAAAAAATTACATTATAATATAAAGCATCTATTGTGTCTATAATTAGTATAGGTATAGGTAATGCAAACATTTAAGTCTTTACTTGTGGAAGTCGCAATATCATGGCAGCAAAGTTACTGGCGGAAAGCAGTGGTTCCGTACCGCTGAAGGCCGGGAGGACTGGAGGAAAATTGGAGAGGCGTATGTCCAGCAGTGGACGCTTACACGCTGACTGACTGACTGAAAGGTACTGGTGGTGTTTTCCAGTACCTATGTGCACCCACAGCTCTTCAAGCTGAGGTAATTTTTGCACCAGTGCAACTGCTAGCACGACGACATCGGTATCTACAGTACGTAGCATAATTTTTGTTAAGCCCATCATGCGAGTATCCGCCTCTTCATGATTACACGGGGCTAATCGCTGTGTGTCACGGGCACGGTTGATGTTGGTGAAAATATTTGGCCCATCCGTGATGCAAACTTCTTTCCCATTCTCAATTTCGTTTGCGTAGGATTGGCAGAGTATTGAAAGCAAGTGAAACAGTCCTTCTTTGTATGAATTGTCCCTTAGGAAATTCCCCCAGCCTTTAGGTATATTGGCCGTAGCAGACACCAGTGTTTTTTGTCCAGTGCCACGTCTTTCTCTAGTTATATTTTTTAGACTGTCGCTATTATACGCTCTTAAACGCGGCGGCGGCGCACGTACGGTGCGGCGCGGGGGGCGACTAGAATCATACGCACCCCGCAGCTATCCCACGCCTGCTCGGCTCTAATGGATATAGGTAAGTAGGCATAGGTACGTACTACGTACCTAATAAATAATCTACAAATTAATAGAACTAATATAAACTGTTAATAGAATTTTATGAAATTAATAGAACTTCGGTCGAAACGGCTATGCGAATAGTTCGTGTTTTCCGTCCAATTCAGTGTAGCCGGCGCGAAATGAAGGGAAGCAATGACATGGCACCTAGTTCACCCGGTGTTATGGGCTGACATCACGGATGTTGTAGGTGATGTAGCCAACCGTGTCAGTTTCCATAAAAAAATTACGACATGGTAATAAATATAAAGCATTTACTTTAGGTAGCAATCACAAACATGGGTAAGGTAGGTATGTGTGTGTGTATGTGAGGGTGGGTGTGTGTGTATGTGAATAATTTAATGTTTAATTAGCAATAATTTTACAAATGTATAATAATAATAATTATCACGTATCACCTAGGTACTGTTTTCGCTATGTTCGCCTCAAAATGTAAATACACCGCACTGTTTTGAATTTTTTTTTCACTCCCTTATTATTACTCCATCCCAATAAAATTTACATATTTGTAATCCTGGTAAATGCAGCTTTTAGCAAATATTTTTTATTTATCTTTATCTTTTGTAGTTCAAAAGTAAACGACGTTTATTTAAAAAAAATATTTTCACGTTTTGTGTGTTTTGCCTAATATTTATATTTTTTTGTATAGAAAGGCGAAATGTTTTTTCCAGAAATGAATCCGTCATCCTTGAGTTATCCGAAAATGACATCACACTTGCCCTAATACCTATAGTTTTGAAGGAATAGGGTACAAAGTGAAGCGCGGCAGAAGCAAACTTCCACCCCCTCCCCCCGCCACCCCCGCGGTGACCCCCGATGTCTACCGGTGGAAATCCACTCAGGAGCACCTAAGGAACAACTGTTGCAAGTATGAGCCTTCTAAGTAAAAATGCAGGGTGTCCATACAAACTATCGCACTAAATCCCCCACTATAGTTAAGTGGGGTCATTTGTAACGTTTTGACCCAACATACCTTTTGTCAGGTGTCACGTGGTATCGAGATACGATTTTTTTCCTTTATTTTTGAAAATTACCAAAATCCCAGCTTTAAACCCTTGTAACTTTATATTCATGTTTGTATCAGCACGAAATAAAATTTATTGAATTTTAAGATGTATCCTTGTTTTAGAAAAAAAAAAAATTGGTTGTCTGTAAAGTCGGTTTACGGACGACAGTTTTACGTGATAACGTTATAAAGTGGTAAGACTACTTTAAATTTCTGCTGCCCTGGTACTTTAGACATGAATATTCTAAATTTGAAATATTTTCCGACCGGCCAAATGAACTTAATATATTATGGTACGAGTAACCTCCTTTTAATTTCGGCTGCCCTGGTACTTTAGAACCAGAGATAAATGTGTACAAGCCGACGCTTGGGCCGATTGTGTCACTATATCGCTTGTTACGCGCTCTCGCTTGCACACACAGGCTCAGATGGAACGTGACACTTTTTCGTGCGTGCAGCCGGTGTTCATCAATTTATAAGACGTGACGTTATCACGTCAAAAGTTTGATAGTTTACGCCCTTTCCAAAGGTATACCACATTTTATACAAATCATTCACTATGTGATCAAAATTAGAGATAATTTGCAAGAATCTAAACATTAATATTGGAGAATTGAACAAAGTGCCCGCGCGACCGGTACATGTTCTAAATTTGAAAATGCTCGGGAAAACGCTCTCAGTACGGGAAGTGGCCCTGTTACAAAGTGCCCGTGTTGTCGTTCTATTCTGGTCTATGCCCCTAATTTTGACCACATAGTGAATTATTAGTATGACATTTGGTATACCGTTGGAAAGGGCGTAAATTAGCGAAAAAAATGAAGCTCTCAATTGCAGTCAGTCTTTTTTTAAATGAATTAAGAAATTAAGATTATGTCATATTTTTACTCGTTCTCGGGACTTTCGAAGGTCATAAGTCCTATTCATTGCATTAACTTCATCAAATGATATTTTTTCTAGAAGAAGGATACATTGTAAAATCCAATAAATTTTATTTCGTGCTGATACAATCATAAACGAAAAAGTTACAAACTAAAAAGTGTAAAATAAAAAAAGTTTATTTAAAAATAAAAAAACCCGACTGCGTAAAAAATTAACATTAAATAAAAACTGAAAAGAAAAAAACAAGTCCAGTAGTCTAGAACTCTGTTAAGTAATATTGACTAACTACACAATTGAAAAATAGTTTCATGATCTATACACACATATAATAAAACAAATAATAAACTCTAATGCGGAACATAGCGACTTTAACAGTCGGGACCCATTATTGGGAAAATTTCAATGGGTCCCGACTGTTAAAGTAGCTATGTTCCGCATTAGAGTTTATTATTTGTTTTATTATATGTGTGTATAGATCATGAAACTATTTTTCAATTGTGTAGTTAGTCAATATTACTTAACAGAGTTCTAGACTACTGGACTTGTTTTTTTCTTTTCAGTTTTTATTTAATGTTAATTTTTTACGCAGTCGGGTTTTTTTATTTTTAAATAATTTTATTATTTGTTGTTATATCCGCCATAATAACACATATTCTGTGAAAATTTTAACGGGCTACCTATTACGGTTCAATAGATACAGCCTTCGGAGAGACAAACGGACGGACGGACGGACAGACGGACGGACGGACAGACAGACAGACAGACAGTGGAGGCTTAGTAATAGGCTTCCGTACGGGATACGGAAACATAGCAAGCCTCTATCTCTATCTCTACTTCATATAAAAGGGAACGTCTGTCTGTATGTTTGAGGTAAATTTTGATGCGGTTTACACCAATATGTAATGAATAGTTCTTGAGGCTCACTATAGGCTTTTTACCATCACGATAAATAGCCTTAGGGCGGGAGCAGTATCAAAGAAAGTATAGTATGAACGGAATTTTGTGTCGAATGGTAGTAATAGATGGCGCTAGCAGGGGATAGATGGGGAGAAAGAAGGTAGAGGGGTGGAAAGGAAAGTAATAGGGTGGGAGGGGAGGGCGGAGGAGGGATGGATGGAGAGGAGAGAGAAGGACTGAGAGAAGGGGGTAGGAGAGGACGGAGGGAAGGAGAAGGAGTGAGGGAGGGGAAGGGAGGGGATCGAGGGAGATAGGAAGAAAGAGAGCCGTGCCAGAGCGCTCCTAACTCAAAAGATAAGCTTGGTCATTCAGCGGGAGAACGCTGCTTCGGTTTATAGGACCGATTTAATCTTCCCAATGGAGGAGTTATTTATTTTAATTTAGTTTTACTTTGATTTTATTTTGTTGTTTTTATTTTTATTTTTCATTTGTTTTTATTAATTTCCAGTGTATCAATAAAGATTTTCTTGATAGAGAAGTGATCGTTTATATTAACCGAAATCGTTTATATTAATATTAACCGAGTCTACCGCGAGCGAAGCCGCGGGCGAAAGCTAGTAAAATTATAAAAATTCGCACGCACAGTAGGATATATAGGATAGAACGGAGCGGATGGCGCGGCGCTCTGCAGATGACCCTCGACAGGTGTTTAAGAGTGTCGCAAGGCATCTAACACTCCTACTGACAGTAAAACGTCAAAATCTCCACAGACAATAGCTATGCGAAATACATCTGTTTTGTTCTTAAACGTATAAATATAAATCACATTTATATCAATACTTAAACATTAAAACCGATTACCGGTTTGTATTTACAATAAAGTAACAAATCACACGTTTTGATTTTTTTTTCTACACTAAAACAAGAAAATTTAATAAAAACCGACCAATTACCTGGTGGTACGTAACACTCGTGTAATACATACAAGCGCCAAACTTATTGTGATTATAGAGCAAACTCTATACTAAAACAACAAAATATAATAAAAACCGATCAATTACTTTGTGGTACGAAACACTCGTGTAATATATACAAGCGCCAAACTTATTGTGATTATAGAGCAAACTCTATACTAAAACAACAAAACATAATAAAAACCGATCAATTACTTGGTGGTACGTAGCACTCGTGTAATACATATAAGCGTCAAACTTATTGTGATTATAGAGCAAACTCTACACTAAAACAATAAAATATTATAAAAGCTGACCATTTACGTGGATGGTACGAAACAATCGGTGCGCGAGTCCGACTCGCACTTCGCCGGTATTTTATATGTCCTGTCTGTTTAACCCTACAACCTCTAAAGGCGTCTTGTTTTGTTATTGTAGTTGCAGATTCTATATGGTTGTAGTGTGAACCGATCCGACGCGACGTCGCCTGTCACGAATGACTCAGTAAAACATTTATATGTTAATTGAGCAGTCGACAAGAATTTAAAAGAAGAAAAAAACAAAAAGATACACAAAATAGTTCTAAGTTCCGTATGAAAAGCCAGCAAGTGGCAACTATAGCGGTTTCACCATGGAACTCGAATGATACATTCTTCATTATGTGGTTAAAATTATTAGGTACCTACATATTCAGATTCCGATATTTATTTCGTCATAAAGAACTCACAACATTAGCAATATTTCATAGACATGCTTATTCAGTATGGTTCGTCGTCATTTGTTTTTATCATATCCCGTTCAGCAGTGCAATCTATAAGGAAGAACTGGGTATGAAATCTTGAAGAGCTTTTTTTAGGGTTCCGTATCAGTCGTACGGGACCTAATAAGGTCCCGTACGACGGATACTAACTAAGCCTACGCCGTCTGTCTATCCGTCTGTCAGTCCGAGGGCTGTATCTCTTGAACCGTAATATGTAGCCCGTTGAAATTTTCACAGAATTGATGTGTTATTAATTATTAATTATTATGGCCGATGTAACAACAAATAATAAAAATAAGAAAAAAACATTCACGGGGGTCCCCATACAAGAAACTAAAAAGTGTATGCGCGTCATCTACTGAAAACAGTATGAAGCATTTTAACTAATCAGGAATTTTAAAATTAATATGAAGCATTTCATACAACACGCTATAGATGGCGTGAGTGGCGCTGACCATGACATGGTGATACGGAACCCTCGGTGCACGAGTTCGACTCGCACTTGGCCAGATCTTTGTTTTTAAATATAATGCCATGGAATGAATGAATCTACACTATAATATTATAAAGAATTAAAGTTTGTAAGTTTGTATGTCGTGGGCATTCTGCGAAAATACTCATACGATTATTTTAAAAATTATTTGACCAATATTCAGACGTTCAGGATGGACATCGATATGCAATAGCTGGTAAAATATAATTATAAAAATTTATTTAAATTTTGTTAAATTTAGGTAGGTATGTTTTTTTAAAATATTGTATTAGTCAGTTTATTGTTGTATGTAGTTTAGTTTAGTATTAATTTAATTTATAGTTTAATGTTATTTAAACTATAAATTAATTAAATTTTAAATTTTAATTAATTAAATTAGGTTTGTTTGATTATCTTTATTTATGATGACAATAAAGTATCTACTAGCAAAAAAATATATATAAAAGTCTACAATTTCATTTACAGTTTTGACTCACAGTTAACCACGAATGTAGACGTTATTATTGAGGATAGTAAAAACCTAACGGAACTCATTATCATGATTGAGTCAAGAATACCCGCCTCGGCCAGAAATTCATCGTTGACGCTAAAATACGAATCGGCCTTTCTGGTGGAACAGTAAAGTTGGCTTGTCAAGTGAACGCGGCTTCTACACATTTTCCGTCTCTTTGGCTCGTCTCACCATCCACAGACATGATGGCCGCCGAGGAAAGCCCACTAGGGCCAACGGGATGGAGAAGGCGTTTTTTTTAATGGAAACTGACACGTTTGGCTACATCACTTACAACATCCGTGATGTCAGCCCATAACACCGGGTGAACTTGGTGCCATGTCAGTGCTTCCCTTCGGTCGTGCCGGCTACACTGAACTGGACGGAAAACACAAACTATTTACATAGCCGTTTCGACCGACGACGTTTCATTCAGTAAGGTGGTACCAACCCGGCCGGTTTAAACCCTAACACCTAATAAGGTAAGAAGGGAAGAGACCTACAGTTTTACGTGGAATGCGAACCACGGCCAGCCTCCAACGGTCGAGCGGTCACCCATCCAAAAACTAACCGCGCGTCGACCGACCGCATCACTGAGCTACCGAGGCTGACGAATAATAGTTCTGTCCGTTAGCGCTTATCAACCGAAAAGTCGGATGTGTGTCTCCCCCTGGAGCGAGTCTGTCGTGATCCTGGATGCGCGAGCTGAGGCGGGCTCGTTCGGCGACAAGTTCTAAAAAATTCATTTTGCAAAAAATATCATTGATCAATGAATTTTACCGTATAGGTATCCCGATTCGGGCTACCTATTACGGTTCAAGAGATACAGCCCTCGGACAGGCAGGCGAACGGACGGGCAGACAGACGCACAGACAGACAGACGGCGTAGGCTTAGTAATGGGGTCCCGTATCGGATACGGAACCCTAAAAAAGAAAAGCTGTTAAAGCAAAAAACAATGTTGTCTACCTTCATAAAAATACATAAGTTCAGTAGATCCAGAGATATCTTCGTATGACCGACAGACGGACAGACACACAGACAGAAAGACAACCAAACGCAGAACCGCATGGCGTTCCCATAAAAGGGACCCTCCCTTTTTCCCCATTTTGCGACGGGACCTTAAAAAAGGTTGGGTGCCACTGGGATCACCACTGATACCCTTACCTCAAGGCCCTCGCGCTATATTGGTCTCACTAAACTGTATGCCCTACCAGGCTTTTTCGACCTGCGTACCTATTCAACAGTCAGTATGTTTTTTTATGTAATCCGGTATGGGTGGCTGCATCGGAGGGGCCAAAGCACATGCTCTGAGCAGCCAATATCACGTCCGAGAAGGTAGGTGCCATACCGGAGACTTCCCTAGATTGCTGGCTATACTGGACTAGAGGAGAACACAGCCGAGTATGCGGCCATCTTACATCCAGTACGGTAGTACCAGCCCAGTCGGCTACAATTTGAGCCTACCACCTAGTAAGGGGCAAGGGAAGGGTGTGAGGGAAGGATTAGATAGAATGTATGCGTCAACTGCCGGACATATCCTCTCAAACTTACCTCCAGTTCCGGGAGGACTTAAGTCTCGAGAGGAAATTCAGCGGTCTGTCTAGTGAATACGTTTAGGTAAGCAATAGGTTGCAGATTTTGTGGTATGTAGTAAAATGTCCGGTCAATGGTCGTTTCGGTTAAAAAACCGGACAGAGCGGCGGCGCGGCGCGGCGGAGGCGCCGACACGTACGGAAACTTGCTTTCTGTTCTAGTGCTGGGCCACGCGTCTTATACGAGACGATTTTTACTATAGTTGTTGATCCCCGCTTCGAGCCGCTGGGTAGCGCATTATATTCGTTTTTGACAATTTTTTTGTAAAATGTCTATGCATCAGAGATTGACAGTAATATTGCCATAAGTGTTTTTGAACGAACCCGAAAATGAAAAAAAAAAGAAAGCGAACTCTTTTTTATATTCACAAACCTTAAATGTAGCTGATTCAAAAGCGTGCTGTACTAAGGAAAATTTAACTATTATCGTAGGTACTACTAGAGTTTACTATTGTGTCAAAAATTAATTATTATTAAATTAAGTAGAGGTCCTACCACACCTGTCAAACAGGCGTGACGCTATATATGTATGTAATTATTAATATTTTATACATTATTCTTGCTTAAATATTAATTATTTTTCTGTAAACATACTTATGCGATCACGCTATAACCCGACAATCTGGTTAGCGAGAGGGTAAATAAATTACAGCACAACACAGACCCAACACATTTAGCAAAATTATATTAAGAAGCAAGTAAGGAAGGAACCTACTTCATGACTTTGGATGGACCGTACCAAGATGCGACGTGACTGGCCTGTCGCCCTTTAGCACGCACGGCATCCTGTCGCCTTTTACGACATGCAAGGGGAGAGATGAAATGGGCCTATTCTTTTTAACACCTCACACTATAGATTTCTAAACAAAATTCAGCATATTATGGAATCCTCCTTTCGTTAAATATCGATAGTCGATAAATTGTTAGTGCCGCACTGCCCTAAAGTGCTTCTTCGTGCGAGATTTGATACGACGGCAGGTGTTGGAGTTTCATTCACTGGAGCTTGTGTAAAAACAATAATTAGTTACATTTGAACCATTCACAAGCGTGGATCACGTTCATTCATTCCGGTCACGAGATTGAGTAAGTACCTATGCGTGGAGTTGAGCAGCTGATAATAAATTATCATAATCATTTATAGATAGTTAACTAAACTATTTCGATATTAGGGAAAGATTGTGGAACGTATCATCTCATAATCCTGCCATTAAACCCACTAATCTCCGCAGCACGGTGTCGCAGGGAATCTGAACATGTTCTAAAATCGTTCATAAATAAAAGGAAGTTCTTAAGGGCGAGACCGAAGGCCGAGCTGTGTTCATACAATCGATCTTTCTTGAAAAAAGTTAGTCAATAAATGCAAGGCCGAAGGTGGAGATTCCAACCACTTGAGGAGAACCCGATCGTCTATAGTAGAAATTTTTTAGTATATGTACTTGAGGAGAACCCGATCGTCTATAGTAGAAATTTTTTATTATATGTACTGCCGAAAAGCTCGCTTATAGTGATTTATTTACTTTCTAACAGAAATTATATGGTTTATCTGAAAGCCGCTCGACCTTCGGCCACGACCTAGTGGTTGATTTTTTTATATAAGTACGAAAATTTATTTCGTTTACCTGAACGCAGGTCTCCGCCTGCGATCCGCCCTTTAGTAACTTGCCTACTTTCTTCGAGAGAGTATGATGGATCATCGGGCAGAAAATATATTGAGCAAACTCATTCCACCCCTACTCCCTCTCCCTCTCTCTCTCTCTCTCTCTCTCTCTCTCTCTCTCTCTCTCTCTCTCTCTCTCTCTCTCTCTCTCTCTCTCTCTCTCTCTCTCTCTCTCTCTCTCTCTCTCTCTCTCTCTCTCTCTCTCTCTCTCTCTCTCTCTCTCTCTCTCTCTCTCTCTCTCTCTCTCTCTCTCTCTCTCTCTCTCTCTCTCTCTCTCTCTCTCTCTTTCCACAAGGGGTGGAATTTTGAAAACCCGACAAAATGCATGCCATATACTTACTCACATAATAGGCAGGTTTATGAAAAAAAAATCGTGAAAAAACATTTTGTATTTTTTCGTGAAATTTTGAGAAACCCTGAAAATACTGTTTTTTTGGCGCCGAGTTATAAACCGACTGGCTACTCATTGGTATTTTCGACTGTTCGCCACCTGTTGGTGTGCATCAGTAAATCATTCATCAGTGCAGTAAATCATTCTGTTGGTTATCTCACGAAGCGTTCTTGTAGGTATTCAGTTGTGGGATAGGTGTCGCTAGTCGTCACAGGATCATGATTGGATGAATGGGAGCATAGCATAGAGTAACATAGGTAACGCTTTCGACACCTGAAAGACTTCCTGGCTCCACCCTGGCTCCTTTGGCTCCTTTCGTGAACACTCGGCTCGAAACGAAACGTAACAAAAACGACATGCACCGCCTCAACATTAGGTTAGGGTTAATAAAGAGAAGATGCGTCGTGTTCGTGTAGCGACGCATCTTCTTTATATTAACCCTTTATTTATTTTTTTAACCACCAAAATATCACTCATACATACACGACATACCACACTTCCCTTCGAGCCGAAGGCTGCCGAAAGGAGCTAAAGGAGCCAGGAAGGAGCCAGGAAGTCTTTCAGGTGGCGCACCGCATAAGTAACGCTTGCGATTTTCCTTCATCGCAGGAGAGCTTTGACGCAGCTGCTGTGGTAGTGATAGCAGCCAAACTGCACTATGGGAGTTTAACAAAAACGACATGCACCGCCTCAACATTAGGTTAGGGTTAAATTAAAGAAGATGCGTCGCGTAGCGACGCATCTTCTGTAATTTAACCCTGGTTATTTTTTTTTAACCACCAAAACAGGTTAATTATCTCTGTTTGGGGAGAAAACTCGCATAGTGCCGCCCGTCACAGCTGCAGCAAAACTCTCCTGCGATCTGCGATGAAGGACTCGGAGGCTGTGTCGAAAATTCGACAGCGACGCCTGTGCTTTGCGTCAGCCTTTCATTGGCTTCAGCTTCACTAAGAAGAAGAAGAAGAGGAAGAAGATTTTTATATAAGCCCGTCAAGGTAGGATCAGGGCGGACAAATTTTGATCATGTCATGTGACCGCTAAGACCAAAACATTGATCCCGGAACCTTAACTTATACCTTATTTATTACTGCACTGCTCCAATATTTGAGATCATAAAGTGTTTTATAAGCTTATAAAAGAAATAATCATAATTTAGGTTCCGTAGTCAACAAGGAACCCTTATAGTTTCGCCATGTCCGTCCGTCTGTCCGTCTGTCCGTCCGTCTGTCTGTCCGCGGCTTAGCTCAGAGACCCTTAGTACTAGAAAGTTGTAAGTTGGTATGGGTATACATATTAATAACGCCAACAAAGTGGTACAATTTTGAAATAACATTTTTTTAGGGTATCTCCCCTACACGTAAAGTGGGGATACATTTTTTTTCACGTCTACCCCATCGTGTGACGTGTCGTTGCATAGGTCTTTTGAAAATATTACGGGTTTGTGAAAAACATTTTTCGATTTAGGGATCCGTCTGCGAATTATTAAGCTTTTAAGTGCTAATTTTTGTTAGAGTCAAGTGTCCCCCCCCCCCCCCCTCTGCCAGCTAAACTGTTGTTATTAGATATGTGAAAAAATTGGTTGTCTGTGAAGTTGATTTACGGACGATAGTTTTACGTGATGACGTCATAAAGTATATAAATTGCGAAGTCAGATACAAAATCAGTTTATAATACTTTATCGTGCTTAGAAGTTTAATTCTTAAATCGCAAATGTGAGTACTTTAAAAACTAATAATATTAATTATCAATATAAACTTTTAATTTACGCCATCTACCTACATATCAAAGCGCATACTAAAACGTTGCAACACCTTCAAGTAAACTACCGCTGAAGTATTTCATTTAATATATTGACGCTAGATGTCGCTCCAAAAGACTCAACGCCATGAAAATCTTCACCTACTGGTGACCAAATTCGCTTCGCTAGTACCTGAATGATTTAGCCGGATGGTTAAGACGTCTGGTCGGTCACACAATAGTGGTGGCAGGGACCGCGGGTTCGAGGCTCGCAAAAGACAAACAAATATATTTTGTATTTCCTACTCTCCTTATATGCCTCTCTATCGCTTGTTACGCGCTCTCGCTTGCACACACAGGTTCAGATGGAACGTGACACTTTTTCGTGTGTGCAGCCGGTGTTCATCAATTTATAAGACGTGGCGTCATAACGTCAAAAATTCACAGCAGTAGTATTTAGATCGAAATTAAAAGGAAAACTATCACAGCTAAGTAGGCTGTACTGGTTGACCAACTTATAAAATGTACAACAGCCATCATTTCACTGTTTTGAAGAACTTTTCCAAATTAACATTCATTTATTTCGCCTGAATAAAAAATTATACAAATAATCATATAATTTATTTTGATAGGGTTCCGCAACTACGGAACCCTACACTGCGCGTGGCCCGACACGCACTTGGCCGCTTTTTTTATAATACTAACAAAGCTTCAAAAGAAGTACACAAACAATATTTGCAAAAAATCTAACCAACGACCATGACAAAAAATCCTAAATATGAAAACTAGAGATACTTGTAGGACAGCGTTCGGAGAGATAGGAATCATGACTTTACCAAGTGCATATGTTTACCAGAACATATGCTATGCCAGAAAATACATTCATGATTCCTCTCTCAATTCCGACAATCATAACTATGACACACGGGGTAAGAATAATGTACAACTAATAAGACATAGATTAGCTAAAACTACAAAAAGCTTTATTTGTAATAGTGTTAGATTTTATAATAAACTGTCTCCTAACATAAAACAATTAGATGACAATAATTTTAAACGTCGGATTAAAATAATGTTAATTGAAAAGAGTTATTACAGTATTAAGGATGCATTAACTGACCGTAATTTTATCTAAGAGTCTGACTACTATTTTTCCCACTAACAAATTTTGACAATTCGATACACTTTGTATCATTTGATTTTTAATATGACTTATTACATTTCTTTGTAATAAACGTAAACTAATTGTTTTATTTGACTTGATATAATATGAAATATCAAAATTGACGATGGCACTATACACCAGATATAGGTAATTTAAATAGGCAGTGTGGTCAGATTCTTCAGTATTCATGTTTATGCTGTAAATATTAATGCTCTTGTGAGCGGTAGTATGGGTTAATTATTTGTAAGTTACTATAATATAATACTTTTAAGGTACTAACAAAACATTGTGACTTGCGAAGTTTGTTTGTCAGTTCTTCTTCGCATTGAATTTAGAACTGGCGGAATTTTCGACATGTCCAAGCGTAGGTTACCTACCTGTGGATGAAATTATACAATAAACAATAAACAAAAAATAAAAATAATAATACTCTGTGTCCTACATTCTACCATTTCTCCAGCAGCATAAAATGCAAACGAATATGCGATTCAATAGACAGGAAATGTAAGTCCGCGTCTCCTGCGCATGTTTTGACGTGATAACGTCACGTCTTATAAATTGATGAACACCGGCTGCACGCACGAAAAAGTGTCACGTTCCATCTGAGCCTGTGTGTGCAAGCGAGAGCGCGTAACAAGCGGTAGAGAGGCACAATCGGCCCAAGCCGAAAGCGAACCAAGGGAATCCGATATTCGTTTGGTCGTTTATGTGATTTCGTGGCTCAGTGGTAAGAGTGTAGGATTTGTATTTTTTGACCATGGGTTCGAATCCCTCAAAGTTTTTTTATTTTTTTTTATTTTTTAAGCAATGTTACGGTGTTTAAATTTGTTTAGGGTGTTTAGTTTTTTTATAACCACCTAAGAATTATTTTCGGAAATACAAACATAACAAAAACGACATGCGTAGTCTTACCACTTTATGACGTTATCACGTAAAACTATCGTCCGTAAACCGACTTTACAGACAACCAATTTTTTTCGAAACAATGCACAAAACACATTAAAACTCTATTTCTCCATGGTTTTCATACAAATGAGGATGGCCACGCCCCAATGTTTCGATGTTTCTGCAGGCGACCCGGCTTAATCCAGCGGTACAGTGCGACAAGGCTTCAAATGAACGTGGGTGACAGCTGAACTAACGCCGCCACAGTGCTGCCAGATGACCGTCTCGCGTTTCCCCCGTTCACGCGTAGTCGTGGGAATAACGGCTGTTTTTCACCAGCACGTTAGAATGATCTGCTGTTTTTATATAGCTGCTGTTTCAAAGTGCTATATTGCTATATTGCCATTGATGTATATTTAGACATATGCCCATCCCATACATTACTCCCGAAAAAATTTGTTCTCGACGAGAACTGCATAAATTTCAGATTTCACGGGCAGCTGCTTCATACGGCGTGTGCAGCGCGTGTTGAGCGTAAGTCTTACTGTACCGAGTCTGTGGCGCAAAAGTGCGTGTGTTCAGCATGCCCGGTTGCTGTTACAAGTATTGTAACAGCTCAGATCGAAATTACGTAAAGAATGGCGTCTCCTTCCATCAGTAAGTATTTATTTTGCTGGTTTTTTTCTCAAATTTTATGTTAAACAGATTTTTGTATACGTAATTAATATAAAGAGCGAACGAGAAAGAGTAAAGCTGTGTTTTATGCAAGAGTAACAGTGACAAACGTTGTTGTTTGTTTCGCCTGAGCATGTTATGACGTGTTAATAAGCCATGCTGACATGTCACGGATTGTGTGACGTAGCTATCGCGTTCTCGTTTCCACTTGCCTACTGATCATAAGAGTGAGCGGAAATACGACAATCGCTCCGATGGGCGAGCGATGACAACTTTCTCGCTCACTCTTATCACCTGTAGGCAAGTGAGAACGCGACAGTAACGTCGTAGGGATCGCGTGACGTGACAGCATGGCGGCGTGTAAAATGCAAACACGAAAATATCTCGTGGCAGGAGGCGCGGCGCGCTCCGATGCGCGCCGTTTACGGACATGAAACGACTATATGATGTAAGTGTGTGCTTGTGTGAGTATCACAATACTGTGTGTGAATGCACGCACACTTGTTAAGACGAAACATAGTACAGGTTAAATCGCGCGACGTTCGATCTATAAAATTAGACATCGATGTATATTGCTGTTTTTGGTGCTGATGTTGGAATTTGAACCTAACGCTGTTGAAATAACTAGCATAATTGAAATAAGAGATAAATATTAGTGTTATAACAATCGCGGGAATACAACAGGCAGACAGATCATTAATCTGTCTGTGGTAAATTTTTTTTAAATTATTGGCTTGGATGCCGGGTCCTTCTGCCATTTCTTTAAAATTTATATAATATTTTCGACGGTATTTATTATGTATTTGTAAAGGGTTTTATAATATTTTTATTCGGTTAATAAATCAGTAATTTTAAGATTGCACAACTTGTCATTGTAATCTTCAGCTCGGCGGCATTTTCACAAATATTGCTATTCCTATGGTTCAATCACTTATATAAGCCATGTTTTTATTCCTATTAAAATATATCTAGTAGACAGGTAGCTAGACACAATAATTGCTAGACACGTTAAGTTGCTATATAAACTGCTGTCTGCTGCTGCTGTATAAGTCTGCTCATAGCAAGCAACGAGCGCGCACTGCTATACCTACTGCTGTTTTATTGTTGCTGTTGCTGTTTCTAACAAACAGCAGTCTAATTATATTATAATAGTTCTAATGTGCTAGTCTGCTGTTTTATTTAATTATTTAAAATGTAACCTTTAGTCATTGTATTAAGGGTTACAAAATACTACTAACACTGCCCTCTATCGAGCGAGAGCTTCACATACCTACAGGCTACACTACAAATATTTTTTATTATATCAACTAGATGGCGGTACGTACGAGTATAAATAGCAAAACAGCATTATAGCGAACAGCAGGAAAGGTGGAATATTTCTAACGTTATAACTGCTGTAAATTTATAATAGAATATATTGCCTGCTATATAATAATTTCCACGCGTACGTTAGTATCACTTCTTAGACTTCGATTTCTCCTAACAACACCAAAGATTATCTGTTATTTTATTAGAGAGCAAGTCTTCCTAAAATTCAATACATAAAATAAAAAATAAGTAAGTACCTACTTACCTTATAGGTACTACTATACATACATTTTCTTTTGCAAAGATATTTTCCCCTAGTGTAAGGTAATTTTCAAAATTGACAACATTAATGCTGCAACAGCGCCCTCCCACAAACGTCATCCACGTTCATTTCAAGCCTTGTCGCACTGTACATGACATGGTCAGTCCTAATAACCCTAATCCTCCCTTGACGGCCATGTGTCTGGCTATCCGTAGAAAACGCCACACACACTATGACGTGCCAGTGACGTGACGTGTGCTGCATGCATATAGCACAATGCTGTGTGCTTTATGGTCGTAGTCGTACTAGTCAAGTCAAGAGCAAGAATGCAAGATGCAACATTTATTTGCCCCTAGTACGAAAGAGACAAGTTAGCTAGAGTTAGTCTAGCTATAGGATTATATTTATTAGTATATTACTAAAATCGTGTGTTAGAACGAAATAAGATTAGACTACACTTTTCGCCATTGTATTAATTGTGACATTTCGTTCACGGACACATTCTCCGTGAATCTAAATTTTGGAATCAGGCAAGTGTAGAATTTAGTTAACTATCAAAGAAAATATAACTAACATTGTATTGGATTGTATAATATAAATTTATTTGTATCGATGTGGGCCAAACAATGGGTGGGTGCACGGTACCTAATTTGTGGAAGTAGGAGCGAAAGGAATGCAGAAAACGTATCCTTCCATAGAGGTAGGTAGTACAAATAATTATTTTATTTTTATCATGCATGTATATAAGTACATACATATATATTATTTATTTTACTACGCACATTTTTCATTACAAAAACCACACACATTCAAATGTGACAATTAATTTTCTATCTTCAAATTTCCAGTCTAACGTATCCTTGGTCTTTGGGACCTTTGATATCTGCCATAGATAAACTCCGCTGTCCGCTCCTCCCTCTGTCACAGAGAAAGTAATTGCTCTGTCGGCCGCTCGTCGCGATCTCAACTCAATTTATTTATTGTGTTTTGTGTGTGTGTGGCTTCGTTTGGCCGCGTTGTTTCGCCCAATCGCGAGCAGGTTCCTCGAGCTCGGCGCACGCGAGAGCACGGTAGTGGGCCTATAATGTGAGTAGGTGTGATGGCGTCGCTCTCGTGACCACGGCCGCGTTGCTTGCGTCGCGTCGCCCGCGAGGGCCAGTCGTAAGGTACGCTTACTACATTCTTCTCTAGAGCTTTCGTAGCAAACTCCGCCGGCTTCAGCCCGGTCTGTGCTTCCACCGTGCGTACATTCAGGGTCTACAGTCCAAACTGTGAAGTTTGCGTCGGCCGAACTCCTTACAGTAAAGAAAAATGGGGTCATACATTTTTATATGGGCGTTCACAACCTCTCAAACCGGTATGAAACGACCTCATATGGTATGCACCTTGTGAAAAATTGTGCCAGACAATTTTTCGCTTGTCTGCCCTTTCTCTTTTCTAATTTTAGCCAATAGCTGGTTTACCTGTAAATGCTCTAAACAGGAAGACACATTTCAAAAACTAAACTCTGCGTCCTGAATGAAATACTGTTACCCATAATACCTACTATGAAATTCTTCTCACCGGCACGACTACTGACTTATGTTGTACAAGTAGCAGATTAGGCCGGTGATGGAATACTGTAGCCAAATTTGGACAGGCAGTCCCCAGTATCTGCTGGCGTCCTTGGACTCAATAAAGCGCCGAGCCGTCCATGTGGCAGAAGACCCGAAAATGACTGATGGTGTGGAGCCTGTGAGCTACAGACGATTTGTAGGGTCACTCAGTCTGTTCTGCAGGTGCTATCATGGACGATGCTCGGAGGGACTTGCAACCCTTATTCTTTCCCATCCAACGTTGGGGGCGTCCATAAATTATTTGAAGCGTTTGGGGGGGCGGGGGGGGGGGGGGGAAGCCCGAATCTCATGTGGGGGAGGGGGGGGGGGTTGACAATTCTCAATGATTTTTTTGGTAGATTTTTTTCTGATTTATACCACTGTAAATCTCGTTGTTTAAAAACTACTGATTTAATTTGAGAAAAATGTTTCTTTTGATCGCATGATAAACAATTTCTAAAAATTTACATTCCTAGATTGAAAAACATATTTTCAAAATCTGACGTGAGATATGGGGGAAGGGGTTCTCGTTCACTATATACAAATGTCATATTATTTTTTTTTCGTATAAATCTGTAATTTATTGCAAAACACCAATTTCTACTATTCAATTAACATAGGTATAAAATAATTAACTAATCTAAAAATTATATAAACTAACTTAGGAAATAAACTAACTGTCATATTATTGACATTCGCGAATGCGAAAGTGATATGAATGTTAGGAATGCGAAGGTGCGAATGCGAATGTTTAGGAAAGTTAAAAAATAATTTAGGTTTATTCAACTTTAATTATCAGTTTTATTGCTTAAAATAGATAGATAGAAAATATTTATAGTTCCAAATGATTTTACAGTATAGGGTTATTAAGTATTGTATAGGTTATAGGTTTATATTTTATTTTGTAATTAGCCTAATTTATATATTTGTTTCTCTTTTATACAATAACTACATAAGGTTATTACAGAAACTATAATATTGTTAAAACAATTCTCAATTTAATCTATTGTGACTTAACAATAATAATTATTAAGTTTCCACAGATACTCTGTAGATAGACATACTAAGTCACAAGCGGTTTTTTACAGTAACAAACAATAAGTAATTTACATGAGGGGCAAAGGAGGACTTATCCCTTACAGGGATTTCTCCCCTCCCAGTCAAGTTACGACAAATTATAGTATAATTAATTATAGATATTGTATGAACTATTAGGTCCTTTAAAATTAGTTCATAGTACGCTAAGGGGGGTTTTGTATCATATAGGGAGTAAAACCTATATAGTTTTTTTTTGACCTTGGCCTTTTTTTATGTAAAATATTTAGTTTATGTATTTAAATAAAAAAAAATTATATAGCCTAATCAATTCAGTTTCATAACAGTAACAAAAAGTCTTCATAACCATTATGATGTAACACGTGTAAGTTGGTAAAAAAAATCAAATTCTTTTTATTCCATACTAATAAAACTAAAATTGTGGTTTTTCACAATTTCTGAAAGAAAGAGATCTATGTGTTGGAAGACTTTTGTTCCTGGCATGAAACTGAAACGATTAAGAAAAAATTTTTTTATAAAAAAATATAAAAAAAATTCTTTGTTCTTCAAAAGTGATCTATTTTCGATACAGAACCCCCCCTTAGCGTACTCTGAACTAATTTTGAAAGACCTTATTATAATAAGTAGACACAGACAGTACTTCTAGTGATCAAATTTCAATATGGACAAATTATATATGTATATACCTAAGATATAGCTATTTACCCGCATTGTTTCCCACGAGGCGATCGATATACTTGTTTATTATCATAATAATTAGTGACAACTAAAAACATTGCCAACTAAACCAACAAAGCAATGACAATCGGCGAGTGAGAAATGCTTCCTATTGGTTGAACAAAACAAGTGATGCTCGCTCTTTTATTATTAAGAAGCTACTTGTCGCGACGCGACCTGCACTATATTCACATTCGCGAAACATTTGCAGCCCTGGATGCAAATGTTTAGCGAGTGTTAATGCAAATGTTTTAAACATTTGCATTAACACTCGCAAAACACATGATCTTTATGGCGAAATAAATATCTGAATCTGATTCAAATCATTCGAACATTCGTAACATCCCTGCTATAATCTGCAAATCTGCGTCTGTTATGGCGTCTTGCTGAGCGTGGTTTCGTGAGGGTATGGTGGATTAGGCTGTTTCGGGGTCCCCACCAAGCCAACTGGTTTTCTGAAAAAAAAAAAAGTTATTGCATGTGACAAGCTCAGCTTTCAATGGCTTTGCTATGACTGTACACACATCATTACAACACATTAACCTCTTGGACTTCCCACCTATTTATTTGCTTACCCTCTTGGCTTACACACCATTTTCGCCCGTCGTGACTTTAAGCGCCGCACCTTGACATAAACCCATATATATCGTAAACTAATGAAGTTAGATCAAAGGTAATTGTAGATGCAGAGGTAATTTTATTAACTATCGATTAATCTTCGTCAATCCTAAATAACAAAATTATTGAAAGAGCAATAGGTGAACTCGTGCGGCCATAAAATGCGTACAGTTTTGGGGGCCGGGCGGCCCATTTGGAAGTCAACGGTACTAAACGTTATATGGGCCGCCCGACCCCTTTGTAAGCCAAGAGGTTAACCTAAGCCAAGAGGTTAACCTAAGCCAAGAGGTTAACCTAAGCCAAGAGGTTAACCTAAGCCAAGAGGTTAACCTCTTACGAAGAGGTTTCTCCTGCTTTATATTTGTGTATATATGCGGTGTCAGCGCGTGCGAATGCTCTCTTGCTCTCTTAAGCTAAGCGCAAACTGCGACAGGCCGCAGCATGTCGCATCACAATGCAAAAATTCGTACTGCGTACATTGCTAGTGGATCAGGTCGCATCGCATTGGCTGATTTTGCTTCCTATAGTTGCATCTATGTGTTCTATCGCTTGCCTTCGCAACATTAGTGAAACTAATATAAGGAAACTAAAACCCTCTGACATTTTGGACAAATACCGAGGTGATATAAGGTAATATATAACACAAATAAAAATTTAAAAGTAATAAAAATAGTAATAAAAATTTAGTAAGCGTCACTGGAAGCATCCTACAGAATATGGATAGGTAGAGAGAGGGAGGTCGAGAGCGGGACTGGTGGTTTCCCCGCGTCCTAGTCAACGCAGACTAGCTGACGAGGGCTTGTCGCGAGCTGAAAAATAACACATGGTGGAGAATTACACAGAGTGTTACAACGTACAACGGACCGTCTTGAGGTCTCAGTGCGGAGAATGGCCCACCCGTCTTCCCAAGAGGCTGGGCAGCAAACAACAAACAACAACATTACACAGAGTGGTCGCTCGCTAGTCCCGACCTCGACTGATAACCTCCTCTACTGCCAATGGGCCCGGATATGTTCGGTGAAGCCGTCGCAAGCTCAGTTCGACACCTTCCTTTAAATTACTTATTAATCATGAACAGTAGGTACACAAGTGGTAGAAATAAGTAAGAAGGTACCTACCCTAAGGCGTAAAACGACCCAAGTATGCACGATACGGCGACGATTGATCTTGTTTGTGTGCGTGCTGCCAATGCGACACTAGCGGTCCCAAATCGGTAAGATAATTGAAAAACTGTGATTTGGCACGCTATTTAAAAATCTATGACTATAATAAAACCCACTCGGACAGACTAAAAACTCGTGACAACCCATGACGTGCACGTAAATCCGTCTGCTATCTATCACAGACTGCTGCCAGGGCGGAGCAGGCCGCATCAAATTTTTTCTTACATCGATTCGTCAATTTGATGCGCTGCGGCCCAACTAAATGTATACGATGCTTCATAAAAAATTTATGGAAGCTATGCGTCCCTCTGTCTAAAGTTGCGTCTGCTGCGAATGTTTTTTTCGAAACATTACACAGAAACATTGGGGCGTGGCCATACACATTTGTATGAAAACCATAGAGAAATAATGTTTTTTTTTCATGTTTTTTGAATATTGTTTCGAAAAAATATTCGCAGCAGACCCGGCTTTAAGTGTGCGCTTAGCCTCACGGTGCGCTAGACATTTCGGCTCGCAATGAACCCTCGTCATCAACTAGTCTGCGTTGACTAGGATGTGGGGCAGAAATGGTTCCATGCTGAACTCACCTCTTTTTTCTAAAAAAATAAATGACTCAGATTTTTTTTTTTACTCTGGGTAGTCATAAACTGCCCTACTCCCTGGTTCCCGCTTGACGTTGAGTTTTGGGACAGTTTGTATGTAGTTTCATAATAATTGACATGCAGTTGATTTGTTCTAGATCGTAGTGTCGTTAGCCGCGTGGACAGGCCCGCTCCAGCTGGTACCGGTCATTCTCCGATACCTCTTCTCCAATCGCGGCGTCTTCGCTTGCTCATCTCACTAGTGAGTACTTGAGTTTATTTATTAGTGTTCCGCATCCGTACGGGACCGCTGTTATTATCTCCAAATTTTCGATCTATTGCACCTTCATGATGACGTCGCATAATTTTTGCGAACAGTCGAAGTAGTACTAACATATAAACATATGTTCCTTCGATAAAATATAAGTATAAACCTCAAGTCAACTTCTAGTGTCTGATGCCAAATACGACTTTGATGACGACAGCATAAGGTTCAATGTGGAACCGTGCAAATTGACTGTTCGCACAAATTATGTGACGTCATCATGAAGGTGCAATAGATCGAAAATTTGGAGATAACATGTAACGGCCCGGTGGTGTAGTTGGTTATCGCGTTGGCGGCTCAAGCCAGAGACCCAGGCTCGAATCCTGGTCGGGATGTATTTTTTCCAATGATTTTCGATTAGCATTTTTCTAATATACTTATATAAAGCAAGTACGTGCTTAGTACTAACATATAAACATAAAATATTACTAATGTATGTGATGTACTGAAGTGTGTGATGTACTGTTGTGTGTGATGTACTGATGTGTGTGATGCACTGAAGTGTGTGATGCACTGATGCGTGTAATGCACTGTTGTGTGTGATGTACTGAGGTGTGTGATGTACTGAGGTGCGTGATGTACTGTGGTGTGTGATGTACTGATGTGTGTGATGTACTGAAGTGTGTGATGTACTGTTGTGTGTGATGTACTGAGGTGTGTGATGTGATACTGAGGTGTGTGATGGACTGTTGTGTGTGATGTACTGTGGTGTGTGATGTACTGAGGTGTGTGATGTACTGATGTATGTGATGTGCTGATGTGTGTGATGTACTGAGGTGTGTGGGTGGGTACTGCAGGTGATGCGGCGGGCGGCGTGGTTATGAACGAGGAGGCGCTGCTGGCGCGCGCAGAGGAGGAGAGAGAGCGCATCTACGCGCGGTACGAGCGCGGCCGCATCAACCTCGCCGGACAGATCGACCCGTGGGAGGACCCCGAGTTCGACGAGTACGACAAAACTGACAGGTCGCTCACTACCTATTCACTATCTAAAGCCGTGGAACATAAATGTATCTACATCGTGTGACTTCTACAGGGCAGATTTTCAACTGACCTAATAAAAAATAGGCTATGTAAATACATAACAATTCAACAAAAAATTGTTCTTAAAAGAAAAGCGTGCAAAAGAACAATATGTGTGCACGGTGTTGCAGTTGCCCCGTAATATTTTTAACTGACAAGGGGTTATTCTATATGTGAAACTCACAGAGCATCAAATACCTACCGCGCGCGCCCCCTACTAGAGACGCCCTAAGCGATAATATTTGAAACCCAAAAACTACACGCAGTGCTGCTAGCACTTCGTATGTGTGTGTGTGTGTGCTAGTATCGACACTACACACAAAGAGGAGCAAGTTAGGCACACGCACAAAACAAATGCACACGCACAACACACATATGTAAGTCATAGGCCACGCCCACAGGCTTCAACGGCGTTGTAGAGAAATCGCGCTCAGGGCGCCTCTAGGAGGGGCGCGCGCATTTGATGCTCTGTGGTGAAACTAAACAAGTTCGGTGGCGAAAAAAAATTTTTTGAAACAAAAAATTACTTCCTCCATACAAATTTTAAGTATATTCTTCAGCTCCTCAAATGGCGTATTAACGCTTGACTAGGTAGGATTAGTACCTCAATTTTATTAACTCATTGACAACTTTATACTTCAAGTTAATATTCATATATTTTTGGAAAAAATACATCGCGACCAGGATTCGAACCTGGATTCGAGCTTGAGCCGCCAACGCGATAACCAACTACACCACCGGGCCGTTACATATTATCTCCAAATTTTCGATCTATTGCACCTTCATGATGACGTGACGTCGCATAATTTTTGCGAACGGTCAACTTGCACGGTTCGACATTGAACCTTATGCTGTCGTTACCGTTACGTCGCAAAAATTATGCGACGTCATCATGAAGGTGCAAGAGATCGAAAATTTGGAGATAATATGTAACGGCCCGGTGGTGTAGCCCGTTTAGTCGATTTTGTCTATCTCCTAACAAAAATAGTGTTTTTTGTGTTATTTATTTCATTAATGTTAAGGAATTTATTGTTTTTTTATTGATTCTAATACAGTTAGTCAGTTTCCAAACATATCACAATCACACAGTGAAAACCAAACTATAAAACTTTAAACAGCTCTCCTGTAAAATTTGCTCTGTGGCACTTAGACAACTCCCGAACTGGAACGACGAAAGGCTGTTTACTCCTGATTCACTTAATTAATAAATCTTTGTAGTCAGAACTCTCAGCAAAATTATTAATCTTGCTCTCAAGCTGTGTTTTCGATAGACTATGGGCGGTGTTATTATGTGGCTAGTCACAAAATACTTGTAAAAATATGTATGAAAAAAATATACCCTGCAAAGTTTCTTGTCGGTTCTTCTTTGTGGGTGTAATCGAACCGGATAGAACAAATTATGACAAGTTCGAGTGCAGTCTACCTGCCATATAAATTTAATTTTTTTTTATTTAATCCGGTATGGGTGGCTGAGTCGGAAGGGCCAAAGCGCATGCTCCGACCAGCCCATATCACCTCCGAAAAGGTAGGTGCCATACCGGAGACTTCCCTGGATTGCTGGCTATACTGGACTAGAGAACACAGTCGAGGCTGCTATGCGGCCATCTTACATCCAGTACGGTGGTACCAACCCAGTCGGCTACAATTTGAGCCTACCACCTAGTAAAGGGCAAGGGAAGGGACCTACAGTTTTACACCGGTTCCGAACGGTGAAGCAGCAGGTGTAGGTGTGCACATAAATTTTTTCATCAGAAAAAACTCATTGGTACACGCCGACCGGATTCGAACCTCGGACCTCTCGCATGAACCGTTGCCCAAACCACTCGGCCAACCGCCTCTAAATTTTTAGTGATAACAATTGATAGTGTATAAGCTCTACTTCTTTTAATTATTTGGCACTTGTACGATTAACGAAGCCCTGATTTTGTTCTCCATACAAAAATCGTCATGTCACTCTATACCTTTGCAGGCTTAGAAATTTTTTATCAATAGTTTCTATTATTCTATTAATTTACTAACATTTTAAACCAATCAGAATAATTTTCTATTTTATATTTCTTTATCAATTAGGACTATATCTCTTTGATTCGAACCTCGGACCTCTCGCATGAGAAGCAGTTGCCCAAACCACTCGGCCACCCGCCTCTAAATTTTTTGTGATAAGAATTGATAGTGTATAAGCTCTACTTCTTTTAATTATTTGGCACTTGTACGATTAACGAAGCCCTCATTTTGTTCTCCATACAAAAATCGTCATGTCACTCTATACCTTTGCAGGCTTAGAAATTTTCTATCAATAGTTTCTATTATTCTATTAATTTACTAACATTTTAAACCAATCAGAATAATTTTCTATTTTATATTTCTTTATCAATTAGGACTATATCTCTTTGATTCGAACCTCGGACCTCTCGCATGAGAAGCCGATGCCCAAACCGCTCGGCCACCCGCTGCTAAATGATGAGATGAATTATCAATAAACAATACAATACAATTCGAATTTGCAGATATGGCTTCATACACGATAAACGCTTGCCTCTCAAGACACCGAACCAGAAGGTCAACATCGAAGTGGAGAGAGAAAAGAAGTGGGTGAAGATGCTCAGCCACTGGGACACCGCCAGCACCAAGGAGAAACTCCACCGGCGCATCTACAAGGGCATACCGAACTCGCTTCGCATCCGAATCTGGTGCAAACTGCTCGACGTCAACCGGGTGAAGGCTGACAACCCGGGCAAGTATCGCGAGATGCTGCAGCTGGCGAAGCTCTGGTCGACGGACGTGAGGCAAATAGACTCGGACGTCAACCGGCAGTTCCGCGATCACCAGTTCTACCGGGAGCGCTACTCGGAGAAGCAGTGCTCGCTGTTCAACGTTCTCTGCGCGTACGGGATGTACAACGCGGAGGTCGGATACTGTCAGGGCATGTCGGGGCTCGCGGGCGTCCTACTGATGTACATGGATGAGGAGGACGCGTTCTGGGCGATGGTCGTTCTGCTGTCCGACAGGTGAGCCACTTAGAGCTCCGTGACCGATGTGGATAGTACTGTGTGGGGTCGGTACTTAATAAGAATAGTCCCACTGCATCTCTTCCCGTGCATGTCGTAAAAGGCGACTAAGGGATAAGCGGCCTGCAGACACCCCGGTCGACTTGTGCCTTCCATGGAAGACATAGGCTGGCTGGGGTAGCTGGAGACTGCGGGGTTTTGCACGAAGGTCCCCAACCAAGCGGGATTAGTTTGCAGGCCTAGAGCCAACCCCAAACCAAAACAACAACAACACCAATGTGGATAATTGGTAGACATGCGAATAATGTAGATCGGTATGTCGGTGCAGCGCACACTTATGTTTTTTTTTTTTTATGGAAACTGACGCGGTTGGCTACATCACCTACCTACAACATCCGGTATGTCAGCCCATAACACCAGGTGTACTAGGTGCCATGTCAGTGCTTCCCTTCGCTACACTGAACTGGACGGAAAACACAAACTATTTACATAGCCGTTTCGACCGACGTTTCATTCAGTGCGGTGGTACCAACCCGGGCGGGTTGAACCCTACCACCTAGTAAGGTAAGAAGGGAAGGGACCTACAGTTTTACGTGGAACCACGGTCAGCCTCCAACGGTCGAGCGGTCACATCCAAGTACTGACCGCGCCCAGCGTTGCTTAACAATCAATAGCGACAGTCGACTGTCTGGACCACTGAGCTATTGAGGCTGAATGTGGATATGGGTTGGATTTCTCACGAGTCAAAGACGCTGTAAGTTCTTCAAGACCGCTGGATCCCCGGTACACATTAGGTGGTGGTCATATGCACTTCCACGCATATACATAGCTGGTGAAAACAAAAGCTGTCGGCTAGCACAAAAACGCTGGGGCCCTGGGCACAGGCTGTTGTTGGACTCCAGTGGCAGTGATGGCTTCACCCTCGGCTCTCGGCTTCGGTCGGGGGTTCCTTCGGGTGGACGAGTGGTGGCTCGAATCGCCTGGGGAAAGGCATCGGTTTGTGTTTCCCATGGGATTTATTTCGGAAGAACTGTACAGTTATGGGGCCTCGATCTGGCATACATGATCACTGTACTCGCAAGAGTGCAATATTTCGATGAGAGATCAGTGCAGAAAGGTATATGGTACAGAACGGTATATGGTACAGAATGGTATGGTAATGGTTGTACTGTGTGGGGCCGGTACTTTAAAAGAATAGCCCCACTGCATCTCTTCCCGTGTATGTCGTAAAAGGCGACTAAGGGATATGACTCCCTTCTTATATTACTAGGTGGTAGGGTTTAACCCGCCCGGGTTGGTACCACCGCACTGAATGAAAGGTCTGTCTAAACGGCTATGTAAATAGTTTGTGTTTTCCGTCCAGTTCAGTGTAGCCGGCACGACCGAAGGGCTTCCCTTCGGTCGTGCCGGCTACACTGAACTGACGTGGCACCAAGTTCATCCGGTGGTATGGGCTGACATCACGGATGATGCAGGTGATGTAGCCACCCGTGTCAGTTTCCATAAAACAATGCAGTGTGAACCGTTAAAAATTCCCTGGTTTGCCAAGAGCGACAGACCAAGAACAGAAATTGTAATGGGCCTGAGACTACGATCTGGACACATTCCAACAAATAAGACAATGTACCTCATGAAGATAGCACAATCACCCAACTGTAGCACATGTGGGATAGAAGAGGACCTACTCCATATACTGTTGGAATGTGCCCGGAACCAAGAACTGAGGCAGAAGCTATTGAGAGACTTGGGGTGAGCTCAGGGGGAGGAGTTTGAATTCATACTAAGTTTTTTTGTAAAGTCACAGGCATTGAATCGTGCTAAAGCACAATAAAATATCAATATAGTTACTATGGGGCCGGCATAGCCAGGAATGGCTAAAGCCTTAAACAAAATAAAGATAAAAAAAAAAGAGTGCAGGGATAGACGTCTGGATTTTATAGCCTACTAGCTGTGCCCGCGGCTCCGCCCGCTCTCATATTTCACTTCACTGCTAACCTCATAAGCTATTTAGCGTGATAGTAAGTAGCCTATAGTTGATGGGAAGAATCAAGCTATCCGTAGAATTTTGTTTTATTAAAATCGGTTCAGTGGTTCTCGAGTTATAAGCGGACAGACAGACACTCAGACAGACAGAAAGCAGACGTTGGATTTTATGATAGGTTTTTAAACAAAACGTAAGAGAGAATATAAAATCATAGTATATCGATTGTCCCGACAGGAAGTACGCGATGCACGGCCTGTACATCGAGGGTTTCCCGAAGCTGACGCGCTTCCTCGAGCACCACGACAGGATCCTGGTGAAGTTTATGCCAAAGCTGAAGCAGCATTTGGACAAGTTCGGCCTGGACGCGATACTGTACTCGCTCAAGTGGTTCTTTGTGTGCTTCGTGGACCGTGTGCCGTTCAGTTTGTGCCTGAGAGTGTGGGACATATATCTGCTGGACGGCGAGAGAGTGATCACCGGTATGGCGTACACGATACTCAAGCTGCACAAGAAGGCAATTATGAAGCTGAACGACATGGATCTTATTGTGCAGTATATTCAGGTGAGTGAAAGGGGAAGGTGTGGATCTAAGCTTACGATGGCTTCACCGAACATATCCGGGCCCATCGGCAGTAGAGGAGGGTATTAATCGAGGCCGGGACTAGCGAGTGGCCACTCTAAATTTCCCGCGCATGCTTCACGTTTCGGCTCGCTTCAAGCCCTCGTCAGCTAGTCTGCGTTGACTAGGACGCGGGGAAACCACCAGTCCCGCTCTCGACCTCCCTCTCTCTACCTATCCATATTCTGTAGGATGCTTCCAGTGACGTTTTCGAAGCTCTCTCCATATATGAGCTTAGCGTCGATCTTGGGAGCCCTAGATTCTTGAAGAGACTGTAGAGCGACTTCGCTGGTAGTCCCCTTGCTCCGACTTCCACAGCGAAGAGATCAGTCTTGAATCCGTTTCTCACAATCCGGTCTACTAAGTTGCAGTACTTGTTAAGTTTGATGTTGTGGTCCTTCGGTATGTTACTTTCCCATGGAACTGTAAGTTCAACAAGTACTACATGCTTTGTCGCTTTTGAGAATATGAGTATATCCGGTCTTAATGCTGTGGTACAGATTTCCGAAGGCATTTGGTAATGCTTCTCATGTGTGTCCATCAACAATTCCCAATCCTTTGCTGCTCCCAAAATTGAAGAAGGTTTAGTCCTATCTTTGGGCAGCTTATTGGCTCCAGGTTTCACAAAGTTGACCTTCTGGAAGCCGCTACTGGTTTGCCCTTTCCTGGTCCGTGCAATTGACAGGTTGATGGCCTCTCTGATGATTTGGAGGACTTTATCATGACGGTAGGAATACTGGCCTCGCTCAAGTAGTATTTTGCATCCGCATAACAAATGTTTGGCCGTGCCTACGAACTCCTTACATGACGGGCATAGTTTATTTGTAGATTTCCCCCATCTAACTAGGTTACTCGGGTCGGGGAGAGTAAGCTGGAATGCATTTAAGTAGAACTTAAGCAGCTCAGGGGACCAGTTGTATATTATGGATTTCCACTTCAATGCAGGAGGGATGCAGAAGTCACCCACTGTTAGCCAATCATTCTGCATTTCTAGGTTTAAGGCGTGAAGTTTGAAGCCTTGTTCCATGTCCTCCTGAGCAAAACCTTTCAGTATTTCTTTATCAGACTTTGCTGTTTCTATGCCCAATCCAGATCTATTGGTGCGTGTACCAACTTGGAATGATTTGTAGAAGTCGAGTCTCGATTCCAGTTCATCTGATAGTGATGTGTTGGGTAAGGCTTGAATAGCGCTATCATTGGAGTCTTTGAGTATACATCGTTTGGCTATTCTCGCCTTTTGATAAAATATCGACGGTTTCTTAATGTTCAGTCCAAAGTTATTGTGAGATCTGTATAGCGTTGACGAGTCAGCCGGGTGAGCCAGTCCAAACCATGATTTCAGGAATCTGGTCACATACGAGTCTAATTTAGTCAGGTTTTGCTTTGTGAAGTCGTAGACGAGAAATGGCCATGAAAGTTTTGATGTCAGGTAGTTATCGTAAATCCATGCCTTTTGTGTACCCAGGAGGGGAAGATTGTCAGTTTGGCGGAGGCTCTCTTCGAAAAGTTGGACAATATCATCAGTAGGATGCTCCTTTCCTCTGCTGGTGATCCTTTTGCCCAAGAATTTAAAAGGAGCTTCATCAGCCACGGTTGCGATTGGTTTTCCGGCTACTGTCAAACCTGGATTGCTCGAGGTAAACTTTGAACCTTTCCTGGTTAAGCTCAAACAGTAGCACTTCGCTGGTTTTATCTTCATCCCTTTGGTCCATTCACAATAGTCATCCACCACCTTAAGAAGCGACTGATTTTGTTTTGGATTGCGGGTTAACAGCGTAATATCATCCGCAAATGCCAGGATGGCCGCCATATATGTGTCTCCATATTTGAACCTGTATCCCCATTTCTTTTCTTTTACGACAAGCGTATCAATTAGAATGTTGATAACAATGTTAAATGTGACAGGAGAGAGGCAGCAACCCTGGAAAAGTCCTATGCCGTAACGAATTTCCGGTGTCTTCTCCGTTTCGCCTTTTACTTGTATTACAAAGGAAAGTTTTTTGTAGTAGGAGGCTATTATATTACAGATCAGAGGTGGCACATTATACCACTCTAGCGCCTTTAATAGTAACTCATGGCGCACCGAACCGAAGGCGTTTTCAAAGTCTAACCACGTGGCAGTTAATTGTCTCTCATTCTTCCTTGCATCTCTAAGACATTCAGTCAGCAAAGAATTATGTTCGAGGCACCCTGCAACTCTTGGGAGAAAACCTTTCTGGTACTTCTTCGGTAAGTAGTCGTTGGTACACATGTGTTTGAGTAGTCTGGCCTGTATAATGGAGAAGAATATTTTCGAAATTGTGTTCGTAAGGGCTATAGGTCTAATATCCTTGGGATCAGTAACTTCTTTCTTTTTAACCCTATTACTAAACCTGCGCCGTCTGTCCGTCTGTCTGTCTGTCTGTCTGAATAGGTAGCCCGTTGAAATTTTTCCAGAATATAATAAATAATAATCATGGCCGATAACGATATGACGATCGTTGTACCCCTAGTCGCGTCGGTGCATGGGCTGATAGCGAAGAGCCTCGACGACCACCTTGAGAGGCTCTCGCTGAGTGGTTGAGTCAAGGGCCAGATCCAGAAGGCAGCCCTGCTCGACACTGCACGCATAGTCCGGAGGGTTCTCTCCCTAGGGCCCGACCATCGGTAGCTTGGGTTCGCCCCGCCGCCGGTGGTGGAAGCTCCATTTGCTTTTATATTAATTTTAGGTTTTAATTTTTTTTTTATTTAAAATTTATATAAAAAGATATGTGTAAATAAATGGATAAAATAAGAACAAGTAAAAAATTCACGGGGGTCCCCATAGAAGAAACTAAAAAGTGTATCACCATCTCCCGAAAACAGTATGAAGCAGCGCTGACCGTGACATGGCGATACGGAACCCTCGGTGCGCGAGTTCGGCTCGCACTTGGCCGGTTTTTTTTTACCCAACTTCAAACGAAAAGGAGGATGTGATTGGTTGAGTTCCTTTTTTTTTTTTTTTTTTTTTTATGGTAACTGACACGGTTGGCTACATCACCTACAACATCCGTGATGTCAGCCCATAACACCGGGTGAACTTGGTGCCACGTCAGTGCTTCCCTTCGGTCGTGCCGGCTACACTGAACTGGACGGAAAACACAAACTATTTACATAGCCGTTTCGACCGACCTTTCATTCAGTGCGGTGGTACCAACCCGGGCGGGTTAAACCCTACCACCTAGTGATATAAGAAGGGAGTCATATCCCTTAGTCGCCTTTTACGACATACACGGGGAGAGATGCAGTGGGGCTATTCTTTTAAAGTACCGGCCCCACACGGTACACAACGGTCCTTTATTGAATCGTAACTCCGAAATGTATGAAAGGAATTTAATGGATGACGTGTCTGTTTTGTCATTTGTCACAGTAACGCGAGTATAATATGACAAAAAGAAAAGGCAAAATGGCGGACACGGATTGAATCCAGTCCTCCCGGCCTTCTTCATAATATTACTAGCTTTTGCCAGCGGCTTCGCTCGCGTGAAATTCGTATTTAAAAAGAAGAAAGTAAGTATTGTACCGCGTGGGGCCGGTACTTTAAAAGAATGGCCCCACTGCATCTCTCCCCGTGTATGTCGTAAAAAGTACGAAAATTGTACTTTCAAGTTAAATTCTCTTGAGAAGCATAAATAGTTTCAATAAAAGGCCCTCATAGAAATATAGATACTTAATGTTTTTCCCTACAACCGTACCTAAAAAAAATTTTCTTTTCCATCTTTGAAATGATTGCATAATTTGCAATCATTTCTCGAAAGCCTCCTCCATATTCAGTCATCCTTACTGCGCAAGAAATTTCGGTTTTTTATTTTTATTTCTGTAAATTTCACTGAATATTTTTTTTTCAATATTTTTGTATGGTAGTAAAATTCTTTTTCACTGAATCTAAGAGCAAATTTAATAAACAATTTTGAAGTGTGCTTTTATTTTAATTCAGTCAGTAGTATCATACGGTTCGTGTTTCAATCATCAGTGCTCAGGTAGCACGGTTTGAGTCATCTTTCCGCCTAAGAGATATCAATCATCAATATCAATGCTAATAATAAATCTGTAAAGCGCTCGCGCAACGATCAAGCATCAAGCACGTCAAGCACGTCAAGCCTTACGTGATTGATAGGCTTGGCTTGATGTGCTTGACGGAGCTTCAAGCAGAGCGTCAAGCAATTTCATTCATTTGTATGGCAGGCGGCCAGTTGTGAGCATCGAAGGACGAAAAAATAATGTGCTCAATCGCAGATGAAACGTTTCTCGCCATCACTATGGCTTTGTGCACCAAAAAAAAAAGAAAAAAAAACGCTGGTCGAAAGAATGGTACAAGTTAAGAGAACGTTTTACCCAGGAACATTTGTTGAATTTTGTGTTTGTGTTTTCCGACCAGTTCAGTGTAGCCGGCACGATCAAAGGGGGAAGCACTGACATGGCACCTAGTTTACCCGGTGTTATGGCCTGACATCACGGACGTTGTAGGTGATGTAGCTCACCGTGTAAGTTTCCATAAAAAAAAAAATCTACAAATTAAGGAACCCGATGATTATAAAAATTTTCTAAGAATGGACTACAAAGGTCTTTGTCGTATATTAAGTAGAGCAATTATTAGTCGGAGCCAATGATTTTTTATTTTTGTCATAATACGACTTTGATTTCACATTCCACAGTTCGGGGGTATCTCTATATAAAGATATTAAAAGCACCAGGAAATCGCGCTCGCTGCGCTCTCTTATTTCTTCTGTGTCGACGCACTCCGAGTCGTCCTCCATGGTCGCTGCGGAGCGTCTGACTGACGCGGCAACGGTCAAGCGGCTTGATCAAGCCGAGACAGCCGCACAAAAAATATAAAAATCCATCAAGCACATCAATCACCGTCAAGCACGTAGTTTTCTTGTCAAGCGCGTCAAGCATCGTCTGGCAACGATCAAGCATTGCTTCAATCACGTAAGGCTTGTTCAAGCCGCTTGACCGTTGCGCGCCTGCTTAAGAGATGGTCATGGAGTAAGTTACTTTGTTTTATGAGATAATGCTTTTGTAGACTCTATGTATGATACTAAAATTAAATTGTCGATTTTTAGAAATCTTTTCGGTATGTATGTATGTATGTTCCTCCATAACTCTTAAACCGATCATCCAAATTCGATGAAACTTTGTACAAGCACATTTAACTATGTGGGACACAGGATAGGCTAAATAAAATTCAGTTCAGGTTGCACTCAGATGTGGCTCTCATACAAACCGAATTGTCCTGCGCGCCGAAATAAACGTACATTATATATTAGAAAAATGCAAATCGAAAATCATTGGAAAAAATACATCCCGACCAGGATTCGAACCTGGGTCTCTGGCTTGAGCCGCCAACGCGATAACCAACTACACTACCGGGCCGTTACATATTTTCGATCTATTGCACTTTCATGATGACATCGCATAATTTTTGCGAACAGTCAACTTGCACGGTTCCACATTGAACCTTATTGAAAGTCGCAAAAATTATGCGACGTCATCATGAAGGTTCAATAGATCGAAAATTTGGAGATTATTAATATGTAACGGCCCGGTGGTGTAGTTGGTTATCGTGTTGGCGGCTCAAGCCAGAGACCCAGGTTGAAATCCTGGTCGGGATGTATTTTTTGTAATGATTTTCGATTTGCATTTTTCTAATTATATAGTATAAAGCGAGTATGTGCTTAGTACTAACATATAAACATAACATATTATTAAAGGTACATTAGCGGGCTTACTTAATTTCTTCTTTTTAAATACGAATTTCACGCGAGCAAAGCCGCGGGCAAAAGCTAGTCTGTAAATTAATCCACTTTATTCCTTGGAGAGATGTGAGGTTGATGGGTTCTTATTCCGGGTGGTAGATTGTTCTGCTGGAGCACCAAGTTTTTTTTTTATGTAAACTGACACGGTTGGCTACATCACCTACAACATCCGCGATGTCAGCCCATAACACCGGGTGAACTAGGTGCCATGTCATTGCTTCCCTTCATTTCGCGCAGGCTACACTGAACTGGACGGAAAACACGAACTATTTACATAGCCGTTTCGACCGACGTTTCGCTCAGTGCGGCGGTATCAACCTGGCCGGGATAAACCCTACCACCTAGTAAGGTAAGAAGGCAAGGGGCCTACAGTTTAACGTGGAATCCGAACCACGGTCAGCCTCCAACGGTCGGGCGGTCACCCGTCCAAGAACTGACCGCGTTCAGCGTTGCTTAACAACAGTCGACTGACCGCACCACTGAGCTGCCGAGGCTGACGAATTTCCTTATCCCTTAGTCGACTTTTACGACTTGCGACGGCGAGAGATGCAGTGGGGCTATTCTTTTTAAGTACCGACCCCACACGGTTCTGCAGGAGCGCCAAGTTTAAATGAATAAATGTCTGCATCTCAGGTTAAGTTGCACAAGGACTTCAGCTATGAGGATGACGTGGTGATCGAGAGCCTGGAGAAGTGCATGGAGGAGCTGCGGCGGGGGAAGCTGGACTACCCGGGACCTCCGCCGCCTCACGAGCTGCCGACCAGACCGCTCGGACAGTTCCTCGAGCCAGACAACAAGACCAAGATCGGCCGCCGCGCCGAGAACTTCTCCGAGACCGAGAAGCAGACGAGGGCCAATGTTATTTTAAGGTGATTAACACAAATTCCAAAATAACATTGAAAACCTGCCAAGCTCAATTCCACGGGGAGTACTCGGAGGAGCTGTTTAACGCGATTCCGCCGTCCCCTTTCCACCTCCGTACAACGCGCACTGGGCAGGGATTGCATCCCTATACGCTGGACTTACCACGGATGCATACATGCAGATCCTTCCTCCACAGAACCGGTAAACTCGGGAACGCTCTCCCTGCCCACATATTTCCCCCCAAGTATAGTCTCGGCTCCTTCAAGAGAGGCGTGAATGGGCACCTGTCAGGCCGGCATGGCATTCGCTAGACACGTTATGGGTGACTCGGATCCACATGTCGCGTTTACTATAAAAATAAAAAAACAAACAAAAAAGCGTGAGTCCGGGATTCCTCCTAGTAACCTCGTAAGGAAGCAGAGAAGATGTTTTTGTACCGTTTGGGGCCGGTACTTTAAAAGAATAGCCCCACTGCATCTCTCCCCGTGCATGTCGCAAAAGGCGACTAAGGGATATGACTCCCTTATTATATTACTAGGTGGTAAAGTTTAACCCGCCCGGGTACCACCGCACAGAATGAAAGGTCGGTCGAAACGGCTATGTAAATAGTTTGTGTTTTCCATCCGGTTCAGTGCAGCCGGCACGACCGAAGGGAAGCACTGACGTGGCACAAAGTTCACCGGGTGTTATGGGCTGACATCACGCATGTTGTAGGTTATTTAGCCAACTGTGTCAGTTTCCATAAAAAAAAATGTTAAAGTATCTGGACCTGCAGCGCCAAGTTACCAAAATGTGGCCCATCCACTTGACGATCGTTGTGCCCATAGTCGTATTGGTGCATAGGCTGATAGCGAAGAGCCTCGACGACCACCTTGAGAGGCTCTCGCTGAGTGGTTGGGTCAAGGTTCAGATCCAGAAGTCAGCCCTGCTCGACTTGGCGAGGTTTCCCAAACGTGTGGACTCTCCATAACAACTGTTTCTGTTTGCAGACGCGAGAAGGCAGCGCTGGAGCTGCAGCAGGAGGTTCGAGTGTCGCAGAGCGACACCGTCTCAGGTAACACGGTCAGCCCCACCCCCACGCCCCCCACCTCCCGCTCCTCCGGCGAGAGCCTCTGCTCCGACACCTGGACCCACCTGTGAACCTACCACCCCACCACCCGCAGAGCATACAAAACGAGTACCACGTCTGATCTGACATTACTGTCACAGAAATTGTTAATCTAAAAGAATACAAATAATCCATATTGTGCTATGCTGTTACATTTGGGGTGGTTGGGTGCATTTTTAATTTCACCGAAAACTGATTCTGTAGGTATGTGAAACGGAACAATTTTTGACCGAGATCTAACTTTTTTTTTATGTTAACATTTAAAAAAATTTCGACATAGTAAAAAAATCTCAAAATCAAAAGTACTTCAAAAGTCGTTCCGTATTAAGTTGTAGAATCACCCTCTTTCGGGTGCTGCCACCTTTTATGTAACACTGCGTATAGGTACTTACAGTGGAAAATCCATTGACTTAATAGGCTATTATTAATAGGCTAACAGCTTTTAGCAGTTGCGCCTATATCACAATACTTATTTAGCTATTATATTTTTTTTTGTTTTTTTTAAATATGTTTTGTATGATTGTCTAGTTGGTTTTTGAAAGTATTAGAGACAACATTTACAATTTTCAATGGCTAGACTGTTCCAAAATTCACCTACTCTGTTGGCGAGGAAGAGTCGTTGAGAGTTCTGCTTCGACCGACTGTGATAAGAGCTTTTTCGAGTGCCCTCTCAGGTTTGTAGTGTTAGCAAGGGAGAACATATCTTGTAGCCTGGGAGCGTTGTAAAAAGTGTTCAGAATTTTAAATGTTTCAATGAGATCTAAACACTCTCTTCGATCTTGCAGAGTGCTCAGGCCAAGGTTATAGCCGGTTTTGCTAGCTGGGTTTTGTAGCTTTACGTTGTGCTCGTTCCAGCAGGTCAATATCCTTCTTGAAGTAGGGACTCCAGATCTGGTGCATCCTCTAGCTTTAGGAAAAACTCAGATGTTATATGGGATAAAGCTTTATTGTATACAGCAATGAGTCTCTTCACTATAGTTATAATGTGTGCCTCTCATTTAAAAATTTTCTGTAATTGTGACACCCAAGTCTCTTAGTGTCTTCACACTGTTTATAGCATTTCCCTGAATAGTGTATGTTTTCCTTGGGTTTTCTTTCTCTATATGTACACATAGGGTACATTTGTCCACGTTGAGTGACATTAACCCTTGCGGTAATGCGGTCAAGATCATTCTGAAGGTTGTGGTGCTGTGTGAGTGGGTTCCCGATGATTTTAGCGTCGTCAGCAAACTGGGAGTACATCATTTGTAGGATCGCTCGAAAGTCTGTAAGGTAAATACTGAAGGCCGTCGGTCCAATAACTGAACCTTGGAGGACTCCGCTGTGGACAGGTCTATTGTTGGAAAGCTCATCACGCACTCTCACTCTAAGTGTTCTATTGGTGATAAAATGTGAAAGCCAGGTGTGAAGTTTCCTCGTATGCTAATATGTTGCAGTTTTAACAAAATTCTTCTTATATGCACCCGGTCGAATGCTTGTTCATAGTCTAGCTAGGTAGATATCGTTGGTAGGCTGTCGTTGATGCCACTCTGCCGTTCAATCATTAACACATGTGGGGTAACAACAGACCTACCGGTCACTAATCCGTGCTGTTCATCCAACATTATTTTTTTCACATTTGAGAAAGTTTCTTTGGATATTACTAATAATGTAAGGACATGCCCATATGAACTCAATAAATTTAATGTCCTCACTATAGTGCTGGATACACCATAGTAGGAACTCTTAAAGTGACCAAAAAAGTATTTAGAAACTGAATGTTGTATCCTACTATAATTACATTATGTAATATTTCGATTATTTCTATTTGTCAAATTAGTTAATTGAGTTTAGTTTGAATGAATAATTTTATAAGCATTATTTTTTATCACTACTTTAGTGAGGACATTTTTGAGTTCGTATATTACTATCATATAAGCATGCCCTTACCTTAGAAATATATAAGTCAATGTGAAAATCGTGAAGAATTTGTATAAAGTGCTAAACTATAACTTTGAGTATAATACCGTAAACATTTTGTATGCGTGAGTTTGGTCACACTAATCTTCGTCACTAATGTTCCGTGCTACCATCCATCCTACCCGCGTGGGCCCTTTTCGCAGATGAGAGAAATACTGGCTAGATGGACCAGAGTTTGAACATATGTCACAGAATGACGACACATTTGCTGTCTTTGCTCTCATTGGCGGTAGATGTCAACATGTAAACGTGGGGGCGAAGCGCTGCCTGTGCCCTTTACTGTAATTCGACCTGTAGAAATTTCCATACAGATAACTTTATAGATCTTAAGGCTCTTTTTCTCTCATTTGCGAACCTTTCTCTTGTGCCTTCGATCTGCACCCTGCAATACCACACCCGTTGCACTATACTACTGCATAATACCTAACTTTATGTGTTATTACCAGAGATACGATAATCGGATACATAATTTACCTAAACTTTAGAGGTTGGATAAGTATGGAAAGACACTTTTAAATGTTTTCCCAGGATTGACATATTTTAATCGTAACCATATATTTTTGTGTTAAGTACCATTTTAACATTATTATTATATTATTTATGATTTTCTTACATTAGTATTTGATTCACGTATACATATACAAATTATGTTGGTGCTTCACTAAAACTGGTATACATAATAATAAAAACTGCTAATTATGTATACATAGGTTCCTAGTAAAAGTTGAGCCAAAATGATTTTTGGAATAATTTCAATCCTGAAAAGTAACTATACACTTAGTGACGCAGTCGCATAAATATTCTCGCGAACTAATTCGAGCGTGAACGCTAGTATGATAAAAGTGTATTAAGAACATTTATTTTGAATAGATCTACTAAGTATATAGTATAGTAACGTTCCGGGGAATCCCGGGAATTATTTCATTCAATAAATTTTTCAAAGAAGCCCCTTCCATATATTTTAGCTTTAGGCAAATATGTATCCGATTATTCTATCTCTAGTTATGACATTACCTGTTTATCTAAAAACATGCTTACTGAAACTCTATGTGGAGGTTCATTTTTACATTATTAATTGATTATAATATTTGCTGGTCACATTTCTGGTAGCTCGGCACACAAAGGCGATGGTTGTAGGGATTCGCGGATCGAGTGCAAAATAGAACATGAGGATCTGTCTGTGTGTGTTTCTATATGGTACAATGATGGTATTGCCAGTTATTCTACAAAATATTGTTTTATGTTTTTCGTCATTATTAACATTTTGTTTACATAAATGACCGCTTCCTTGTGTTTCTTTGGAAATTCAGCAGATGCCTATTGTCAAACATTTGCCCACTCATTTAATTTGTAGTTTCTGTGGCAGCTTGATAGAAGTGGTTTTATATAAATATTTGATTGCAAAAAGGTTGTAGTTCCTACGCATAAACAAAACATGAAACATTCGCATGAGATTTGTCGCACAATGTACAAACGCTAAAATTATACATTTTAATTAAGAGCGCACTCATGAATAGCATGACATGTGTGTGCTTGCCATGGTGATTAAACGTGGCCCCGTAGTTGGTTTATTGTCAAAATATCTGTTTTATCAAATAATTAAAAAAAAAAAAAAATTTTAAGGTCTAGGATTACTAGAAGTACTAGGAATTGTGTAGTCTTACGTGTTTAATGTTTAATTGGATAATTTTTAATTTAAAATTAACAAAATTTCTATCTCTTCAAAATGTCAAAATGTTCAAACCTTAAAACAAAAATCAAAAAAGTTGTCAAATAAAAATAAATTTTTATTTGACAACTTAACAAAAATTAATTATTTCATGACTTAACAGAAAAAAATGTATGTATGTAATAAATAAGTCATAATCCATAATTCAGTAAAATAAGAGCTTGTAAAAAAAACTCTACTACGGGAAAGACGTTTAGCCAGAATCGCAAGTGTTGAGTGTGCTCTGAAGGGACATAGGTAACAGTAATTTACAAAATTTTCCATTTACATGAAACTTGCATGTACCGCCTTTGGCTTTTATACATTTGTCATTCCATAACTGCCAACCCAATCAGCTTAATGATCTACCATTTTCTATAACTTTTTAGCTTTTTCGGGCTGGCAGACAAATACTTCTCACAAACATATTGTTGTATACTGAATTAACATATTCCGAAGTAGTAGGTATTAGTCGGATTAGTGATAGTTGAGGAGTGAGGTGATGATATTATCGGTAAACTCTGGAACGCTCTCCCTGCCCATATATTTCTCCCCCAAGTACAGTCTCGGGTCCTTCAAGAGGGGCGTGAATGGGCACCTGTCAGGCCAGCATGGCATTTGCAACCTCCGCATACGACCGATTGTCCATGGGCGTCGTTAGACACCTCATGGGTGGTTAGGCGCAACATGTCGCAATTTCTATAAAAAAAATTATTACAGCTGTAATAAAAGAAACACACCTTTTTATTAAGTTTATAAAATATCATTCACAACTTCTGAGAACGTATCGCTTTTCGAAATCGTTCCTATGTCGTACGGCGCAAAATATGGAACGGTCTTCCGGCGAGTGTGTTCCCCGCCACCTATAACCTGGGAATCTTCAAAAGGCGTGTTAATAAATTAGACAACGGCCTCTTTGTCCGCCTTGTAGCTGGCATGGCGCCTCTCTGAGCGTGGTTTCTCGAGGAGTGGGGTTATTGGCTGTGTCTTAATCGTTCTTTGAACTTTTGGGCACAGCCATCCGTGCCGGTAGTCTATAAAAAAAAAAAAAAATCATAAAAACACATGTTTATTTTATGAATACTGTAATTTTAAATTACATATAAACCTCACCTTCTCAAGTGTCACTAATCTGACAGTGATGTCAGGCAACACTTCGGAATACCTTATATCAGAAATATCTCTAAAAAAATGTATGGTGAACTAAACGTTAGTCGCCCTATCAAACAATCTTTTTTACAACGAAACTTAGTAATTTCTACACGCGTAACTATTTGTTTTAAGAAAATAGCATGACAATATTTTGTGGTATTTCTTGTATGATTTTTATTTTCATTTTCGCTATTGGAAGATTTTGCTCACATATTTTTATTGTAACATCGCATGAGTTTGGTGGCTTAGTCCTTCATTTCTTTGTGCACAATTTTTTAAGTTATAATATTCTCAAAATGTACTCGTGCATATACTCATTGGCGTACTCAACTGTACGCTGACGTCCGCTGATTATGATATAAATAATTTTAGGAAGAACACTTAATTTATAATAATTTTATATTGTCTAAGACCAAGCGCGCACATAGACTGTTCTCTAATCGGCCGACTGACACGCATCCGCTGACTAATGTCATTACACTATTTTTACAATTTGCCCCACTGCATCTCTCCCGGTGCATGTCGTGAAAAGCGTCTAAGCGATAAGGACAAGATGCCGTGCTAAAGGGCGACAGGCTAGCCGCCTCTCACCTCGGTACGGTCCTTCCACCGAGTCATGCAGCAGGTGGGTCTTTGTGCCTTACTTGCTGCTTTTATCTTGACAAATAGGTATGTATCTATATTTATCTGTATATTATCAATCAATACTAATAATAAATCTGTAAGGGATGGTCACGGAGTAAGTTGCTTTGTTTTATCAGATATTGCGTCTGTAGACTCTATGTATGATACTAAAACTAAATTTACGATTTTTATAAATCTTTTCTGTATGTATATGTATGTACGTTCCCCCATAACTCTTAAACCGATTATCCGAATTCGATTAAACTTACCACAAGCAAATTTGATTATACGGGACACAGGATAGGATAAATAAAATTCAGTACCGGTTTCGCTAAGATGTGGCTCTCATACAAACCGAATTGTTCCGCACACCGAAATAAAGGTACGGTAGAGGGCTTACTTACTTTCTTCTTTTTAAATATGAATTTCCCGCGAGCGAAGCCGCGAGCAAAAGCTAGTATTCTATATATTTAGTAATTCTTATGTATTAACACAAGTATGGCTTTTATTTAACTAGCATGTACTTAATGTATTATTAATAAGTATTCTTATTATTATTTTATCTTCAATTCTCACGCTCAACTCTTTTGCTACTACCTACTTACATTCCACTATATTAATCGAATCTTAAACATCCACCTATAAACTGGGAATCTTCAAAAGGCGTGTTAATAAATTAGACAACAACCTCTTTGTCCGCCTTGTAGCTGGCATGGCGCCTCTCTGAGCGTGGTTTCGCGAGGAGTGGGGTTATTGGCTGTGTGTTAATCGTTCTTTGAACTTTTGGGCACAGCCACCCATGCCGGTAGTCTATAAAAAAAAAAAAAAAAAACAAAGGTAGCGATGTCTGTGCAGGAAGTAAAGATAAATGTCACCTTTCATAATGGAAGGTGACATAAATATGAGTCTACCACAAGGGGCAAGAAAGTGGAAGGTGACATATATGAGTCTACCACAAGGGGCAAGAAAGTGGAAGGTGATATATATGAGTCTACCACAAGGGGCAAGAAAGTGGAAGGTGACATATATGAGTCTACCACAAGAGGCAAGAAAGTGGAAGGTGACATTATGAGTCTACCACAAGGGGCAAAAAAGTGGAAGGTGACATATATGAGTCTACCACAAGGGGCAAGAGAGTGGAAGGTGACATTATGAGTCTACCACAAGGGGCAAGAAAGTGGAAGGTGACATATATGATTCTACCACAAGGGGCAAGAAAGTGGAAGGTGACATATATGAGTCTACCACAAGGGGCAAGAAAGTGGAAGGTGACATATATGATTCTACCACAAGGGGCAAGAAAGTGGAAGGTGGCATATATGAGTCTACCACAAGGGGCCAGAAAGTGGAAGGTGACATATATGAGTCTACCACAAGGGGCCAGAAAGGGAACTATAGTTTTGCACCGGTTCCATAGGTGAAACAGCTGGGTAGGTTATATTTTTGGAGGCTGACCGTGGTTCGGCATCCACGTTAAACTGTAGGTCCCTGCCCTTCTTACCTTACTAGGTGGTAGGGTTTATCCCGGCCGTGTTAGTGCCACCGCACTGAATGAAACGTCGGTCGAAACGGCTATGTAAGTAGTTCTTGTTTTCCGTCCAGTTCAGTGTAGCCGAACATGAAATGAAGGGAAGCACTGACATGGCACCTAGTTCACCGGATGTTATGGGCTGACATCACGGATGTTGAAGGTGATGTAGCCAAAGGTGTCAGTTTCAAAATTTTTCTAACTCAAACATTTTTGTGTGCGCGTCGGCCCGAGTCGAACGACAGACTTTGAAGAATGACTGACTTTGACGAACGACTGACTTTGACGAACGACATCCTTTGAAGAATGACTGACTTTGACGAACGACTGACGACTGACACCCGCCGTTGATCTGTAGCCTGCTTATTACTCATAGACACGTCATTTAATGCACAGTTGAACCTGAAATGTCACGACGATCGAATCCGCAGGCAAACGCTAGCACGCCCACTCTCAACACTGTACGGGTAGTTTGCGGTCGGTCGGAAGGTGTGTGATAGGGGAACAGTAGATGCGCGCTTGGCCTAAGACGAAACGAATAGTTACACCTGACGCAGGATAAGGACAGACGGCTGTTTGTGTTCGTACGCCAGAGTGGCGAGAAGGCGGGTCTGGGTCCGTGCTCCACCTAGGTTCTCCACCTGGGTGGAGCATGGGATACTTACAATTTATACCATATACCATGCTCCAACTGATAATATTATTGTACAGTTCATGACTTTATTCGCCAATTCCTTATTCGCCAACTCCTGATTTGCCTATTCCTTACTGACCTACAGCTGTATAGTACAGTACAATACAACCAATAAAATAACAAGGTAACTTGATTATATTGTTTATTTTGAAAATAAATTAAATTTGGGTTCCGCAAATAAAAAAAAAATATACAACAATTATAAAATATACATTATATAAATAATATACGCCAGGATTAACAAACTTTATGTTTGTTTATTAACAAACCTGAAGTCACCAAAGTACCAGGGAAGCAGAAATTTAAAAGAGGTTTCCTTAATTTCATATAAGTTAATCGCTGAGAGGGAAAGAAAAAAAGGGAGATAATCCTGGCCTCTCCCTGGCCTTGGATGAATGAATAAATCCTGGCACCTATTATTGAATACCATGAATACGCGTTTTCGAATAGGTTCCCGTATAAGTTAATCGCTATTATTATTATAATAGCGATTAACTTTTATAAAATTATGGAAACCTCATTTAAATTTCTGCTGCCCTGGTACTTTAGAACCGTTCCCAGTTTATTATGATTTTTTTATTGACGATGAAAGAGAACGGTGAAGGGCGCATAATATTTATGTCACATGTAACATGTTAAGTATAATATTATTACCTCTCTTAGAAATCAATGTTTGATTTATAGTTTTCCCCGTGGACCCACTAAATTACACTCTTGCACACGACTGTACTTAATGGTAGTTGGAGCATGGACATAGCATATAAAATCTAAGTATCCCATGCTCCACCCAGGTGGAGAACCTAGGTGGAGCACGGACCCAGACCCGAGAAGGCGTCGCGTCGCACGCATCGCATCAAACGGATTTTTAGAAGTAGGTACTTGCTGCATGCACTGTCTCCGTACCGCAATTTCTTAATAATTGATTTCCCCTCAAGTGCAGTCTCGGGTCCTTCAAGATGGGCGTGAATAGGCACCTGTCAGGCCGGCACGGCGTTCGTAACCCCCGCATACGACCGAATGTCCATGGGCGTCGTTAGTCACCTCGCCGCTATGTGTCGCGCTTTTAATAAAAAAAAAAAGACGCGAACTTCCTTTTGCATTTGAATTTTGATGACGTCATCGGCATGCATTGCCGACTTGCCGATGCTTGCGGTCCGTCCGGTGCGGATAAGCGAACACATTTTGTATGGCGAACCCAACTAAAATCCGTTTCATGCAATGCCTGCGATGCCGATGTGCGTACGCTTAGCTCAAGAACATTTTAATAGGTAAGGACGTCGGACCTTCCCCTCGCCTTCGTAACACGAAGTTTGTATAAACGTACAAATTCCATTCGTCACCAACCAATCAGAGCGCGATACCACCCGATACCAGCCAAACAGAGCGCGCGCCGTCCCCTCCGCTACCCGCGGAGCTCGGCGACGCTGTTTCTCATATAAGAACCAATCAATCAAGTACCAATCGATTCTGCAGATCTTTCCTCTACAGAACCGGTAAACTCTGGAACGCTCTCCCTGCCCATATATTTCCCCCCAAGTACAGTCTCGGGTCCTTCAAGAGGGGCGTGAATGGGCACCTGTCAGGCCGGCATGGCATTCGCAACCCCCGCATACGGCCGAATGTCCATGGGCGTCGTTAGACACCTTATGGGTGGCTTGGCGCCATATGTCGCGTTGTCAATAAAAAAAAAAAGAATTGGACAGTCTGACGTCCAAACCTATTAAAATGTTCTTGGCTTAGCCCTACCCCGCGTAACCGGCGCCGCAACTCAGTCGTACATCTGTACGGCGGCGGCGCTAACACACGGCTGCCCTCACCCTGCGTCGAGTGCGTTGGTGCTGTATCGCGCCGTGTCGCGGCGGAAGGTTCGCGAGTGCGTAGGTTGTGCGTTACTAGGTACTCAACCTTGTTCCCTACTCACTTTAACACTACTTATTTTTTACACAAATTAAAAAAAAACAAGGCCTCTTTTCGCTTTGACCGCATTGCGTGTGGGGGTTAACGCCCTTATTACGCGATAACGACAAGAATATTAGTACCACATAACCTGCATATTCGTAACTCTTCATGGCTCTTTCTTTATAAGTAAAGTATTATTTTTTCTCAAACTTACTATATAATTTTCATCAATCTTGCTGGTTTTTTTTTCATCACTGCCATAAAATTAAGTATTATTTTGTCATTATATTTTTTATTGAATATTATAATTTTTCGACCATAGGACTTCCTTGTTTTTTCTTTCTTTTCCTTTATAATTAAATATACCTACACTACTAACGAGGTGATCCTTAATCGCTGGACATGAGACGATCTACTGATGTGGCTAATGTGTGCTCACGTGGTGTTGGAGTCTTCCCACACTCTCACACTACTTGATGGTATTTAATCGTACTACGTAATACATACGTAATCGAACATAGTCAGTAGCTTTCGGTACTGACGTCAGTACTAAGTTTTCGGTACCGACGTTTGTACCGCCGACTAGTCAGTAGTTTTCGGTACCAACGTCAGTCTCGCCAACTAGTCATTATCTTTCGGTACCGACGTCAGTGCAGCTGACAAATCACTACTAAGTTTTCGGGACCGGCGTCAGTCCCGCCAACTAGTCAGTAGCTTTCGGTACCGACGTCAGTGCAGCTGACAAATCACTACTAAGTTTTCGGGACCGGCGTCAGTCCCGCTGACTAGTCAGTATCTTTTGGTACCGACTTCCGTGCCGCTTACAAATCAGTACTAAGTTTTCGGGACCGGCGTCAGTCCCGTCGAATAGTCAGTAGTTTTCGGTACCGACGTCAGTGCCGCTGATAAATCAGTACTAAGTTTTCGGGACCGGCGTCAGTCCCGCCGACATGCCAGTACTAAGTACGGGCGGAACGGCACGTGTGAGAAGTTATAAAATTGCCACTGCATGGGCGTTGTGAGTGAAGCTGCTTTGATTAGTGCGCGTGGCTTGTCGCAGATTCCTCCCCCTCCTCCCGAACGATCCCGGTGCGCGCTTGCCGCGCCTCCTACCTGCTAACGAGCGACCTCCCCGATGCCGTGAGCAGGGGCGGCGCGCGCGAGCCACAAGCCCGCTCCTATCTGACCTACCACCAGAGATGAGGCCAAGTATAGCTAACTATCTGACTTATCAGTAAATTTATAATTCTATACAGGGTGTTTTATGACCATAGCTCATAAAGCAAACCAGTACCGTGTGGGGCCGGTACTTTAAAAGAATAGCCCCACTGCATCTCTCCCAGTGTATGTCGTAAAAGTGCGACTAAGGGATATGACTCCCTTCTTATATTACTAGGTGGTAGGGTTTAACCCGCCCGGCTTGGTACAACCGCACTGAATGAAAGGTCGGTCGAAACGGCTATGTATATAGTTTGTGTTTTCCGTCCAGTTCAGTGTAGCCGGCACGACCGAAGGGAAGCGCCGACGTGGCGCTAAGTTCACCCGGTGTTATGGGCTGACATCACGGATGTTGTAGTTGATGAAGTCAACCGTGTCAGTTTCCATAAAAAAAAAAAGAATCAGTTATTTATAATTCTATACAGGGTGTTTCAGGATATGGTTTCGTAACTTCAGGGTTCGAAAGGGTTGCATATTTGAAGACGAAAAGCTCTGAAACGTTTTCCCAGATTCGGTCATTTTATAGTACTTTTTGTTGGTGAAAATCGTTTCATCGAGATTTGGTGAACCACCGTGGTTGCCTTTATTAAATAAAAATTAAAATGACTAACTTACACGTTTAACTAGTAGAATTTTACTGCATGTAGGTAAATTGCAAATACTTAAATTTGAATGACATCAAAAGAAAAAAGCACTTTTGCCAAATCTCCCCGAACTCACTGTCCATCGAGTTTTTATTCCAATTTTCAATTTTGTGTATGAAAAAAAAATACGGAATTTCGATTTGAGTGATAAGCATTTTTTTCTTGTAATAATGAGTAGGTACTTTCTATTCCTGAAGTTTCTCAAGCCTATCCTGAAACAACCTGTGTACCTATGTGGAATTCTATATACCAGTGCGGAACCCTTAGGGAAACGAGTCATATACACTCTTCACTCTACTTGTCTTGACTTTCATCTATAAGCGGCTGAGTCAGAGGGTCCAGGGCGCATGCTTCGACCGGCCAATATCACCGCGGAGAAGCTGCCGTGCCATACTGTGGCCGTATTCTCTAACGTCCTAACGTCAACGTCGGTGACGCTACTAGTTATGTCTCTGTCTAATTATATAAACTAGACGGAGACATAACTAGTCAGCGTCACCGACGTTGACCGTAGGAAGTTAGAGAATACGGCCACTGGATAATTCCCTCTGGATTGCAGGCCATACTGAACTAGAGCAGAAAAGAATCGAGGATGCCGTGCCGTCTTTCGTCCAGTACGGTGGTATCAACCCAGTCGGCTACAGCTAGACTCTATTGCCCTAGCGAGGGGCGGGGGACCTACAGTTTTACGCGGGTTCCAAACGGTGAAGCAGCAGGCACTTAAATGTTTCAGTCAGAAATAACTCAACGGTACGTCGTCAGCTGGATACGAACCGCTGACCTTGGGATCAAGAATTCGGCGCCAAGTCCAACGCGCCGTTCAAAATGATGTCTTGACGAAGTGTGAACGAAATAATTATTGCAAGAAATGATCCGATAAGACTATACTCCGTTCATCCTAGGAACTAATGCCGAGCGGTTTCTCGCTCTCGCAACGGTTATTACTCTTCTTTACACAGGACACAACGTTGTGTGCGAGCGTCGAGAGTATCGCGCTCTGATTGGCTGGTAACGAAGGTTGTTTGTACGTTTTTACAAATATGGTGTTACGCTGGCGCGGGGAAGGTCCGACGTCCTTACCTATTCAATGTTCTTGCTAATACTTCATCATACTTCTGGAATTTTTTAGGGGTTTTTTTTTGCTGTTCACCTCATTTAAAGGATCTCTAAACCCTCAGATTCAGTTAATTTTTCAAAAAGTCACTATCGTGCTGACAGCGACGGAGCAGCTAAGTCCACCATACCTTCGGCTAAAAATCTTATTTTAACCGACAAAGTAATTGTTGGACGAGATTTAACGGGAGGTAATGAAAACGACCGACAAGTACAATACAAGATTGCCATTACTGAATCTTCCCTTGCCCCTTACTAGGTGGTAGGCTCAAATTGTAGCCGACTGGGTCGGTACCACCGTACTGGATGTAAGATGGCCGCATAGCAGCCTCGGTTGTGTTCTCCTCTAGTCCAGTATAGCCAGCAATTGAGGGAAGTCTCCGGTACGGCACCTACCTTCTCGGAGGTGATATTGGCTGGTCGGAGCATGCGCTTTGGCGCCTCCGACTCAGCCACCCGGATTACAAAAAAAATATATAATCTTTCCACTACGATCGGCAGAACCACTGATCGGAGAAATTATGACTACAAGGTGGCATCTAAATCTTATGTGTAGACGTCGACGTGCGATTGCTGAGTGGCAAGCGCTTCGGTTGTTCTACGTTGATGTGGATTGGATTGTTAGAAATGTTGGCCGCGTTCGTGTTGCCATACAGAGCTCTCTTTATTTATTTATTTATAATTTTTCTGAAGTGAAAACTTCTTTAGCGGCGCTTGTCACTTTTTTAGGTTTTTTTTTTTTTTTTTTTTTTTCCAGGTTTAATCTGCGATCAGTCATCAACTATGAGCAGATGGGCGGAGTGTTGGTTTGTCGCTCGGAGCTGATGATGCCGTGAGCATCTCTCCTCTTGAATGATGCTAGGGATAGTTTTAATTCCCTAGTTCCATTATGTCGCGCCTTTTTAGACGTCTGACATAGTCCGGCATGGTCAGTTGGACAGCAAGCTGGTTCGGGTGGTGTTCCAATCGGGATCTGTACTTCGTCGCCATCGATTTGATCTCTTCCTTTATTGTAGGCACATTGAGTAGGCTATGCACCTCTTCATTTTTAATGAACCAGGGTGCATTGGAGATTTGCTTCAGTATGTAGTTTTGTACCCTTTGTATGCAGCAGATATTTGACTCGCTAGCAGAGCCCCACAGCTGTATGCCGTACGTCCATATCGGCTTGAGCACTGTGTTGTAAACTAGTAACTTATTGTCAGTAGACAATCTGGAGTTCCTTCCCAGCAGCCAGTAGAGACTTCTGTACTTGATGTTTATTGCATCTCTCTTTGTTTGAATGTGCTTCTTCCAGGTCAGTCTACGGTCTATATGCATTCCTAGGTATTTCACTGTATCGCTGTGGGGTAGTACGCAATCACCTAGTTTCACTGGAGGACAATTTTCTTTTCTCAGTGAGAAGGTTACGTGGACAGACTTTGTGGCGCTCGCTTTTATTCTCCATCTTCGAAGCCATGCATCTATTTTGTCGAGTCCATGCTGTAATGAAGCAGATGCTTTTTCTGGATCTTTGTTGGATGCCATGGCTGCTGTGTCATCTGCATATGTTGCAATTGTTACCTCGGGACACTGTGGGAGGTCAGACGTGAAAATTGTGTACAAGACAGGTCCCAAAACTGATCCCTGAGGGACTCCTGCTTGTATATTGTGAAAGTGTGAGGCACAATCTCCTTCTTTAACTTGAAACAATCTCGCCGACAGGTATGATTCCAGTATTCCATAGAAGGAGTGTGGCAGAAGTGTTTTTATTTTATACAGCAGGCCTTTGTGCCAGACCCTATCGAAAGCCTGCTGCACGTCTAGGAAGGCTGATGAGCAATATTCTTTATTTTCAAGGGATTTCCTTATCACACTGCATACTCTGTGAACTTGCTCTACTGTCGCATGTTTTTGTCTAAATCCAAACTGGTGTTGAGGTATTACTGCTTCTTCAGCCATAGCGCTTGACAATCGTTTCAATAGGATCTTCTCAAACAGTTTGGATATGATTGGCAGGAGGCTGATAGGTCTGTAGGATGTGACCTCGTTTTCTGGTTTGCCCTGTTTATGTATCATGATGATTTGAGATACCTTCCACAGAGCTGGGAAGTATTCAACTCTCAACATTGCATTGAAAAGGGCGGTTAAGAATGAGATGCCCTTTTTTGGGAGTTCGTCCAGTACCTTCTTGGTTATGAGGTCAAATCCAGGTGCCTTTTTGTCTTCTAAGGTTTTGATAGTTTGAATGAGCTCTTGAGAACTGACGGCTCTGAGAGGTACGTCCAATTGGAAATCTTGCTGTAGCACTGCATCTATATCAGTTTCGTCTGCCCCTTCGGTAGCTTCATTCGGAGTAAACACTGTGGCCAAATGCCTGGCAAACACATTAGCTTTTTCTTGTTTCGTCCTTGCCCAAGTATTATTAGGAAGCTTTATTGGTGGTTTGATATTTTGAGGCTGGTTGAAGTTTTTGGTCATTCTCCAGAGGGAGTAGTTAGTCGCTTTAGTGGCTGTAAGAGATTCCAATTGGGCCTGTAGGGACTCATTTTTTGCACTTTGTAGAGTAGTCTTCAGTTTGCGAGTCGCTTTATTAAGTGCTGATCTGTCATGTGGGTTTCTACTAGAGTGCCAAATACGACGCAGTCTTCTTTTCTCTAGTATTTGTTGCTTTATGGCCCACGGTACTTCGTTGTGTCTTCCGGTAGATGTCCCCTCCGGTGTGCATTCCCAACAAGCAGCTTGTATTATCTTACTGAATTCTTCTATAGCGTCTTCTATGTCTTCACTAGTATTTATTGGCATGTGCAGGTCTAGCCTATCATTAACTAGTTTGCGGAATGAGACCCAGTCAGTTAGTTTATTATGGAGTTGTGGCCGCCTCTCATTCTGTAGTACAGTTGCACTGGCTGTCATTATGACGGGGATATGATTTGAGGAGCCATCTAGGCAGGGATGAATCGAAAAGAATAGGCGAGACAAGCCTTTTATTATAAAAAAGTCCAGTAAATCTGGCAGTTTATTTGGATCGGTAGGCCAGTGTGTGGGTTCAGCAGTTGCCATTGGAGACAGATGGTTTTTATCTACGCTTTTTTTAAGCTCCCTTCCTCTTGTAGTTATCAGTCTTGACCCCCAGTGTGTGTGTTTGGAGTTCCAATCGCCTCCTGTTATAAAACGTGTTCCTAGAGACATAAAGTATTCAGAGAACAGAGGTTCAGTTATCTTGTGTTTTGGGGGACAATAGACTGAGGACACATTAAAGTTCCCATTCTTCTCTTCTACCCTTACGGTTGTCGCTTGAATGTGCTCTGTTTTAAACTGTGGAAGTTCATGGTGTTTAATGGAAGATCTTATTACAACTGCTGTTCCGCCATGCGCTGTTCCATCTGGGTGATTAGTGCTGTAGACATTGTAGTTTGGTATTTTAATTATACTCCTGTTTGTAAAATGTGTTTCTGAGATGAGAAAGATGTCCAGCTTGTGGAGCAGAAGTAATGCCTCAACTTCATTTTGATTTGGCGCTAGGCCATTGATATTCCAGGTACCGATATTTAGAGAAGCTATTTCGTTATTCTGTCCACCAGCGTTATAATAAGCCCCATCAGGGTGCTAATTTGTTGGAGTAGGGTATCCATTTTTTCTGATTGTTTTATCAGTAAGTCTTGAATGACTTGGGTTGGCTCAACATTTGAATAATGTTGTGGTATTTCTTTAGTCGCTTCCGAGTATGTTCTCCTATTGTCTCTACGTTTTGCAAATGTGGTCCTTTCTTCAAAAGTTGGATTTTTTCTATTGTCATCAGTGGGTGGAGCGTCTGATTTCTTGGCATTGAACCTAGTGTTATTTCTGTTACTTCTTCTTGCCTTTATTTCTTGATACACTTCGCACCCTTTGAAATTGGCAGGGTGACTGCCCAGGCATAGTGCGCACTTCGCGGGTTCTGTACGATCCTTTTTTGGACATTCTGATGTGTTGTGTGCGCCAGCACATTTGACGCACCGATGCGGTCTTAGGCAGTTATTTTTTGTGTGCCCATACTGCTGGCATCTGGTGCATTGTACAATGTTTTCGCGCTTTCTAGGGTCTTCAATGGTAACCACGGTGTTGTATATGTATTTGATGTCCTTCACAGTTTTATTGTTGACGCTGGGTTCAATATTAACAAAGAATGTTGAGGAGGGTATCTTTTCTGCCCCAAAGCGGGCATTTATAATCTCTCCTCTCACCTTATTGCCAGTATTTTCTATTTCTTCTCTGATGGCATCGTGTGGGGTTGTGTGATGAAGACCCTTTATGACTATGCGATGGCATTTTTCTTCCTTCCTTGTAAAGGTGTGACCAATTAGACCCATTCTGCGTACTAGGGACATCAGGTTCTTATAGGACTCTGTTGACATACTGCTGACTCTCATTTGATTTTTTGTTATAATTTTGAGTGTATAATCTTTTTTTGAGAGCACAGTTTCAATTGCTTTGATGAGTGCATTGACGTCTTGTATCCCATAGAGTATAAGTGGAGGTGGCCTGGTTTTATTTTGCGGTTTCGCAATGTTGTTGCCATTATCATCAGTAGGCAGTATGGAGAACCTATTTCCGCCTTGAGTGTTTGTCCTCTCAGGCGATGGTGTTTTGCTACCACTGAGTTTTTTCCTCTTTCTGTCTTGCATTGGTTGTGGTACTCTCTGCCAAGTGTAGTGTGTTTGGTTGGTCGTGGTTTCCATGTACTCAGTCGAGTTCTGTTTTCTGAGATCGTGTGGAGTCGTTCGCATTTCTGCAGGTCCAACAGAGTTACTTCTGGGTCGAGTATAGAAGAAACTTTTGTGTAGTAGTTGTTGCGTGAGGGGTTTTGGCAGGGTAGTTGATGTGGATGAGTTTAGCGCACCTGATTGGATATAAAAGGCAGGCGGCGTGTTTTGGTTGTTTTGACCAGTATTATTGCCTGTCAAGGAAGCCTGGTTTCCCACTTCCTTGGAGGTTTGGCCAGGTGCATCAACGGACATGGGGGCCTGGTTCCCTACCCCCGTGCCGTCTTCGGTGACAAATTTCTCACTTAGGGGCCCGGTTACCCCCAAGCGCCGGGTGCTAGCCGGGTCGCATGGCAGATTTCTCTCTTCGGTGACATATTTCTCACTTGGGGGCCCGGCTACCCCCAAGCGCCGGGCGCTAGCCGGATCGCATCGCAGATTGCTCTCGTTATCAGTGTACATCATTTTTTACGGTGGGGAGTAGCTGCAGCGGGGCCCCAGGCCACTGCACGGTTTAGATTCGGAGTGACCTTCTCCTATCCGGGATGTTTCCCTCCAGGGGTGACGGGCACCGGACCCCGGGTTTTTCTCGGGTTTTCCTTCCCATTGCGGGTTTGTTTTTCAGAGTTTTCTCCCTCTCTTAGCCGAGGTCTCCTTCTGAATGGATGACGGGCTCGGCACCCGGCCTTGAATGGTCCACGGGAGGTGTTTTATTTCCCTCCTACCCTCCGGCTGCGCACACGCAAATGTATGCAGCCGACGAGCTTCCCCCCATCCGCCACCCGGGGGACGCACTCTCTAGGGATCCTAGGCTACCCCGAGAGAAACTTTCAACTTTCAACTTTTTTAGGTGGGTAAAAAATGTTAAACTCGCGTCAGATCTCGAAAAGCGTCAGCGTCAGATCTCGAAAAGCGTCAGATTTATTTTTGAAGTGAAAACTTCTTTAGCGGCGCTTGGCACTTTTTTAGGTGGGTAAAAAATGTTAAACTCGCGTCAGATCGTCATCGTCAGTCTCGAAAAGCGACAGATTTATTTTTATTATTTAAAATGTAACCTTAAGTCATTGCATTAAGGGTTAAGTTACGAGTGGCTCGTGATCAATTTCTGTTCGTCTCTCAGTGACAGTAAAGCCGAAAGCGAATCAAGGGAATCTGATATTCGTTTGGTCGTTTATGTGATTTCGTGGCTCAATGGTAAGAGTGTAGGATTTGTATTTTTTGACCATGGGTTCGAATCCCTCAAAATTTTTTTTGTTTTTTTTTTCTTTTGTTTTCTTTTTTAAAGCAATGTTACGGTGTTTAAATTTTTTTAAGGTATTTAGTTTTTTTTATAACCACCTAAGAATTATTTTCGGAAATACAAAAAGTTTTCACTTCTGCCGGCACTCCCGGAGTGCAACTGGGGCTTGACATCGAATCATGGAATCTTGACATCGTTGTTTATTGTTTATTGTATAATTTCATCTATAGGTAGTTAACCTAAGCTTGGATAATATGTCGAAAATTCCGCCAGTTCTAAATTCAATGCGAAGAAGAACTGACAAACAAACTTCGCAAGTCACAATGTTTTGTTAGTACCTTATAACTTATAAGTATTATATTATAGTAACTTATAAATAATTAACCTATACTACCGCTCACAAGAGCATTAATATTTACAGCATAAACATGAATACGTAAGAATCTGACCACTCTGCCTATTTACATTACCTATATCTGGTGTATAGTGCCATCGTCAATTTGATACTTAAATATATCAAGTCAATTCAACAACAATAGTAAAAGTTTATTACAAGGAAATGCAATAAGTCAAATTAAAAATCTAAAGATACAAAGTGTATCCAATTGTCAAGTTATTTAGTGGGGAAAACAGTAGTCAGATTCTCAGATAAAATTATGGCCAGCTAAAGCATCCTTAATAGTGTAATAACTCTTTTCAATTAACATCAATTGTTTAATTCTTCGTAAAATTATTATCATCTAATTGTTTTATGTTAGAAGACAGTTTATTATAAAATCTAACACTATTACAAATAAAGCTTTTTGAGGTTTTAGATAATCTATGTCTTATTAATTGTACATTATTCTTACAGCGTGTATCGTAGTTATTATTGTCGGAATTAAGAGAGGAATCATGAATATGTTCTGGCATAGCATATGTTTTGGTAAACATATTCACTTGGTAAAGTCACGATTCCTATCTCCCCGAACGCTGTCCTACAAGTATCTCTAGTTTTCATATTCAAGATGTACCGCAAGGCCCTCTTCTGTAATAAAAATATTCTATTTGAATCTGCTGCATTTCCCCAAAACATAAGGCCATATGACATGATGCTCTCAAAATAAGCATGATAAACCGTTTTTGCAGCATGGGTCCCGCCTAGCTCTTTAATTTTTTTGATAGCTTAACAAGCGGAACTCAGCTTACCAGCTAAAGAGTTTATGTGGGCTTTCCAAGTAAAACTTGTATCAAAGTTTTCTGCAATTTTTAATATGCCATCATTGTTATTACGTCTATGAGTCCCAAGAGCAAAGTGCATAATATTAGTTTTGTTAACATTTAGTAATAGATTGTTGCACTCAAACCAACATCGTCGCCCAGCCCATAACACGTTGTTGATCTATGTGCCATGTTAGTTCTTCACTTTGGTCGTGCCGGCCACACTGAACTGGACGGAAAGCACGAACACTCTCTTTATGGCCTTCCCTCATCTGTGTTGTACTTAACCCTAAAGCTAAGCGCAAACTGGCGCGATCAAGGCGATCACGGCGGTGGCGATGGCGGTGGCGATCAGATAGGTTATATGCAATTGTGTGTGCAGGCGCACACTGGCGCGGTCGATCGCTGGACGCGTGCGGTCAGTGCGCGGTCCGATCGCGGCGGCGGTGGCGGTGGCGATCAGATCGCGCCTGCAGCATCTTATCGCGTGATAATCATAGGAACTGACGAAAGGATGGAGGAAATAATTATAAAGGAGCTCTGCAATCACTTAATTCTATACAATACTGCTCACGCGGATTAAAAAAAAAGGACAATTTAAAAAAGTAAAAAAACAAAAAATAAAAAAAAGCAAAATTTCTTTCATGTTGTAGTTAAAAGTGCGAAAATTACGAAATTACGCAAGCACCGCGGCACCACCGCCGTCGAATCTGAACGCTCTGATCTGCGTGACTTTTGAACGCCGCCGCCACCGCTACTTTGGCCGCCACCGCTATGACCGCCGCCACCGCGCCAGTTTGCGCTTAGCTTAAGAAGTAGGGGCGGGTACGGGTTTGTGTGTGTGCGTGCGTGTGTGTTGACGTGCCGCTGCGTGGGTGTGTGGTGTGTGTGTGCGTGGGTGCGGCAGAGCACAGCGGCGCGGCGGGCGGGGCGCGCTGCGACGACTCCGCGTCGGCGCTCGGCTCGCGGCGCTCGCTGGCGGACACGAGCGTCACGTCGACTGCGGACCTCAGCGTGTTCTCGAGCGGCCGCTCGCACGCGCCGGACAACTCGCTCGACACGCACAGCAACGTCAGCGACGACGCCACCGGATCCAACGGGTCAGCAGATACCTGTATTTCCTTTTTTAGGGTTCCGTATTATCCAGTACGGGACCCTATTACTGAGCCTACGCCGTCTGTCTGTCTGTCCGTCCGAGGGCTGTATCTCTTGAACCGCAATAGGTAGCCCGTTGAAATTTTGACAGAATATATGTTATTATGGCGGATAACAACAAATAATAAAAAAAGAAAGAAGAAGAAAAAAAAGAAAAAGTCAAAAATTCACGGGGGCTCCCATAGAACAAACCAAATAAGTGTATGCGCGCGCGCCATCTACCGAATAGATTATGAATTATGAAGCATTTTAACTATTCATGACATTTAACTAATATGAAGCATTTCATAACATGGCATAGATGGCGTGAGTAGCGCTAACCATGACATGGCGATAAGGAACTCTCGGTGTGCGAGTTCGACTCGCATTTGGCCGGGTTTTTTTTTGGGGTTCTGTATCCGGTACGGCTATAAGCTCAAGTGGCAGTGGCAAGCAAGATAGCCAAAGAGACGATGACAGTTGGTGTAACCGTGTCCTACACTGGCGGCCGTGGACAGGAAAACGGGAGTGTGGGAAGAGCACCCGCCAGGTGGGACGACGACATCAAGTACGTGCGCGGAATCAGTGGTCCCGTATTGCTGAAGGCCGGGAGGACTGTAGGAAAATTGCAGAGGCGTATGTCCAGCAGTGGACGCTTACACACTGACTCGGTTGTGTTATCCTCTAGTCCAGTACAGCCAGCAATCCAGGGAAGTACCGGTATGGTGCGGTATGGCACCTACCTTTTCGGAGGTGATATTGGCTGGTCGGACTCAGCCAACAATACCGGATTATATAAAAAAAAAATTGCCCTCAGAGCCACCCAGATGTGGCTGACATCACGGACATAGGTGATGTAGCCAAACGTGTCAGTTTCCAATAAAAAAATAAATAAAAAAAAAACTATTGCAGGTCGGGCATATGCGGGCTGAGCATACAGCGCGCTCCGTCCACCGCGCAGTCGACGCCGCGCGCCACTCCCCACCCGCCGTCCGCGTCGCCGCTCGCCGACGACGTCGTGCGCATCCACGTGACATACAACCCCCTCGCCGCGAGCCCCTCGCACCGCCACGCGCCGCCCACCCCCTCCAAGCTCAACTTCACGAGCGAGCACGACCACAAGCCTCTGTCGCTCGGCGTCCTCTACCCGAGCAACGGCGCGAACAACATCGCCGGAGACAACCGCATCCGCATACAGGTGCCGTCGGAGGAGCTGCTCACGCCCGTCGTGGACTCGGGCCGCATCCTGCCGCAACACTACATCGAGTCGTACTCGGACATCTACGACCTCAAGTGAACCGGCACCCACAGTGTGCGCTCTCGTACATCGAGTCGTATTTGGAGATCTACGGCCTCAAGTGAACTAACACCCACAGTATAAACTCGTGTACATCGAGTCGTACTCGGACATCTACGGTCTCATGTGAACCCATACCCATAGTATACACTCTCGTGCATCGAGTCGTACTCGAACATCTACGGCCTCATGTGAACCGATAACCATAGTATACACTCTCGTGCATCGAGTCGTACTTGGAGATCTACGGCCTCAAGTGAACCGACACCCACAGTATTAACTCTCGTACATCGAGTCGTACTTGGACATCTACGACCTCATGTGAACCGATAACCATAGTATACACTCTCGTGCATCGAGTCGTACTCGGACATCTACGACCTCAAGTGAACCGGCACCCACAGTATGCGCTCTCGTCCATCGAGTCGTACTCGGACATCTACGGCCTCAAGTGAACCGGCACCCACAGTATGCGCTCTCGTCCATCGAGTCGTACTCGGACATCTACGGCCTCAAGTGAACCGGAACCCACAGTATACACTATCGTACATTGAGTCGTACTCGGACATTTACGGCCTCAAGTGAACCGACACCACCAGTATACACTATCGTACATTGAGTCGTTCTCAAACACCTATGACCTCAAGTGAACCTACACCCCCGGCATACACTCTCGTACATCGAGTCGTACTCGGACATCAACGGCCTCAAGTGAACCGACACCCCCAGTATACACTCTCGTACAACGGCCTCAAGTGAACCAACACCCGGCACCCGTACATCGAGTTGTAGGCACTCGGACATCTACGACGTCAAATGAACCGACACTCCCAGTGTATACCTATGCCTGCTTACTTATACACATATCTACGTCCACGTTTTAGCAGGATGATTCTCGTGATGGCAAGACCAGGCCTAGAACGATAAAAAAGGTATGGACCCCGAACCCTATCCTCGCCAGCGTAACACGATATAAGTAAAAGCATACTTGTTTCATTGGACGTTCGCGCGCTGACCCGTCTGTCTGTCATCGGCCGCATTCGCAAAAACCTGTTTAAAATACCCCCATGCTCTGTGTTTACGTGTAAAAACACTACAGGCAAGTTTAGTGTGCACAATAGTGGAATATCTTATCATCGGTAAGTACACTCCGCGCCCCGCAACTCGGCGACGCTAGTTATCATACAAGCGTTTGATAGTCCGGCGTTCATACCTTTTTTATCGTTCTAGGGTCAGGCGACTGATATGGGCGGTGAACAAGTGCGCGGTGTCACGCTCACTTGTAGAGTACGCACATCCAGTCACCGCGCTACTTCTACTCGTTATTTATGCTCTGCGAAAGAAAGAGACTGAATCGGCTTTCTATAAAGTCCAAATGAAACTTCAAAGATCTGAGTCTGATCTCGAACAAGCGAGACCCAAAAGGAACCAAAAAAAAAATATGGTTCATCTGTGTGATTTTCTGGTCATCGGTAATTCCGAAAGTAGGGTGTACCTATACCAATTTCACATACCTACAAACAATTTGTGAATATATATATATTATATATAAGGTGCTTTGTTATTTATGTCAAAAATTTCGGGAGGGTTACATACGCACTCAAATAAACACTTTACGTAAGAAAAAAAAAACATATGTTTATAGGAGCATTTTTTCTCCTAACAAAAAAATAAAATCAATTAATGTAGCTGTCAAAACCAATCATAGTGACCTTGTGACTTACTTACAACAAACAGCTGTTCTGCGTTTGAACATAGTACGGTCATTCACCCCGTACAATGCAAGTTACCTACTGTTACACACAGGCTAATGTTTAGGTAGCAAACATGTTTTGTTAAAATTTCTCGAAAAACAAAAACATTATTTTTTTGCGTAACGTGTTTATTTGAGTGTCTATGTAACCCTCCCGAAATTTTTGACATAAATAACGAATTAACCTTATATAATACACACACACACCACACGCTTTATCGGACAAGATATCTATCAAGCAGCAAGTAAGGCACGATGACTCACCTGCTGCACGACTCGGCTGGAAGGACCGTACCGAGGTGAGAGGTAGCTAAACTGTCGCCCTTTAACACGGGATCTTGCGCCTAACGCTTAGTCGCCTTTTACGATATGCACGGGGAGAGATGCATTGTGGCTATTCTTTTTGAAGTAGCGGCCCCGCACGTTGGCGTTTAGTTGCAAACATCTTTGGTTATTTTCTCACATATCCACGGTTTGCGTCTCGCACTCAGCGGCAGCACTTGACTTAAGACGAGACGGCAGTTAACTTTCTCCATACAAAATCGTCTTTCGGTATTTATCTCTTCTAGCCCCCTACACCTTATCAGATTTTTAAAAGGTTTTTTTCTTGTCTTAAGGACAGTCTAATCTACATTCCTGTCTTTGTCGTTTTTAGGGTTCCGTAGTGAACAAGGAACCCTTATAGTTTCGCCATGTCCGTCCGTCTGTCTGTCTGTCTGTCTGTCCGCGGCTTAGCTCAGAAACCCTTAGTACTAGAAAGTTGTAAGTTGGTACGGGTATACATATTAATAACGCCGACAAAGTGGTAAAATAAAAAATTTGAAATAATTTTTTTTAGGGTACCTCCCCTACACTTTTAAGTGGGGATGAATTTTTTTTTCACGTCTACCCCACCGTGTGGGATGTCGTTGGATAGGTCTTTGGAAAATATTGCGGGTTTGTGAAAAGCATTTTTAGATTTAGGGATCCGTTTGCGAATTATTAAGCTTTTAAGTGCTAATTTTTGTTAGAGTCAAGTGTCCCCACCCCCTGCCAGCTAATCGGTTGTGATTAGATATGTGAAAAAATTCACAGCAGTAGTATATACATCGAAATTAAAAGGAAAACTATCACAGCTAAGTAGGCTATACAGGTTGACGAGTAATAGTCGACCAACTCCGCAACTACGGAACCCTACACTGCGCGTGGCCCGACACGCACTTGGCCGGTTTTTTTTTGTTTAGATGAAATATACAACACCGGAGCTAAACATTTGTATTTGTACCGAAAAAAAATGTACTCTTTATTTTTTTGATGTCACGAAGTTCATTAAGCTTTACTGAGTCATCACTTTAGATATTAAAAAAATAAAAAGACAGGAACGTAGATTGGACTATCCTTATTACAACAACAAATTAATTGTAAAAATCGGATAAGGTTTAGGAGAGTAGAAAACATAAACCGTGAAAGACAAATTTTGATGGAGAAAGTAACTTCTGTCTCGTCTTAAGGAGATACGATGACAAATTTTTTGATGACATAAGTAAGTTGACCATAGATACTAGAAAACGCTAGACGGGTCGTAACACACGTTTCTTAATTACATTGTAACCGCCGCCGACTGCGTCGTGTAAGTAAAGGTATGTGATGTACATACGCTATGTAAATATGTAAAATTTGTTAGGCGAGTATAAAAATTTAAATCAGTCTGTATGAATCTCACGATACTCGAGTATGGTATGGAAGCAATAATGATTTTTTTTGGAATCTCGAAAGTGACACCAATCTCAATCAATTTAGTGATGTCTCTTCCGAAATCGGTCCATTAGTTGAAAAGCAATAAAAAAAATTATAAGGCAAAATTACTCAAAGAAAGTAAGTAACTTACTTTGAGTAAGTTAAAAAGTAACTTTTGTCCTTATTCAAGTGTGAAATTCGGCACCAGCGACGTGGCCCGTGATGACGCATTTAAATATTTATATTAATATAATGAGTAACGTCCCGAGGATGCATGAATATTTTTAATTTTAATTTAGTTAAATAATTTTATTTACCATATCTGTACAATTTAATTTTTCCTTTTGCCAGAAAGTTATGCATAGGTATTCGCTGGCATTTATTGCTTATTAATTAACTTTATGCATGTGTATAAATAGTGCAGGGGAAAATTATATTAAATAAGGGTGCTTTCATAAACTCAACGCATGTGTAATAATATGTATATGTCTCACAATATTGGTGTTTTTTACTAGTTTGCCTATAGCGTATTGAATTATGATGCGACACCATTTTGAATAAGGTACTATCGATTTATAATTTAAATGCATTTACAATAAATTGCATTATTTAATAGTAAAATGACGTCACATAGTGTTGGCCAGTCATAGTATTGATGTAGGTATTCTATAGCATTTATTAATTTCTCGTTAATGGCACGCTCGCTGCCCACCTTCCCATACTAACTTATTCCAATAATTTAACTTAAAACTATTTTGGACAAGTATAAACTTTTAACTTTGTATCTGCTCCTTAAGATCTGGGGTCCCCAAGGATAATATTAAAATTAATAAAATTATATATTGTAATTTTATTTTGATAAAATTGTTCCTGCAGATGTAGCTTCGGTGACTCAGTGGTGCGATCAGTCGACTGTCGCTTGTCATCATTAAGCACCCCTGCGTGCGGTCTGAACTTGGATATTTGTCTGTTCGCCAGGATTCCACGTAAAACTGTAGGTCCCTTCCTTTCTTACCTTACTAGATGGGTACGGTTTAACCCGCCTAGGTTGATACCACCGCACTGAATGAAAAGTTGGTCGAAACTGCTATGGCAGACATCAAGTATATTGTAGGTGAGGCAGTCAACCGTGTCAATTTCCTTAAATAAAAATAGATGAGTCGACTACAAATAAAATTTTTAACCCAAACTAAATAATTATGAATTAATATTGTTGGAATAAGTTAGTATGGGAAGCCGAGCAGCACAGTCTCTTAAAGAGTGATCTGTCAAGGATGGTAGGTAAGCGTCCACGGAATTACCGTTATAGTATGGGATATTTTCTAATAGATAGATCACTTCACGTACTTGGGGGGGGCATCCATATATTACGTCACTTGAAATTAGGGGGGGGGGGGGGGGGGGAGTCCGGTCCGGACGACGATGGTAATGTGACGAAGGAGAGTGGAGGGAAGGGTGGGTCTTGCTTGACGGTAGTTTTGCGAGAGGAGGGGGGGGGGGGGGGGGGGTTGTCATTAAAGAATGACGATAGGATGATTGTAGGAGGGGGGGGGGGGGGGGGGGTCGAAAATCGGCAAAAATGGATAACGTATATATGGACGGCCCCTTGTGGATTGACTTCACGCCCTCACTCTCATGTTGGATTTTTTTTTCCGTATGTTACATATTGTTATTTTAACACAACAGGATGATGTTGATGGATGTTGCAAAAACAGCAGCCACTTTGTAGGGACGTATCCGTGGGGGAGGGACTTGTAGATGGGATGTAAACCCCTCCCCCAGAAATGCATACACAGTGTCTTAAGTAAACACTCGTAATGTATGAGTTAAATTAAAATGTATCCCCTCTCCGATTAAGTTTTTTTAGACACTTTGCCAACGAACCCGATTTTTTTATACATGTCTGGTAATTTGGTACCTATTATGTAAAGAAACGTAAAATGAGTTTTACCAGAATCTATAAATGTAATTTCGATTTGTTTTGTCAGTTTTTGTGACAAATGAAAACGGATTGTGCCATTTCTATAAATTTTAAGAGCTCTATACGTTCGGCGTTTGGGATTGATATTACGTAAGTTTAGATGAAGCTCAAAAGCACGTCTCCTGGCGTTTGTCAGTGCAACAATAAAACATTTGTACGTTTTGTGTCCTCGTATGGCAGTAAGTAGGTACATACTAAAAATTCAATAAAAAAAAAACTGTTCAACAAACCTTTGATTAGAACAGGCACTTCTTTCACGATTTTGATTAATTTAAATGGACAATGCCAAATGTACATAGGTGACTTTTATTCAATTATCATGTTTGCAAAACCAAAATAGTTTCTATCTTGCCTGTTGCTCGAATTTGATTTATATAATTTAATATTGTAGTATAGAAATTAATGTACGACCCGTGGTCCTTCAGTAGAGGCATAAAACAAACAAAAAAATTGTTCCGCGTCTCACGGTTGATGTGTCAACCTCACCCGCCATCATAAACATTGGCTTGTTACCAATTCGCAATTCACTCCGGCCCCTAAAAATCCTCAGGGTGACAGTATAGATCAGCCATACTCAAAGTGTGCTCCGCGGAGCCCTGGGGCTCCGCAAGGCCTCTTTGAGGGCTCCGCTGAAATAATATTAATCGCGAAAGAAGAAGAAGAAGCACATCAAGTCTTGTCACGTAATAGCCGAAAATCTACAATAGAGTTGCGATCAAAAACTTCAAATAATTTTATCCATTTACAGTGGCAGCAATACAGTGTCATGTAAATTACCTACCTATTTTTGTATGAATTTCATAAAAAAATGAACATAAAACAAGGTTTTGCTTATTTTAGGGCTCCGCAAAATATTTAGTATTTAAAAAGGGTTCCGTGGCCAAAAATGTTTGAGAACCGCTGGTATAGATGTTCACACATCAAAATGTGGAGCAAATGTGACATAATGCCCATCGGCAATGTCGCACTTTCTATGCGGAATAAATGTTCGGTTATTTTCACACGAATTAATTGAAGGCCCTTATAGTAAGTTAGAGGAAATGATATTTAATTTTTTTTCTGAGAAGAATGATACGCTTAGAATAAGTCAATGTACCTAGATAGGGCAGTATCCCGCTGCTGCTGTGTCCGCGCTGAACTCTTATTGTGCTAGTAGCTAGGACTGGCTACAGACAGATCTTTTTGTGCCGATTTGATTGTCGCCATTTACGAGTAGTGAGCGTCCATGGAACTAAATTCGTTTCACGATCGTTGCAGTTATAACTCGGTTCATAGCGGAAATCGGACTTGGGCGTTAGCTCTAAATATTTGAGAGATCTTCCTAGGTCGCAGTGATAAACAGAGATTAGGGGCCCTAACTCACACTTTGAATCATGATCGTTATGATATTGTTAATATTTCATTGTGCCAATGAAATATTAACAATATCATAACGATCATGATTCAAAGTGTGAGTTAGGTTAGGTTAGGTATGCATATTCATATGCATATTCAGTACGGTGCGTCATCGTTTTTGTTGTAATTTTTTTTATTAGATATTAGCCGTGAATTCATATCCGGATAGTGCTTCAATAGTCCTCAAATCTCCCGGTACGGTGTCTCGCCGTGCGTGGTTTCGCGTACCCCTGTTCACTCGGCAGATATCCATCCGGTTTTCTTAAAAAAAAAATTGTTTTCCCGCAATGCTCACTAACTGCTATCTGTACCACACAGTTCGGAAATCAGATCGGCCCAAAAAAAATTTTTTTTTTTCAATTTATAATGTTTAACCATTCCAGTGCACTAGCGTATTAGAGTTCAGTGTGCTTACCAACCTGCCTGTATGAATGCTTGTATGATAGTAACAGCGCTAGTTCAGGTGTTATACAAGTCTCGCTAGGACGTTCGTTCGTACCCATCAAGAAACGTAATTCGTTGTTACACTATTTGTACCATTATAAATAAGGTTTAATTTGCATTGTACAAACGGCACGCACTTCTCGAAAGTGAAAATTGTATTTACAACTGTATAGTTATACCATGTTAGATTTTCAGTCCAAAAAAAAAAAAGATTTACAAGTAGACTATAGCCATATGCATCGAATACATTTTATAGTGCTTTATGTAAGTTATTGTCGAAATATGTCGACCCTTAGGGCATTTATACATGAAAATATGGCGGAAATTATATCTTGGCTAAGTACCGCTTGCATCCAAATGATATGATGGCACGGCATCTCACCTTATTATATTGTGACACAATTATTAGATTATGTTGCTAGTACATACTTGGTACTCACACATATGTATATTTTTGTCTCAACTACTGCTGATGCGTTCACGACAATACCTTTGCCACATGTTATGGCTGAATGGGTAAACGGCCAAGGTGCCAGCCACAGACTGGTGCGTGTCCTAGCTAAGTGCGGCCATTGCATGTATAGTAGGACGCAAGTTGACAGTTACATAGTCCCTTACCATAAAAGCCGATGTGACCTAACGATAAGCAACTTCAAGGACGAAAGTTGTCATTCCGTAGAAATATAAAAAGCACTTAACATTAAACATGCTGAAAGTCTATAATTAATGTAGATACATTATACAGATAAAATATAGTAGGTTCCACAATCTCCGTTAGAAAAACGGACCAATGAAATGAAGGCAAAAATCAACAGTATGCCTTCATTCGCTCTCATTCGCTCAATGATCGCGCCGGACGCGTGACGTGATGCGATTCCGAACTGAGCAGTTATGAAACGTAAAATATTAAGGTTTAAATTAAAATGATACCATATCAGCTATATTAGGACAATTTATGAATTTAATACTTCTTTAGCTGCTTTATGAAAATGGGCAGTAAACTCAGAAAAAAACCTCATCGTCACCACATACAAATTATTTGTATGTTAGTATTGTGCGGTGCTGCCCGATAGATAAACGGTGAAAGGGTGGACAGGGGGCGGGGGGGGGGGGGGGGGGGGGGGGGGGGTAAATCATGCCAAAGAAGTATAACTTCTAATGTAAGACACGCAAAAATATTTTTTTAATTGTTTAAGAATCTACGTAAAGTAAGCGTCGACTCGGCGACACTGCGTATGATTTTTTATGAGTATTTTTATGAAAAAAAATTTTTTAATCTATTGTTTGCATTATCGGTCGCAACGTAGGGTGCAATAACGGTGTAAGTGTGAAAAACTTGTGTCCTACTATACGAAAGGATGAACTTGTATATTATATCCTGCAGATGCAATAGTACCCGATACGGTCGACACACAAACACACCCACCGTCACCGCATTTTGCTTCAATCTGCACATTCCAAAACTGTAATCTTATTTTATTGTTTAATCTATATATTATACCGTTAGTTCACTTCCTTGCTTTTCATAGTGAGAGTTCTGACCTGACAAATGGAGCGAAAGTTGCGGTTATAAAATTAGCTTTATTTTCTAAATTGTGAATCACAAGATTTGTGTTATATAAGGTCTTCCATTAGTAGGTAACGCGACGCTAAGGGGTGTATGTATATCAGATAGGTACTGATCGATCACGTTTCCATACCAAATTTTTTTTACGATATAAAATACCTACTGACTCCTCAAATTTAATACGTGAAGTGCGCGTATTTCACCTTGATAAGTATGTTTCTTATATCGTAAAAAAAAATATTTGGTATGGGAATGTGATCAGTAGATATCTGATACACATACACCCCTCAGCGTATCGTTACCTACTATTGAAAGACCTTTTATACGGGGGTTTCCTCGCGGTCTTACCAATTTGTCCTACTAGTAGGAACAACGAGGAAGTTTAATTTCTCGTGGTCCACGTAATATGAATCTTGTGTAGTTAAGGTTTAAAAAAGATCTCGAGTTTAAAAAGAGCCATTCTTATCTGCTATTCGTCATTCCATTCAAATCACACATTTTAATTATAGGGAATGGATTATTGCAAACTGCGTTGGTACACATTGCCTTCCATTGCCCCTTACTAGGTGGTAGGCTCAAATTGTAGCCGACTGGGTTGGTACCACCTTACTGGATGTATGATGGCCGCATAGCACTCGGTTGTGTTCTCCTCTAGTCCAGTATAGCCAGCAATCCAGGGAAGTCTCCGGTATTGCGGCCCACGCAGATTTGGGCAATGAAAAACACTCATTCAATAAATATACAATTTACACCCAGAACACTTGGTTGGACTATTATTATAAATCTAAAGAAGGAAAGTGCAACAATCCACCCTGACTTTTCTATAATTAAAGCTCACTTTAAATTACACATTTCAATTACCTCAGTCCTGTCTCTCTCGCTCTCTGTAAATAGTAATAAATAGGTATATCTTAAAAGTTATGGTCCAACTATTGTTTCACGAGGTGCATTGCGCTGCTATATTTTTTCCTAGCATCATGTCTACAGAAGTAGCTTCTTGTAAAGGTGCCAAGGTGCTCACTATAAAGAATGTTTCATGTTTTTGTTATTAGCCAATTATTGTGCTATGGAGGTTGGACAAAACAAATTATTTAATTAAAACGAAGTTATAGCCTATGTAATGTAACTAACGAGAAATAAAAGATGTAGTGACTTGAGAATCGTTGTTATTTCGTATAAACCTACCTCTATCTACCTACCCACCCTAGATAACCTTGATGGTCATGGCTTGACCATCAAGGTTACTAAAGGGTCCGAATATGAATCAAAATATTATTTAACACTTTTCAGTTCCTTCTAGTTGTTTTTTGAGGTCGGTGCAATGTTTTTTAAAATAGTTTTGTTATAAATGGAAACTGACATGGTTGTCACCCTGCATGACCCAGGGGACATTTAGAAAAAAAAAACCTATATTCCATACAAGAGCGCTCCACCCTAATTAGTACATTATCGCTTTAGTTACTGCAACAAGAAAATTATTTATAAGTACCTATACAGCAAACACTTAACAGCTTCAAACAAATTAGAGTTAATTATGCCATTGGTTCTAACATTCTCAATAGTTATAAAGTGCACATCTGAGCGATCTTGAGCGCACAAACCGAAGATTGCAGAGCGGCCAGGAGGTGTGGGGACGACCCCGCCATGTTCAAGCTATTTCTGGTAAGTCGCCACCTTTTAAACTTACCTCTTTGCTAGGTGTACGCTCGTTGGAGGCTGACCGTGGTTCAGATTCCACTTAAAACTAGGTTCCTCTTACCTTACTATAGGTGGTAGAGTTTAACCCCCTCGGGTTGGTAGGTACCACCGCACTGAAAGAAAGGTCCGTCAAAGCGGCTATGTAAATAGTTCGTGTTTTCCGTCCAGTTCAGCGTAGCCGGCGCGATCAAAGAGAAGCACTGACATGGCACCTAGTTCACCAGGGTGATAAGGGCTGACATCACGAATTATTTATCGGTTTTAGCTGGGTTTAGAGGGCGAAGACTTTTTTTTATGTAAACCAGCATGGGTGGCTGTGCCCAGAGACCAATGGTGCAGTCGACAGAGCCAAAATCACCTCTCCTCGCGAAACCACGCTCAGTTAGGTGCCATGCCAGCAGATTTTCGGACTGTTGCTAGGCTGTCTAGCCCGTTAATACGACGCTTGAAGACACCCAGGTTAAAGGATTCAGGAAATACACTCGCCGGAAGGCAGTTCCACACTCTAGCGGTGCGACAAAGAAACGATTTAGAGAACCGATGGGTTCTCAAAAGCCCAATGTCAACAACAAAAGGGTGCTGAGTCATGCGGAGATAGGACGGGTGGCAGGGAATAAGGGATGCTAGTTCCACAAAGCAGCGTCCGTGATAGTATCTGTAAAAGATACTAAGCGAACCCTTACTGTACCACCGTACTGGCCGAAAGATTTTTTTTTTTTTTTTTTTTATGGAAACTGACACGGTTGGCTACATCACCTACAACATCCGTGATGTTAGCCCATAACACCGGATGAACTTGGTGCCACGTCAGTGCTTCCCTTCGGTCGTGCCGGCTACACTGAACTGGACGGAAAACACAAACTATTTACATAGCCGTTTCGACCGACTTTTCATTCAGTGCGGTGGTACCAACCCGGGCGGGTTAAACCCTACCACCTAGTAATATAAGAAGGGGGAGTCATATCCCTTAGTCGCCTTTTACGACATACACGGGGAGAGATGCAGTGGGGCTATTCTTTTAAAGTACCGGCCTCACACGGTAAGATGACCTTATAGCAGCCTCGACTGTCCTCTCCTCTAGTTCAATTTCAGTATAGCCCAGCAATACAAAACGGAAGACTTCTGTGCGGTACCTTTTCGGAGGTGATATGTCTGGTTGGAGCATGCGCTCTGTCCCCTCTGACTCAGCCACCCACAACAGAATGCGTTGAAAAACCGTTTGTCGCCCGTGGTCCACCTTCGTAGTCCACCCAGGTGGACCATCGGGTAAAAAATATTTCCCGCGTGGTTCACCGGAATGTCCTTTTGTTTATATCGTGGTAGTATGAAAGAATAACAATTCTTCAAATGTGACCTTCATTTAGGACGGTTGGTGCAAATCCGGGACAGGTTAAACCGTGTTGGCTGTAAGCACGTCGCATAGGAATCAATGCACTCGCCCACATTTTTAGGGTTCCGTATCAGGTACGGCACCCTATTACTAAGCCTACGCCGTCTGTCTATCTGTCTGTCTGTCTGTGTGTCTGTCTGTCCGTCCGTCCGTCCGTCTGTCCGAGGGCTGTATATGAGGGCTCTTGAACCGTAATAGGTAGCCCGTTGAAATTTTCACAAACAATGTGTTATTATGGCCGATATAACAACAAATAATAAAAATAAGAAAAAGTAAAAAATTCACGGTAGTTCCCATAGAAGAAACCAAAAAGGGTATGCGCGCGCGCCATCTACCGAATAGATTATGAAGCATGACTTAACTAATAATATGAAGCATTTCATAACACGCCATCTAGATGGCGTGAGTAGCGCTAGCAGTGACATGGCGATACGGTACCCTCGGTTCGACTCGCACTTGGCCAGTTTTTTTATCATTTTAATTATATTCAATTCCAATATTTTGTTCAAATACCTACTGGACACTATATAAATTAAGTAGGTATGTAAAATGCTGCTCCATACAAATTATTATCTTACAGTTCGAAGGCAAAGTTTTTTTTTATATGAAACCTGGACCATGAAGCTCGTGTCGTGTCTATGGAAGAAATTAAATTTCCACTCCACCTAGCAGTTATCATTCCCCAAAGGTATTTTATTTGAGTGAAATAAATATAATATATATAAAACAATACAAGTTTATGCAATTTTTTTTTTTCAGTTAGTGGCGCTAGTCGCATTGCTGCGCAAGAGTGGCTCAACTCCGCTATTTCTTGACGAGGAAGGTCAGGACCCTCGGGACACGCTGACAACCACAGAAAGTGATAAGGATTTGTATGTTAACATTATTTTTACCCGACTACGGCGAAGCCTAAGTAACACTTTTTCTATCCTCATAGAAGAAACGTGTTTTTTTTTTTCAACGTTTTAATTTTTAGTTTTTGCTCTATCGTAGAAACGGTAATTGGACTTGTAATTCAAATAGTATAATTCGATGTATGTCTGCATAATCGTTTATTCAATTCAAATTAACATAGTTATGAAATAATTAACTAATCTAAAAATTATATAAACTAACTTAGGAAATAAACTAACTTAAAAAATAAATTTCATTTAGTGTTTTTGTCCCCGGGATTGTGCCGAGGATGCCAGCCGCGTTACCCCTCTGAATTGCCAGGCTTATCCTTTGGCGGAAGAAGGTGAGGCAAGAGGGGTGACCTATGGCAGCAGACATCCTCGATGTATTGAATTATGACGATAAAATTAATCCTGACAATGTGTTTGTCAACTTTTATCGTTGTATTGCTGTTTTGTGATAATATACGAAATTGTGATCAAATAATAATGCACGAACAGGTATGTTGTCCACGCTATGGTGTACGAAGTGGGCATCCTGACAAATGCTACAAACGCTACACAGAACAGCGCTGATAGCAAGTGAGTATATCATTCAAAAAGAGGTCGGTCGACTGTTGTCAAACACACCTGGGCGCGGTTAGTACTTGGATGGATGACCGCTCGACCGTTGCAGGCTGACTGTGGTTCGGATTCCACGTAAAACTGTAGGTCCCTCCCTTCTTATCTTACTCAAGTGGTAGGGCTTAACCCGCCCGGGTTGATACCACCGCACTGAATGAAAGGACGGTCGAAAAGGCTATACGGAAATAGTTTTTGTTTCCGTCCAGTTCAGTGTAGCCGGCACGACCGAAGGGAAGCACTGACATGGCACCTAGTTCACCAAGGTGTTATGGGCTGACATCATGGATGTATAGTAGGTAGGTACCCAACCGTATCAGTTTCCATAAAAAAACCTGGCGGGTATCATCACATGGTCCGTTTCCCACCCAGTCCGCGGTGTAGGTAGGTCCAGTTTACACGAACGTTTTCTGTCTCGGCCGACGACGTGGCCATCCCACTCTATGGACCCGAATTGTTTTTAAAAGATATGTCTGTAGGTATGTATTTTTGTTTTAATCAGTGAAATCTATAAATTGCTTTCTTTTTTTGTATAAATAATGTTACTTATATTTTAAATGTAGGTAGTGCTGTCGATTTCGTTAAAATTAAATAAATAAAGTCAAATGTTTCGTCAGGGGCGAGCAAGTGGCGGTAACATTCTACCACAAGAACGGGTCAGACGTGGACTTCAGCAAGATCCCAGAGCCTCTGTACACGAATGTCACCGGACATGTTCTGACCGGGTTGGCGGAGGCGGCGGCGGTCTCTCCACCCGAGTCCGTGGACGAACAACCACCAGAGGTTGCAAAAGGTAAAAAAAAAATTACTGATCCTGAGATGATTGCCACTTCACTCGTGGTGGCAGTTCATCACACCTTAATGAACGAATTGCCGAGAATTCGAAAGAATAGGCCCACTGCTTCTCTCCTCGTGCATGTTGCACAAGATGACTAAGAATAAGGACAAGATGTTGTGCTGAATGGCGACATGTTAGCCACCTTGATACGGTCCTTCCAAAGTCATATAGAGTCGTAAGGTGCCTAACTTGGTGCTTAATTTGTTATATTGATCTAATATTTTTTAGTTAAAAAAACGACCACCAGGTGGTCATTGTGCTGTAATTTACACTAGATCAGGAACATAACACCGATTACTGTGCTTGTACCAATTTGTCAGTATGCATGTACATATGTGTTTCCGAATTAAAAACAGAATACGTATATACTGAATGTAATTTTTGTTTGTTTCAGAAAACAGGAAAAAACGTGAAACGTTTTGGGATGATCATAACGAAGAAACCGATGACAACCCGTGTGATACTTCCAATGAATCTACAGAAGATGACACTCTATTCAAGCGAGAGGCCCTTCCATCAACAATCAAGCCAACAAAGAAGATGCCCAAACGCGAAACCTTCGTTGAACCTGTACACAATAACAATAACAATAACAATGAGAAAATAAACAAGGCAAACTTCGTAAAACCTGAATATAACGACAACAACAATGACAAAATTAGCAATAACACACTGAACAAACTAGAACCAAATCGCAACGAATGGGATGTAAGGAATGGTGTATTTACACTGCCACCAGAATCGTCGGTTCAGTCTATTGCGATACCTCCACTCTTATCTTTGAATGCGAATTTGTCACAGATTCCAGTCCCGATACCAAACACTTCTATTTTAAGCTATTCGTCTCTGAGCACGCATACAAAACCGGCTAATAACGAATGACGGAAGAAATGTATCAATTATTATTATACCTAATTAATTATGACGGATTTTTTTTATTTACGGATATATAAATTTAAAGCCGAAAATAAAGAAGAAAAATACTTACTATCTGGTAGAAAGGGATTGAAAATGGCGGCGTTCCTATTTGTCTCTCGGTCACACAGTATGGCTGTCTAAAGAAAATAAAGCAATTGTTCGAAGACAAAAATTTGCAAATACAAAATTATACTACCTATGCAAAAAAAAATTGCATGCCGACTGTGCATCTATAAAACGCCCCCATTTTCAATCCCTTTCTTTAAATAACCAGGTTATACATACTCGTACGTACTTACTTAGTACTTACTAAAAAATTATAATGGTGGATATTGTGGTTCAACGGTTGGGGCCAAACATGGCCTATTTTCTAGAGACTTTCTTCCTACTCAGAAAACTTGAAAAAAAAAACCAAAAACCTGTAAAGTGTGGATGGTGTTCACACACAGAGGGTTCCGTACCCATTTCCGTTCCGTTTCTTCTTGCACGTATCTCGCGTATCACACCATCTATCGGTGACCGTTCATACTTTGTAGTTAAAATGTTTGTATAATTCGATATATGGCGCTAGTCTTCATATTATGATACTTGTATTACCCCTTATTTTTTTACTTTTTGTTTTGTTTTATTATTGGCACATCCGCCACAATAACAGATAATCTGTGAAAAAATCAACCGGCTACCTATTACGGTTCAAAAGTTACAGCCTACAAAACATACGGAACCCTAAAAAATTACGGAGTGTAAATCCTTTATACTTTTAACCACGCACAGTAACAAACAACGCGATACCTATGTAATTTAAAAACTATACGGCCGATTTTTAGTCCTGCAGGTCTATTCTTGTAAATTCTGACAGCGGAATCAGCGCTGTTGTGGCGCTGAGAGCCACTTACCAAAGCGGCTCTCAGCGCCACATCAGCGCTGATTCCGCTGTCAGAATTTACAAGAATAGACCTGCTGTTCTCTTGTATCAATTACCTATTTGTAATTTTAGGTTTGTATGAAATAAAGCATTTTCATATTATTATTCTTAATGTTATTTACTTATGTATAGTGTTCATGAATATGGAATAGTAGTTAGAGCAATACAAAAATAAAAAAATAAACTTAATGTAGTTGAATTTACGGAATGTTTAATTAAGCAGTACCGTGTGGGGTCGGTACTTAAAAAGAATAGCCCCACTGCATCTCTCCCCGTCGCATGTCGTAAAAGTCGACTAAGGGATAAGAAAATTCGTCAGCCTCGGTAGCTCAGTGGCGCGGTTGGTTAGTCAACTGTTATTAAGCAACGCTGAGCGCGGTCAGTGTTTGGATGGGTGACCGCTTGACCGTTGGAGGCTGACCGTGGTTCGGATTCCACGTTAAACTGTAGGTCCCTTCCCTTCTTACCTTACTAGGTGGTAGGGTTTATCCCGGCCGGGTTGGTACCACCGCACTGAACGAAACGTCGGTCGAAACGGCTATGTAAATAGTTCGTGTTTTCCGTCCAGTTTAGTGTAGCCGACATGAAATGAAGGGAAGCACTGACATGGCACCTAGTTCACCCTGTGTTATGGGCTGACATCACGGATGTTGTAGGTGATGTAGCCAACCGTGTCAGGTTCCATAAAAAAAAAAAAAAAAAAAAAAAAAAAAAGCAAATAATCTTTTCGTTTCTTTTCTTACCCCTATGCGTGCCTACCTTAATCTATTATCATAACTCTTCCTTTTTGCTTCGCCGTAGTCGGGTAAAAAGCTGTACAAAGTGCCTAGGCCGATTGTATTACTGTATACTTTTAAAGAAGATTTCCAACACGCGTAGGCACTTAAAAAAGCGACCAAGTGCGAGTCAGGTTCGTACACCACCACACGAGTGTTAGATATGTATTTAGTAAAAAAAAACGTGTTTTTTTTGTGTTAGTACTAAGCTTGTACTCGCTTTTTATATTTCTTCATTAGATAAATCCACATAAAAAAAACCTTTTTTTTTTAATATAATATTTAAAATCCCAAGTCACGACTTTGGTCACGACTGCATAAGATTCAATATTGAATCGTCACGTGACAGTCAACCGACCGCACCACTGAACTACGGTGGCTGGCACTTACGCTAAGTCAACCAACACCAGTTGGTTGGTCTCTCATTATTGTCACGGAAATCATATTGCCAAAACACGATCATAAGCACACATGGGCGCGATCAGTGGATGGATGGGGGACCGCTCGACCGTTGGAGCCTGACCGTGGATCGGATTCCATGTAAAACTGTAGGTCCCTCCCTTCCCTTCGTACCTTTCTAGGTGGTAGGGTTTAATGCGACCGGGCTGGTAGATACCACCGTACTGAATGAAAGGTCAGTTGAAACGGAACGGCTATGTAAACAGTTCGTGTTCTCGTGTGAAGCACTGACACGGCACTTAGTTCACCCGGTGTTATGGGCTGACATCACGGATTTTTAGGTGATGTAGCCAAACGTGTCAGTTGAAATAAATAACGGCTTACGGCCGAGGGTAAATAAAAAAAAAAATTATTTGCAAAATAGGACATGCCGGCTATGCGTGGTAAGGATGCAATCCCTGCCCATTGAGCATGGCGCGGCAATGGAAAGGGAACGGCGGTATCGCGTCAACCAGCTCCACCGATATCAACTTGCATTCGTGTTCTGTGGTCAAACCCCTCCAAACGGAATACACTCGCACGGACGAGAAGAAGGGGGGTATCTGGGGCCTATTGCGCACGCTCCAATGTAACGCATGCGCGGTCCACACCACACTGGTCGTGCCCTAATGATTCCCCGCTAAGTCTTTAGTCTGCGTATTCGACAAAGAAACAAGTTATTAATTAAAATTAGTCATTCAGACTGCTGCAATACAATGTTCGTAGCGGGAGTTCGACAGTCGCTCTTGCAAGTGAAGTTGGAATAGCAGGATGGTGTAAAAGTTTTGGCGTAAGGACTCTGAGGTTGATGTCTCCACTGCGCCATGAATTCACCGAACCTTAACGAGAGGTGCTCGAGTGCTATGAGCTCCGCTAACCCAAAGAAGATGATGTCCGATGACTCTTTGGATAATTCGGTAAGACGCCCTTTGGGAATTTGTAGTTTATGATTGTATGATTGGCCGGACAGGTCAAAGACCTTTGAGTCTTTCTACATACATGTACATATCACACACGCTGAATCGGGATAAGCAGAGTAATCGGTGTTGTGCTGCAAGAACTCTGGTAAATTACAGCACAACCCCGAACACCACGTTTCGCAAAGTATTCGAACAAGGTTCAATCGATCGAGCAGCAAGTAAGGCACGAAGACCCACCCGCTGCATGACTCGGTGGAAGTACCGTGCCAAGTGTGCCAAAGGTGGCGATCCTGTCGACTTTTAGCACGGCATCTTGTCCTTATCCCTTAGTCGCCTTTTACGACATGCATGGGGAGAGATGCAGTGGGGCTATTCTTTTTAAGTACCGGCCCCACACGGTACCTATTCTTCTTTTTGAGTACCGACCCCACACGGTACCTACATATTATATTTAAATACCGGCCCATCTTTCTCTTAGATAAAAACCGGCCAAGTATGCAAGTCGAACTCGCGCACCGGGGGTTCCGTATCGCCATGTCATTGTCAACGCTGCTTCATACTGTTTTCGGTAGATGGCGCGCATACACTTTTTAGTTTCTTGTATGGGGACCCCCGTGAATTTTGCTCTTTTTTATTTTTATTATTGGTCGTTATATCGGCCATATTATCACATATTATGTGAAAATTTCAACGGGCTACCTATTATGGTTCAAGAGATACCTACAACCCTCGGACAGACAGACAGACGGCGTAGGCTTAGTAACAGGGCCACGTCGTCGTACGTGAACACGGTGACACGGAACCCTAAAAAGAGCAACGTCAGTCTGTCTGTCGGTAAACTCGAAAACGGCTCAACCTATCTGTATGCAGTTTTTAGTGGTAAAATCTGGTATTTTCCGGTATGCTTATAGGTAGGTAATGTAATATAACGATATATATCCAAGGGGTTGGCAGTGAACGAAAAGCTTAGGAAGAATATTTTTTTTTAATTCGAGTGTTTGTAATTTAAGCTTGCAAAGACCTTTTCATCGATGTATAGGTACGACTCGACTTGTAAAAAAATATTTTTATATTTAACTTAGCTTTTGCGGCACATATTATTTAGGTAAGTGGGTCCTTTGTTTACACCTGAGATCTTTGCGTGTGTTATCGCTTGTTTATCAACTGCATTACGTATGTATGTATGTATTTGTTTATATTGCGTATATGTATATGTACTTTTGAACTTGTATGTATGTAAATCACGAATGTATTTAGTTGTATGTTATTACTATTATCTATGTATTATTGTTTAGTTTTGTACTCTTAAAAAAAAAAAATAAAATCTCATTTAATTTTCCGCACTACCCATCTACCCTACTCACAATCCCAGGTATGACTGGCAGATAATGCCCTTAGGCTTTAAGTCCGCCTTTTGTCACTTTTTGTGCAATAAAGTATATTTTCATTTCATTTCATCTTTTACACCTCCCGGGAATCTGACCCCCGTTGAATGACCTACTGGGAAATTTCAAGAAAGTAGCTCGAATCGTTTAGAAGCCAAAGGTTGTGACAGGCAGACGGACGTACAGGCGGATGGACGGACAGACACATGATCGATTAAGGGTACCTGCGGGCGACGCTGCTTACTGAACCATACAATTAAATTTTTTTATGGAAATTGACCTAGCTGACACGATTGGCTACATCACCTACTACATCCGTGATGTCAGCTAATAACACCGAGTGAACTTGGTGCCACGCCAGTGTTTCCCTTCGGTCGTGCCGGCTACACTGAACTGGACGGAAAACACAAACTATTTACATAGCCGTTTCGACCGACCTTTCATTCAGTGCGGTGGTACCAACCCGGGCGGGTTAAGGCAGTCATATCCCTTAGTCGCCTTTTACGACATACACGGGGAGAGATGCAGTGGGGCTATTCTTTTAAAGTACCGGCCCCACACGGTATAAACCTATATTTTGAACCTACAGTTTTATACCGGTTCAGAACGGTGAAGCAGCAGGTGTCAGAAAAAACTCATTTGTACACGCCGACCGGATTCGAACCTCGGACCTCTCGCATGAGAAGCCAATCCCCAAACCACTCGGCCACCCGCCGAACTTTCGTGACGTTTCACTTTTTCTGAGTCAGGTCCCCATCCATGTGCTTTAAAAGGTTTCACACTTCAAAAGGCACGTAGACTGAATGAATAAGTAATAAATAAAGAATGACGGCGAATGAATGTGTGGCGCAGTCGCGCGAGGCGGGCGCCGAGCGCGGCGGCTCCGGCAAGGCGGAGGAGGACTCGCGCCGGCGCACCATCATCGTCGAGAAGAAGAGCGGCAGCTATGGCTTCACGCTGCAGAGCTACGGCATACACTACAAGAAGGTACTTTTCTTTTTTAGGTTTCCGTATCCCGTACGGAAGCCTATTACTAAGCCTCCGCCGTCCGTCTGTCCGTCCGTCTGTCCGAGGCCTGTATCTCTTGAACCGTAATAGGTAGCCCGTTGAAATTTTCACAGAATATGTGTTACTATGGCAGATATAACAACAAATAATAAAGAAAAGAAAATGTTAAAAATTAAGGGGGGCTTCTATACAACAAACGTCCCAAAAATCTATTAGTCAGACTACTGAATAATAGATGGCGCCACCCTTGCATTGCACCTTTATACATTGCATTGTTGAAAGACAAAAGATAGGCGGATAATAGCGGATAGATACAGAAACCTCCGTGCGCGAATAAAACTCGCACTTAACAGATTTTTTTAACCCCCGAAGCAAAAAGAGGGGTCTTATAATCTGAACGTGTGTGTGTGTAGTGTATGGGTGTGTCTGCTCTGTGGAATCGTAGCTCCCAAGCGGATGGACCGATTTGGATGCGGTTTTTTTATTAAAAAGCTGGTTTAATCGGGATGTTCTCAGCTATGTTTGTAATGATTTAATCAAGTAATTAAGTAATAAAAAAAATCATTATCCCAAAAAGTGAACCGATTTGCATGCGGTTTTTTTAAATAGCTTGAAATAAAAGTACCTAACTACAAATTAAAAAAAACCCGACCCTTAAAAAGCCAAACATAATTTCCGTTTACTTACTAAAGGAGTCGGCGGACCGCGCTTCCGCGCCCGTTAGCGCTGTCTAATTTAACTATAGCTTATTACATACTTCATTCATTTCACTTTCATAATCAAAATTCTAGTGTCAACTCTACAAATGTTTCAAACTAGGTAAATTACCTTTGTAAAATTCTGCAGTAGTTTACACTCGACACGCACAGTAGGTTAGTACCCTCTGCGTCTCGTCAATTCTCATCTCACGCCTCCGCTATACCCGCCCTGCGAGTTCAAAGATATTGTTCCATCTTTAACGATATGTACCAGTAATTTGAACTGTCTGTTAGGAACTGTGTTAGGAATTGTTATCTTTACTAAAATATTTTAGCAATATTTTCGTGAGTATTCTCTTTGACATAGTTGCATCCGCTTTCAAGGTTATTATTAAAAATAATTAGTTTTAAAAAAGTATGGCGTTAAAGCTCGCCTATTTTTTGTCATAATTGTTTATAAAATTCGTCTTCAATAAAGTTTATTAATTACAACAGTTTATTGATCTCGGAAGGTTCTGACCCATTCTCAGGACCTATTGATTATTATTATTCTACCTTTTGTGAAGATTTCGAACGCTCGAAGGATTTTCCTTTAGTAGCGCTAATTCAATTGTAATGTATTGCAGGAACAAGAGGTCGAACTGATAACGTACGTCGACTTCGTGGAGAAGCGCGGTCCGGCGGCGGCGGCGGGCATGCGCGAGGGTGACGTCATCCTCGCCATCAACGGCACCGACATGGAGCGCGCCGACCACCAGAGCATCGTCGACGCCATCAACTCCTGCGACTCGCGCATGCGCATGGTCGTCATCTTCGAGGACTGCGTGCGCAAGGTCGAGCTACACGTCAAGTACATCAACCTACAACGAACCCTCCAGGACAAAATCAAGGAGCTCGACAAACTCAAGATACGCGAGCGCCACATCCTCGACACCAACTGGAAAACCCACAGCCTTCCGTCCCAGAAGAAGAAGAACTCCCCTGGCGACCCGATGTCGGACGCCGAGGACGCCACCATCGGAGATAACCTCAACAGCGCCTACTGCCGTCCGACACTCTCCTCCGAAAACGTCATGTCGACCCCGCACCAACACAATGTCTCCTTCAAGTACCAATACCTGGACCCGCGGTACGGCGCGTGCGTCATTCAGCCGGACGTGCGCACCGGCAGCTTCCTCATCACGGTCGGCTCACCAAGGAACAGAGGTGAATGCCGTCACTTCGTAGTAAAAACTCCGGGTGACGTACACCGAAAGTCGGAGGAACACGCCAAAGAAATTATGAATAACGGAATGCACCAGCCGAGCGCGCCTAAGATGCAGTCGAGTCACCGACACGGCTGCGCCCCGTGCATCCCGACCTACAACAACCAGGACGCGAACAGCCTCGAGGCCTACGACTTGGCGAGTCCGTGCTGTGATCCGCATTGCGTTCCCAACGCGAGGAGAAAGCATCGGCGCAAGAAGGAATGCTCGAAGGAGAAAAGGAAGGAGAAGTCTTGCAGTCAAACTGAGCGCTGCTATCAGAAGGTAGAGACGTGCCAAACTCGGAGCAGGAAGCCTTGCTCCTCGGTCAACTGCCCGGGAAGTCGGTACAGATACCTTAACGCGGACTCCGCTCAGACGAGCCAGTGCAGCCTGCAGTCGTACAACAATAGCACCGCGAGCGGCGCCGCCGCCGCGCAGCCGTCCTGCGACAACTCTGCTTCCAGCTACAGCACGTCGCTTAGCAGCGACACGTTGTTCTGGGAGAACGATCGCTCCGAGGCAAAGTCTTCGCCCAAAATTCAGTACCAGCAGGCGCATCCGCCGCACTACAAGCCCAAGTCCTGGGACAACTTGACTACGAAAGCGGTCGGCGGCTATGGCTTCGGGTACGGCTACCTCGACACGATCACAAAGCACGTGAACCGCTCCAAGAGCCACGGGCGAACGCACAACTCGCGCAGCACCCAGAGCCACCACGGCTACCACTCCCACTCGCACCGCCAGAGCGCCGCGCCCGCGCCCACCGCTCACCACTACAGCCTGTACGAGCACGACCACCGGCACTGCTTCGCGCCGACCAAGTCCACTGAGAGCCTCATAGTCCTACCCAAGTACCAGGAGAACCCCGGATCTGAGCCGCGCCTCAGCTGCCACTGGGGTGACGGAGCCTCCAGCGGACAGGGAACTCCCAACGGTCCGGTGGAGTACTACCGCCGGCCGAGCGCTCCCAAGAGCCCTAACGACTCGCGCTCCTCGGGCTACTACTCGCACCACTTCGTGTACCCCACTCACTCCTACCAGAAGAAGGAAACTAACGTCAGCTCAGAGATCACCAGACTTTAATCTCAAGCGAGCACACTTCGGCGTTGCCGAGTAAATAACTTCGCACACCCAACAGCTGCGGATACACAACACTTAGCGCTAGTTAACGCACGGATTGGGCCGATTAGACCTAAACCATGCCTGATACTGAAATTCAATCATTGTCGCAAGCAACTCGCAAAATGTTCAAAGTCCGAAGTGTAGTCATAGAAACTGGTTCGTTCGTATTTCTGTATCACTGAGCTAAGAAATATCCATTGTTCATGAAGAAATATTTTTATGAAATAATTAAAACCAGTATGGTAGTTAGCAGCTGTGACGATGTATCAAGGATTCTCGTCAGCGTCGACTCCTTCTCTAGCGAAATCACACTGTGCGATGTGTAATTCAATGATGGCGTTGTTTTCCGCGTTTTGTGGTGGGTGCGTTCAACAGTCAACTACTGTGCGTATAGGTAGATACACTCACTGAAATATGTTATTTATTATGTGTAGGCACTATATGTATATGTAGGTGTTTTGAAAATGTAGGTAGCGACATTTTGGTTAAAAAGGAATTCGCTATTTCTGATTAGCTAAACGCTTGCGTACTCTACGTCTCGGCTTCCCATACGTAAGCGAATGATCACTTCAAAACAATTTTCTTAACCGAATTCTGAATAAAAAACAGAGGAGGTTCTCAATTTATTTTAATCTGTTTTTTATCTATATTCAACTATAATTTGTGGTTCCATTTCGATGATTCTATTTTTATTATAAAGCCGCTACCTTAGGGGTTGCCCCATAACAATTTTGTCAAGGATGATAGGATGCATGAGAAAATCATCGAACTCTTAAATTTGCATTAGCATAGAAAAATTCTCAAAAAAAGTCAACCGATTTCGATCATTATTTTTATGTTGGAACTCGGGTTGACGTTAATTTTTAAGTAAAAATACCTATTTTTTATTAACTATTGAACTGAAGATCTGTTTTCTGTAAATTTAATTATGTTTTATGTACTATTTGGATAAAATTCTTCCTACAGATACACAGATGTTGAGTAGAAAAATCGGTAGGTGCATACATATTAACAATTTTACCATATGCCGTGTAATGCCCAACTAACATTATGGTGTTAAGACAGACGTTATAAGAGCTGTTTAATATAGGCCCATTCTTATACAGGTTAAGGTTCTTTAGTGACTTTACAATAGCGTTAGCAAGTGCTATAAGGGTGGGGCAAGAGCTCTACAGTAGTGACGCGTTATATAATATTAATCCAATATACCACTTTAAGATCTAAAAAACCTGCCGTTAGCACCAATTTATTTGTTGGGTGGTACTTAAAAAGAATAGCCCCACTTCAACTGTCCCCGTGCATAACGTAAAAGGCGACTAAGGGGTAAGGAAAAGATGCCATGCATAAGTGCGATAGGCTAGTCATCTCTCACCTTGGCACGGTCCTTCCACCGAATCAAGCAGCAGGTGGGTCTTCGTGCCTTACTTGCTGTTTGATCTTGTTCTAATACTTTGCTAAATGTGGTGGTCGGTGTTGTGCTGTAATTTACAAGAGTTCTTGCAGGTAAATAAATTAACGTAAAATTAAGTAGATAGCAGTGGTATTAGCCAGTAGTAGTAGTAGTCTATAAGCATAAGATAGCTTAAAATTGTTTTTGTCTTTTATCTGGTTCTGTACAGCCCTTGTCAATGTTTCTCATTGTTTGACATTTTTTTTAAGTGTTTTTCATTGTTACATTTCATACTATAGTTGCCATTCGAAAGATGACGAATTCAAGTTCAAAATTTATTTGCCAATAATTATAAAACAGCACAACGCCGACTACTCTGTTTACCCCGATTGTCGGCATACGGCGTGTGGTGTGTATGTATGTATGTACCTTATGCCAAATGTTTTTGAAGTGACCGTTCGATTAAGTAATAGTATGGAAAGACGGAGCAAACTAAGCGAGTAGAGTCTATGAATTTTTGCGATCGCTAGTGGTATCGCTAATACCACAACAACTCATACTCAATTAAATGTCCGTCATAGTGTACGAATATAATCGACGTCTGTGCCTATTTTTTACCCGACTGCGCGACGCAAAGGAGGGTAATTTACAATTAGATTTATAAAGCCGCTTCCGTAGTTCTCGAGTCTCAACTACATAGGTATGTCACTCCTTTAGCCACCTCATACAATTCAAAATCTATGATTCAACTTTCTATTAAGTACGTAAAAAAACAAAATTAATGAGCAAAATGTAATACCAGACGTACTTTAATACTAGCTGTAGACTAGTGGTGCCCAAACGGTCGATCGCGAGCGACCGGTCGATTCCAAGAGGCATTTAGGTCGATCGCTGAAAATATGTAGAGCAAAAAGTGACTTGTAGAAACATTAAGAATTCATAATATTTGTTGTGAGAAACATTTTCCGGGTAGTGTCGTCGTCTTTCACAAGGTCCGCAATAGTAACTAATAAATTTGTAGGTAGATTTTATACAAGTAATCACCTGATGTTCTTTGGCTGTAATTTTTTTTTTTTAAAGGAAATCATTGGTTCTACTTATGAATTATGTTTATTTAAAGAATTAGAATATTTTTCATTAAATCGAGAAAATTATATCGGTCAAGTGTCCGCCGTCAGAATTAATGACCATACGGGCTCGTTTTATGGCATTTTTCATCACTTGTGTCAGAACTTCCGGCGATAGATTCTTTAAGTGCTTCAAGAGCCCGAGGATTGTTTACATAAACCCGGGACTTTAAGTAACCCCACAAAAAATTGTCTGGAGCGGTCAAATCGGGTGATCTGGCCGAAGTCGACGAAATTCACGCTGCGTCAATACCACAGACGAATTATTGCGCAAAAAAATGGATTCAATTATTCCGCGTTCTTGAGGAGAATAACGTTCCATGGCTTATTGACGTGTATTCTGCATCTGTTTACTTCACAAATGTCAAAACAGAATTTACATTTGCCGCCATTTTGAAAAGTTATAGCGTCGTCCAATAGGGTGATTACTTTTGGCCCACCTTGTAGAAAAAAGTATGGGCACCACTCTCGGCACCACTGCTAGACTAGCAATATTAATATTATTTAGGTACAATAATTTGCGCTCTATGTATATAGGTGAGACCGCACGGTGTTGCAACGAATTGCGGCACAAAATTGTCGACACGAATATTTTGGCGCAGTTTTCTTCATACGAAGAATATTTTGACTCATGGTGCGGTCTTACCTTAAGACGAGACGGAGGTTAACTTTCTCCATACAAAATCGTCTTTCGGCATTTATGTTTTTCACCCCCCTAAACCTTTTACAATTATTTTTTTATTGTAATAAGGATAGTCGAATCTACGTTCCTGTCTTTTAATGTTTTGAATCGTTCCTTCCACTCTGCACTACCAAGCTGCACTACCAGTAGTGCTGTTTGGAATTTTTTTTCCCATTTGCACTACTGTACTGCCAGCTGCGAAACTGGTAGTGTCGTTTGGAATTATTTCTTCCCGTTTGCACTACTGAGTAGTAGTGCACAATGGAATTATAAAGAGCCTTACTTTTTCATTCCGAACTGCACTACCAAAAGATTGTGTATGATACCAATCTTTGGTGCTATGTTTTTTTCGGATTACAAAAAAACAACAAAAAATCGAATACTTTATTTTCAGAAAAACATAAATGTAACATAATTAATAAATGTATTTAGTTGTATGTCATTATTATTATTTATGTTTTATTGTTTATTTTTGTACTATTTAAAAGAAAAAAATATCTCATTTAATTTCCCGCACTATCCATCTACCCTACTCACTATCCCAGGCATGACTGGCAGATAATGCCTTTAGGGCGTTCTTCTAAACAAAAACTTAGGTGACATGAACGTAGATTGGACTGACCTTAAGACAAGAAAAAAAATATTGTAAAAATCTGGGCTAGAAAAGATAAATGCCGAAAGACGATTTCGTATGGAGAAAGTTAACTTCGCTCTCGTCTTAAGTGTTAAAGTTTTATGCTATACTTACCTATAAGTAGACACATTTTGTACGTTGGTTTCATGTGGCCTGGCTAAATGTTACAATCGAATTATTAAATTAATTTAAAATGTCTTTTATTCATATTTTTTTGCATTTTCCTAACTTGGATCACTATACGTATGAACTTGTACCGTGTGGGGCCGGTACTTTAAAAGAATAGCCCCAATGCATCTCTCCCCGTGTATGTTGTAAAAGGCGACTAAGGGATATGACTCCCTTCTTACATTACTAGGTGGTAGGGTTTAACCAGCCCGGGTTGGTACCACCGCACTGAATGAAAGGTCGGTCGAAACGTCTATGTAAATAGTTTGTGTTTTCGGTCCAGTTTAGTGTAGCCGCCACGACCTAAGGGAGACACTGACGTGGCACCAAGTTCACCCGGTGTTATGGCTGGCATCACGCATGTTGTAGGTGATGTAGCCAACCGTGTCAGTTTCCATAAAAAAAAACTATCACGCTTCCAAAGATATAGCCCTCGGACGGACGGACGGACAGACAGACAGACGGCATATCCCTAGCCGTCTTCCGTATGGATACGGGACCCTAAAAACGATACTGATATTCAAATCTTGAGTCATCATCATCAATCACAAGGGCCGCTTAGTAAAATGCTTGTATGAGGAACGAATCATGCAGATCCATAACGACAAACGAGAACATTCGACAAATATGAGTACTATCTTCAGCACTTATTCTTCTGAATGAATAATTTTAGATCTGATTAGGTGCACAATGTACCGGAATCTCGTGTCGTCTTCGAAGATCGGCTACCAGTAGCCGCTATCATTCGAATTGGGTGGGTGAACTTATAATCAGTTAAAAGTTCATCGTGGAGGGGGCAGCTATTGCGGAATCCGTTCTAGCGGACGGGTCATGCGGCCCGCCGGGAAACTCCAGTCGCCTCTCGCGTCGTGAACTGGGAGCAGGCTACACGGAGCTGACTGCCAGTATGGCGATTTGAGGACAAGCGGAATGAAGACTTTAGCTTTTTTACTGTTGGCCGCCCTCTGGAGCGGCGGGACGAGAGCGCAGACCTATGATCCGGTGAGTTTCGGGAGAAAGAAAGAAATTGTTTATTACATACATACATACATATACATATTATCACACACGCTGAATCCCGACAATCGGGGTAAGCAGAGTTATCGGTGTTGTGCTGCAAGAACTCTGTTAAATTACAGCACAACACCGACCACCACGTTTCGCAAAGTATTCGAACAAGATTAAATCGATCAAGCAGCAAGTAAGGCACGAAGACCCACCTGCTGCATGACTCGGTGGAAGTACCGTGCCAAGGTGAGAGGTGGCGAGCCTGTCGCCCTTTAGCATGGCATCTTGTTCTTATCCCTTAGTCGCCTTTTACGACATACATGGGGAGAGATGCAGTGGGGTAATTCTTTTTAAGTACCGAACCCACACGGTACTTACGGTGTTTATTGTTTAAATAAAGAGTTTTTTTACATACAATACATAGGTAGATACAACTAAAACTAAAGTTAATTACTATTGCTTATATATAATTGTACGTAGTTTCTAGTGGTGCCCTGTTTCCCATTTTAGGATTCCCTGTGCTATGGGAAAGAGGGTCCATCGTTCGGTTTAGTTAGATAAAGAGAAAACAAATCTAGTAGTCTAGGGAGAGAATTAACATCACCTTTTTTTCTCGCCTATTCATTTTTTCTTTTGCTCTCGTGAGTATCTTACCTTACAAAGTCCGATTAGAACATATAGCAGACTGATTTTCTTATATATAAATTACTAGCTTTTGCCCGCGGCTTCGCTCGCGTGATATTCCTATTTAAAAAGAAGGAAGGAAGCCCGCTACTGTACCTTTATTTCGGCGCGCGGAACAATTCGGTTTGTATGAGAGCCACATCTTAGCGTAACCGGAACTCAATTTTCTATCCTATGTCCCACATAGTTAACTGTGCTTGTACAAAGTTTAATCGAATTCGGATGATCGGTTTAAGAGTTATGGAGGAACATACATACATACAGAAAACAATTCTAAAAATCCTCAATTTAGTTTTAGTATCATACATAGAGTCTACAAAAGCAATATTTCATAAAACAAAGTAACTTACTCCATGACCATCCCTTACAGATTTATTATTAGTAGAAGAAGATAGATAAAATATACCTAATAAAACTATTATTATATATATAATAATAGTTTTATTATATTTTAAATTATGTTATGTTAATTGTAATAAATATTGTAAGAAGCCTTAACGAACATTAAATTTTTTTTATCTTAAAGTAATAAATTTCATATAAAAATAAATAAACAGTACGCGGAAATACTGTCATGCTTTCAAAAGATTCCAAGCAGTGTCTCGGATCCTTCAAGAGGGGCGTAAATGGGCACCTGTCAGGCCGGGCCGGCATACGACCGAATGTCCATGGGCGTCGTTAGGCACCTTATGGGTGGCTCGGCGCCATATGTCGGGCGTTCTATAAAAATAAAAATAAAGTTTTAACATTTCACCACGTTAGAAGCGAATACTATGGCAGCAGCTGACGGGCTGGTGACAACAACTGTTGCAGGACTACCTGCTGTGCAAGCAGAAGGGATCCGAGCGGTGCGCCGCGTGGAGTTTGTCGGAGTACGGCGAGAAGCGAATACTGCGAATACTTAATCAAGCATTGAATTTGCGAATTCTCTGCGGATTCGCCGATCTGCCGGAAGACAGAACATACTCTATGATACTGGTGAGGAATTTTATGTTTTCCTTTGCTATAACTACATGCTACACACTACATGCGTCTTTCGAACATCCAAAGGTTGACTCGATGAAAACTCTGTAAGTGTAATAAGTCCGCCTTTGCACCTCGTGTAAACTTTTCTGTATAGTGCTTGTTTACGTGCTCTGCTTGTGTGAAAATTGCCGAAGTACATCATTTTTTAGGGTTCCGTATCCGTCTTACGGGACTCTATTACTAAGCCTTCGCCGTCTGTATGTCTGTCCGTCTGTCTGTCCGAGGACTGTATCTCTTGAACCGTAATAGGTAGCCCGTTGAAATTTTCACAGAATATGTGTTAGATTATGGCCGTTATAACAACAAATAATAAAAATAAGAAAAAGTAAAAAATTCACGGGAGTCCCCATACAAGAAACTAAAAAGTGTGTATACGCGCCATCTACCGAAAACAGTATGAAGCAGCGCTGACCATGACATGGCGATACGGAACCCTCGGTGCGCGAGTTGGACTCGCACTTGGCCGGTTTTTTTTCTATTATTTAGCTCGTATCGCTAAATAGCTAACCTCACACTGGCGCAAGTTTCAAGGCGTGTAACACGGTGTTGGCTTCGTAGGTATCTCTGGGTTGACATACAATTTATACCGCTAAGTAGTCCCCTGGATGGGCCTTCTCGAGCCGCACCACGGTCCGCCGCAGGGAAGGCGGGGCAATCAAACACTCTTAAATACTTAAACATCCTAGAACAACGGTTCCCAATTATATTTTAATCGGTACCCCTTAGCGAGTTTTCTGAGATCCAAGTACCCCTGAGCAAAATAAAAAAAAAATGTTCTTATGGTTGTTATTTTTACTACGAAATAGGTACGTCAGTGGAGATCATCAATCATTCATCAGTAGAGATAATTTTCACTAATAATAACATAAGCTTCTTTACTTAAGCTTTTAGAGGTAAACGTGGCCGTCAAGTGCGCCCACGCACGCGTACCCCTTATCCTGAACCTGCGTACCCCTGGGGGTACGCAGGTTCAGGATAATAAGGGGTTTGCACTATTTGGCTGCTGCAGCTGACAGCTGCCCTAGAAGGATCATTTTAGTTCCTCGCCCTTGCTTCGGAGACCCACCGCGTATGGAGTGACGACGCGTGGCAGTTCGCCCGTCGTTTTCTTTTTTTTTTTGTAAACCAACTTGGGTGGCTGTGCCGAGGTTCCAATGGTACAGTCGGCAGAGCCAAAAACACATCTCCTCGCGAAACCACGCTCAGTGAGGCGCCCTGCCAGCAGATTTTCGGACTGTTGCTAGGCTGTCTAGCCCGTTGATACGACGTTTGAAGACACCCAGGTTAAATGATTCGGGAAACAAACTTGCCGGAAGACTGTTCCACACCCTAGCGGTGCGACAAAGAAGCAATTTTGGGAACCGATTGGGTTCTCAAGAGCCCAGCCAAGCCGTTGGTGCAATTTCAGTGTGGAATTGGAGTGTGTTCTCCACCACCATAACCTGGGAATTCAAAAGGCGTGTTAATAAATTAGACAACGACCTCTTTGTCCGCCTTGTAGCTGGCATGGCGCCTCTCTGAGCGTGGTTTCGCGGCTGTGTCTTAATCGTCCTTTCAACTTTTGGGCACAGCCACCCGTGCCGGTCGTCTATAAAAAAAATCAAAAATTGCTCGTGGAGGCCACGGATCACCGAGGGCCACGGATCACCGAGGGCCACGGTAGTTTTTCCACCAACGCTTGTCTCTCGCCATCCAGGAGGGGGACGCGGCATCCATTATGGGGACATTAGCAACAGTACCAATGATTAAATTTCTATTTTATTTAAGTTTTTCCTTTTATTGTATACCTACTATCTTTTACCCGCGGCTTCGCTTAGCATGAATTTTTGCTCACAACTCAGGCCACCGATGACGTAGCGTTATGATTTAAAACTATCTTAAGAAGTGACAGAATGTACAGTGAAAACCGTATGTAAATCGATAAAGTGATTCTCGAGTTATATTTAAATTCATATATTAACGTACGTTACACAGCCCTAAAAACATCGCTTTATTTATGAGGATTAATTTGTAACTAGCTATTTCGTGAGGCTTCGCTCGCGTGAAATTCGTATTTCAAAAGAATAAAGTCACTAAGGGCGAGGCGGAAGCAACTTTATTTACACACAATTGACAGAAGAACATTACAGTGGGTATACGAAAAGAAACAGGAAATACAGGAGATCAAAGGCGGACTTATCACTGCAAGTGTTTTCTTCTAGTTAACCTTTGGGTGATGAGGAATAAAATTATAGATAAAGAAGTATGACAGTGGCAATGTTAAATATAATAAGATTTATTAATTAAAATTATGTATTTAAAAACCAGTTCTCATACAAAGTGTTAATCAGTCCACGAATCTGTTGTTTGGTCGTGTCGTGTTGCTTTGCAGTCAGGGTGGTCATGTTCACATGTCTATCTATAAGTATTCCGTGTAGAGTAAAGAAATATAACAATTTTGAGTTTATATTAATATTTCTTGATATTAATATAATAATAATAATTGATATTGATATTGTGTGGTGGCGTGCCTTGGGTGAGGCTTATGTGCAGCAGTGGACCGATACAGGCTGATGATGATGATGATGATGATACAGGCTGATGATGAAAATGATGATGATGATGATGATGATACAGGCTGATGATGAAAATGATGATGATGATGATGATGATACAGGCTGATGATGAAGATGATGATGATGATGATGATACAGGCTGATGATGAAGATGATGATGATGATGATGATACAGGCTGATGATGAAGATGATGATGATGATGATATTTTCATTAGTTTTTCTGACACGTGTGCGAGCGAGTCATTGTCGATAACGGTTAATTATTTTTAATTTAAACAATAATTTTCTACATTATGCGATAGCGAATTGTTTTATAACTTTGTTCACATAAAATTTACTATTCATCTATTTGATATGACAACCAGATATTTATTTATTTTATTTATTTATTTATTATTATTACATTACATGTGACATTACAGATTTATTCTATACGTTACCTATTCTTAGGAGTATTAATAGTTTATAATTTTTTAAGGTTTATCTTTCCGTCTTAGATGAAATGTTATATAGTAATAATATATTGAGTTTATTGTTTATTGTTTATTTAGCATCTATTGGCAGTACACTGCGCTCAGATTTGTCATATTTACATTGTAACATTCCTCCAGTTCGATTATCACAGCGAAGAAGAACTGACAAGAAACTTCACTGGAAATTTTTTCAATGTCCACTTAGTCTATACAAAAATGTTTGCCACTGCCTAGACACGCATGTGCTGAGTAAGTATAAAATGCGAAAAAAAAAATTAAATAAGGTACCTACTACCTATACTAAGTACAGATAGTACCAAATGTACTCATAGTCCTATTTAAAATACATTCAACCCTACTGATATTGCGACTTGGAGAGGAATGCGTCTGGTCTGTCCTTATTTATAGCTGTGGCGGTCTGCAGTTCAAAGTTTAAAATATAAGTTAGTTAGTGTGATGTATCAGCAGTGTCTACCTCAGAATTAGTAATCGTTTCGTTCTGCATGTCGATCAGTAATGCCTAGCAAAGTTTTAAGGGGTGATTGTGAGCGAGAATGAAACATTTTGGAGTTGGAATTTTTTTCTAAAAATATGAAAAAAAAAACTATGTTGGGGCTTATTAAATTGTCAATTAATCAGAGTCGCTGTATGAGAGAAGGTTCAAGCTAGAAACTCATTGGGCCCACGTACGCCACACACGCGAATCTGGGCGCGTCGGTCTCCATAAATTTTATATGGAAGAGTGCAGCACGCAGTTTCATTGCGCCCACGCCACCCTACGCTACGCGACACACTGCGTGCTGCACTCTTCCATATAAAATGTATGGAGACCGACGCGCCCACGTACGCGTGCGTAGCGTACGTGGGCCCAATGAGTTTCTAGCTTAAAAGTTGCCCAGCGAGCAATGGAGCGAGCCATGCTCGGAATATCGCTACTTGATATGGTGCGCAACGAGGCAATCCGACGACGCACCAAAGTAGTCGATATTGGACACCGGGTGGCTAAGCTCAAATGGCAGTTGGCTGGGCACGTCAGCCGAAGAGACAATGACCGTTGGAGTAACCGTGTCATACACTGGCGGCTGTGTATAGGAAAACGGAGTGTGGGAAGACCACCCGATAGGTGGGATGACGACATCAAGTGCGTCGGCGGAAAGCACTGTGGTTTCGTACCGCCGAAGGCCGGGAGGACTGGAGGAAAATTTGAGAGGCGTATGTCCAGCAGTGGACGCTTACGCACTGAGTGACTGTACTAGACGGATACTATATCTAGATTTAAATAATATAAAAAAAATATATATCATGAATGTTTAGCTTTTTTTTATAGTAATGGCGACAATGCGGCGCCGAGCCACCCATACGGTGTCTAGCGACGCCCATGGACATTTCGTAACAAGAGATGCTGGTACCCTTATAAAATTGGTCAGTTGTCCGACCGTCCGTCCGTCTGTCTGTCATAATAGCCTGCAGCTCCTAAACGGTTCGAGCTTGAAACTTGTAATATTTTTATTACATAACCCACAGAGAAAAAAAGTCCGGTCTTGTCGCGGGCGGTGTGGCCCGATCGTTGTTCTGTGATATAACCAGTTGTTTAGATGAACATTTGTAAAATTGAAATTATTTCACTACAAAAAAGCATTATTGTAAATAAACTACAAATTTACTGTTTTAAGGTTTTCCCGTTTAGATACTTGTGCTGTAAGACCTTGCTTCTTACCAAATTTCATGATTCTAGGTTACCGGAAAGTACTCTATATGTAGGTTTTGATTTGATTTGCCAGCAGCAAAATATGTGACTTAAATGGCCGTATCTAGTGATTGCGTTGACTTACAAGCTGAATTTTTTTACAGATCCGAGGAAGCGTAGACCTTAGTATTTGATATTAATTTCAACTTGATACCTCTACCCGTTCCTGAGAAGAAAGGTCTTGACAGGCAGACAGACAGACGGACAACAAAGTGATCTTATAAGGGTTCCGTTTTTTTTTCCTCCTTTGAGGTACGGAACCCTAAAAATGCATTATTGTAAAATATATTTTTTTTATGGAAACTGACGCGATTGGCTACATCACCTTACAACATCCGTGATGTCAGCCCATAACACCGGATGAACTTGGTGCCACGTCAGCCTTCCCTTCGGCCGTGCAGGCTACACTGAACCGGACGGAATACACAAACTATTTACATATCCGTTTCGACCGACCTTTCATTCAGTGCGGTGGTACCAGCCCGGGCGGGTTAAACCCTACCACCTAGTAATATAAGAAGAGAGCCATATCCCTTAGTCGCCTTTTACGACATGCACGGGGAGAGATGCAGTGTGGCTATTCTTTGAAAGTACCGACCCCACACGGTACAATAAAATAACAAAACCCGTTTGAATGGGACAAAGGTTAGCAATAATTGTTTACGTTTCCCAAAATAGCCCCGTTTGGTTGTCAGTGCAATTTATAAGAAAGATTAGAAATTAGGTCGCGTGCGGAAGCTTCCAACAGTACAGATAAGAAGCGAAATGTAGGTTTGCGCGCACAAAGACCGTGGCTCGTCGTTACAATTAAGAAATAATATGATATCTAACATAACAAATTATGTATACATAATACCATACATACAGGATGTCCCAAAACTCAACGTCAAGCGGGAACCAGGGAGTAGGCCAGTTTATGACCACCCAGGGAAAAATAAGAAAAAAAAATCGGAGTCATTTGTTTTTATGATATAAGCATTTTTTGAAATATTACTTTAATATTTTTTTTTTTGTGATAAAACTATGGGCATTTTGGTTTTATTTGCATACTGATCAATAGCAGAGATATTTAGGCTACCAATAAAAAAAATTTACAATTATATTTGCAAATTTGTAGTGATAGTACCAAAAAATGTTGTACGAAACGTTTTTAAAAAAATGCTCATATCATAAAAAAACAAATGACTCCGACTTTTTTTTCTTATTTTTCCCTGGGTAGTCATAAACTGGCCAACTCCCTGGTTCTCGCTTGACGTTGAGTTTTGGGACACGTTGTATACATACATATCGCACACGCTGAATCCCGACAATCGGGGTCAGCAGAGTAATCGGTGTTGTGCTGCAAGAGCTCTGGTAAATTACAGCACAACACCGACCGTCACGTTTCGCAAAGTATTCGAACAAGATTCAATCGATCAAGGGCACGAAGACCCACCTGCTGCATGAGTTGGTGGGAAAACCGTGCCAAGGTGAGAGGTGGCGAACCTGTCACCCTTTAGCACGGCATCTTGTCCTTATCCCTATGTCGCCTTTTACGACATGCATGGGGAGAGATGCAGTGGGGCCTTTCTTCTTAAATACCGACCCCATACATTATACCATCAAGCTTTATCCCGACAATCGGGGTGAGCAGAGTAAACGGTATCGTTGTGTTGCTAAGGCGCGATACGGTGGAAGAAGCGCCAAGCTGAGAGGTGGCTAGGCTGTCGCCCTTTAGCGCGACATCTTATCCTCGACCCTAAAAGGCGCCCTTTGCGACATTCTCGGGAAGAGACACAGTGGGGTGGCCGAGTGGTTTGGGCATCGGCTTCTCATATGCGAGATGTCCGAGGTTCCAATCCGGTCGTCGTGAACCGATGAGTTTTTTCCAACAAAAACATTTACGTGCATACCTACACCTGCAGCTTCACCGTTCGGAACCGGTGTAAAACTGTAGGTCCCTTCTCTTGCCCCTTATTAGGTGGTAGGCTTAAATTGTAGCCGACTGGGTTGGTACCACCGTACTGGATGTAAGATGGCCGCATAGCAGCCTCGGTTGTGTTCTCCTCTAGTCCAGTATAGCCAGCAATCCACCTACCTTACGTATGGCACCTACCCTCGCGGAGGTGATATTGGCTGGTCGGAGCATGTGATTTGACCCCTCCGACCTCACCTCCGACTCAGCCACCCATACAGGATTGAGTACATAATTTTTTTTTTACGTTTTTTTAAAAAAAAATTAGGTACCTACACCTTATCCGATATGTTTCGCAGTCGTCTGAAAGAAAAAGATTATTATAATATATTTTTTTAAATAAATGCAATGTAGATAACAAAAGGTTATTAACTGACATTGTTGAAGCTGTTGTCAAGCTGTTTATATAATTATGCGTGTGAGTAAATTGTTGTAATTATAAATGAATATAAATTGAGTGCGTGTTAAATAAAAGATACGGTATCAACATCAAAACTGAATGCTTTACCGTTTTATTCAAACTTACACTTAAGAAGTTAATATTATATCAGTTTTATGTGTAAGAAATGTTCGAACTAATATGTGGCCTACTTTTTTAGGTTTCCGTATCCCGTACTAAGCCTACGCCGTCTGTCTGTCTGTCTGTCCGTCCGTCCGTCTGCCCGTCCGAGGGTTGTATCTCTTGAACCGTAATAGTGAAATTTTCGCATAATATGTGTTATTATGGCGGCTAAAACAACAAATAATAAAAAAAAATTTAAAAGTTATATTAAAAAGATTTAAAATGGATTGCAACTATGAGGTGTCTAACTACCGTTAGACACCTCATGGGTGCCTCGGCGCCATATGTCGAGTTTCCAATAAAAAAAAAATTTAAATGTATAAAATGTACTTTATACTTGATGGTGTTATAGAAGTAAATAAATAAGTAAATAAATAATAAATAAGTTACAGAATTTTAATATTCAACCAATTAAAAAACCGGCCAAGCGCGAGTCGGACTCGCGCACCGAGGTTTCCGCAACCCAGAAAAAAAACATTGAAAAAACACGTTTCTTGTATGGGAATCCCCGTGAATTTTTTACTTTTTCTTATTTTTATTATTTGTAGTTATACCTATCGGCCATAATAAATAACTCATATTCTGTGAAAATTTCAACGCGTTACCTATTTACGGTTCAAGAGATACAGCCCTCGGACAGACAGACAGACAGACAGACAGACAGACGGCGTAGGCTTAGTAATAGGGTCCCGTAGACGGATACGGAACCCTAAAAATTCAATCACTTTATCAATACGATATGCCTTGCGAATGAACCCACAGATTATTGCACATATGCGAATAGATAACTCATTCAATATGACCCTAATTCATTGTGTTTCAGGCATTTTTTATGTAATTCGGTACATCGCCGGCTGAGTCAGAGGGACCGAGCCGAGCATATGCTCCGACCAGCCAATGTCACCGCCGATAAGGTGCCATGCGGGAGACTTATCTTTGCATTGCTGGCTATACTGAACTAGATGAGAACACAGCGGAGGCTGCTGTGCGTTTATCTTTCGTCCAGTACGCGGCGGTACCAACCCAGTCGGCTACCATTTGAGCCTACCACCTAGTGCGGGGCAAAGGAACCTACAGTTTTACACCGGTTCCCAACGGTGAAGTTGGGAACTCGTCAGAATCAACTCATGGGTGCATATCGGCCAGGTTCGAACCTCGGACTTTGAGAGCCCGAGCCAAGACAGCGCCGCCGCTACGGTACATAGATTAAGTACATTCAGATTCCGAGACAAAATATTACAGATTCCTTCCCATACGAGGCTTTGGCCTGCTGATGTCGGTATGCGATCGTTGGTTGGGTGACAGCGAAGTATTGTGTGCACATTGGTTGTTGGAATTTTGGCGACACCCTGTTCTTAAACAGAGTTAGTTTCTAGCCATAAATTATCTCATCTGTGTAATTTTGGCGACACCGTGTTCCTATACAGAGTTAGTATCTAGCCATAAATTATCTCATCTGTGTAACTTTGGCGACACCCTGTTCCTATACAGAGTTAGTATCTAGCCATAAATTATCTCATCTGTGCAATTTTGTATCAATATTTGACCCATATTTCTAGGTATTATTTTATATAAGTAAGATATCTAATAAAACTATTACAAAACTAAGTTATCAGCTCCTTAAGAGCGACTAAATACGTACCTAACCTAATAATGAACATTTTGTCACGGCCATTGATTTTTTCCTTGGCCTAATAGCAACTGCTATCTTGGGTGGATGTTATCAAAAATAGGACATAATTTAAATGTGTGTCAAATGAGTCTAAGAAAAAGAAAACATGTCTGCATTCGCTTGCTTACATCACAAGTGTGAACATAATATGTATGTATGTCACGATTCACACACGTGTACAGACACTATTTAATTGAGGAAGATTTTTTCAAATCAAATCAAGGCAGACACGTCATGTCCCAAACACACAACATAATTAATTTACAAGATTAAAAATTTAAACTTTTAAAAACATTCCAAAGTAATATTACCAAAATTAAAAATCCAAATTAAAAACACATTAAATTTCTAAATGATAAAAAAATCCACTCTATATATTATATTTATTTTAATTTAAAAAATAATTGCATAATAAGAAATGAATAGCCTAACATTTTCTAAAAATAATTTGCTATTTTTGTCCATTTATATTATGCTCCACCTGTCGACATTGCACTGAATCAGTTGATCTTTGAACCGATTCTTAAATGAGTGTTTATACCTATTTATAGTTTTTACATACCCACTAGTTTGCATTTATATAGAAGGCGATATCTTTCATTAGTCTCATTCATTATCTACTCATTAGTATAATGCATTGAAATGAAATGATTTGAAATGATTTATTATAAAAACATGCAAAGCGGTTCAAATATACATTAACTCTTACACTAGACACATTGTCTGCCCCTACGGGTTTTCACATCCCAAAGGTAGTATTTTTTTCATTTAATTTCATATGTCATTTTTACTGTTTTTTTTAATAAAGTGTAACCACAGTTACAGTCCGCCGTTAAAATTATTTTGCTTGGTAATTTTGAGTTTATTTGTAAATTAAAAAAAATCGCAATGACCCTCTATAGTTCTGCGGACGTAAATTCGAAAAATGTAAGGGCATCAATTTTTTTTTTGTTCTTTAATAAAGAGAATCATCACTCCCTTCAAATGCATACTTACCTATGTATTTTTACGAGTAGTATTTCCTAGAATGGCTCTGCATATAAGCTTGCGTAGTTTGATATAAGTTTTTGTTATTCTTGCTTTTGTATAATCTGACAGATTTTTAACTCATTTTTTAAAGCATAAACGAAAAAAATTAAATCCTAAATATTTACAAATTACTATATCTTACCAAATGTGTTTGTGTGTATTCGCTTGCAACTCGAGAACGACTCAGCCGACTTTAATGCAGTTTATTGGTGCTAACGGCAGGTTGTTTTAGAACTTAAAGTGGTATATTGGATTAATATTATATAACGCGTCACTACTGTAGAGCTCTTGTCCCACCCTTATAGCACTTACTAACGCTACTGTAAAGTCACTAAAGAACCTTAACCTAACCTGTATAAGAATGGGCCTATATTAAACAGCTCCTGCTTATAACGCCTGTCTTAACACCATAATGTTAGTTGGGCAGGATCGTTCATCATTTTAACAATACCTATAATAAATAAGGGAGCCGCTTAAGCTATAGGCTGTTAGGTTTTGCGTCGTGCTGTGTTCTTTTTAGCTTAAAAGTTAAGTTTTTTACTAGCTTTTGCCCGCGGCTTCGCTCGCGTGAAATTCCTATTTAAAAAGAAGAAAGTAAGTAAGAACGCTACCGTACCTTTATTTCGGCGCGCTGAACAATTCGTTTTATCGGTACTACTATGGCCGCTGCTCTGACGAACTTTCTTCCCTTATCCCTCCTCATCCTGTTCGCCTTCGCCAAACCCGCCATACTCTCGCGGAACACCCCTTTGTAGTCGACAGAAGAGTTCTTCGAACTGTACGATTCTCTAAATCGTTCTTGTGCCGCACTGCAAAGGTTTGGAACGGGCTCCCGGGCTCCCTCTCTTTCCCCACTCCTACAATCCACGGATCTTCAAATCGCGGGTCAAGCAGTCAAGCCTTTCCCCAGCGACATTAGTCCACCTCCAAGCCGGACTGGCACCTCCTCGGCGGTGAAATGCTGCTCTTGAAGCCTCGACCTCGGGCAGAGCCACCCAGTTCGGAAGCAATAAAAAAAAACTTACACCAATTTTTTTTTTTATGCAATTTGATACGGTTGGCTGCATCACCTACAACATCGGTGATGTCAGCCCATAACACCGGGAGAACTAGGTGCCATATCAGTGCTTCCCTTCATTTCATGTCGGCTACAAACTGGACGGAAAACACAAACTATTTACATAGCCGTTCCGACCAACGTTTCGTTCAGTGCGGTGATACCAACTCGGGCGGGATAAACCCTACCACCTAGTAAGGTAAGAAGGAAAGACATTTATGGCTACCCGTACCTTTCGGAACACTTCGGAACAATTCGGTTTGTATGAGAGCTACATCTTAGCGTAACCGGAAGTGAATTTTATGTAGCCTATCCTGTGTTTCGTATAGTTAAATGTGCTTGTACTAAATTTAATCGAATTCTGATGATCGCTTTAAAAGTTACGGAGGAACATACATACATATATACAGAAAAGATTTCAAGCTTCATCGGGAACCGATCGCGCCCGGGTCCTGGCATCTTCGGAGAGAGAGGCGGGGGCTTGGTTACACGCGTACCCCTCCCCTCATATGGGAACACTTTTAGATAACCACACAGTAAGAATATCCGTTGCTCTACGAGTGGGTGCGAAGGTGTGCCAACCACACGTCTGTGTTTGTGGTACTGACGTCGACCCTTTCGGCCACCATGGACTAGCATGTCAGCGCAGTGCCGGTCGTCGGTCTCGACATAGCAACATCAATCTGCTTATAAAGAGGGCCCTTGCCACAGCGGACTTTCCCAGTCTGCTGGAACCACCAGGCCTATGTCGGGACGACGGAAAGAGGCCTGACGGCATGACCTTAGTCCCATGGAGCCGGGGAAAGGCCTTAGTATGGGACGCGACGTGTGCTGACACCTTCGCACCTACCCATATTGCCGGCTCGTCCAATTCGGCTGGCTCCGCCGCTCTAGGTGCACAAAACCAGAAAATTAAAAAATACGTTGGCTTGCGCGGCCACTTCGAATTCCTGGCCTTTGCTGTGGAAACACTTGGCGTGTGGTCACCCGACGCAAGGACTTTCGGAAACGTCCTAGGAAAGCTCCTTATTGATAAGTCTGGTGACCTACGCGCCAAGTCTTTCTTTTTTCAGCAAATAGGCCTAGCCATTCAAAGGGGCAACGCAGCCAGCGTATTGGGTACTGTGGCGGAGTCGGAGGAATTGGACGAAGTTTTTTACTTACACTAATCCTGGTTATTAGTATGTACTTTTTCTTTATTTATTTATTAGGTTAATTTTATCAATGTTATACATTTGTTAGTTAGGTTTTAATTATTTAGTTATTAGTTTTATTTCTGAGTTAATTAAATTAAATTAATTTAGTACAATGTGAAAAGTGTATGTGTAAATAAAAATATTTTATTCTTTAAAAAAAAAAAAAAAAAAAGAAAAGATTTCTAAAAATCGTCAATATAGTTTTAGTATGATACATAGAATCTACAAACGCAGTATTTCATAAAACAAAGTATCTTACTCCATGACCATCCCTTACAGATTTATTATTAGTATTGATGATTGATTGATGATTGATGATGCCTTGTTTACAGATAAGAACACTACGCAACGACATTGATGAAATGTACTGCGAGGAAGTCGACGTGGCCTCAAAGGCTAAAAGAAAGGGCGCTTTTCACGAGAGCCTAAAGGCTTATCTCGCCGGAAGTATTCGCAGGAGGCGTCAGGCGCACTATAGAAAGGGCGGTTACCGCGGGCAGACTCAGTCCCAGTATCTGAACGTGAACAACGGCGGAGCGGGAGGTGATGATGGCAAGGCCGAGGCGCATTCCTCTGTTGAGGGCTCTCGGGCTGTCGTCAGTGAGTGTGGACATTTTGAGTTTTTCGTCTGTCCGTCAGTCCGTCCGTTCGTACCGTAGAACATTTAAAAAAACATGTAGAGTTACCGCTAAGCCGCGGTGTTCACATGGCCACGATCGGCAGTCGACCGACCGCACGACTGATCTACAGAGGCTGACAGAGTTGTTTGAAAACTTTTTAACTAAATTATTTACACGTTATAAGGACATAGCAGACATATTTGTCTTTTAAGAATATTGTTTTAGTTTTAATTTATAGTAGTTTATATATCAATTTATTTCCGCGTTACTAGTAAGCGTAGCTCCGCGCACTTGAACTACGCGCGCAACATTTACCTGTCCGGCTGTCATTATAATTTTTGAAGTGAAAACTTCTTTAGCGGCGCTTGGCACTTTTTTAGGTGGGTAAAAAATGTTAAATTCGCGTCAGATCACTCGCGTCAGATCTCGAAAAGCGTCAGATTTATTTTTATTATTTAAAATGTAACCTTAAGTCATTGCATTAAGGGTTAAGTTACGAGTGGCTCGGGATCAATTCTGTTCGTCTCTCAGTGACAGTAAAGCCGAAAGCGAATCAAGGGAATCCGATATTCGTTTGGTCGTTTATGTGATTACGTGGCTCAATGGTAAGAGTGTAGGATTTGTATTTTTTAACCATGGGTTCGAATCCATCAATTTTTTTTTTCTTTTCTTTTCTTTTTTAAGCAATGTTACAGTGTTTAAATTTTTTAGGGTGTTTAGTTTTTTTTATAACCACCTAAGAATTATTTTCGGAAATACAAAAAGTTTTCACTTCTGCCGGCACTCCCGGAGTGTAACTGGGGGTTTTTTTTAAATGGAAACTGTCAATTTCCATTTAAGTACTTCCCTTCATTTCAAGTCGGCTCCACTGAAATGGACGGAAAACACGAACTATTTACGTAGCCGTTTCGATCGACTTTTCATTCAGAGCGGTGGTACCAACCCGGGCGGGTTAAACTCTACCATCTAGTAAGGTAAGAAAGGAAGGGGCCTACAGTTTTACGTGGAATCAGAACCACGGTCAGCCTCTAACGGTCGAACGGTCACCCATCCAGTCGACCGACGGCATCACTGAGCTACCGAGGTTGAAAAACTTGTTAATTAAATTATTTATCTATATCTACAATATATCACCTATTTTTATATTTGTTTCTAGCGAGCTCGTTGTTTATACTTCCAGGAGTTTTTTTTTAGTTATTTTTTATTTAAAAATAATATTTATTACAAAATTTCAGGTGGTCGAAGCGGCATGGGACAGGCACAAAGCCAATCACTATATGACCCATCTTGCGAAGAATGTATTGGTGCCAACCAATTTGGTGGTCAACCTCCGCAAACTTTAATTTTGCCTGGACCTAACTGGGGCACTGCCACAGGTGGATACCCACCGAGAGGAACTGGAGGTGTAACCGGCGGAGGAGGATACCCAACTACGGGAACCGGAGGCGTACCAGATGGTGGAGGATACCCACCGAGAGGAACTGGAGGTGTAACCGGCGGAGGAGGATACCCACCGACATCAACTGGGGGAATACCAGGTGGAGGGGGATATCCACCAACGGGAAATGGAGGTGTAACAGGCAGTGGAGGATACCCACCGAGAGGTACTGGAGGTGTAACAGGCGGAGGGGGTTACCCACCGACGGGAAATGGTGGTGTCACAGGGGGTGGGGGATACCCATCAACCGGAACTGGAGGCGCAACAGGCGGAGGGAGATATCCACCCACTGGAACCGGAGGTGTAACAGGCGGTGGAGGTTACCCACCGACAGGAACTGGAGGTGTAATAGGCGGTGGGAGATATCCATCAACTGGAAATGGAGTGGCAACGGGTGGTGGAGGATATCCAACTACAGGAACTGGTGGTGTACCAGGCGGTGGGGAATACCCACCTACAGGAAATGGAGGTGTATCAGGCGGTGGACGGTACCCGCCAACAGGAACTGGAGGAGTGACGGGCGGTAATGGATACTCACCTGCAGGAAACGGGGGTGTAACAGTCGGTGGAGGATACCCAACAACAGGAACTGGAGGTGTAACAAATGGTGGGGGGTACCACCCGACAGGAACTGGAGGCGTCACAGGTGGTGGTAGATACCCACCCACAGGAACTGGTGGTGTAACTGGCGGTGGAGGATACCCACCTACGGGAACTGGGGGAGTAACAGGCGGTGGAGGACACCCACCGACGGGAACTGGAGGCGTGACTGGTGGTGGATACCCACCTACTGGAACGGGTGGTGTAACTGGCGCTGAAGGATACCCACCTACGGGAACTGGGGGAGTAACAGGCGGTGGAGGACACCCACCGATAGGAACTGGAGTCGTGACAGGTGGTGGTGGATACCCACCTATAGGAACTGGTGGTGTAACTGGCGGTGGAAGATACCCACCTACGGGAACTGGGGGAGTACCAGGCGGTGCCGGACACCCACAAACAGGAAATGGAGGCATAAACGGTGGTGGAGGATACCCGCCTACAGGAGTAGGTGGCGTAACAGACGGTGGCGGATATCCTCCAACCGGAACTGGGGGAGTAACAGGTGGCGGAGGATACCCACCGACAGGAAGTGGAGGTGTAACAGGCGGTGGAGGATACCCACAGACAGGAACTGGAGGCGTGACAGGTGGTGGTGGATACCCATCTACCGGAACTGGTGGTGTAACTGGCGGTGGACAATACCCACCTACAGGAACTGGGGGTGTACCAGGCGGTGGCGGACACCCACAAACAGGAAATGGAGGCATAAACGGTGGTGGAGGATACCCGCCTACAGGAGTAGGTGGCGTAACAGGCGGTGGCGGACACCCACAAACAGGAAATGGAGGCATAAACGGTGGTGGAGAATACCCGCCTACAGGAGTAGGTGGCGTAACAGGCGGTGGCGGATACCCTCTAACCGGAACTGGGGGAGTAACAGGCGGCGGAGTATACCCACCGACAGGAAGTGGAGGTGTAACAGGCGGTGGAGGATACCCACAAACAGGAACTGGAGGCGTGACAGGTGGTGGTGGATACCCATCTACCGGAACTGGTGGTGTAACTGCCGGTGGACAATATCCACCTACAGGAAATGGGGGAGTACCAGGCGGTGGCGGACACCCACAAACAGGAAATGGAGGCATAAACGGTGGTGGAGCATACCCGCCTACAGGAGTAGGTGGCGTAACAGGCGGTGGCGGATACCCTCCAACTGGAACTGGGGGAGTAACAGGCGGCGGAGGATACCCACCTACAGGAACTGGTGGTGTAACAGGCGGTGGTGGATACCCACCTACCGGAACGGGTGGTGTAACTGGCGGTGGAGGACACCCACCGATAGGAACTGGAGTCGTGACAGGTGGTGGTGGATACCCACCTATAGGAACTGGTGGTGTAACTGGCGGTGGAAGATACCCCCCTACGGGAACTGGGGGAGTAACAGGCGGTGGAGGATACCCACAGACAGGAACTGGAGGCGTGACAGGTGGTGGTGGGTACCCATCTACCGGAACTGGTGGTGTAACTGGCGGTGGAGAATACCCACCGAGAGAAACTGGAGGTGTTGTAGGCGGGGAGAGATACCCATCAACCGGAAATGGAGGTGTAACGAGTGGTGGAGTATACCCACCTTCAGGAACTAATGGTGCATGGGGCGGTGGAGGATACCCACCTACAGGAAATGGAGGTGTTACAAGCGGTGGAGTATACCCGACAGGAACTGGGGGCGTCACAGGCGGCGGAGGATACCCACCGACAGGAACTGGCGGGGTAACAGGCGGTGGTGGATACCCACCAACCGGAACTGGAGGCGTAACCGGCGGAGGTGGATACCCACCAACGGGAAATGGAATGGTGACAGCCGGTGGAGGGTACCCACCAACAGCAACTGGAGGCGTAATAGGCGGTGGTGTATACCCACCGACTGGAACTGGAGGCGTAATAGGTGGTGGCGGATACCCACCGACAGGAACTGGGGGTGTAACAAGCGGTGGAGGATACTCACCAACAGGAAATGGCGGTGTACTAGGCGGTGCTGGATACCCACCGACAGGAACTGGGGGTGTAACAGGCGATGGAGGATACCCACCAACAGGAAATGGCGGTGTACTAGGAGGTGCTGGATACCCACCGACAGGAACTGGGGGTGTAACAGGCGGTGGAGGATACCCACCAACAGGAAATGGCGGTGTACTAGGCGGTGCTGGATACCCACCGACAGGAACTGGGGGTGTAACAGGCGGTGGAGGATACCCACCAACAGGAAATGGCGGTGTACTAGGCGGTGCTGGATACCCACCGACAGGAACTGGGGGTGTAACAGGCGGTGGAGGATACCCACCAACAGGAAATGGCGGTGTACTAGGCGGTGCTGGATACCCACCGACAGGAGCTGGGGGTGCAACAGGCGGTATAGGATATCCACCAAATGGGTACCAGCCAAATGGAGGCGGAGGCGTAAGTATTCTTAAAAAAAATCGTATCTTTATGTATGTGATATTATCCTAACTTAAAGGCGTTATTCCTCACTTTCAAGTATGCCGAAAATTATCTCCAAAAATGGTTTTCGGTAACCTCTAATTGACCATTTGTACAATTAGATAGAATAAATTATGACATGCTTTTGACATTCTTTCATTGAAAGTTATCTAATATTTAAAGACCCGTATTTATGACCAGTGCGTACTCCCGGTTATGACGTACGGGTGTGAAACGCGGACTCTGGCGGTCGCTGTTGTCTAATGGTTGAAAGTTGCCCAGCGAGCAATTTCTTATTTTTTTTATTTCTTTATTTTTACAATTTTATGTTCTGCGAAGCCTACCAGGCTTATCCGCAAAAGTAGTTTTGTCGCCGTCTATTATTTATACATTATTCGTTATGTAAATGGCCTGACACGCTACGTGTGCTTGCACGTGGCCTCCACTCGAGCACCAGTCTACCCTTGTGATTATCGGGTCTGCGACATATGTGCCCAACACACTGCCACAACACCTTGCTAATTTTCTTAGCAATGTCTAGGTTCTTGTCATATTTTTTTATGTTTTATTGTAAACTCGACATTTATGGCGCCTAGGCACCCATGAGGTGTCTCACGGCGCCCATCGACATTAGGTCGTATGCGGGGGTTACGATACGAATGCCATGCCGGCCTGATAGGTGCCTATTCACGCCCCTCTTGAAGGACTCGAAACTGTACTGTAATACGAGCAGGGGAGCGTTCCAGAGTTTACCGGTTCTGTACAGGAAAGATCTGCAGGATCGATTGGTACGCATTGATTAACACATTTCGTCATTGAGGATTTTATCCATCCATGAAATGCCGAACATTGCTCTTTACGTAGTTTGTTTGTTGAGTGACTGTCAATTTGCGGACCAGGTTCATCGTCAGGGTCCACGTTTCAGCTCCGTCTGTCATTTCATTACTGTCATAATTTATTAACGCAAACCGTTGTTTTTTATGTGTTAAAAGTGAAATGTATGGACGGGCAGGCATGAGAGTTTCTACGCATTCACTAGGTTTAGATTACTTGATCCAAATACAATTTCGAAAGTTTATTATTACCCAAGTAATTTACTGGCTGAATTTCGTTTAGGGTCCTATTTAAACTATGTTTTATTGTTACAGAATACGGGTGTACCTTGGCCCGATGCGGGGAAAGGTAATCTTACTGATTTGTTACCTACTTGATTTTAGTTCAAATAAAATTTCAATTTCTCTACTATAAAGTTAAATGTCAGAAAATTTACTTAGATATTAAATTACTTCAATACAGATATCTAATTCAATACAAAAGGCGGCAAAAGGCATTACTTAACGCGCACGTAACTATTATATTTTGTTTCTGCAGCAAATGGGGGACAGCATCCGCCGCAATCGATAGTGGATCCAAACTCAATCGGATCTCAACTCGACGATGATGAGTCTTCAGCTGTGGCCAGCGTTCAGCAAAGCGCCAACGGCACGACGGCTACTGCTACATCACATGGAGGTTACAAAAAGGGAAAAGCTCAGACCCAAGTATCTGGAACATATGCGGGTACCGGCTCATTCTCTGCCCAAGCTCAAATATCTGACGACGATAAAGGTGCTCAAAGTGAAGTGGAAGGGGGAAAACACGGCGCCACCAGCAACGCACAGGGCCGCGGTCGTAATTCCACTTCGCAAGCAACGGTGGAGCTGGGATCCGAAACCGGTTCGGTGCTGACTCAAGCGCAGAGCGACAGTTTGCACTACTCCACAAATACTCAAGTACAGGGTAGTGTTAAGGGCGGTATGGCGGACGCACAGGCTCGTGGACCAGGCAGTACTTCATCTCAAGCACAAATAGGATTTACTCCTTATAAAGAGGGGGACAAAGCACATTCGGATCAGAATGCGCCATTCGTAGGTGGCGGATCGGCACAATCGCAAACCGGTGGACGCACCGGCCAGTCGCAGACTCAAATACAAGGAACATTTAAATATGGCATAAGTTACAACGGAGGAGCGCAAGCCGGCTCCAGCGTTAATAAGGATGCAGTCTTCAAAAATTTAATACCATTTAATAAAATTAACGTGTTCGATGAAAAAGAGAAAAATATTAATACAGCAGAGCAATCAACGGAGCCAGTTACGGAGATGGCCAATGTTCCATTCTCGACTAGCTCTTTAAACAACAACAAGCACGTTGACATTGGGAGTGATAAAATCGAAGAAACAAAGTACGACGACCATTCCCATCAAGACCACCATCAGACCGACCGGGGGAACGAAACACCGAATCCTGATAGCCGACGCTCCTTCGATTTCTCCCACGACACCAGACAGCCAGAATACGATTCTTCGTTCAAAGAAGATTATCCGCCGGACAGATACAACGACGGGAACGAAGAGGCATACGAAGCCGGAGAGCTAGAAGGGGATGACCCTGGGGAACAGGACTACATCGAACACGGCAACGCCTACAGTCCTCAACCTCTCAAGACAATCCCAAGAAAAGGTTTGCAAATCAAGCAATCGACCGGAGGAAGTACACAACACATCGTTCTTGGGCCGCTCCACAAACAGAACGCTGAGATCACACAGGACAGTTCTTTAGGTTTCAACACGATAGACGAGACGAAAGTTTACCGACCGAACGAGAAACTTCCCATCGCCAAAGGCTATACTATTCCCATAGGTTTCACTGCAACCATAAAATCTGTGGCGTCCAAGGATAAGACGTACGCCATCGGCTCTCGAGATGCACCGGCGCAAGCGCAATCTGTTACACTAACTCCTGGAAATGGGCAAATTAAATATTTGTACCCTAAGACGCAAACTAACCCGAAAAATGTGCACCAAAAAGAATTAAGATCGCTCTATTCGCAAAAAACGGATGACCCAAATAGATACGTGACCGTGTCGAAGTCTGTGACGGGTGCTTTGGACGGTGATAACAATTTAAAGAAGCAATATTCTCACACGTACTATACCAAGTCTTCGTCGTGCGGTTACTTCACGTTTACATGCAATATAGTCACCGGATCCAACGGTAGGACGAAAGTGTGCAGACCCAAGTTGCCAACCAACCCGGACGGCTCTCCCATACGCTGCTGAGATTTCAACGATTATGTGATCATTAATTTGTAGATAGAAGTAGGAATGTATTAGTATTAAAATGTATATTCGAACAGACACGTTGATAATAACAAGATTTAGAGATTTAGAAATAATAAAAAAAAATAAAAAATTATTAGGTACTAGTGAGCGCAGAATGAAATACAATTAATTATGTATACTAAAAAGTCTTTCTGCGAGACAGAATTTTTCTAGTGCAGAAGACTTGGTTTTTGTACTGTACGATTTCATGTCATAAATATTTTCATTTTCATTTCATTCAGATATAGCAAGTGAATATTTTCAATATTGTAAATTTGTATAGTTAAACAAAATTGCTTCCTTCGCGAAGGTCACTTCATTTATTTATCCTGAAGGAGTTTTGTGGCCTATTTCATCACTTTGTCACCACAATGTAGCTGCTAGATAACTCCTCTCAAATGTGAGAAATATCACTTTAAACTGCAAATAACTGTTGGACAAGATTTGACCAGTTCTGGTGAAAACGGCCATAGGTCAACTGTGTAAATCGATGAATTTGAAATTAATGCAAACGTCTATAATTATCCTACTACTAAGTTTTTGATAAATAAGTAGGGCACGGTTAGTCGTGCCCAGTCCGAGTACATCGCGAATGGAGAAAATGGGAAATATTGTATATAAAGAAAATACAATTTTTGTCTCACCTATAGACCTATTTCACCTATCAAACAGTATCTACCAAAGATTTAAATCGATAGATAGGGTATAGTCTAACATGACGCACTACAGACAATGTCGACAATGAAAGGGCCGCATGCGGCTACTTCGCGTCAGACGATGAAACTTAGCGGTTATTGTTTTCGTTTAAATTATACAGTTTGTAGTAATTTTATTGGGTCCGTTAGTTCATATTTAACTATTAATTTGTACTCAATAATAGGTAGTAGGTACCTACTCGATAATTAGTATGATAACCGTAAATAAAGTATTTTAATAAGTATGAATGCGCGTGTTAATTTTTACTACGTACCCTATACTACAACTACTACTACACTACATACCACACGCTGTATCCCGACAATCTGGGTAAGCAGTGTAATCGGTGTTGTGCTGCAATTAGTCTGGTAAATTACAGCACAACACCGACCACCAGATTTAGCTAAGTGTTCGGACTAGACAACTATCAAGCAGCAAGTAAGGCACAAAGACTCACCTGCTGCATGACTCGGTGGAAGGATCGCGGCGCCAATGTGAAACGCTGCTATCATGTCGCCCTTTAGCACGGCATCTTGTCATTGTCCCTTAGTCGCCTTTTACGACATGCACGGGGAGAGATGCAGTGGGGTTATTCTTTTCAAGTACCGACCCCACACTGAACTATGCTCCTATACTACAAATAGTCTTTATACAGGGTGTTGTAACGGCCACTACATTAAATTTAGGAAATGATTATTGGGATCAATAGTAACAAAAAAGTCAAATAACTTTTTTCTGAATTCCCTTTAAATAAAAAGTTACAGTTTTCATAAACTAATTGATTTATTTAGTGTAAAAGGATCTAATGTTCCGCACGAACGTGGGAATGTAAGGCGCGCGGTGAGTGAGCGAGCAGGGACGAGTGCGCGGAGAGGGGAGATGCGCGGAGGCGGCGCGGCGTGAGTTTTTCGATCCCGGCTGTTCCCGCCGTCCCGCGCCAGCACCCTCCCCCCGCGCGCGTCAAATTACAGTAGACGAAAACATAAATTTCAAAAATTAATATCTCCAAAACTAGACACTTTGGAGAAAAACTTTTTTTTTCTCACAAAAACATGAGGATTGCGCTGGCGAAATTAATGTACTCTCCGTTACAACAACCCGTATAATATCTTCCCTTTTTACCTTACTACGTGGTAAGGTCTCACCCGCCTGGGTTGCTACCACCGCACTGAATGAAAGATCGGTCGAAGCGGCTACGTAAATAGTTCGCGTTTACCATCCAGTTCAGTGTAGTTAGTGTCGATTTTTTTTGGATAATAAATTGTAAAAATACTACTTTCCCTAGAAATTGTTTTTGTCATTACACGTTCAGCGCGGAGGCCAGGCGTCAACCTCATTGAATGGTTGAGTCGAAAGAGATAAGGCCAGTCAAAGAATTAAATATGGAGAACGGCTATTGTCGAACATCTCATTCAATTTATTTGGTCATCTATGTAAATGTTGATTGTAAATGATTATGTGCATAGGTACATGTACAGGTACAAGTAAAATTAAAAAGTTTTTATTATAACTTTATTAATTGCATTTAAATTATTAATTACAACCCTGGAATGCTCAAGCGTAGCGGCTCCGGCTATGTGGACAGACAGACGACATAAAATAGTGTAGCCACGAGTGTATGGATGAGAAAAGCGGAAGACCGCGTGTGGTGGCGTACCTTGGAAGAGATCTATGTCCAGAAGTGGATCGATCTGAACCACACGGTAGGTACTGTATTAGGGCACTTCGAGTGTTTTTTTTATTTTTTTTTATTGAAACTGTCACGGTTGGCCACATCACCGACAACATCCGTGATGTCAGCCCATAACACCGGGCGAACTTTTGTGCCACGTCAGTGCTTCCCTTCGGTCGTGCCGGCTACACTGAACTGGACGGAAAACACAAACTATTTACATAGCCGTTTCGACCGACCTTTCATTCAGTGCGGTGGTACCAACCCGGGCGGGTTAAACCCTACCACCTAGTTCTATAAGAAGGGAGTCACATCCCTTAGTCGCCTTTTACGACATGCAGGGGGATAGATGCAGTGGGGCTATTCTTTTAAAGTACCGGCCCCACACGGTACATAATAGATATGTTGCAACAGAGTGTACGATAATAAATTAATTAATAAACTATAAATGCACACAATTTTCATCAGAAGGCTCGTAATACGCGTGTTGACCAGCATAAATTAGTCCACAATGGTGAGAGGTATCGACAGTATTGTAGTTTAATTTTTGTGTTCACCATTTATAACGACACTACAACTGCTCTACGGGTTGATAGGTGTTCTATGATTTTTAAATCTTTCGCTCAGTAGATTCCTCTCAAGATCTGTCTATCGGGTCCTTCTGTGAGCGCTCGACCGCGTAGATCACCGCTTCGCATATCCTAAAACACTTGTATATATACTTTTTCTAAAATAAATAAATAAATACGAACCACGTTTCAAAAATCCCTACAGGTTAAAAATTAAACAAATTGTGTTCTATTTCTAATATTTGATTCTAGGGACTTCCTCAACATCTCTAAAATCGAACCCCCCCTGGGGTTGAAGAGGGTTGCTTAAATTTTTTTTTATGTGTTCTATATTGGCAAATGTACAATTATCTACTTGCAGATGGATTCAGTGTGTTGGTGGAAAAATTTTAAAACAGTTATGTAAACAATGATTTATTTTCTAAAATATCTTTAGTGTTTTAAAACATCCAAAATAAAATGGTATTGCCGTCTGGTGAATTTAAAATGGAATTTTTGTGATTTCTTTTTTATTTCTTATTTTTATATTATTATTATTATATCTACAATGGCAACGAGCAAGTTGGTGATCGTAGGAGGTGCCACACTGGTGAGTAGTGTTTAAGTTCACTTACCCACTATTTATAGCACTAGACTAAATTTATGATACATGTGAATAAAAGCAAATATAATATGTGTAATTATTGAAACTCTGTTTAATATTAAATTAAATAAATTCACCCATCTCCATCGTCTATCCAAACTGGGTATAAAATAAATACTTATATAGAATTAAATTGCGTTATTTTAACGTTATGTCAAAACTTCGCTTTTACCCTCAGCTTGATTTGGTTTTTAAACCAGACTTTCCCAACGATGGGATAAATAAATTTGTGGATTATTTTGTGTTTGAAATGTTGTCATTTGTGCGAACTCTAATTCTAACTTAACCTAAATTACATACATTATTTTCTTTTTAATTGAATAATTTTTTTTATTACGTACATTGAAATTTATATCTATAATAAATTAAAGTAAATTAAAGTAATTAAACTTTGAATAAATTTGTATAAATTTTTTTAACATTAAATAATCTAATTACATCTTATAGTAAAGCTCGAATATTCAAAATTACTCATTTATGAGTAATAATTTCATGAGATACCTGATTATGTTTAGGCCTTCTAATATTTACTTTATTAATAAAATGAAATTATTGTTAATTACAACTCTGGAATGCTCAAGCAAACGTAGCGGCTCCGGCTACGTGGACAAACGACCTAAAATACTATAGCCGCGAGTGGATGGATGAGAAAAGCGGACGACAGCGTGTGGTGGCGTACCTTGGAAGAAACCTATGTCCAGAAGTGGATCGATACGAGCTTATGATTAATTTAAAAAAAAAATCTGAAACCTAATCACAAAACTACTAATTTTTTTTTTAAGACAGTATGTAGGTACAATAAAAACATTTAATTTTGCCTTTTATTATAGTATGTAATACATATATATAATTATTTAAAAAATAAATATGTTTTGTTTTATGTTTTATGTTTGTTTATTTCGTCATAAAAAACACACTGTTCACAATTATATTTGTTTCGCAGGGATTAGTATGCTATGCCAGTTATTTTTCGTGTTCATACAAGTACATAGTGTAAATGTTGTCAATTTACATGATTGTAATAATAAATTTTAACATAGTTTTAATTTTTATTTATTTATTTATTTTTTAGGTTCAGTTTATAAGTTATTTTAGTTTAGTTTTATCATATTTCTTAATTTTAGTTTAATTTTATTGTATTAGGTTATTTTGATTAATTTACATTAATTCTGGCATCTTAATTAAGATATTCGTTTACATCATAGATACATTTATCCAACAGCATTTGCCTCACTTGGGACTGGAACTTTCTGTCACTACTTTCGTCTTTTATTTGTATCGGAAGTTTCTCATAAAATTTTGGACCGATAATGTTCGGGTCCCTCTCGACTAAGGTGAGCCGATGTGTCACTGACTTTAATTTGTCTCCATTCCTTGTCTTGTAGCTGTGATTCACATTATTTTGTTCGAATTTGTGGATATTTTCACGAACATAGCATATGTATTTCGATATGGGTGCCTGAGTCCAGAGTGGACCAGAGCACATGCTCCGATTAGCCAATGTAACCTCTGAAAAAGTAGATGCCATACCGGAAACTTCGCTTTGGAGTGAAATTGTTTTCTCGTATTTCTTTCAACGTAGAGGTTTTTTTTTATGGAAACTGACACGGTTGGCTGCACCACCTACAACATCCGTGATGTCAGCCCATAACACCGGGCGAACTTTTGTGCCACGTCAGTGCTTCCCTTCGGTCGTGCCGGCTACACTGAACTGGACGGAAAACACAAACTATTTACATAGCCGTTTGGACCGAATTTCATTCGGTGCGGTGGTACCAACCCGGGCGGGTTGAACCCTACCACCTAGTAATATAAGAAGGGAGTCCTTAGTCTCCTTTTACGACATACACGGGGAGAGGTGCAGTGGGGCTATTCTTTTAAAGTACCGGCCCTACACAGTACCTACAGCAGTTTCTTTTCGTCAAGTTGCTCAGTTTCAGCATTTCAGGTACAACATCAGGCTGTATCAGAAGCAATTTTATTGTTCTTATGTGTATTGTGTTTTTTTTATCTTTGTGTGTGTGAATTGGACGAGAAAAATATCTTTTAATTTTATTTAATTTCATTTCATTTCATTAAGTCAGTTACACTATGTAGGGGCAAACAGTAGACACTAGCTTTTGCCCGCGGCTTCGCTCGCGGTAGACTCGGATCTAACTGCTAACGCCATTTATTACTACCATTTGACACTACATTCCGTTCATACTATACTTTCTTTGATACTGTTCAGCCTTATCGCTATTTAGCGTGATGTTAGATACCCTATTTATAGTGAGCCTCAAGAACTACTCTTCACATTGAAGCAAACCGCATCAAAATTAATTCAGTTCTTCTGGAGTTTACCTCAAATATACATACAGAGGCAGACGTTCAATTATATAAGAAGTAGAGATAGAGATGTTGTATTATGAAATATACATAGAGACAGACGTTCCCTTTTATAAGAAGTAGATATAGAGATATTGTATTATGAAATATACATAGAGACAGACGTTCCCTTTTATAAGAAGTAGACATAGAGATGTTGTATTATGAAATATACATAGAGACAGACGTTCCCTTTTATAAGAAGTAGAGATAGAGATATTGTATTATGAAATATACATAGAGACAGACGTTCCCTTTTATAAGAAGTAGACATAGAGATGTTGTATTATGAAATATACATAGAGACAGACGTTCCCTTTTATAAGAAGTAGATATAGAGATATTGTATTATGAAATATACATAGAGACAGACGTTCCCTTTTATAAGAAGTAGACATAGAGATGTTGTATTATGAAATATACATAGAGACAGACGTTCCCTTTTATAAGAAGTAGATATAGAGATATTGTATTATGAAATATACATAGAGACAGACGTTCCCTTTTATAAGAAGTAGAGATAGAGATGTTGTATTATGAAATATACATAGAAACAGACGTTCCCTTTTATAAGAAGTAGACATAGAGATGTTGTATTATGAAATATACATAGAGACAGACGTTCCCTTTTATAAGAAGTAGAGATAGAGATGTTGTATTACAAAATATACATAGAAACAGACCTTCCCTTTTATAATAAGTAGAGATAGAGATGTTGTATTACGAAATATACATAGAAACAGACGTTCCCTTTTATAAGAAGTAGAGATAGAGATGTTGTATTACAAAATATACATAGAAACAGACCTTCTCTTCTATAATAAGTAGAGATAGAGATGTTGTATTACGAAATATACATAGAAACAGACGTTCCCTTTTATAAGAAGTAGAGATAGAGTTGTTGTATTATGAAATATACATAGAGACAGACGTTCCCTTTTATAAGAAGTAGAGATAGAGCTGATGTTGTATTATGAAATAGTTTTTTTTTTGAAGAGCGATTTCTCAAACCCTGCGCTTATCTTCGATATCTGCGAACGGTGACAAATAACGGCGGAGCACTAACCGGCCACCTTATCTAGATTCTGACGCGCGTATCACATTGCCTGTCAAAACCTCTTCTTATTCGACATTAGAACGCCCATTCTTGGCATTCTTCGTGCAGCTGAACGAACACGTCAGCGTCATTTTTTTTTTCTAAGGTGTACGCTCAAATTGTAGCCATCTGAGTTGATACCACCGTTCTTGGATGTAAGATGCCCGCATAGCGGCATCGGCTGTATTCTCTTCTAGTACAGTATAGCCAGCAATCCAAAGGGATGTCTCCGGTATGTCACCTACACTATCGGAAGTGATATTGGCTGGTCGGAGCATGTGCTTCGGCTCCTATGACTCAGTCACCCGTACCGAACTACATTTATTATATATTTTTTAAGTAATTCCTTTAATAAAGAAAATATAAAAAAGTCATTCAAATAACTAAAGAATTAAAACCTACCTAACAAACATTAAAATACCTATCAAAGAGTTTTTTTTTTATTGATAGCGCGACATGTGGCATCGTTTCACCTACAAGTAGGTGTCTAACGATGCCCATGGACATTCTGTGATGCACGGGGATTGCGAATGCCATGCCGGCCTGACAGGAGCCTTTTCACGCCCCTTTTGAAGAACCCCAGGTTGTACTTGGGAGGAAATAGATGGGCGAGGAGTGCGTTCCACATTTTCCCGGTTCTGTGAATAAAAGTACTACAGAACCGGTTGGTGCGCATCCGTGGTAGGTCGATTGAGTAGGGGTGCATCCCCTGCCCAGTACGCGTGGTGCGGAGGTGGAATGGGGACGACGGAATCGCGTTAAACAGCTCCTCCGAACACTCCCCATGAAATAGACGATAGAACACACTTAGGGAGCCGACGTCCCTACGGAGTTGCAGTGGTTCTAAGTCGCGGGACACCGCATGGTCACCCACCAGTCGCACGGCACGACGCTGGATTGAGTCTAGCGGCGCAAGCTGGTATTTAGTTGAGCCGTCCCACAAGTGCGAGCAGTACTCCAAGCAGGACCTAACCTGTGTTTTATACAGCGTCAGTTTTTGGCCCGACGTGAAGTACCGCCGCACCTTGTTTAGTACGCCCAGCTTTTTTGAGGCCAGCTTGGCCTTGCCCTCAATGTGGCGCCGGAAGTTCAAGTCGTGCAACAGTTCGACACCGAGGACCCCGAGGTGGTCGCTTAATTTCAGCGACGTGTTTTGGAAGGAAGGAGCTGGCGTGAACGCCGTTCTCTTCGCACTGAACGCACACACTTGTGTCTTCGATGCGTTGAACACGACCAAGTTGCTCCGGCCCCATTCGGCAATAGACTGGAGTGTTTGCTCGAGTTCAGACACAAGTGCTAGCCTCTTCTCGTCCATAACTTTCCGTCCGGCTGAAGGGTGACTGGTGTAGGATCCGTGTGCCGTACTGTCGTCTGCATAACAATGTATGTTGCCGAGTGGCAGCATATCATTGATATGCAGAAGAAACAGCGTGGGGGACAACACAGAACCCTGTGGTACACCGGCATTCACTGACATGGCGTCCGACGAGCAGCCGTCCACGCGGACCTGAATGCTACGCCCATGTAGGATGTCGGTGACCCAGTCACAAAGGCCAGAGGGGATTCCGTACGCCGGCAGCTTGCCCAGAAGTGCTTTGTGCCAGACCCGGTCGCCTTGGCAATATCGTGTCCAATTGCCAAGGATTCACCGTACCCTTCAAGCGCTTTCCCCCAAAGGTGAGTGACGTACGCTAGGAGATCACCAGCTGATCGGTTTGGCCGGAAGCCGTATTGCCGATCGCTGATGAGATTATTTGTTCCCAAAACACTTGCAACATTAAAACGCTGATAGGAAGGCTTACCCTTTGACTAAAGTAGGCCCTTGATTGCGTGACGCCAGTTGCGTCCACCAGCAGAGGGGGCCAAGCCTCTTCGAGAAGCTTATATATTTATCTTATTGAAGTAATTTTTTTGTACTTTGTACCGTGTTGGGCCGGTACTTTAAAAGAATAGCCCCACTGCATCTCTCCACGTGTATGTCGTAAAAGGCGACTAAGGGATATGACCCCTTCTTATATTACTAGGTGGTAGGGTTTAACCCGCCCGGGTTGATACCACCGCACTGAATGAAACGTCGGTCGAAACGGCTATGTAAATAGTTTGTGTTTTCCGTCCAGTTGAGTGTAGCCGGCACGACCGAAGGGAAGCACTGACATGACACCTAGTTCACCTGGTGTTATGGGCTGACATCACGGATGTTGTAGGTGATGTAGCCAATGGTGTCAGTTTCCATAAAAAAAAATTATATGTTTTTTTCTGTTCATGTACCGTTCTTCTCTTAATTATGCGCATTAAAGAGGGTCTACTGCTGGACATACGCCTCTGCAATTTTCCTCCAGTCCTCCCGGCCTTCAGCGGTACGGAACCACTGCTTTCTGTCGTCGACCGTCGTCCCACCTAGCGGGTGGTCTTTCCATTCCACACTCCGTTTTCCTGTCCACAGCCGCCAGTGTAGGGACACGCGGTTACTCCAACGGCCGTCGTCGTCTCACCACCGCAGCCTCACGCGGCATCGAATCTCGCTTACGTTATTGACGTTAATGTTTCAAAATAGATCGCTTCAGATACAAAAGGGATTATTAGTACAATCGTGTAATCTTATGCCGGCATCATATCTCTTCGATGTCATCGTTATCGGTACATTCCTTTATAGACGTTTCATCTTCCGTTGCATTCCAATGTGGATATTTTTCAGAATATAGATAAATAGATAGATAGAAAATGCTTCATTGCACCAGTAAACATAAAACAGTAACAAGTGCATTAGAAAATTTACATAAGGTGCAAAGGCGGACTTATCCCTTACAGAGATTTGTTTCGGTCAACCTTTGGATATACATTTTTATAATAATACAAGCTGTGCCCGCGGCTCCGCCCGCTCTCATATTTCACTTCACTGCTAACCTCATAAGCTATTTAGCGTGATAGTAAGTAGCCTATAGTTGATGGGAAGAATCAAGCTATCCGTAGAATTTTGTTTTATTAAAATCGGTTCAGTGGTTCTCGAGTTATAAGCGGACAGACAGACACTCAGACAGACAGAAAGCAGATGTTGGATTTTATTATAGGTAAGGATTATATATACACAGTGTTGCAGTTGCCCCCGTTTAGGGGGGTTATTCTATATGTGAAACTAAACAACTTCTGAGGCGAAAAAAATTTTTAAACAAAAAAAAATAGTTTTTCCATACAAATTTTAAATACCTATTCTCAAAATATATGGAGGAAAAAACATTTTTTTTCTTCAAATTAAAAAGTCGTAGAACAAAAGTTGTTCTATTTCACGTACAGAATCACCCCCTTTCGGGTTTTAATGTTGTTTTATTGAAAGCATGACTTGGCGTCGAACCACCCCTAAGTTGTCTAACGACACCCAACCACATTCGATCGTATGCGGGAGTTGCGAATTCCATGCCGGCCTGAAAGGCGCTCATTTACGCCCCTCTTGTACCCGAGACTGTACTTGGGGGGAACTATATTATAGGCAGGGAGAACATTCCAGAGTTTACCAATACGTGAATTAGTCAATACATGAATATCCTTATAACTCGAGAAGCACTTTATCAATTTACGGGTTTCACTGTTACATCAGGTCACTTCTCAAGATGTTTTTAGACTATAAATCATAACGCTACGTCATCGGCGGCCTGAGCTGTGAGCAAAAAGACACGCGAAGCGAAGCTGCGGGCAAAACATAGTTATATGATATTTTCAAGAACATTTAGAAGAGTTTGGACGTCGGACTGTCCAATGCTTAAGTATATGAGAAACAGCGTCGCCGAGCTCCGCGGGTGGCGGAGGGGACGGCGCGCGCTCTGATTGGCTAGTATCGGGCGGTACCCCGCTCTGCAGGTCTATTCTTGTAAATTCTGACAGCGGAATCAGCGCTGTTGTGGCGCTGAGAGCCACTTTGTTTGGGTGGTAACGAATGCTATTTGTACGTTTTTACAAATATCATGCGTGTTACGCTGGCGCGGGGAAGGTCCGAAGTCCATACATCTCACGTTCTTGGATATTTTGTTGCAGTTCCAGTCCATAGTGCACATCTTTGTTTCCGGCCTAGCGATACTTCAGTATCAATGCCAAATAGACTGGCTAGACTGGTCGGCTACCGCTGCCTTCATGAAGATTCTTTACTTTCACAGTGAGTACTGAACAAAATAAATACCTACGTACACTGTACAGTACCTGGCGGTAAATAATGAGCATCGAGCTTTAGAAAGAGACAATCCGGTTGTAGAGCGTCCTATCCCTGTCGCACGAACTCGCACGCCTCTGTGCGACAGGGACGACGCTCATGTCGTCGGCTACCCTGAAGCGTAAAACAAAACAAAAATCCGCTTCTAATCCGAATATCCGATATTTCAGAATATTACATACAATTAAATGACGAACATTATGAGAGTAGAAGAAGCGGCAGAGGTGTGGCACGTGGAGATCCGTTGTCCCTGCCTACCCCACTGGAAACAGTTGGGACGCTATGTACGTATGTATGTAAACAAAATAAATTTCGTTCATCTTCGCCGACTCCCCCGCCGTGCCCAAAACACTAGCCGAGTTGCCCCTTTGATTATCCAACCCTATTCGTTGTAGTAAAAATTACAAATTAAAAAAACCCCGAAGTCGGGGGACCGCTAATTAAATAAAATATGAAAACTCAAATCTGCGCGGGTATTTAATTAGCGGTCCCCCGACTCCTTTAAGTAAGTAAACGGAAATTATTTTTGACTTTTGAAGGGTCGGGGGCTTTTTAAATTTGTTATTTAACTTTTATTTCAAGCTTTTTTTTAAAAAACCGCATCCTAATCGGTCCATCCGTTTGGGGCACCCACCCCTCCGCCTCTCCGTCCCCTCCCCCTCCCCCCTTTCGCCCTTCTTCGCTTATTTATCAGGCAGCACCGCACAATACCGAGATACAAATATAATTTATTTGCCGTGACGATGAAGATGAGGTTTTTTTGAGTTTACTCCCCATTTTCATATAATATTTTTATAACGCGCCCGAAGGAGTATAACTGAAAAAGAATTGTGATGCTTTTTGCTATTGCAGATCCAACATGCAGTGAGTCTGTAAACATCGGCCGGCACATCTCGGAGCTACCGAACCAGGCTGCGCTGTATCTGAGGGATGTTCCCTTCACCACCAACCGGTCACTGCGCATCACCATCGCCTATATGGTGTTGGGTGTGCTGTGGTTCGTCACTTCAATACTACTCATTGGTGAGCATATTGTTTTTACGTTTTTTCTATAAAAAAGGCGCGAGAAGCGAGGGCGAAGGCTGAGCTGCGTTCAGTTACGTTATACGATATACTTTCTTGAAAATTTTAAGTCACTAAGGGCGAGGTCGAAGGCCGAGCTATAGCCGAGGTATCGTATACCTGAACGTACTTTCTTGATTGATTCGATGATTATGATTTTTTTTATGTCTAAAATATAAATATATGCCTGTCCACATTGCAGTGGGGGTGCGCAGAAACCCTTCAGGGTCCTGCGCTATGAGATGCATGATGACGCCGTGGATCGTTGTGACTAGTGTGTCACTCTTCCTGGACGCGGCGGGCGCTATTACCTTCCTACCTGACGCGTGGAGGACCAATGTGAGTCTCTTTTTTGTGCACTTGGACTATAAAGATCAGGATAAAATTAACTTACTCGCTCTACCAATCCGTGCCGACATTTACAGTTTGCGTCACTGGCTTCCAACAAGGAACGCTTTTCTTTATGTAAATGTTGCTGCGAAATCGCTAAGAAACAGTGTTTTTTTTTTTATTTCCGTTTGGCTGGCTGTCCATTGATCCACCAGTACTCCAAAACTGACTGTATTTTACGAGTTTTATCAGTAAATTTTCAGTAGTCAATTTAGTAGATTTGCTTTTTGAGTTTTATCATCATTGTTAGTTACCTCATCAACACCCACCTGGCTACACCTTTAGTGACAGTCCACTAAATCTTATTCCTATCGAAAAGTTCGTGTCGTCTCAGTGCTTCACTTTGGTCTTTCTTCTATCCTCTGCATAGAACTTTTCTGTTGCTGCGCGATTATTCTGAGTGCGACTTTTTATTAATTTATTATTTTGCGAATGCGATAACTTGCTGTGCGAAATTAATTGGTCCGTAAGAAAACATAAAAAAATTAATTTATAAAAATAAGTATATAATAAAATGTTAGTATTCAAGCATAGGTTATATAGGTACTCGTAGCTTGCGTAGAGTTACCCAATAAGGCATTAAGTCATGAAATTGCACGCATTAGATAGGTATATAACATTTATTATTAAAAAGCGGTCAAACGAGGCGAACTCGGGTGGCGAGGGTTCCGTACCATTCCGTTTTCCGTGAGAACTTTAAGACTTTAGATTAAGTTATAATTAAGATTTCAAATTTAAATTAAGATTTTTGTTTATGTTATCCTGTAAACTATAAGAGAGGCCCTATATTCTCTATGCATTTTAAAATCATAAAAAAAATCCACAATTGTCACACATAATCCACTTGAAAGTTATTTTTTTTTTTCTAAGTTGTGCCCCAAAATCGAAATTCGTTTTTACGCTATAAGCCGTGATCGGATCATCAAATTCTATAAATGCACTATAAAGTTCAACTTTTTTCGTCCAGTAGATTCGGATAAAATGAGCAGTGACAGACATACAGACAGTCAGTCAGACACAAGAGTGATCCTATAAGGGTTCAGTTTTTTACTCTTTAGTTTTGAGGTACGGTACCATAAAAACCTACCCCATTCTCTAAAATCTTGAGTGTAAAACTCAAGATTTTAGAGAATGGGGTTGGGTTGTAAGGTTACAACAAGAGTTGGGGGGGAATGGTTTTGGGGGTGTAATATGCTATAATCTATTTACGTCCCTTCTTGAAAAGTGTACGACTCGCAGGCCAAACTCGGCCAAAGTCATCTTATGAAATTAAGCTATTATAGATCGCCTAGCTAGGTAAACATTTGGTGCTCGCTTTTAAATAAGATAATTTAGACTGCCTAGGCCAAATGATCAACGTTGTTTGGCAGACTATGACCAATTTGGCGTCATACATCGGCGCAAACCCGAGCGGCTTCGGTGGCCAAGAAGTGGAGGGCACATGGGTTGCGGCGGTGATCATGGGCACAGTGTGCGGCCGAGCCCTCGTCGGCTGGCTCATACACATGGTCTGCTTCGTCAGCGCTCTCTCCAAGGTCTCCGGGCGACGCAAGAAGGGCGACAGCGAGGACGTGAGTGTTACATCAATCCTAAGTCATTATCATCAACCTGCTTTTAGCCGCTGATTCCTAAGACTGCATTAATCTGTAATGCTTAGACCGATCGAATGACGAAGGGAACTATATTGTCTCTGCTACAGAACGGGAAAAAACCGGCCAAGTGTGAGTCGGACTCGCGCACCGAGGGTTCCGTACCACCACACAAAATATTATTATTCGTTGTTTTACTTTAGCGCTTGCAATATGATCGATGACGAGTGCTTCTACAAAATGTTTGGCATAATTTTCCTAAACTTAATATTTTTCTTAATAGAATTCAATATTGGCTGGCATTTTGGTTAGAATTTTTGTCAGGTCGACCGATTAGTGACTCGAATAAATCCGTTAATGAATGGCGCAACTGTATTGCAGATTGAAATGACGCCCCGGGAGCGAATACCGTCAGAGAGGCCAGATGAGACGACCGCAGTCCCGCCACCGCCGCCGCCGCCAATCCCCAACGGGCGTGAGGTGCGGCCGCAGCCACCGCCCTCGCCGCAGCCGGCGCGGCGCGCGACCACCACCGACTGGGTCGACCACGAACAACCGCCACCGGTTCGCACTCTGCGCCATGTTGCCGCGTCGAATCCTATAGCGGAAGCGGGCGCCGAGGAATCTCCGCGGATCCACTTCCCCACATCCCTGCTTTCGATACCGCAGCAGCTGGAGCAGGCCTTGGCGGACAACAGCCGGCCGTGGCAGCAGTCGGCGGCGCTGGCGGCCGCGGCGGGGGCCGCGGGGCGCGCGGAGGCCGCCTCGCGGGAGCGCGACGCCCGCCGCCCCTCGGCCGTCAGCTCACACACGCAGACCATGACCGAGCTCGAGGGGTCAGTCAGTCAGTCAGTCAGCGTGTAAGCGTACACTACTGGACATACGCCTCTCCAATTTTCCTCCAGTCCTCCCGGCCTTCAGCGGTACGGAACCACTGCTTTCCGCCGACGTACTTGATGTCGTCGTCCCACCTGGCGAGGGTCTTCCCACACTCCGTTTTCCTGTCCACGGCCGCCAGTGTAGGACACGGTTACTCCAACGGTCGTCGTCTCTTCGGCTGACGTGCCCAGCCCATTGCCACTTGAGCTTAGCCACCCGGTATCCAATATCGACTACTTTGGTGCGTCGGCGGATTGCCTCATTACGCACCATATCACGTAGCGATATTGCCAGCATGGCTCGCTCCATTGCTCGCTGGGCAACTTTCAACCTTTGGACAACACCGACCGTTAGCGTCCACGTTTCACACCCTTACGTCATGGAGGGGTAAAGCTGTCTAAATTGCGGACTAAGCGCTCCAGTGTTTCTTTTATCTTCCGCACTGCGAAACTCTGGAATGCACTTCCTTCCGATGTGTTTCTTTCAGTGTACGACTTAGGATCTTTCAGGAGAAGCGTAAAAAGGCATCTGTCACGCCGGCACGGAATTCGCAGCCCCCGTTCTAAACCGAATGCTTTTGGGCGTCGCCGTCGGCTCAACAATCCACGCTGACGGCGCCAAGTGTCTCGCGTAACCATAAAAAAAAGTCAGTGAGAGGCGATGTGTTCGTCGGTGGCGGTCGCGCATGCCTGTCTGCTATTCTACACGCCTCCACTTTCACTCTACAAGTTCTAACTGCTGCTGAAACACTATTATTTCTCTCGCACTCAAGTACGGTCTCGGGTCCTTCAATGCTCAGGTCAATGGTCCTCGATTTTTTTATGTAAACCAACATGGGCGGCTGTGTCGAAGGACCAAAGGTACAGTCGACAGAGCCAAAAACTCCTCTCCTCCCGAAACCACGCTCAGTGAGGCGCCATGCCAGCGATTTGCGGACTGTTGCTAGGCTGTCTAGCCCGTTGATACGACGTTTGAAGTCACCCAGGTTAAAGGTTTCGGGAAACACTCGCCGGGAGACAGTTCTACACCGTAGCGGTGCGACAAAGAAACGATTGGGTTCTCAAAAGCCCAACGTCAACAACAAAAGTGTGCCCAGTTTCTCTGCGGCGCGGCGAGTGCTGCGAAGATAGGTTGGAAGGCAAGGAATAAGGGAAGCCAGTTCCTTCGAGCATAGCGTCCATGATAGTGCCTGTAGAACAGACTGAGTGACTTATTATTATAGGGATCACGGCGTTACTAAACAACTTTAAGGCTGGCATGGCTTCCGCAACCCCGCAAAACGAATGTACATGGGAGTAGTTAGTCACCTTATGGATGTCTCGATGCAGCACCATGGACTTTCTATAAAAAAATCCAAGGAGATAGTTTCTCGTCTCGTCTGCGGGCGTAAAGGGAATCCTACGCCATTGTCAAAAGTATTGCACACCGCTTTATTTCCTTTAAGCATTTGCTATTTATCGCAAATATTTCCCGGAGCAAGCATCTTCGCACCGGTTTTGACATGTCAGTCAGGGTGCTTGTGTCCACTGCTGGATATGCGCCTCTCCAGTCCTCCCGGCCTTCAGCAACACGGAACCACTGATTATCTCTAACGACGTACCGTCTGGCACCGTCCCATATACCTAATATGGGATGCCCTCGCCTCGTCGCCGTCTCATCGCTATATGGATAATGTATAGTAACTGTAGTACGTAGTATTGTATTGTATTGTTTATGGATAATTCATATGGCAGTTAGTCTGCATTCGAACTTAAAACAATTTGTTCTAACATGTGTTGTTTTTACTCGACTGGGCGAAACAAAAAGGAGGTTAATGTTTTTAAGTTTAAAGTCAGGCTGGACACCAAATCGGCGACGTAAGTCATAAGTTCCTTCCAGTGAACACCAAGTGAGTCCGTGAGTTCCTTCTAGTCCGTGAGTTCCTTCTAGCTCAACACCAATTAGTACACGAAGAGATTGTTTGTTTAAATTTGGTTTTATTTCTTCGTTTTAGTTTTCTAGCTTATAAGAGGTGAACTTACCCACTATCTCTTGCCAAATAATAAATATAGAATGTGTTCCAACAGAGTGCCGCCTACCACGTCGGCGGGAGGTCCGATGAAGAGTCAGATGGCGTGGTCTTACTATCATTTCGGGAGTCCGTCGCACAGGATGCGAGACCAGCTGCCGCCAGACGAGGAACTGCCGCCAGTGCCCGTTCCGGACTATACACTGCGCCCTAAAAAGAGCTTCACTTGTAAGTTGGATTTTATGTATGTCAATAAATAATTAAAAAAAAGAAAAAAAGAAAATGGTGCTTCCAAATACAAGATTTTTTTTTAAAACTTGTTTTTGTTTTGTTTATACTCTATGGTAAATACGTACAAGGGTAAAACTGGTGCTACAGCGACAAACAAGCTGTGACTATATAGTGCAACCTCTAAAATAAAACATCAAATAATAAAAAACGGCCAATTACGTGGAGGTATGGAACCTTCGCCTCGGTGAGCGAATCCAGCCCGAACTTGGTCGGTTTTTTCACTTGTACTTATGGAAGACACCGATGTTGCAGCTCTGTTTCGCGGCGGTTCGAGCGCATCGGCCAGTACCACAGCGAGTGCGTTGCGTCTACACGGGGCCACCGACACGCAGCCTTCTAGCACAATACCAAGTGAGTTCGTCAGTTCCTTCTAGTCCGTGAGTTCCTTCTAGCTCAACAAAAAGTAAGTCCGTGATTTTCATCGGCCAGTACCACAGTGAGTACGTTGCGTCTACACGGAGACTGCGACACGCAGCTCAATACCAAGTGAGTCCGTCAGTTCCTTCTAGTCCGTGAGTGCCTTCTAGCTCAACAAAAAGTAAGTCCGTGATTTTCTTCGGCCAGTACCATAAGGAGTGCGTTGCGTCTACACGGATCCTGCGACACGCAGCCTTCTAGCTCAATACCAATTGAGTTCGTCAGTTTCTTCTAGCTCAACAAAAAGTAAGTCCGTGATTTCATCGGCCAGTACCACAGCAAGTACGTTGCGTCTACATGGAGCCTGCGACACGCAGCCTTCTAGCTCAATACCAAGTGAGTCTGTCAGTTCCTTCTAGTCCGTGATTGCTTCTAGCTCAAAGAGAAGTGAGTCCGTGAGTTCCAACGACCAGTACCACAGCGAGTGCGTTACGTCTACACGGCGCCACCGACACGCAGCCTTCTAGCTCAATACCAAGTGAGTCCGTCGTCAGTTCCTTCTAGTCCGTGAGTTCCTTCTAAATCAAAAAGAAGTGAGTCCGTGAGTTCTAACGGCCAGTACAGTACCACAGCGAGTGCGTTACGTCTACACGGCGACACCGACACGCAGCCTTCTAGCTCAATACCAAGTGAGTCTGTCAGTTCCTTCTAGTCCGTGACCTCCTAGACCGACCTGGACGCACGTACCTAGACGTGGGTCTAGCTAGAGCGACTCATATCGACGACTATTCCACTCACATTAGCTCCATATTTTTTTTTTTACGTTAGTCTACGTTATATTCTGATAAGCAGAGTAAATTAATATGTGTTGCAACTAATAAATCAATTGGAATTTGGGGTTGCGTTAATAAATGTATACTTAATGTTTAAGTTAACTTGGAAACTTTAAAACTAAACAGAATGTTTTGTTCACAGATTGGCGATCTAACGACGTCCTGTATTAAATAAGTAGTTCAGAGTTTAAAAATAGTCTAATAATAAATTACTTATGTTCGTAATGTGTGTGTAACAAAAAAATGGTTGTACTTAAAAAATCTATTCGTCATGAATTTTGTATGTGTAAAAAGTTATGTTATTTTTTATTTTTACGTTTTAAGTAGAAACACCGGCACACTGAAAGGTAGAAAATTTGAGCAAATATTTATGTATATTTAATTGTACATAGACTAAGATTAGTTTTTTAAACAATAACATAATCCTAAATTAATATTAAAACTAGAATTCAAATTAAAATTTATAAATTTCGTTCATCACCGCCGACTGCCCCGCCGCGTCACCGTACCCAAAACACTAGCCCAGTTGCCGCTTTGAATCTCCAACCCTATCCGCTGTTGAAAAAAGAATTGGGCACAAAACAAAGTGATTTTTTAGGTTTCCGTACCCCGTACGGAAACCTAAAAAATACGTACCCCGTATTACTAAGCCTACGCCGTCTGTCTGTCTGTCTGTCCGCCCGATGATGACTGTGTATCTTTGAAAGCGTAATAGCTAGCCGGTTGAATGTTCGGGTCTGGGTCCGTGCTCCACCTAGGTTCTCCACCTGGGTGGAGCATGGGATACTTAGATTTTATATGCTATGTCCATGCTCAAACTTATAACAATAAATAACGAACAATTAAAAACGTGGGACTCACCTTAATTTTTTATTTCATCAACAAGAAACCTGTTTTTTCAACTTTTTTTTCAATAATAACGTGTTTTTTTAACTTTTTTTCAACAAGAACGTGTTTTTTCTACTTTTTTTTTCAACAAGAAAGTGTTTTTTCTACTTTTATTTGTGGTGCGGAAACCGCGGTGCGCAGTTGGTCGGTTTTTCGACATAATGATAATAACTTTATGTAGATATAGATTTATAATGTAATTATTTATACCGGAATGGAAGATGCAATTAGATAGGTAGGTAAATTAAAAAATGTAAAATTATATTTAATTAAGTTTAGATAAGTAAAGCAAATGTACTTTTTTGTTGAGCTCAAAAGTAACTTTTGCCCATTACAATTGTATTTTCTTGCAAATTATTTAAAATATCTTTTGCTGTTCTTTCGTTTTGAGAATAGTGCTAAGAATATTTTGTAATAATACCTATTACTGTATTACATTTAGTATATACCGTTTGTGTTAATTTTTTTTTTTTTTTCAAATTTCACACCTAAGTAAGAATAGTTGAATAATAATAAAAAACCCCGACCCTTAAAACGTAAAAAATAATTTCTGTTTACTTACTTAAAGGAGTAGGGGGACCGCTAAGTGAATAAAATATAATTAAAAACTCAAAAATAATTTCCGTTGACTTAGTTAAAAGGAGTCGGTGGACCGCTAAGTAAATTCCCGCGCAGCTCTGAGTTATTATATTTTATTTACTTAGCGAAAATTAGTTTTGAGTTTGGGTCGGGGGTTTATGAAATTTGTAATTTACTTTAGTGAAAGGTATTTATTAATCAATATCATGACATACAATCGAAAAATATCAATAAAACATAATTTGCTTTATAACTAATATTAAAAATTTACATCTATTTCAAGCTTTTTTAAACCTCACGTGATTAAATAACGAGCCCATAAACATGCCAAATACAACCAACTCAAGAACAACTACGACTATGCGGCCTTTGCTGTAGAGACTCTTGGGGCATCGAGCCCGGACGATACCAGTTGTTTCCGAGACACTGGGAAAACTACTCATTGACGCGTCTTGGCGCATTTCAAGCAGCGGATCAGCCTGGAAATCCAGAGGGGGAACACCGCTTCAGTCATGGGGACCACGCTAATGTGATTATTTTTATTTATAGTTAGCTTTATTTTATAGAGAATAGTTTTTTATATTAAACATATTTCATAGCAAAATTCTTGTGCACGATTTAGGATCACGACTCTGCAGATCCTCGGGTGACTGCCGGGCCCGGGCGTACCTGCTGCAACGAATCAGCTTGGCGGTGCAGCGAGGTAACGCCGCTAGTGTCATGGGAACTTTCCCCTCGTCGGCCTCTTTGGGTGAAATTTTTTATCTAGCAAACTGAGGCCGTTGAGGGAATTGCTCTATGACTCTGGCGGTAGGTCAACCCGGATCGTGGTAGTCTCTCGTGTGGCTAATTATTTTTAAAGTTTGTTTATTTAGTTTTAGTTTAGGTAATTTTAATTTGATAGGTAGTTTTAGTTTCTATTTTAATTTAATTACAGTTAAGACAATTTGTATTTTATTTTATAAACAAAATAAAATTGTTTTTTTTTTCATAAAAATTCGGTCTAACTAAAATCTGAACTTAGATCAACGTACACCTACATTATTCAGTTGTATTTTCAGCTTCGTTTTGGCTTTTAGGTACCAACAAAATGAGATTTCAAAATGAATTCAATAAATTTTTTTCATTCTTTCACCGAATGGAAATTCTCACAACTCTGTGTTTTCTTCATTATAGGAACCTGAAATCACCTACATCACCTACTGAAACTTACATCACCTACTGAAACTTACATCACCTACTGAAACTTACATCACCTACTGAAACTTACATCACCTACTGAAACTTACATCACCTACTGAAACTTACATCACCTACTGAAACTTACATCACCTACTGATACACCTTCGTGACCCCGACGTGTCCAGCGATCTAGAACCACTGCAACTCCGTAGGGATGTCGGCGCCCTAAGTGTGCTCTATCGCTTATTCCATGGGGAATGATCCCGCCGTCCCCTTTCCTCTGCACAACGTGCAATGGGCAGGGATTGCATCGCTACACGCTGGACTTACCACGGATGCGTACCAATCGGTTCTGCAGATCTTTCCTCCACAGAACTGGTATAAACTCTGGAACGCTCTCCCTGCCCACATATTTCCCCCCAAGTATAGTCTCGGGTCCTTCAAGAGAGGCGTGAATAGGCACCTGTCCGGCCGGCATGGCATTCGCAACCCCCGCGTACGACCGAATGTCCATGGGCGTCGTTAGACCTCTTATGGGTGGCTCGGCGCCACATGTCGCGCTTTCTAGAAAAAAAACAAAACAAAACTCCGTGTAGGTACCATACCGGAGACATCCCTTTGCTTTTGATGGCTATAATGGACTAGAGAAGGACACAGCCGAGGCTTCTATGCGGTCATCTTACGTCCAGTGCGGTTGTACCAATCCAATCGGCTACAATTAAAGCCTTCCACCTAGTAAGGGGCAAGGAGAATTTAAATAGTGTTTTGGGGATCATTCTGATTTTTTTTAATTTGAAGACGAATAAATTGTGGCCTTAGTCACAGAGACATTGTCAATGATTATAATTTTTTACTGATAAATTTGAATCAGCGCGTCCTAGAATGGCGCGTGAGTAATTCAGATTATAAAAGATATGCTAAATAATAAAGTGTATCGTATCATCGTTTCACCTACGAGTTGGTGTCTAACGATGCCCATGGACATTCTGTGATGCACGGGGATTGCGAATGCCATGCCGGCCTGACAGGAGCCTTTTCAAGCTCCTTTGACGCAATCCCATCGTCCCCTTTTCACCGCTGCACAAGGGGCGTATGTGTAGGGATTGCATCCCGACACGCTGAATTTACCGCGGATGCGTACCAATCGGTTCTGCAGATCTTTCCTCTACAATACTCTAGAATCTAGATAGTAACGGACAGCTCGAAAATTGATGTACTTAGCGGAGGCGGAAGCGGCGGGTGGCCGAGTGGTTTGGGCATCGGCTTTTCATGCGAGAGGTCCGCGGTTCGAATCCGGTCGGCGTGTACCAATGAGTTTTTTCTGACGAAAAAATTTACGTGCATACCTACACCTGCTGCTTCACCGTTCGGAACCGGTGTAAAACTGTAGGTCCCTTCCCTTGCCCCTTACTAGGTGGTAGGCTCAAATTGTAGCCGACTGGGTTGGTACCACCGTACTGGATGTAAGATGGCCGCATAGCAGCCTCGGTTGTGTTCTCCTCTAGTCCAGTATAGCCAGCAATCCAGGGAAGTCTCCGGTATGGCACCTACCTCCTCGGAGGTGATATTGGCTAGTCGAAGCATGCGCTTTGGCCCCTCCGACTCAGCCACCCATACCGGGTTACATAAAAAAAAACTTATTTACACGTCACTTACTTACACTAAGATAACCACAGTATCATCACGATATATCCTCAAAGGGACGAGCAGTGATAGAAATCCTTGCAGAAAAATACGACTTCGAAACCGAGTGAACGCGACAGGGAATCGGTGTGCGAGAAGACCACCAGCCAGGTGGGACGACGACATCAACGCAAACAACGCTGATTGACTTAGGTACATAAAAATACACACACACACTGTACCCCGACAATCGAGGTAAGCAGAGTAATCGGTGTTGTGCCGCAAGTAGGTAGGTACTCTTGTAAATACAGTACAACACCAACCACCACGTTTAGCAATATATTATGACAAGATGACTATCAGCAAGTAGATAAGGCACGAAGACCCATCTGCTGCACGACTCGGTGAAGGACCGCGCCAAAGTGAGAGGTAGCTAGTCAGTCGCCCTTTAGCACGGCGCCTTGTCCTTATCCCTTCGTCGCCTTTTACGCCGTGCACGGGAAGAGATGCAGTGGGGCTATTATTTGTAAGTACCGGCCACACACGGTAGAAGTAACTTAATCTATGTCGTAAGATTGTACCGTGTGGGGTCGGTACCTAAAAAGAATAGCCCCACTGCATCTCTCCCCGTCGCATGTCGTAAAAGTCGACTAAGGGATAAGAAAATTCGTCAGCCTCGGTAGCTCAGTGGCGCGGTTGGTTAGTCAACTGTTATTAAGCAACGCTGAGCGCGGTCAGTGTTTGGATGGGTGACCGCTCGACCGTTGGAGGCTGACCGTGGTTCGGATTCCACGTTAAACTGTAGGTCCCTTCCCTTCTTACCTTACTAGGTGGTAGGGTTTATCCCGGCCGGGTTGGTACCACCGCACTGAACGAAACGTCGGTCGAAACGGCTATGTAAATAGTTCGTGTTTTCCGTCCAGTTTAGTGTAGCCGACATGAAATGAAGGGAAGCACTGACATGGCACCTAGTTCACCCTGTGTTATGGGCTGACATCACGGATGTTGTAGGTGATGTAGCCAACCGTGTGAGGTTCCATAAAAAAAAAAAAAAAAAAAAAAAAAAAGAATTATTGAGAAACCCGACAATGCCGCGAGCGAAGTCAGTCGTTCATACATTATGAAAATACGTTATACCTTTGTAGGTACCTACATGCCTCGGCGGTCGTCGTGAATTCATATAATTCTTCACGTATAGTTTCATATCCTATCACCTATGTATGTGTACTAACGGTAATCGCAATAATTATGATACTTGAAATTACATAAATGTTACATACGCAATACCCGCTCGCACTAGAGTAACCATTTCCTCATAATATGTGATGTTTTTTTTTTATTTAATCCGGTATGGGTGGCTGAGTTGGAGGGGCTAAAGCGCATGCTCCGACCAGCCAATATCACCTCCGAGAAGGTAGGTGCCATACCGGAGACTTCCCTGCATTGCTGGCTATACTGGACTAGAGGAGAACACAACCGAGGCTGCTATGCGGCCATCTTACATCCAGTACGGTGGTATCAACCCAGTCGGCTACAATTTGAGCCTGCCACCTAGTAAGGGGCAAGGGAAGGGACCTACAGTTTTACACCGGTTCCGAACGGTGAAGCAGCAGGTGTAGGTATGCACGTAAATGTTTTCGTCAGAAAAAACTCATTGGTACACGCCGACGGGATTCGAACCGCGGACCTCTCGCATGAGAAGCCGATGCCCGCAAACCACTGGGCCACCCGCCGCTTATAAAATGTGATGTGGCTAAAATGTAAAGAGAACTATTTGTAGGATTCCGTACCAAAGGTACCTCATACTGAGACTTTTGTGTCCGTCTGTCTACATGTTTAGAGAATAGGAGAAAAAACTGCTTATGTACTACGTACACGTACATACATACATACATATCACACGCTGTATCCCGACTATCGGGGTAAGCAGAGTATTCTGTGTTGTGCTGCAAGTACTCTTGTAAATTACAGCGCAACACAGACCACCACATTTAGCAATGTATTAGGACAAGACTAGCAGTAAGTAAGAGTAAGGCACGAAGACCCACCTGCTAGACGACTCGATCGAGACCTGCTAGACGGTGAGAGGTGGCTATCCTGTCGCCCTTATGCACGGCATCTTGTCCTTATCCCTTAGTCGACTTTTATGACATGCACTGGGAGAGGTGCTATTCTATGTAATGTAATAAAACGCAGGAAGATTAAATGAAATAAAATTAAAATATGTACGAATGAAAATGAAGTATTCAAATACCCAACCGCGCAGCTCTGAGTTTTTTTTAATTTACTCAGCGGTCCCAGGACGGCTTTAAAAGTAACTAGACGGAAATAATTTTTAAGGGGTGTTGATGTTTCGGTGGTTTATTTTTTTATTTTTAATTTAACTTTTAAATTTATTTTCGTGCGCTTATCTGGCTCTCATATGAATCCCGCAGGCAGGCATCAACAATCGGAAAGCACTTCTTATCTGTCGGACTTGCGCGATCGAAACGATTTCACGGATCCTGTACCACCGCGGCCACTAGGCCGAGCGGTCAATCGGTTAATTCGCTGTTGTGTTAGTTTTGCCTAAGTACCTCCAGTGTACACTGAAAAGGCGAAACCGCATTTGTGAGTCCGAAAGTGAGGTTCATAATGTCGAAACTACCGCCTAATTTGAAGACTGTAGCCAGGATTGCTGGCGGGTTTGGACTTGTAAGTACCTATTTTGTTTAATTTTCTTGTTCTGTGCTGTAACTGAAAAAGGTCTCTGAAATAAAAAAATTCAGTGATTTAAAAAAAATTGTATACATCTTGATTTTTTCATTTTTATGTGTTAGTGCTAAGCACGCGTTAGGCACACCTACTTTACGAGAGGCGCACGCAATATACGCACACCAACAGCTCGAACCAATTATGTCAAAGGAAATATAATGTTCGATCATGCGTTTTATCAGTCTCGATAGGTGCGGTCGGTCGACTGTTGTTAAGCAACCCTGAGCGCGGTCAGTACTTGGATGGGTGAACGGTCGATCGTTGGAGGCTGACCGTGGTTATCCGAACACGTAAAACTGTAGGTCCCTTCCCTTCTTGCCTTATAGGTGGTAGGGTTTATCCCACCCGTGTTGGTACCACCAAACTGAATGAAACGTCGTCGGTCGAAACGGCTATGTAAATAGTTCGTGTTTTCTGTTCAGTTCAGTGTAGCCGACATGAATTGAAGGGAAGCACTGACATGTAACCTAGTTCACCCGCAATAAATAAAGCTAAGTTTCTACGGGCGACCGACCGTGTAGCGTAGATACGTAAATTTTTTTTTATTGAAAGCGCGACAAGTTTCGCTGAGCCACCCATAAAGTTTCTAACGACGCCCATGGACATTCGGTCGTATGCGGGGGGTGCGAATGACATGCCGGCCCGACAGGTGCCCATTCACGGCCCTCTTGAAGGACCCGATACTGTACTTGGGGGGAAATATACGAGAGCGTTCCACAGTTCACCGGTTCTGTAGAGGAAAGATCAGATTGCAGACAGCAGAACCGATTCGTTGGTATACCTACGCATCCGCCGTAAGTCCAGTCCCTACTGAGTGCGCGTGGTGCGGAGGTGGAAAGGGCACGGCGCGGTCGCATTAAACAGCTTCCCCGAGCACTCTCCATTTTTTTTTTATGGAAACTGACACGGTTGGCTACGTCACCTACAACATCCGTGATGTCAGCCCATAACACCGGGTGAACTTGGTGCCACGTCAGTGCTTCCCTTCGGTCGTGCCGGCTACACTGAACTGGACGGAAAACACAAACTATTTACACAGCCGTTTCGACCGACCTTTCATTCAGTGCGGTGGTACCAACCCGGGCAGATTAAACCCTACCACCTAGTAATATAAGAAGGGAGTCATATCCCTTAAGCGCCTTTTACGACATAAACGGGGAGAGATGCAGTGGGGCTGTTCTTTTAAAGTACCGGCCCCAAACGGTACAACACGGGGAGAGATGCAGGTCTCCATGGAATAAGCGATAGAACACGCTTAGGGATCCGACAATATATGAATATCCTTATAACTCGTGAATCACTCTATCGATTTACATAGGGTTTTCACCTGTTACATTCAGTCACTTTGCAAGATGATTTTAGGCTATAAATTCATCGGCGGCCTGAACTGTGCCCAAAAAGTCACGCTATGTAAATAGATAGATAGAAAATTCTTTATTGCTCCAGTAAACATTAAACAGTAACAAATACATTGGAAAATTTACATAAGGTGCAAAGGCGGACTTATCCCTTACAGAGATTTCTTACAGTCAACCTTCGGATGTTTGAGATTCGATAATATAGTGGAATGTAAGTAGGTAGTAGCAAAAGAGTTGCGTGACAATTGAAGATAAAAATAATAATAAGAATACTTATTAATACATACATATAAGTACATGCTAGTAAAATATAAGCCATACATGTGTTAATACATATAAATTACTAAATATATAGAATATTATATACAAATAAATATACATACATACATACTTGTACGAGTATATACATAATGTACATAAAGTAAGGTAGAAGTAAAAAATATATTTGCCTTTTGAATGAATCACATAAATATAATTTACCTATATAGATATCAGAACATCGCGCCGCCGCCGCTGTGAGTGCGACTACGCGGATCGATAATCCAGCCTTTGTGTTATCAATCGCTTTATCGCAACTATTGCCGCTAATCTTTCCTGACTCAGTTCAATAATTACTTCCACCCACAGTATAATGTATGACGTTATAAATTACTTTATCTAAAGAATGCAAAGATACGTCGTACATTTCTCACGCGTAGAAGGCGAGCCGTCTTGAAAACGCACTAACTGGGAGCGAGTCCCTCCCTGCACAACACAACCTACAACTTGTGACGAAGTAAAAATGTTTACTGGTCATATTTAATTTCTGCTAAGTTGTTTAGAAATTTAAAAAATTCCCGAGCCTTAAAAAGTAAAAAATAATTTCCGATTACTTACTTAAAGGAGTCGGGAGACCGCTAAGTAAATTTTCGCGCATCTCTGAGTTTTATATTTTATTTACTCAGCGGCCCCCGACTCGTTTAAGTAAGTAAACGGAAATTATTTTTCAATTTTTAAGGGTCGAGGGTTTTTTTTTATTGTTATTTAACTTTTATTTCAAGCTTTTTAAAAAAAAACGCAAGCCGCGGTACACTTTTGAAAATAATAAATTTTTTAATTACTTAATTACTTGATGACTTGTATACAAACATAGCTAACAACCATCTCGATTAACCCAGCTTTCTAATAAAGAAAAACCGCATCCAAATCGTACCATCCGTTTGGGAGATGCAATGGCACAGCAGACACCCATATACATATACACATATACACACACGTTTTAAACAACACCGCCCTTTTTGCTTCGAGCGTTAAAAAGGATAGAATACAAAAATTTTAGTTCATAGATGACAGTTGCTAAGAGTATTTCGGTACAGGTCAAGAACGGATTGCATTTGGGTTGCATGGATCTTTTTGCTGTTTCTCAAATATAATTCTCCACCACAAAACTATGGACGACCATTCACTGACTGAATTTTGTTATCCCATTGATACATTATGTCTGAGTGTCAATTTTGGTTGTTATGATGACAAATAAACAACAAAAAATTCACAGATCTCATGCATTACATGACCTTCGGGTACATTGAAAATTACTTTTAGGGCTTATTCAAATATAAGAAATATGTAAATTTTGACAAATTTACAAAAATAAAAATAAAATTAAATTAAAAAATTAATTAATTACACGAAAAAGATTTTAACTACTCACACTGCAAGATAAAGACGACTCGTATTTAACTCGCGTAACGGAAAATAAAATAAAATTATATCTCCCAAATTTTTCAATTTTTTCAAAAAATTAAAAAGCACCCCAGATATTGACTCAATCTACAATATCATCGTCAATCAATCAATCAATCAATATCAATACTAATAATAAATCTGTAAGGGATGGTCATGGAGTAAGTTGCTTTGTTTTTTGAGATATTGGGTGTGTAGACTCTGTGTATGATACTAAAACTAAATTTACGATTTTTAGAAATCATTTCTGTATGTATGTATGTTCCACCATAACTCTTAAACCGATCATCCGAATTCTATGAGACTTAGTACAAGCATGTTTAACTATACGGGACACAGGATAGGCTAAATAAAATTAAGTTCCGGTTACGCTAAGATGTGGCTCTCATACAAACCGAATTGTTCCGCGCTCCGAAATAAAGGTACAGTAGCGGGCTTACTTACTTTCTTCTTTTAAATACGAATTTCACACGAGCGAGCTAAGCCGCAGGCAAAAGCTAGTAAAAATATAAAAGTTTAAAATATATATTTAGAAATATGTTTAAAAGTGCCCTTTTTACACCCCTTAAAAAAGGCTATTTTAAGCGGTTTTTGCGATTTTCTCAAAAACTCTCAAACTTTTTTTATTTTTTTCACCATCTTGTGGCCCTCGTCGATTGATATCCTAAATATTCAAGTAGCCTTAAAACTCACGACACCAGGACGAATTCGCACTCTCGCTGGAAATTGGGGACTATACTGAAGCGATCGAAAAGACATTTTCAATGTCAAAAATTTCCACGCTTCCAGCTTTTAATTGCTCTCAGGTGCGCGGCTGCGTTGGTTTCAGGTTCAGTCGTTCATATGGCTGTTGCTGTCATCCCTGGCTCTTGCCAGCTACCTCAACTGCGGCTTCCCTCTCGACCGAGAGAACCCCGCTTTCACCGACGCTTTTGGCATGGTTCTCGGCCGCTATTTCTTCCTGGGTAAGTCTACACATTAAAAAAAACTATTTAATAAAATATATGAAAACCGCCTTCAAAAATGTATGAAATAAAAAAAGACGAACCCTAGAGGTGCTAAAGAAGGCTACATAAATCACAAAGGATATCATCCACTCATGTTTTCTTTCATGCATCATTTTTGCTTGCTTTAGCATCCCCTTCAACTCTAGGGTTAGTTTTTTATTAGCTCGTGACAGATTATTTTGCCATATATATTTGCATGTTCTCATTTGCTATATTATGTTGACATGCGATCGCCGAATGGCTGCGAAGCGCTGCTATGTTGGTTGTTAATATGAATTTTGACGACACAGTGTTCTCATTGTTCAAGAGGGCTTTTGATGCTGCTATCCGAATGTATCTCTTGAATGTGTGTCTACAGGTTTTTTTTGCGTATTTTATAACTTATTAACTAATTCTTAAACCTATAAAAATTTTTATGTTAGCTTGCGTAACGTTTCTATTTTAAGGCTCTTGCGATTGTCCATTCCACATTAATTTTATTAATTAATTAATTAATTGTTCTTTTATTTTTATTTATTTATTTGTGAAATATGAATTTAAGGCACACCTAAATATTAGGCTTTTGAGCTCATATGTGTGCCGAACTGGTCAGTTATAATATTATTTAGTGTTTTTATTTTTATAAAATGTTTAAAAACAATATATTTGGTGCTCATGATTGTTTAATAATGATATATAAAATTCGAAAGGAAAAGTCTGGTTTTCATTCGTCGCTAATAATATGTATTTGTATTGTATGAATCTGCAGAGAGATGGCAAATTTTAAAGAAAAGAAATATTTACCAGGTAGACACACTGAAAAGGACCCTCTCGCAAACACACACACACACACTCGCACACGTACCCTAACACACACACACACACCCTCTTAACACACACACACACACACACATGGCAACGGCTGAAAAACAGCTCCAGGAAAGGACTGTCCTGCCCTGGCACACGCTGAGCCGATTGGCCAATTTTGCATAAATTAAGAATTGTATATAAAATGTAAATAGGTTAAGTTAGTTATTATGCAAAATAAACGTTTATCTTATCTTATCTTATCTTATCTTATCTTATCTTATTTTTTGTTTTTGTTATTTTAAATTTAAGATTTGTTTGAAGATCGTGGTTTGAAGTCTTAGATGATTATAGTTTGGTTTTTGAAGCCTATAGATACCTATAGAACCTGTATATTTTTTCTAAGTAAAATAAAAGGAATTATGTTTATTAAATAACTTAAGACAAAAAAAATGTTACAAAACCCGACTAAGAATAATTTTTCATGCGAGCTAATTTTCCATTCGAATCATTCTATGTGCCGACTACATGATACGTCGTTGGCCCGAGCACAGCATTTTCGATCAATTTTCCATGTTATTTCCTTAGTTTGTCGTAGTCGGGCTTTATAACATTTTTATTTAACTTTAAAGGTCATTGGGCACTTAAGTATGAAAAATATACCCACGACCTACAGAAATTAATTGATGTGGTATGTTTCGACATATATCTCTGGTTTACGAATATATGGGTCGCATTACCATAAATAACGGGAATTAGACAGAATATGAATTTTGTATCTTAGAAAAAAATATATTACTAAGGTTTATTTCAACTTGATTGATATCTTTTTTTTTTTTTTTTTTTTTATCGATAGCGCGACATGTGGCATCGTTACACCTACAAGTAGGTGTCTAACGATGCCCATGGACATTCTGTGATGCACGGTGATGCAGTAGATGATCTACAGGTGCAATCGTACTATCTCACTTAGTACGAAAAATATACCCAGAATCTACAGAAATAAAATAGTGTAGAGAATTTCGATAAATTGTTCATGATGGATAAAATAAAATTCTGTATTTGTAAAAAAAAGATTTATTTATTTATTTAACTCTAGTACGCTAGTACTTAATACCTCTTTGTACGCATGGTTTTTTAATACAATTCCTTTATTTAAATTCTATGAATTTGTTCTTTGCAATAAATATCTTCAACTTTTAAATCACTTGTTAAATTTTATTCCCATGGTTTTTTAAAATAATTTTTACTTAAAATGAAAAGTGGGATATACCTTATTAATTTAAAAGTAATTTTGTTTCTGTAGGCAAACCTTCACAAATTGGGTCGGATTGTGCCCAATGACCTTTAATTTATTTTAGCTGTAAACCATTAACGTGTGATACATTTTGAAATCTTGACAAATATAAATAAAAAAAAAACAATCGACACTAAAAAGTCGTGAAACAAAAATTGTTCACTTTCAGGTGTAAAATCCTTTCGATTTATTTTTTTTATCGATATTACCAGCGCCATTTATTTTTTTATTAATTTTTTGTTTCTGTTTTATTTAAGCTTTCTTACTCGATTTTCCAGCTATCGATGAGGATTTGTTCACTTACTGTACACTTGTGTAACATCTTGGTGTTGCCAACAGAGGAGAACTGTCCCGAGCATATGAACGTGAGGAACTCCGCGATAGTCACCTCGTACGAGCTCCACGTGTGGGCGGCGACCGAGGTAGCGACGTCTAGCCTTTGGCTCATCATTTCCTGCACCTTGTTTTTTTGTGAGTATACCGTGTTGCAAATTAACAAATTAAATAAAACCTGACACTTCGTTCTCTCTGTACAAACGGAAGCGGGCACAGTCAGAAAGGAAAGCACGGATATGGCACTTGATTCCGACGGGAACATATCATGGCATGACATGGTGGCTAGTATGGAAGTAGCTAGTGTGGAAGTAGCTAGTGTGGAAGTAGCTCGTGTGGAAGTAGCTAGTGTGGAAGTAGCTAGTGTGAAAGTAGTTAGTGTGGAAGTAGCTAGTGTGGAAGTAGCTAGTGTGAAAGTAGGTAGTGTGGAAGTAGCTAGTGTGGAAGTATCTAGTGTGAAAGTAGTTAGTGTGGAAGTAGCTAGTGTGGAAGTAGCTAGTGTGGAAGTAGCTAGTGTGGAAGTATCTAGTGTGTAAGTAGCTAGTGTGGAAGTATCTACTGTGGAACTAGCTAGTGTGAAAGTAGCTAGTGTGGAAGTAGCTACTGTGGAACTAGCTAGTGTGAAAGTAGCTAGTGTGAAGTAGCTACTGTGGAACTAGCTAGTGTGAAAGTAGCTAGTGTGGAAGTAGCTATTGTGAAAGTAGTTAGTGTGGAAGTAGCTAGTGTGGAAGTAGCTAGTGTGAAAGTAGGTAGTGTGGAAGTAGCTAGTGTGGAAGTAGCTAATGTAAAAGTAGGTAGTGTGAAAGTAGCTAGTGTGGAAGTATCTAGTGTGTAAGTAGCTAGTGTGGAAGTATCTACTGTGGAACTAGCTAGTGTGAAAGTAGCTAGTGTGGAAGTAGCTACTGTGGAACTAGCTAGTGTGAAAGTAGCTAGTGTGAAGTAGCTACTGTGGAACTAGCTAGTGTGAAAGTAGCTAGTGTGGAAGTAGCTATTGTGAAAGTAGCTAGTGTGGAAGTAGCTAGTGTGGAAGTAGCTAGTGTGAAAGTTGGTAGTGTGGAAGTAGCTAGTGTGAAAGTATTAATGTGTAAGTAGCTAGTGTGGAAGTAGCTAGTGTGGAAGTAGCTACTGTGGAACTAGCTAGTGTGAAAGTAGCTAGTGTGAAGTAGCTACTGTGGAACTAGCTAGTGTGAAAGTAGCTAGTGTGGAAGTAGCTATTGTGAAAGTAGCTAGTGTGGAAGTAGCTAGTGTGGAAGTAGCTAGTGTGAAAGTAGGTAGTGTGGAAGTAGCTAGTGTGAGAGTATTAATGTGTAAGTAGCTAGTGTGGAAGTAGCTAGTGTGGAAGTAGCTAGTGTGGAAGTAGCTAGTGTGAAAGTATTAATGTGTAAGTAGCTAGTGTGGAAGTAGCTAGTGTGGAAGTAGCTAGTGTGGAAGTAGCTAGTGTGAAAGTAGGTAATGTGGAAGTAGCTAGTGTGGAAGTAGCTAGTGTGGAAGTAGCTAGTGTGGAAGTAGCTAGTGTGGAAGTAGCTAGTGTGGAAGTAGCTAGTGTGAAAGTAGGTAGTGTGGAAGTAGCTAGTGTGGAAGTATTAATGTGTAAGTAGCTAGTGTGGAAGTAGCTAGTGTGGAAGTAGCTATTGTGGAAGTAGCTAGTGTGGAAGTAGCTAGTGTGAAAGTAGGTAGTGTGGAAGTAGCTAGTGTGGAAGTATCTAGTGTGAAAGTAGTTAGTGTGGAAGTAGCTAGTGTGGAAGTATCTAGTGTGTAAGTAGCTAGTGTGGAAGTATCTACTGTGGAACTAGCTAGTGTGAAAGTAGCTAGTGTGGAAGTAGCTACTGTGGAACTAGCTAGTGTGAAAGTAGCTAGTGTGAAGTAGCTACTGTGGAACTAGCTAGTGTGAAAGTAGCTAGTGTGGAAGTAGCTATTGTGAAAGTAGCTAGTGTGGAAGTAGCTAGTGTGGAAGTAGCTAGTGTGGAAGTAGCTAGTGTGAAAGTAGGTAGTGTGGAAGTAGCTAGTGTGAAAGTATTAATGTGTAAGTAGCTAGTGTGGAAGTAGCTAGTGTGGAAGTAGCTAGTGTGGAAGTAGCTAGTGTGGAAGTAGCTAGTGTGAAAGTATTAATGTGTAAGTAGTTAGTGTGGAAGTAGCTAGTGTGGAAGTAGCTAGTGTGGAAGTAGCTAGTGTGGAAGTAGCTAGTGTGGAAGTAGCTAGTGTGAAAGTAGGTAGTGTGGAAGTAGCTAGTGTGGAAGTAGCTAGTGTGGAAGTAGCTAGTGTGGAAGTAGCTAGTGTGGAAGTAGCTAGTGTGAAAGTAGGTAGTGTGGAAGTAGCTAGTGTGGAAGTATTAATGTGTAAGTAGCTAGTGTGGAAGTAGCTAGTGTGGAAGTAGCTAGTGTGGAAGTATTAATGTGTAAGTAGCTAGTGTGGAAGTAGCTAGTGTGGAAGTAGCTAGTGTGAAAGTAGGTAGTGCGGAAGTAGCTAGTGTGGAAGTATTAGTGTGTAAGTAGCTAATGTGGAAGTTGCAAGTGTGGAAGTTGCAAGTGTGGAAGTAGCTAGTGTAGAAGTAGATAGTAGAAGTGTCTAGTTGCTTAATAAATAACATTGAATATGAAATGTATGTAGTGGTTGCTGACGTACCCACCGATTTAGAGAATACGCTACAGACAGATATTCTACAAACCGATAGAAGCTTACGAAAATTAGTTTAAAATACATTTTCCTCTAACATCGGAAACTATTATGGATGGTTAAATACGTACGTAGTTACCTATATGTACCTACAGAATATAACTAACATACTTTAGATGCGCCAGAAACCGTCACTGAAAGCCCCATGTGAACTTATTGAGTAGTTCTCGACTTAAAAGCGAACATAGAATCGACGACGCACCGACAAAGAACTTCACAAATTTTCCACTTTATTACATAAGATGATGATGGTGATCAAATAGATACCTACCTACTATTGATACATATTGATCATGATGATTATGAAGATGATGACGAGGATGATGATGATTATAATAATAATTATGATTATGATGATGGCAGTGATCATGACTAAAGCAATATTTTTGTGCAGTGGCGACAGACGGCAACATCGGCCGAGTGAACCTGGGCCTCTACTCTTGGAGCCTGATAACTATTATCATCAGCTGCACCGACCTGGCGCTCGGCATCGTGCTGGGCATGTCGTACGGTGTGGTCGGCGACCTTATGGTAATATCAAATTCTCAGTCTCATAATATTTAGGTATAATTATGGTCTTAACCATTTAAACCCCAGCAAAATGTCATAAAAGGATGGATGAACGGCGTTATGTTTTGTTCTCTCGTAATGTTGATTTTTGACTGGTGACTGGAGGAAAATTGAAGAGGCTATGTCCAGCAGTGGACCCTTACACGCTGACTGACTGACTTTGTTGATTTTAAGTTTTTTTTTATAGACAGCGCGACATATGGCGCCGAGCCACCCATAAGGTGTCTAACAACGCCCAAGGGCATTCGGCCGTATGCGGGGGTTGCGAATGCCATGCCGGCCTGACAGGTGCCAATTCACGCCCCTCTTAACGAACCCGAGACTGTACTTGGGGGGAAATTATGGGCAGGGATAGCGTTCCAGAGTTTACCGGTTCTCTAGAAGAAAGATCTGCAGAACCGATTGGTATGCATCCCCCCATAAGTCCAGCGTGTAGGAATGCAATCCCTGCCCAGTGCGCGTGGTGCGGAGGTGAAAAGGGGACGGCGGGTTCGCGTTAAACAGCTCCTCCGGGCACTCGCCATGGAATAAGCGATAGATAAATAGAACAATAAGGCCCCTCCCCTTTATATATATCTACCTACATGAATAAATCAGGGTAGTCAAAAAGTGAGTAAAATCGGTCACTTAGTATATAGGTACAAGCCCATAATTTATGAAACGGCTGTAGGTTGGCAGGCACACCCACTCAAGATTCGAAAAACGGAAATGACGAATAATTTTTTTTTTCAGAACTTATACAGCACCCCGCCCACGTTGCCGGAGTCCTCGTCGGAATTGCCGTCACTGCCGGACCTCACTGAGGTGCCGGACATACTGACGCTGACGCTGCTGCGTAGCGGCACCATGTTCCTGATGGTGTTCGCGTTTAGAGGATTCGTGCTGCTCATCATGAACCTAACTCTGGCAATTCTGCTTCTGTACTTCGCGTATCTCGTCAATGCGACACGCAACAGGAATGAGGTTCGTTTTTAACCCCCGACGAAAAAAAGGGGTGTTATAAGTTTAACGTATGTGTGTCAGGTTGTATGGGTGTATGGGAGGGTGTGTGTATGGGTGTCTGCTGTGGCATCGTAGCTCCCAAACGAATGGACCGATATGGATGAGGTATTTTTTTATTAGAAAGCTGTTTTAATCGGTATGGTTGTTAGCAATGTTTGTAATCAAGTAAAGTAATCAAAAAAATTATTATCTTAAAAAGTAAACCGGTTTACATGCGGTTTTTTTAAGAAAGCTTGAAATAAAAGTTAAATTACAAATTTTAAAAACCCTTAAAAATTCAACATTAATTTCAGTTTACTAACTTAAAGGAGTCGGGGGACCGCTAAGTAAATAAAATATAAAAGCTCAGCGCTGCGCGGGAATTGTGTTAACGGTCCCCGACGACGACGCCTTTAAGTAAGTAAAAGGAAATTATTTTTGAATTTTTAAGGGTCGGTGGTTTTTTATTTTTATCTTGTTTACTTTCAGTTCATTAACAATTAAGTGCTTTTCAAAGTTTTACCGTATGTGGACCACCATATGATTTTTTTTTTTTCATTTTGACTAGACCCTAGCAGACTTATTTTATGAAGTTATATTAAAAACAGAAAATTTTATAAAAGTCCGGCAAGACATTATAATATTTAATAGCAATACATACTAACATAAAAATACAAGAATTACACGGACACCGCAGTTAGTTCACTATCCCTTGATTGTAGTTTTTTTATTTATGTATAAATATGTTTGTAATATATACAATTATTATTTTTTATATCTTAAGTGTTTGCGGGGGCCCCCCGGTGGTGGCCTGGGGACACCCTCATGGCAGCCTCGGCTGTGTTCTCTAGTTCAGTATAGCCAGCAATCCAAAGGTAAGTCTCCGGTATGGCACCTGCCTTCTCAGTGGTGATATTGGCTGGTCGGAATATGTGCTTTGGCCACTCTGACTCAGCCAACCATACCGGGTTACATAAGATTTTTTTTTAGGTATTGTAGTATTTAGAAAATTTAAAACACTCAATTTTATTCTATTGCAGCACAACATTCACTCTATGGGGCCGCTACACGCTTTCCAAGGGTATGTTTTTATTTTTATCCATTACAATTTTTTTTTAATTTTTTTTTATGGAACCTTGTCACGGTTGTCTACATCACCTACAACATCCGTGATGTCAGCCCATAGCACAGGGTGAACTAGGTGCCATGTCAGTGCTTCCCTTCATTTCATGTCGGCTACACTAAACTGGACGGAAAACACGAACTATTTACATAGACGTTTCGACCGACGTTTCGTTGAGTGCGGTGGTACCAGCCCGGCCGGGATAAACCCTACCACCTAGTAAGGTAAGAAGGGAAGGAACAATACCCGGCAGTTAATAACGTACATCGAGCTTTAGTAAGAGACAATCCGGTTGTAGAGCGCCGTCCCTGTCGCACAGTGTCTGTGGTCCGGTTACAGAGGGACGACCCTCTGTAACCGGACTGTCTTATAAAGTTTTTTTTAAATGGAAACTGACACGGTTGGCTGGATCACCTACAACATCCGTGATGTCAGCCCGTAACACCGGGTGAACAAGGGGCCATGTCAGTGCTTCCTTTCATTTCATGTCGGCTACACTGAACTGGCCGGAAAACAAATTTAGAATAGAATAGATTAGAAATGCTTTATTGCACACAAAAACACAGAGATACACAAGACAGAAGATAACATACAGAAGAAGAATAGAACCTAACAATAATTCACACAGAAAAAAGAGAACAGGTGCGTGCAAAGGCGGTCTTATCACGTTATCACTGTACTTAGCCGTTTCGACCGAAGTTTCGTTCAGTGTGAGTGGTGGTACCAACCTGGACGGGATAAACCCTTTACCACCTAGTAAGGTAAGAAGGGATCTACAGTTTAACGTGGAATCCGAACGACGGTCAGCCTCTAACGGTCGAGCGGTCACCCATCCTAGGACTGACCGCGCTCAGGGTTGCTTAACAATTAGTCGACCGACCGCACCACTGAGCTACCGAAAGGCTGACAACTTATTAAGATTACATTATTTAAACATATCTTAACATTGTGTATGTTATTTACTTATTGTCATATTTCTTGATTGACTCTACATAATATTATGTTTGCTTATTTTATTATGTTTATTTATTTTATTTTAGTGCCAAGAATCAGTCGGAGCCGTGGAGTACAATGGGCTTCGAATATGATAATAATCAAGGGTAAGTTTATAACACAATCACTTTTAATATAAAAACATATTAATACCTACTTTTTGACCTAATATCAGAAACTACATACATTAAGTACTAAACATTTTATATAATTTGTTTTCAAAATTTTTTTCTTTGCAAATATTTCGTTATCCACACGGGGCGCGAAGCGTGGCGCCGCGTCCCGTGTTGGATTGGCGGACTGCAGTGAGTGACGCTTGAAGGCCCATTTTAAAAGCGAAACTTTTAACCTGAGCCGCCTTCAAGTGTCACTCGCTCCAGCTTTTAACCTGAGCACTCCTTCATTCAGCGTCACTCACTGCTGCTTTTAACCTGAGCACGGCTTCAAGCGTCACGCACTGCAGCTTTTAACCTGAGCACGCCTTCATTCAGCGTCACTCACTGCAGCTTTTAACCTGAGCATGGCTACAAGCGTCACGCACTGCAGCTTTTAACCTGAGCACGCCTTCATTCAGCGTCACTCACTGCAGCTTTTAACCTGAGCACGGCTTCAAGCGTCACGCACTGCAGCTTTTAACCTGAGCACGCCTTCATTCAGCGTCACTCACTGCAGCTTTTAACCTGAGCACGGCTTCAAGCGTCACGCACTGCAGCTTTTAACCTGAGCACGCCTTCATTCAGCGTCACTCACTGCAGCTTTTAACCTGAGCATGGCTTCAAGCGTCACGCACTGCAGCTTTTAACCTGAGCACGCCTTCATTCAGCGTCACTCACTGCAGCTTTTAACCTGAGCACGGCTTCAAGCGTCACGCACTGCAGCTTTTAACCTGAGCACGCCTTCATTCAGCGTCACTCACTGCAGCTTTTAACCTGAGCACGGCTTCAAGCGTCACGCACTGCAGCTTTTAACCTGAGCACGCCTTCATTCAGCGTCACTCACTGCAGCTTTTAACCTGAGCACGGCTTCAAGCGTCACGCACTGCAGCTTTTAACCTGAGCACGCTTTCATTCAGCGTCACTCACTGCAGCTTTTAACCTGAGCACGGCTTCAAGCGTCACGCACTGCAGCTTTTAACCTGAGCACGCCTTCAGGCGTCACTCACTGCATCGTTTAACCTGAGCACTCCTTCATTCAGCGTCACTCACTGCTGCTTTTAACCTGAGCACGGCTTCAAGCGTCACGCACTGCAGCTTTTAACCTGAGCACGCCTTCATTCAGCGTCACTCACTGCAGCTTTTAACCTGAGCATGGCTACAAGCGTCACGCACTGCAGCTTTTAACCTGAGCACGCCTTCATTCAGCGTCACTCAATGCAGCTTTTAACCTGAGCACGGCTTCAAGCGTCACGCACTGCAGCTTTTAACCTGAGCACGCCTTCATTCAGCGTCACTCACTGCAGCTTTTAACCTGAGCACGGCTTCAAGCGTCACGCACTGCAGCTTTTAACCTGAGCACGCCTTCATTCAGCGTCACTCACTGCAGCTTTTAACCTGAGCACGGCTTCAAGCGTCACGCACTGCAGCTTTTAACCTGAGCACGCCTTCATTCAGCGTCACTCACTGCAGCTTTTCACCTGAGCACGGCTTCAGGCGTCACGCACTGCAGATTTTAACCTGAGCACGCCTTCATTCAGCGTCACTCACTGCAGCTTTTAACCTGAGCACGGCTTCAAGCGTCACGCACTGCAGCTTTTAACCTGAGCACGCCTTCATTCAGCGTCACTCACTGCAGCTTTTAACCTGAGCACGGCTTCAAGCGTCACGCACTGCAGCTTTTAACCTGAGCACGCCTTCATTCAGCGTCACTCACTGCAGCTTTTAACCTGAGCACGGCTTCAAGCGTCACGCACTGCAGCTTTTAACCTGAGCACGCCTTCAGGCGTCACTCACTGCATCGTTTAACCGGAGCACGCCTTCAAGCGTCACTCACTGCAGATTTTAACCTGAGCACGCCTTCAAGCGTCACTCACTGCAGATTTTAACCTGAGCACGCTGCAGAGTGTCACTCACTGCATACCGCGAATCTATTCACGAATTAGCACTTTGAAAAAAAATAATTATCAAATCTGACATTCAACACTGGTGATGCCAACCCATTGCCGTGTTCCTGTAGGAATTAGGTGTCATGTAAGCGCTTCCTGTCGAGTCGGCTATACTGAACTGGAAGGAAAACACGAACTACTTTTCATAGCAGCGACGATCCACGTTCATTTACAGCGATGGTATGCAGGCAATTACATGAGTTTCACCGAATAAATAATGTTAGTTTCTATATCTATTCTAATTCTATTTATTTATATTTATGTTGTATAATTTGTTGAAATTATCTACATCATTCTTATTTGTTCTCTGCCACTCCACACTCATTCATGATAACCCAAACGTTGGCTGGAGGAGAACGCCTACGGCGTTATGTTGTACCTTTTGCAAAATTTTAAAAGGCAATAAACATACTTTGATTTTGATTTGATTTAAGTTTCTCTGTCGGCAGTGGTGGTCAGCTGAATCGCGCGTACAGCCGCTCGGAGCACGAGCGCGAGCGCGAGCGCGAACGCGAGCGTGAGCGCGAGCGCGAACGCGAACGTGACGGCTGGAGCATGCCCCCTCCGCGCCGCCCCCCACAGGACGTCAGGGAAGACTCCTATGGCAGGTGCGTGTCGGCTCAGTATATTATAATTATACACATCATCATCATCATCATCAGCCTGTATCGGTCCACTGCTGGACATAGGCCTCTCCCAAGGCACGCCACCACACGCGGTCTTCCGCTCTTCTCATCCATCCACTCCCGGCTACCTTTTTTAGGTCATCTGTCCACCTAGCCGGGGGGCGTCCCACGCTATGTTTGCTTGTACGTGGCCTCCATTCGAGCACCCGTCTACCCCATCGGTTTTGACGGGTCTACGACAGATGTGCCCAGCCCACTGCCACTTCAGCTTGCTTATTTTCTTAGCAATGTCGACTACCTTAATTCTTTGACGTACCACGTCGTTACGGATTTTATAGGTCAAAGAAATGCCGAGCATTGCTCTTTCGATAGCTCGCTGAGCGACTTTAAATTTGTGGACCAGGCCCATCGTCAGGGTCCACGTTTCCGCTCCGTACGTCATTACTTAATTATACACGATGTGGCATTAATTCGTCGTAGTACCCGAAAGGGGGTGATTCTACACCCCAAATTGAAGCACCTTTGTTCTACGACTTTAAATTTTTTTAGCCCATAGCACTTCCACAATTAACCATCTAACATTAAGAATCTAACGGCACCTCATATGAGCACCCTTTTGTTGTTGACATTGAGCTTTTGAAAGCCCATCGGTTCTCTAAAACATTTCTTTGTCGCACCGCTAGGGTGTGGAACTGTCTTCCGGCGAGTGTGTTTCCCGAATCCTTTAACCTGGGTATCTTCAACAGTCCGCAAATTTGCTGGCATGGCACCTAACTGAGCGTGTTTTCGTGAGGAGTGGTGGGTGGTCGACTGCACCATTCTCGGCACAGACACCCATGTTGGTTTAGATAAAAAAGTGTGCTTACATGTCACACGCTGCATCCTGATAATCTGGGTAAGCAGAGCGATCGGTGTTGTGCTGCAAGTACTCTGGTAAATTATAGCGCATCACCGACTGCCACGATTCGCAAAGTATTCCTACACGAAAAGCCTGTTGCATAACTTGGTGGGAGGACCGTGCCGAGATGAGAGGTGGATATCCTGTCGCAGTTTAGCACGGCATCTTATCCTCTGAATATCCATTTAAGACTTACAGGGGGAGAGATACAGTTGGGCTATCATTTTTATTAAGGTACGAAATATTAACTCCCTCTATAGTAATACTTACTTATCTTACGTTGACCTGTTATTTTCAGGTCATTAACGCGATCGGACTCATGGCACCGCGGCAAGCCCGCGAGCCAAGCGCCGAAGCCTTTCTCCTACCTAGAGGAGCCGCCCATGTTCAAGGCGCAGCCTCCGAAGTCCCCGTCGGCGCCTGCGCCCGCCCCCGCAATCCCGCCCTGGAGGCGGCGGGACAACCTGGACCCCTCGCAGCCCACTGTACCCTCACCCGACTACAGCCCGCCGCAAAACAGAAGACTCAAGTCTGCACTCAAACCAACTGCTTATTGAGGACTTGATTTTGATGGTGTTAAAAATTGCCAAACAGTTGCTGGGGTTAAAACTTATATTAACAAAAAAACTAAAATAAAGAAATTACAATGTTTTTGTGCGGCCCGGCAAGCTATCTTTTTTTTATCTAGTCCAGTATGGGTGGCTGATTCGGAGGGGCCAAAGCATATGTTCCGACCAGCCAATATCACCTCCGAGAAGGTGAGTGCCATACCGAAGACTTCCTTGGGTTGCTGGCTATACTGGACTAGAGGAGAACACAACCGAGGCTGCTATGCGGCTATGTTACATCCAGTACGGTGGTACCAACCCAGTCGGCTACAATTTGAGCCTACCACCTAGTAAGGGGCAAGGGAATGGACCTACAGCAGGTGTAGGTGAGCACGTAAATTTTTTCGTCAGAAAAAACTCATTAGTTTACGCCGACCGGATTTGAACCTCGGACCTGTCGCTTGAGATGCCGATGCCCAAACCACTCGGCCACCCGCCGCTTCTTATCTTATTTCTAAATTGAGTCCGAATGCTGAAATGTTCGAACTGGGGGCCAAAGTTGTGGCGCCCGCGCATATACACTATGCGAAATAACGCACAGCAGCCATTCAATAGAATACTATTTTTACAAAATTGAGAAATATTTTAAATAAAGAAACAGATTCAAATAATGTGTGATAGGTATCTAAGTAAATCCGTTACGTATCGTAAGGCATCCGTAGTCTGGTAAAAAACGGAACATTATACATAATGAATTAAATGTTTTTATTATTACAATTTTATATATACTACCTATATATATTACAAAACACACATTCTAATCTAATATATTTCGACTTTAGTCGTTATCATTTATATGTAAATTTAAATTATTCTACCTAACAAACATTAAAATAACTATCGAAAGGAGCGTTTTCAAAAGTTCCCAGAACACCTGCGGCGGTACCTACTTAATTAAATTATTTACAACTAGCTGTTGCCCGCGGCTTCGCTCGCGTGAAATTCGTATTCGAAAGAAGAATGTAAGTAACTAAGGGCGAGGCCGAAGGCCGAACTGCGTTCAGGTAATCGATAAACCTTCTCAAAGAAAGTAACTAACTAAGGGCGAGGTCGAAGGCCGAGCTGCGAACTGCGTTCAGGTAATCGATAAACCTTCTCAAAGAAAGTAACTAACTAAGGGCGAGGCCGAAGGCCGAGCTGCTTTCAGGTAAACGATAAACCTTTCTCAAATAAAGGAAGTAAGTAAGGGCGAGGCCGAAGGCCGAGCTGCGTTCAGGAAGACGATAAACCTACTGGAAGAAAGGAAGGAACTAAGTGCGAGGCCGAAGGCCGAGATGCGTTCAGGTAAACCAAAAACCCTCTTCCGCCTTCGGGCCTCGCCCTTAAAGACTTCCTTTCTTCGATAGAATATAATATCGTTTACTCAATCTATTTATTTCATAAAAATAAAAAAGTAATATTAATAACTAAAGAATTAAAACCTACCTAACAAACATTAAAATAACTATCAAAACGGGCATTTTCAAATGTTCTTAGAGCACTTGCGGCATTACCCCGCTGGATGGCAGGGCTTACCCTTTGAATGAAGTAGATAAGCCCTTGATGGCGGGACACCAGTTGCGTCAACCAGCAGAGGCCAAGCCTCTTTTGGCTTCACTGCTCCACGGACCGAGGGTTTCAACCGCAAACGCAACAAATTCGAAATCTTGAATTATATTTCTATATTTGTTGCGTTTGAGGCTCTCCGCCCCAGCCTCGGCCGCGCCAGCCGCTCTTGAAGATGTCCTAATGTGACTTGGAGCCAATGTGAGAACACAAGTGGCGTCCCACATTAAAGAACTACCCTTAGTCCATGGTACTAAGGTGATAGCATCGGGCCTCTTGCCATCCAGCCGGGAATAACCGCGAGGTTCTAGGATGCACGGTATATTTGCCGTCAGAAGCGTGGACTTTATAATAAAATTTTAATTAAATTAACTCAATCTTAATATTAATTAACTTTATTCGAGATGGTTTAGCTTCTTCCAGAACGCAGCTCGGCCTTCGGCCTCGCCCTTAGTTACTTGCTTTCTTCGAGACGGTTTATCATTTCTCAGAACGTAGCTCGGCCTTCGGCCTCGCCTTAGTTACTTACTTTCTTCAAAAATGTTTACCTTCTTCCTGAACGCAGCTCGGCCTACGGCCTCGCCCTTAGTTACTTGCTTTCTTCGAGATGGTTTTTCAATTATCAGAACGTAGCTCGGCCTTCGGCCTCGCCTTAGTTACTTACTTTCTTCAAGATGGTTTAGCTTCTTGCTGAACGCAGCTCGGCCCTCGGCCTCGCCCTTAGTTACTTGCTTTCTTCGAGATGGTTTTTCATTTATTCGAACGTAGCTCGGCCTTCGGCCTCGCCTTAGTTACCTACTTTCTTCAAGATGGTTTAGCTTCTTCCTGAACGCAGCTCGGCCTGCGGCCTCGCCCATAGTTACTTACTTTCTTTGAGAAGGTTTATGGTCTCCCAGAATAGAGCTCGGCCTTCGGCCTCGCCCTTAGTTACTTACTTTCTTCAAGAATGTTTTTCTTCTTCCTGAACTCAGCTCCGCCTTCCGCCTCGCCCTTAGTTACTTTCATCGAGAAAGAATATCGTTTACGTGAGCGCAGTTCCGCCTTCGGGCCCGCCTTTAGTTACTTATTTTCTTTTTTTGAAATACGAATTTCACGCGAGCGAAGCCGCGGGCAACAGATATATATTAATTTTATTGCACCAATGACAGCGACATAACTTAGACTTTCAATTATTTTTTTTATTTATCAAACAATTTATCACCGGCCAGCTCACGTCGAGATGACAGTTCTCCGTTGTCAACATGACATTTAAAATTGTTTTTTACCTTTACTTTGGATTACGTGATTTTTATTATATTTTTTAATTATTATGTTAATCCGGGATATACACTGTCACTATAAAAAGTTTCGTCAAATTCCGTTCAGTGGTTTTTGCGAGATGCGCGTACAAATAGACATTTTTGCATTTACGATTTTATTATATGTATAGAAAGTATAGATATGTATAGACTATTGTGTTCAAGTTATAAAAAAGAAGAACTGTCATTTTCGTTGTATCTATTTATTTTTAAAATTTCGAAAGAATATTTTATTCAAATTGTATTTGCTGCCAGTTCTCAAGATATAATTATGTACTTTGGACTACGTGATTTTAAACGCGCAATAATGTTTACAATAGTTAATTTTTTTTTTATTTTTGTTATTTTTTTTTTACGTATTATGTTAACCCGGCATATAAACTGCCACTATACAAAGTTTCGTCTAATTCCGTTAAAAAAAAAAAAAACAAACAAACAAAAATTTTAAAAATTTTTCTAACATGTTCAGTTTCTCATTTTAAGCCACCCTGGTTAGTTTTTTTCCGAATACATTCAATGTACAGACTTTCTTACCTTTACTATTTTATTATATGTATAGATATATCATTTAAATTTAAATATTACCTATCTATAATTTAAATTTACATATAACTGATGACGACTAAAGTCGAAATTATTAGATTGTGTTTTGGATATATTTAAAATATGTATAAAAATATAGCTATAGGTACATAAGTAACAGCAAGTTAATGAATATGTAACTATTTGTGTTGAATACAACATAACCCTTTTCCTGTGTGTTTTATCCACTCCGCTGTCGGACACCCGACGGAAATTAAAATACCTAGTATCCTTTTCGTCTACTTTATTGGCTTTAATTGCTAAGTTTCTCAAAAATAAAAATAAATGTTGGATGAACAACAGGGATTAGCGCCCGGTAGCAAAGAGAATATAACCACTCCCAGTATGTCTGACGTTACTGTCACATGTGTTAATGATTGAACCCCAGATTGGGATCAACGACAGCCGACCATAGAAAAATAATATACCGACGTTGTCTGCCTAGCTAGACTACGAACAAGCGTTCGACCGGGTGCCTATAAGAAGACTTTTGTTAAAACTGCAACATTTTGGCATACGAGGAAACTTCACACCTGGCTTTCACTTTCTCACCAATAGAACACTTAGAGTGAGAGTGCGTGATGAGCTTTTCAACAATAGACCTGTCCACAGCGGAGTCCGCCAAGGTTCGGTTATTGGACCGATTGCCTTCAGTATTTACATTACAGACTTTCGAACGATTCTTCTTACAACACTGGCTGGAATAATGGGGATTTTTAAATAAAATAAATGTTATATGAAATGAATACAAATATATTTCGTGTTTACCTAATCATTACCTACACACGTAATATTGTACTAACAATTGAATATAAAAACTTGATTACACAAACTGGGTTATACAAACGTTTGACACACGCAATATTGTACTAAAAATTGATATAAAAACTTGATTACACAAACTTGGTTATACAAACGTTTGAGGAAAAAATCAATAGGTGCTCTGTCTCATACAAAATAATTCACAAATTCTGTCACACAGAATTATACCAACCAATCACGTGCAAAGCTGACGTATGGAGCATGACGATTGGTAAATCTTTCGTGTGATAAATTTTACAATTTATAAATTTTTTCCTCAAAGACACATACAAGTATATTTTTAATATGATGTATAACAGTATTAATGTTTTTAAGTTTACTCTGTTATTAACTATACTCATTTTTAAGTTTCCGGATTACCAGAGTAGGTTTAAAGACTTACATATTAAGTCGACGTTTCGCCCGCTACGTCACGGGCTTCTTCAGGGACTGCGGGAGTTCCTGGAGCCGACGTCTGGTGTCCGTTGTACCAGCCGTCAAACTGCTCTTTCGACGAAAGAGCAGTTTGACTTAAAAAAGAGTATATAACAGTATTTATGTAATATGAATATATGTCAAAATATTAAATTAATTATTGTTTTTTTTCAATCAACAACAGAGTATTCTTAAGAAACTTTCTCCTTCAGCGTTGGTTAAATTGCTTGCTGCCACAAATACACAAATACTTATCTGTTTAAAATATTTTATAACATGAATAGTATTTACTTATTGTATTAAATTCGGTATATTAGGAATGTAATTAAAATTACAAAGTATTCGCCGGTCAAGGCACTGTCTTTTTTTGTCACATAAAAAATCATTATTCCATCGTAAACATTAAATACCTACAATATAAAAGTTTTCGTGCTCGCACACTGCACACACACACAAAAAAGGGTGCTCGCACACTGGTTGGCCAAGACTAAGATTATAAGTAATCTACTAAGAATATAATTAAGATAAGGTACTTATCTTACTTATAGTCTTATCTTACTATAAAAACACATATTTTTTATGATATTACGACAATAGGTCGAAACACGACGGCGCACGAGTCAGGTCAGTCAGGTGTATCTAATATTTCGGTGTGAATATTGTGGTAAATGTTGGGTCAATGACTTTTTATCCAGGTTTATTTGGAACATACTATAGTATATAATTCAAATCATTCATCATCATCAGATCATTTTAATTAATTTGTACCGTGTGGGGCCGGTACTTTAAAAGAATAGCCCCACTGCATCTCTCCCCGTGTATGTCGTAAAAGGCGACTAAGGGATATGACTGCCTTCTTATGTTACTAGGTGGGAGGGTTTGACCCGCCCGGGTTGATACCACCGCACTGAATGAAAGGTCGGTCGAAACGGCTACCTATGTAAATAGTTTGTGTTTTCCGTCCAGTTCTGTGTAGCCGGCACGACCGAAGGGAAGCACTGACGTGGCACCAAGTTCACCCGGTGTTATGGGCTGACATCACGGATGTTGTAGGTGAAGTAGCCAACCGTGTCAGTTTCCATAAAAAAAAAGATAGTGTTACACGGTAGAAAGAGAAGAGTGTTATAGGTGGATATAATCTTAGGCACGCAGTGCTGTGCGAGCTGAATTGCACTTTATTGCGTCGTAGCAAGAGTAGATATTTATTAATGTGTCTTTGTAGAGTGATCCTTCTGTACGTTCGTACTATTATGTATTCTGTGATGTCGTTGGAAAACTCTTTTCGTGACTGTCATTTGTTACTACGGCGGACAGTCTCAAATTGTTGCGGGGAAAAAGTTTTAATCTAAAAAAATCGTTCATTCATTATTACACTAAAAACATCGTTATTACGCCTTAGTGCTAGAATATATAACTATCATAAAACAGTGCACTCAACACATGAAGTGCACGCATCAGCTGCAAGCTAGTGTATACACCGTGTCCCAAAACTGAACGTCAAGCGGGAGCCAGGGAGTAGGCCAGTTTATGACTACCCAGGGAAAAATAAGAAAAAAAAATCGGAGTCATTTGTTTTTTATGATATGAACACTTTTTGAAAAACGTTGAAAAACATTTTTAGGTACTACGACTACACATTTGCAAATATTATTGTTAATTTTTTTTTATTGGTAGCCTAAATAACTCTACTATCAGTATGCTATATATGGATCAGTATACCAAATAAAACCAGAATGCCTGCAGTTTTACCAAAAAAAATATTCAGTTCAATTAAAAAAAATATATCAATGACTCAGATTTATTTATTTTTATTTTGCCCTGGCTAGTCATAAACTGGCCTACTCCCTGATTCCCGCTTGATGTTGAGTTTTGGGACACCCTGTATAAATAAATAATAATACCTTTTTAATAATAACTTTTTTTACCACAATGATTCAGACAGTCACGAAAAGAGTTTTCCAACGACACATGACCGGACATGGTTATTGGACGGTGGGGACGCGTCCCATACACTTTTGCCCATCCTCCTTTCCCATTATGACAGTTAACCCAAAGACACACTCACCGGATGGAGCGGAATAATAAGGCTCTCTATACACGCGGTGACGCATTATACTCTGTTTGGCCAGTGTTGACAGTGACTCATGGCAAATAATGAGTGTTAAATAGAGGCGAATTATCTGAACCGGTTCGAACAGAATGCACTTCTGTTATCAAAGTTAATCCTTTTGAAAAATAAATTAGGTAATAAAGTGTGTAAAGAAATAATGTAGAAATTATTAAATTTCTTAAATAAGATAAAAAAAACAATTACTGAGATTCATATTATTCTGGGAAATTTTCTATACAAATTTGGATAGTACTTCATAACAAACCGAGTGGTGAACGCCTGGAATAAACTCCCACAGGATGTGATTGACTCCCAAAACACATACACCTACAAAAACCGATTAGATAAATACATAAAAAGTACATCGACAAACAAATAGCAACAGGGCCCAAGAACGAAAATTAAAAAATTAAGACAAAAAAAAACATTATCATGATTCATTATCTGAAAAAAAAAACTGATATGAACACATCAGCTAGAGCTGCTTGTTCATTAAAAAATAAATAAAAATATAATTTTTAGAAAGTACTACTGGCAACAATGAAGAACAAATGCATGCGTCCGTGCATCGTGGTCCGTGTCGAGTTACTTCCAAATGAAGACTGAGCTATGTAAACGCGCATTCGCCCCCTCGAGTGTAACCTGTGATGAGTCACTGCCAACACTGTCCGAACAGAGTATAGCTAGATTCACATCTCATACACAACCGCCGGCCGGTAATTCCGGCGAGTGTGCCTCAGAGTCGAGGGGTTAGTCACTAGAGCAAAAAGTGTACACCAGATTACCTGTAGGCAAGATTACCAGGATTACCTTGTAATTTCCAGATTCCGAAGGATTTCAAAGATTCCTAGGGATTTCCAAGATTCTTTAAGGACGACCAAAGATTTCTAAGGGATTACCAAAGATTTCTAAGCGATTACCAAATATTTCTAGGATTACCAAAGATTCCAGGATTTCGTAAGATTTCTAAGGACTACCAAAGATTCATAGGGATTCCCAAAGATTCCTAGTGGATTACCTAAGATTACAAAGATTTTGATCGAATTGCCAATGATTTCTTTGGGATTCCTAGATTCCCTGGGGTTACTCGATACTGCCTAAGATTTCCAGATTCCTCGGACTCCCACCTAAGGTTACCTGAGATCACCAAACAATTGTACACCAGATTTCCTAAGTGACTGACCCCTAGCTCAGAGTAAAGCTTCGCCGGAATGTAGTGGCTCTACTGCAGGTAGCACGGCACCTCCATGTGGGTGCTGAAAATGGCGCTGAAGGCGCTGTAGGTCGCGGCGAGACCCCCCACCGCGCCCACGCCCATGATCTCCCAGAACACCACCTTCATGTAGAGCGGCCTGTCTCTGCAACAATATAACACCATCTTGTATACGTGATCTATCACTTTTCACACACCAATGGGCGAGCGGTCGGCGTGGCGTTGGCTTTGGACACTTGATCCTGACGTTTCAATTTGGGTTGTTTCCCACCCTATAATACGGTTGAGGGAGGCGATGGCTGACCCATGTGTGGTGCTCGTGAACGGGTGCTGTTTGTGGATACTGGCCTGCTTCATGTGGCAGTGTGGTGGGTAGGTATACGAGTGTGGGTTTTGCACGAAGGTTCCCAACCAAGTGGGATTAGTTTGCAGGCCTAGAGCCAACCCCAAAACAACAACAACAACAACAACAACAACAGGTATACGAGTATAACTTTATACAATTTCATATTTTTTTTCACTTTGTCATGAATTGCTGCATCTGTCACGAATCAGCACATGCGTGTCAAGGCAGTTGCAAACATTTTTGTAAAGTAGACTAAGTGTACATTGAAAAAATTTCCAGTGAAGTTTCTTGTCAGTTCTTCTTCGCTGTGATAATCGAACTGACGGAATGTTACAATGTAAATATGACAAATCTGAGCGCAGTGTACTGCCAATAGATGCTAAATAAACAATAAAAAACAAGAATCCAACCAGGGACACCAGGGGGAAAAAAGGGACACATTACATTTCTGGACATTACATTTCGGGTCCCGTACCGGATACGGAACCCTAAAAATTAATTGTAATGTAGGTTTTTTTTTATGGAAACTGACACAGTTGGCTACATCACCTACAACATCCGCGATGTCAGCCCATAACACCGGGCGAACTAGACGCCACGTCAGTGCTTCCCTTCGGTCGTGCCGGCTACACTGAACTGGACGGAAAACACAAACTATTTACATAGTCGTTTCGACCGACCTTTCATTCAGTGCGGTGGTACCGACCCATGCTGGTTAAACACTACCACCTAGTAATATACGAAGGGAGTCATATCCCTTAGTCGCTTTTTACGACATACACGGGGAGAGATGCAGTGGGGCTATTCTTTTAATGTACCGGCCCCACACGGTACACGATTAGTTGTACTGATTCACTCGTGCGGCACGTATTTGGATGGGTGACCGCTGACCGTTGGAGGCTGACCGCGGTTCGGATTCCACGTTAAACTGTAGGTCCCTTCCCTTCTTACCTTACTAGGTGGTAGGGTCAATCCCGCCCGGATTCATACCACCGCACTGAATGAAACGTCGTAGGTCAGAAAGGCTATGTAAATAGTTCGTGTTTTCCGTCCAGTTCATTGTAGCCGACATGAAATGAAGTGAAGCACTGACACGGCACCTAGTTCACCAAGGTATTATGGGCTGACATCGCGGATGTTGTAGGTGATGTGGCTAACTTGATGTCCCTTACCCCTTACTAGGCGGTAGGCTCAAATTGTAGCCGACTGGGTTGGTACCACCGTACTGGATGTAAGTTGGCCGCATAGCAGCCTCGGTTGCGTTCTCCTCTAGCCCAGTATAGTCAGCAATCCAGGGAAGTCTCCGGTATGGCACCTACCTTCTCGGAGGTGATATTGGCTGGTCGGAGCATGCGCTTTGACCCCTCCGACTCAGTCAACCATAACGGATTACATAAAAAAAAAAGTGTCAGTTTCCATAAAAAAAAATTAATTGGTAATGTAGGTGACGCGAGCGGGTGTACGTGTACGCACGAGGAGTTTGCCCGCGGAGCTCGCTGGGTGAGCTTCATGTAGCAGTATGTCGGCAGGATGTAGGTCAGCAGCGCGACCGTCGAGCCCCCCACCAGCGACAGCAGCGTGCTGAACCGGGGCACGCTCTCGCCCACACCCACCACGAACAGCATCAGCGCCGTGCGCAGACCGGCGCGCCGCCACCAGCACTCTGCACACGCACAGACACACACATAGCTGCACATAGCTAGACATATATTTATTTATTACTAGTTTTGTCCCGCGGCTTCGCTCGCGTGATATTCATATTTAATAAACAATCGGCCTCGATAGCTGAGTGGTGCAGACAGTCAACTGTCGCTATTGAATGTTAAGCAACGCTGGGTGCGGTCAGTACTTGGATGGGTGACCGCTGACCGTTGGAGGCCGACCGAGGTTCGGATTCCTCGTAAAACTGTAGGTCCCTTCCCTCCTAATCTTACTTGGTGGTAGGGTTTAACCCGCCCGGGTTGGTACCACCGCACTGAATGAAACGTCGGTCTAAACGGCTATGTAAATAGTTTGTGTTTTCCGACCAGTTCAGTGTAGCCGGCACGATCAAAAGGGGGAAGCACTGACATGGCACCTAGTTCACCCGGTGTTATGGGCTGACATCACGGACGTTGTAGGTGATGTAGCCAACCGTGTCGGTTTCCATAAAAAAAAAACAATCTTTCTAATAAAAAACCCCACATCAAAATCGGTCCATCCGCTTGGGAGCTACGATGCCACAGACAGACAGACACACTCACACACTTCAAACTTATAACACCCCTCCGTTATTTTCGTCGGGGGTTAAAAAGAAGAAAATAAATAGTAATTTATATGTTTAATTAGCTAGTACGTACTTATATGTAGTGTATATTATAAAGTGTATACTATACAAAGTTTCATCGAATTCGGATGATCGGTTTAAGAGTTATGGAGGAACATACATACTACACACAGATAAGATTTCTAAAAATCGTCAATTTAGTTTTAGTATAGGTACCTACTAGCAGTCTAGTAGGTCTAAGCGGCGGGTGGCCGAGTGGTTTGGGCATCGGCTTCTCATGCGAGAGGTCCGAGGTTCGATTCCGGTCGGCGCGTTGTTGTTGTTGTTGTTTTGGTTTAGGGTTGGCTCTAGGCCTGCAAACTAATCCCGATTGGTTGGGGACCTTCGTTCAAAACCCCGCAGTCTCCAGCTACCCCAGCCAGCCTATGTCTTCCATGTAAGCCACAAGTCGACCGGGGTGTCTGCAGGCCGCTTATCCCTTAGTCGCCTTTTACGACATGCACAGGGAGAGATGCAGTGGGACTATTCTTATTAAGTACCGACCCCACACAGTACTCCGGTCGGCGCGTACCAATGAGTTTTTTTTTCTGAAGAAAACATTTACGTGCATACCTACACCTGTTGCTTCACCGTTCGGAGCCGGTGTAAAACTGTAGGTCCCTTCCCTTGCCCCTTACTAGTTGGTAGGCTCAAATTGTAGCCGACTGGGTTGATACCACCGTACTGGAGGTAAGTTGGCCGCATAGCAGCCTCAGTTGTGTTCTGCTCTAGTCCAGTACAGCCAGTAATCCAGGGAAGTCTCCGGTATGGCACCTACCTTCTCGGAGGTGATATTGGCTGGTCGGAGCATGCGCTTTGGCCCCTCCGACTCAGCCACCCATACCGGATTACATAAAAAAAATATATATATATAGGTACCGTGTGGCACACTGAAGGACTCCTCCAGCGCCTGGAAGACTGGGTTGAGGATGATGACGAAGGCGAACACCAGGTGGACCGCCATCAGCAGGTTCGCGAGCATTGTGAGCGCGGTCGGCGTCAGCGACAGCGCGAAGTTGGGCGCCACACTCTCGCCGTACACGGCGTACGCGCAGATCGTTAGCGGCAGATATAGGATCAGGATGGCTGAAACACAACGACGACGGTGTGACAGTTTTTATTTTTTTTTATAGAATCTGACACGTTTAGCTACGTCACCTACAACATCCGCGATGTCAGCCCATAACACCGGGTGAACTTGGTGCCACGTCAAGTGCTTCCCTTCGGTCGTGCCGACTACACTTGAACTGGACGGAAAACAAACTATTTATATAGCCGTTTCGACCGACCTTTCATTCAGTGCGGTGGTACCAACCCGGGCGGGATAAACCCTACCACCTAGTAATATAAGAAGGGAGTCATATCCCTTATTCGCCTGTTACGACACACACGGGGAGAGATGCAGTGGGGCTATTCTATGCGTCGTGCTTTCGCAAACATACCCGGGAAAACGATGAATATGCTAAATATTCCCGGGAAAACGATGAATATGCTAAACATACCCGAGAGAGCGATGAATATGCTAAACATTCCCGGGAAAACGATGAATATGCTAAACATACCCGAGAAAGCGATGAATATGCTAAACATACCCGAGAAAGCGATGAATATGCTAAACATACCCGAGAAAGCGATGAATATGCTAAACATACCCGAGAAAGCGATGAATATGCTAAACATACCCGAGAATGCGATGAATATGCTAAACATACCCGAGAAAGCGATGAATATGCTAAACATACCCGAGAAAGCGATGAATATGCTAAACATACCCGAGAAAGCGATGAATATGCTAAACATACCCGAGAAAGCAATGAATATGCTAAACATACCCGAGAAAGCGATGAATATTCTAAACATACCCGGGAAAACGATGAATATGCTAAACATACCCGAGAAAGCGATGAATATGCTCTTGGAGAACTTGCTCTTGTCCGCCATATCGTTCTGAATAGTGGGGAAGGTGGAGGCGCCGCCGAACGCAAACAGGATGGTCCCAAACGCGAGCGAGAACTCCTCGAAGCCGTGCACACCGTAGCGGAACACCCTGTACGGCTTCACGTCGTTCAACATCTGGATGAAGAAGAAGACGCACGCCAGCGCGGTCGAGCCGAACGCTATGATCCCGACGAACCTGCGAACACATCACACACCGTTAAGGCCCTGTCAACCCGTATTCACCCGTACTCCTCTTTCAAGGCGCCGCTTTCTCTGGTTGGAGTAGGATGCAACACAATCCATCAATCAAAAAATAGGTTTTTATTTTTTTATTCCAAAAGTATGGACTGAAACAAAAAAGTAAAAAGCTTCGGATTTAGATAATATTATATTCAACAAATAAAATATATTTTTTCCAAAGCCTTGATTTGGTCACGTTGCCTTCTAAATTCAGAGGCATGTTCATGATTTTTTTCTATCGAGCGAAGTTAATCAAATCGTGTTTTCGAAAAGCTATCAATCTGCGCTGATCATAGAGAAATAATATACGGGGGTTCCTTTATACGTCTATGGCGCTGATAGATGAAGTTTTTCATATAGGTATTAAAACCGAAGGGAAGGGTCGCCCTAGACGCACTTACCTGGACCAGATCGGGCATGTGCTCAAAAAGGGTCACATGCGTAGTACCCGTAACCGACGAGCATGCATGAAGAACATTATGGGAGTGGAAGAGGCGGCGGAGGTGTGTCAGGATCGTGGCACGTGGAGATCCGTTGTCTCTGCCTACCCCACCGGGAAACAGGCGTGACGCTATGTATGTATGTATGTATTAAAACTGAATCTATCAGGTAAGTAATATTGGCAGTACACTTCTTGAAATTCGAGCCAGACACAGTCTCACATCACCTCAAGATGAGACACCTGGTAAACCGCACCTGGTATTATATGCGGTTTTGTCCGCTTTTCGTGCTTACAAGAGTGTGCCTTGTAAGCATGCCACAAGTTAACTTTCTCCATATAAAATCGTCTTTCGTCATTTATGTTTTCTAGCGCCCCAAACCTTTACATTTTTTAATTTTTGACTTTTTTGTCTAACTAAAATATAAATAAATCAAATTAAAAACTCACGAGAAGTCCTTCGGTGTCCTGAGCCAGAGCACCGGTGTGAGGAGTACGGCTATGTATAGGAACCAGAGGCAGTATGTGACGGAGGGGAAGAGCCCCCGGAGCATCTCCTCGACGATCTGAGCGGCGAGCAGCAGGTACACCACCCCTGCACCCACCAGCGTGACCTGCACGCACACAGACACCAGCACCCTGCAACGCACACACACACACACAATTTGAGAGGTGTATGTTAAGCAGTGGACGCTAAAGCCGCGTAAAGACCTAGCGAGCGAGAGCGCGCGAAGGCCAACAAGCGAGAGCGCGCGAACAGGTCTGGACGGTACAGCGACGCCAAGCGAATGCGAAGGCGCAGCACTCGATTGCGTTCGGTGGCGTTCGGTCGTGCTCCGGAATCAGCCGTTCGGCCGTGCGCAGTGTGGACGGTGTTTTAAATGCCCTATGGAATGGAGTATTTGGCCGGAGCACTAACGCGCGAGAGCGCGCGAACGATTGCGAATCAGTGTGGCCGTAACAGCGATAGCAAACGATGGCGAGCGAGGGTTCGCTTGCCATCGGCGATGGGCATTCGCTGGGCCTCGCTGGCTCTCGCTTGCTAGGTCTGTACGCGGCTTTACACGCTCAGACATACCTACCTACTCCGTTACATTTCTCAAAAACCAAAGATAAAAATTTTTTTTTTTTGCTTTACATGTTTATTAATCTTAAATATATTTTAGGCTACAATAACAAAATGTTTAACAATTTTTTTTTGTTCCTATTTTGATACTTGCAATCAGTTTTTTTAGCTATAAGCAGGTTTTTTCGGTTTTTAGGTTTCCGTATCCCGTACGGAAGCCTATTACTAAGCCCACGCCGTCCGTCTGTTCGTCTGTCTGTCCGAGGGCTGTATCTCTTGAACCGTAATATGTAGCCCGTTGAAATTTTCTCAGAATATGTGTTATTATGGCAGATATAACAACAAATAATAATAAAAAATAGAAAAAGAAAAATAGAAAAAGTAACAAATTAAGGGGGGTTCCCATACAAGAAAAGTGGTTTTTTTTTCAATGTTTTTTTTTTGTCGTGCGGAAACCTCGGTGCGCGAGTGCGACTCGCCTTTCGACTTTCAGAATAGGTAATAAATATGTTTGATAATAATGTTGAATGATATAATGTTGAATGGGTTACCTGCCCCACTCGCCGATGGCGTGCTGAGCGATGAGTGGGTACGGGTTGCGCTGGCGGGCGCGCAGGCTCGGGTGGCGCTCCTCCAGTATAGACCAGCACTCGGCGAGCCGCGTGCCGCCGTACCCCGCCAGGCACCACACCAGCACCAGTAGCGGCACACCCACCCAACCTGCACCACACCACACCGCACACACCATATATACAACGTGTCCCAAAACTCAACGTCAAACGGGAACCAGGGAATAGGCCAAGAAAGAAGAAAAAAAGAATCTGAGTCATTTGTTTTTTATGATATATGAGCATTTATTGAAGAAAAAAATTAAAGGGGCAACAGAAGGGAAGACTGGGTTGGTACCACCGTACTGGCCCGCATAGCAGCCTCGGTTGTGTTCTCCTCTAGTCCAGTATAGCCAGCAATCCAGGGAAGTCTCCGGTATGGCACCTACCTTCTCGGAGGTGATATTAGCTGGTGGGAGCATGCGCTTTGGCCCCTCCGACTCAGCCACCTATACCGGATTACATAAAAAAAACCTACAGTTTACACCGGTTCCGAAAAGCGAAGGCAGCAGGTGTAGGTATGCACGTAAATTTTCGTCCGAGAAAAACCACCCCCTCACTACGCGTACTGGGCAGCGCAGCGGTGATGCGCCCCTATACAATTGACCAACTGGTTCTGTATGTCTTTTATTCACAGAACTGGGAAAAAGTGGAACGCACTCACTGCCCATCTATTTCCTCCCAAGTACAGTCTGGGGTTTTTCGAAAGGGGCGTGAAAAGGCTCCTGTCAGACCGGCATGGCATTCGCAATGCCCGTGCATCACAGAATGTCCATGAGCATCGTTAGACACCGACTTGTAGGTGAAACGATGCCCCATGTGGCGCTATCTATGAAAAAAAAAACGTGAAAAATTATCTCTATTTCAACTACATATTATTATGAAAATCTAATTATGACGATCTGTCTCTGAACTTGTTTTGTATTGGTATTGATTATTCTTATTGCTACTATTTAATAAGGGGCTATTTCCGACTTGGCATAATGGGTTTCATGGGCATCATTAGACAAATACTTGTAGGTGAAAAGAGGCCACATGTCGCGCTATCTATAAAAAAAAGTTGCATTTAAATCATATTTGCTATTAAACTGAGTCTACCGCGAGCGAAGCCGCGGGCAAAAGCTAGCATCTAACCGAGAGAGGAAATAAAAAAACTGTTTTCTATAATAAAACCTGTTGTCACTTGATTGGTCACTTTTTTCAACAGCACCAATTTGCATAGTTCAAATAATCTGCAAATACCTGTTTGACTCATGTATTTTACATACATTTAAATGTCAGCCTCGGTAGCTCAGTGGTGCTGTCGGTCAACTGTTATTAAAAGCACACCTAAGCGCTTACTTGGATGGGTGACCGCTCGACCGTTGGGAGGCTGACCGCAGTTCGGATTCCACGTAAAACTGTAGATCCCTTCCCTTCTTACCTTACTAGGTGGTAGGGTTTATCCCACCCGGATTGGTACCACCGCACTGAATGAAACGTCGTCGGTCGAAACGGCTATGTAAATAGTTCGTGTTTCCCGTCCAGTTCAGTGTAGCCGACATGAAATGAAGGGAAGCACTGACATGGCACCTAGTTCACACGGTGTTATGGGCTGACATCGCGGATGTTGCAGGTGATGTAGCCAACCGTGTCAGTTTCCATAAAAAAAGTAGGTAAAGCGTCAGCTGTCTGTCAAGTTTAGTTTAGGGAATATTAAGGCACTATTTTCTACGATGTAGTGTCGTCTCTGTCTTGTTAATGTTGAAAGATAGAGAAAATGGGTACTTCGAATAGATAAGACTTATCAAGTTATGGATTTAATCTGTCGTTTATTTAAGTCTGTGTTGGCTGTGTAAATTGACCCTTTAAGTACATACGTAACATACCACACGTGCATCCCGAAAATCGGGGTAAGCAGAGTAATCGAGTGCTGCGCTGCAAGTGCTCTCGTAAATTACAGCACAACACCAAACACCACGTTTAGCAGAGTTTTTAAGGAAAAGATAACTATGAAGCAGCAAGTAAGGCACGAAGATCCACCTGCTGCATGACTCGGTGGAAAGACTGTTCAAGGTGAGAGGTGGCTAACCTGTCGCCCTTTAGCACGGCATCTTGTCCTTATCCCTTAGTCGTCTATTGCGACATGCAAGGGGAGAGATGCAGTGGGGCGATTCTATCGAAGTATTATCTATTTCCTCCCAAGTAAAGCTTGGGGTTTTTCAAAAGGGTTGTGAAAAGGCTCCTGTCAGGTTGGCATGGCATTCGCAATCCCCGTGCATCACAAAATGTCCATGGACATCGTTAGACACCTACTTGTAGGTGAAAAGATGCCACATGTCGCGCTATCCATAAAAAACAAAAATAAAATAATACCAAAGTAAACACGGGCCTCATGTACCATATTATGTGATATTTACTGCATGTTCAAGTGGGAAGCAAAATTGGAGAGGAGTATGTCCACTGGACATACGCCGAAGTATTATCTATTTCCTCCCAAGTCCAAGTACAGCTTGGGGTTACTCAAAAGAGGCGTGCAACGGCGTATGTCCACTGGACATACGCCGAAGTATTATCTATTTCCTCCCAAGTCCAAGTACAGCTTGGGGTTACTCAAAAGAGGCGTGCAACGGCGTATGTCCACTGGACATACGCCGAAGTATTATCTATTACCTCCCAAGTAGGTACAGCTTGGGGTTTTTCAAAAGGGCCGTGAAACGGCGTATTTCCACTGGACATACGCCGAAGTATTATCTATTACCTCCCAAGTAGGTACAGCTTGGGGTTTTTCAAAAGGGCCGTGAAACGGCGTATTTCCACTGGACATACGCCGAAGTATTATCTATTACCTCCCAAGTAGGTACAGCTTGGGGTTTTTCAAAAGGGCCGTGAAGCGGCGTATTTCCACTGGACATACGCCGAAGTATTATCTATTACCTCCCAAGTAGGTACAGCTTGGGGTTTTTCAAAAGGGCCGTGAAACGGCGTATTTCCACTGGACATACGCCGAAGTATTATCTATTACCTCCCAAGTAGGTACAGCTTGGGGTTATTCAAAAGAGACGTGCAACGGCGTATGTCCACTGGACATACGCCGAAGTATTATCTATTTCCTCCCAAGTCCAAGTACAGCTTGGGGTTACTCAAAAGAGGCGTGCAACGGCGTATGTCCACTGGACATACGCCGAAGTATTATCTATTACCTCCCAAGTAGGTACAGCTTGGGGTTTTTCAAAAGGGCCGTGAAACGGCGTATTTCCACTGGACATACGCCGAAGTATTATCTATTACCTCCCAAGTAGGTACAGCTTGGGGTTTTTCAAAAGGGCCGTGAAACGGCGTATTTCCACTGGACATACGCCGAAGTATTATCTATTACCTCCCAAGTAGGTACAGCTTGGGGTTTTTCAAAAGGGCCGTGAAGCGGCGTATTTCCACTGGACATACGCCGAAGTATTATCTATTACCTCCCAAGTAGGTACAGCTTGGGGTTTTTCAAAAGGGCCGTGAAACGGCGTATTTCCACTGGACATACGCCGAAGTATTATCTATTACCTCCCAAGTAGGTACAGCTTGGGGTTTTTCAAAAGGGCCGTGAAGCGGCGTATGTACACTGAACATACGTCTCTCCAATTTTCCTTGTTACATTACGGACATATGAACATGGACTATGGACACTGTCCAGCAGTGGACGCATACACGCTGACCGACTGACTGACCGACTGACTGACTGACTGTACAAAAGCAATACGAACCGGTGCGAGCGAGGGCGCGCGGCAAGGCGAGCACTCCGCTGCCGGCCATCTCGCCCGCGACCAGCAGCGCCGCTTGCCGCACCGACAGCCCCCGCGGCGCCTTCCCCGCGCCCTCGCCGCCGCCCACCACCGCCCCCTCCGCCTGCACCACCCACCGCACAACATACATACATACATTCATTATGATTACGTACTTTAAAATTATTTTATGCTCTACAGTCTCTTCAAGAATCTAGGCCTGCCAAGATCGACGCTAAGCTCATACATGGAGAGAGCTTCGAAAACGTCACTGGAAGCATCCTACAGAATATGGATAGGTAGAGAGAGGGAGGTCGAGAGCGGGACTGGTGGTTTCCCCGCGTCCTAGCCAACGCAGACTAGCTGACGAGGGCTTGAAGCGAGCCGAAACGTGAATCATGCGCGGGAAATTTACAGTGGCCACTCGCTAGTCCCGACCTCGTTTAATACCCTCCTCTACTGCCGATGGGCCCGGATATGTTCGGTGAAGCCATCGCAAGCTTAGATCCACACGTTCTATATCATTAAGACCACTGAACTTAAAATTGTAAAATATTTGTATGTTTTAAAATGTTAAAAAGTATGTTTCATTCATCTGTCGGACACCAAATTTGGGTGGTGGGATCCGGTCAAACAGCACCTCCGAGTACTCCCAATGGAATAAGCGATAGAGCACACACAATACAATAGCTGTACCGTGTGGGGCCGGTACTTTAAAAGAATAGCCCCACTGCATCTCTCCCCGTGTATGTCGTAAAAGGCGATTAAGGGATATGACTCCCTTCTTATATTACTAGGTGGTAGGGTTTAACCCGCCCGGGTTGGTACCACCGCACTGAATGAAAGGTCGGTCGAAACGGCTATGTAAATAGTTTGTGTTTTCCGTCCAGTTCAGTGTAGCAGGCACGACCGAAGGGAAGCGCTGACGTGGCATCAAGTTCACCCGGTGTTATGGGCTGACATCACGGATGTTGTAGGTGATGAAGCCAACCGTGTCAGTTACCATAAAAAAAAAAACTGACTAACCGGCTTGGGTATGAGGGGCGTGGTCTCGCCGCTGCCCTCGCCGCCGCCTGCCGCCTCCTCCTCAGCGCCGCCGCTCAACATCCTCGCGTCACTCTCTCCTGCCCTACTGCCGTCGACCAAACCATCACAATGATCAGTAGGAAAATATTATCAAATAAGTCAACTCCCCATTTTTTGTAACGGGTTTTCACAATGATAGAAGAGTTTTTCATTTGTGTAGCGCTTCATTTTTAGGGTTCCGTATTCGTTACGGGATCCTATTACTAAGCCTACGCCGTCTGTCTGTCTATCTGTCTGTCTGTCCGTCCGTCCGTCCTTCCGTCCGTCCGTCTGTCTGTCCAAGGGCTATATATCTTGAACCTTAACAGGTAGCCTGTTGAAATTTTCACAGAATATGTGTTATTATGGCCGATATAACAAGAAATAATAAAAATAAGAAAAAGTAAAAAATTCCCGGGGGTTCCCATAGAATAAACCAAAAAGTGTACGCGAGTGTGTAGCGCGAGAGCCATCTACCGAATAGATTGAGAAGCATTTTAACTAATCATGATATTTAACTAATATGAAACATTTGGCGATAAGGAACCCTTGGTGCGAGTTGACGGTGCGTGAGTTCGACTCGCACTTGGCCGGTTTTTTTATAATCGGATCAATCATACGTGACAGCTGTCAAATTTCAGGGTTGCCACTTGCATGAGAAAAAATGAAACAAAATTTTAATAGTGCACTCTTATTGTACATGGGTAACTAGAAGATTCATAACTGAACGAACCTGCTTCCCATAGAACAGTGAATCCTAAAATGGAAAACGGGGTTCCACTAGTTAATTGCATGTATGCAATAATTAAATGAGACATACCTATTAATTAATTAACTTTAATAATAAAAATTTTATTTATTTTTATTTGTTTGTAGTAATTTTGTGTATTTTTATTACTTTTTATAGTTATAATATATGTAAAATTAATGTAAATGTATTTAAAAATGTGAAATAAAGGAGATAAAATTTTGTTACAAACATTTACCTACATTTTCAATTAAATATATTTCCTTGAGTGGCAGCCCTATAAGAATAGGGGTAGTATGTAGTTAGCGGCGGGTTTGGGCATCGACTTCTCATGCAAGAGGTCCGAGGTTCGAATCCGGTCGGCGTGTACCAATGAGTTTTTTCTGACGAAAAAATTTACGTGCATACCTATACGTCCTGCTGCTTCACCGTTCGGAACCGGTGTAAAACTGTAAGTTCCTTCCCTAGCCCCTTACTAGGTGGTAGGCTCAAATTGTAGCCGACTGGATTGGTACCACCGTACTGCATGTAAGATGGCCGCATAGCAGCCTCGGTTGTGTTCTGCTCTAGTCCAGTATAGCCAGCAATCCAGGGAAGTCTCCGGTATGGCACCTACCTTCTCAGAGGTGATATTGGCTGGTCGGAGCATGTGCTTTGGCCCCTTCCACTCAGCCACTCGGACTACATAAAATACCGGATTACATAAAAAAAAAAAGTATAATTGACTCGCCTAGGGAACTGTTGCTATGTAAGTTTTTGTCCTATGTGCCCATACAACATCAGCTGCAGGTACACATGGAGCCAGAGGACACGACACCGCTTCACCTTTTACCACATACCCTCAGATCTAACGGGCCAATGAATAATTAAAAAATACTAGGTGCATAGGTAATAATTTACTATACTATACTCCGTTCATCCTAGGAACTAATGTCGAGCGGTTTCTCGCTCTCACAACGGTTATTACTCTTCTTTACACAAGACACAAGGTTGTGTTTGTGAATCATAGGTGTATGCGAAAGTCATCTCAAAACCATTAAGGCTGCGCCTGGAGTTAGTTTTGCGTTTTTATTCTGAGAAGGTTTCAGGCAGCCAGGCTGCGCCTGGAGTTAGTTTTGCGTTTTTATTCTGAGAAGGTTTCAGGCAGATCTTCAAATCGCGGGTTAATAGCCTTTCTCCAGCAACATTAGTCCACCTCCAAGCCGGACTGGCACCTCCTCGGGGGTGAAATTGGCTGCGCCTGAGGTTGCGACCTCGGACAGAGCCACAAAGTTCGGTAGCAATAAAAAAAAAAAAAAAAAAAAAAAGCAGCCAGGCTGCGCCTGGAGTTAGTTTTGCGTTTTTATTCTGAGAAGGTTTCAGGCAGCCAGGTGCAGTCGGCCGGTCAGTCGACGCATTACAATCAGTAGCTTTTCCTACGCGTCACAATAATAACGTATTAATTGTTTTGCATATTTTTCACATGTTATTTTGAAGTTTTGTATATTATTTGTGTTGGTGGGTTAACTTATCCACCTAGAATAGAACGAAAAGCTGAAGTAAGTAGATTAGACACAAAATTTAAATAATATATAATTGTAATATTAAATAATTTACAGTGAAAATATAAATATTTAAATTGATTCCAAGCAAAAAATTCAAATAAACAGGTTTATTGCAAAATTTTCATTCATCAAATAAATAATTCAATTTTTTTTTTTAATTAAACTATATTCATAACCTCAGATCACAGTCACTTCAATCATCCTTGCGAGAGTGAGAAGTACAGAGAAAGAGAAACCGCTCGGCATTAGTTCCTAGGATGAACGGAGTGTAGGTGCATAGGTACTACAAGCCAAACAGAGGCCGCACGCACCACTTATCATAGGTAGGCAGGGCACGGATTAGTAGGTAAGAAGCCGTTTAAGTTTGCCCTGCAGAAGGCCTCCTTCTGCAGGGCAGGACAGGACGAAATTGAATTAATCGACTCTTACCGAGGGAAACAGGTTATAAATCCACTGAACCGACAAGCAAGCAAACACTAACCAACCAACCAACTACTAAACTAAATCAAAGAGTATTGTAACTAAATACTTACTTCAAACCGCAACGCAACCTTCACACAACGCTCTTTCTCTTTTTTTTTTTTTTTTTTTTTTTTTGGCAACTCGCGCTGACGCGCGAACTTTGCCATTGTCAAGTGTGATAGGATTACAACAACGGAATAAAAAGTTTTACAAATCAAAACAAAAGCATAATTTCAAGAAAAGAAAAGAAAACCCTAAGAACGAAAACAAAATGATTAACTCTGATTAATAACTGAAAAGTTACAAATTAATGTTATGAAAAAAAATAAATTTCGAAATGAGTTTATAAATAGCAATATTGTTAGACGATAGTAAGCAGCAGATATTAGAAGGGAGGGGAATTTTAAGTTCAGGCAGAGTGGAATATAAGGTGGGATATTGATTAAGAGTGGACAAGAAAACAAAATATGATCAACAGTGCCTTCGTCAATGCCGCATTCACAAACTGAAGAATCCCGAATCCTCAACCTAGCCAGGTGCACGGGAGAGCAACAATGACCAAATCGTAAACGGCATATTATTGATGTAACTTTTTTTGATATTCGAAGTTTATAAAACCATGGTTTGAGAGGAATTTCTGGTTGGATACTGGCATAGTATGTCCCCTTGACTTTACTGGATTTATTCCATGCATTCGACCAAGAAGAGTGTAAATAAATTCTTGGAAGGGCGATAAGGTCGTGCGAAAAATTTTCGTAGTCAACCTTACCCCCACGAACCACAGCATCTTTTGCAAGGGCGTCAACGTGTTCATTACCTTGAATACCACTGTGAGAGGGGATCCAGGCAAACACCACTTGTCTCCCGGTAAGACCAGATAATATATTTTTAATATTATAAATTATGGGATTGTGAATTTTGGATTTAAAAGGATTTTGAAGCAAGGATTGAAGTGAACTAAGCGAATCCAAAAAAATTATAGCTTTATCTATCTCGCTATTCAAAGAAATATACTTCACCGCCTCCAACAAGGCTCTACATTCTCCTGTAAAAACAGAGGATTCTGGAGGACATTTTATTTTCAAATATACATCCTTGTTGACACAAAACACAGCAACACCTACACTGCCGTTCGGAGTCAATTTAGATGCGTCCGTAAAGAAAACATGCCAATTAGGCCAATTACTGTTAACGGCAATTCTAAATGCATCATTGGCATTTGGCATGTCCTTGTAAATGCCAATACTTAGCAGCACCTCAGGTTTTAGAATGACGGATGAGTATGGAAATTCATACATTGGCAGGGTAAGGGACCTATGGGTCGGGTCTTTGAGGCACTTAAATTTTTTGTAGCTATTAACCAATCGAGGTATCACTTTATTAACCCAGTAGCACTTTTGCAATGTGTATTCAGCTAAAAGATTTAATTTAGGGATCAGTGGATGATTTAAAAATTGACACGCCCTAAAGAAATACCTATTTGCCAAAAATTGACGTCGTAGGTATAAGGGAGGGTCAACACATTCCACCTGAAGAGCATTGATTGGAGTTGATTTCATCGCTCCCGCAATGATGCGAAGTGCCTTTGATTGTATAAGATCCAGTTTGCGAAGGGACGTTTTATTTGACGGTTCTAACAAGAATGTTCCATAGTCCAGGTGACTGCGAACTAAAGCATTATATAGGAGCTTTAACGAATATGGATGAGCACCCCACCAAACACCAGCAAGCGTTCGAAGAATATTGATATTACGTTCACATTTTTTCACTACATAATCAATATGAAGAGAGCCAGACATCTTCGAGTCAAAAATAACTCCAAGAAATTTAACTTCTTTTTTAATAGGGATTTCAGCATTGTCACACTGAATACTGATATCCGGAATTTTGTGTTTCCTCGAGAACACAACTGCACTACTCTTGGTTGCAGATAACTGCAAGCCATGATTAGAGAGCCACGTCGTCAAGGAGTCAATAGATTGGTTAACAGAATTAGAGGCATTTTCAATGGAATTATGAACTGAATAAATGAGCAAATCATCAGCATACTGCAATATCCTGGAAAAGGGAAGAACATACTTTTCAAGATCGTGAGTGTAAACATTGTAGAGAAGGGGGCTAAGGACTGAACCCTGAGGAAGCCCTTTCCAGATTACTCTAGGGTCAGATACAACCCCATCAGTTCGAAGTAAGATGGATCTTTCAAATAAGAGGTTAGTAATAAAATTGATCATCTTTGGAGGAATAATCAGCTTCTGCAACTTATGTCTGAGAACTGAAAGAAGAACATTGTCATACGCTCCAGAAACATCTAAAAAAGCGGCAACTACATATTCGTTCCGGCTGAAGGCTAAACGAATATCAGTTGAGAATATGGCAAGGCTGTCCATTGTACTCTTACCTTTTCTGAAGCCAAACTGAGTAGAAGCTAAGAGGCCTCTACTTTCTATTAACCATTCCATTCTGTTTTTAACTAAATGCTCAGTAACCTTTAGAAGGGTAGATGAGAGAGCTATTGGTCGATAAGAGGAACCCTCTTCTGGGTCTTTACCAGGTTTTAAAATAGGGATGATAATTTGACATTTCCACGCTTGGGGAATTTGTCCTGAGTCGATTATAAAATTTACCATATCTAAGTAATATTGTAAAATGAGATCATCAGCCCTAGCTAAAAAGGAATATGGAATACCGTCGATTCCTGGGGAGGAATCCTTTACATATTTAAGAACAGTTTTCAGTTCCTGCATGGAATATGGAACATTCATGGGATCTGCAATAGGAATAGACTGATATAAAAAAGGTATTTCCTCTGAGTGTGGAACAAAGGGAGGAGCCAGCTTGTCCAAAAATACCTCCTTCCAATTAGATGACGAAGCCTTAGAGCTATCGTCATTAACAAAAGATGCCCTATATTTTCTAGTGTTCGACCACACTATTGAGGAAGGAGTAGAGGGGGAGATAGAACCGCAAAAAGATTGCCAACCCAACCTCTTCTTGTCTTTAAGAAGACGCTTGGCTTTAGCTTGAATCCTCCGTAACTCCAAGAAGTTCGGCATAGACATATCACCATTATACAATATTTCAGCATCCTTGCGGGAACGAACAATATCCGAGCACTCAGCGTCCCACCAAGGGGGAGAATACCGTCTGACTGATAAGTTTTTTAGAGGAATAAACTTGTCTGCTGCACGGATAAGAGCATCTGCGAACTGAGTGTAACAATACGAAAGATTGTCCAGGGAAACTTCAGGAAGTTTCGATATAAATTCATTTACTGCTGAGTTGAAACTGTCCCAATCAGCACCTGCAAGACGATATTTTAATAAAGGATTTTTAATTACGATAGGGCTCGATTGGGTCGGTAAAATAATTTTAATGGGAAAATGATCACTACCAAAAGTACTACTAAGAGTTTGCCATGACAAGAGTGATGACAAGTCCGGAGAACAAAATGATATATCAACTGCACTAACATTTTGAATTGGGGACACCCTACGAGTAGGAGATCCATCATTCAAGAGACAAATGTTGAGTTCATCTATCAGATCCATTAGTCTGTTTCCAGGTGTATCACATGTAGCCGAACCCCACACTGTGTGGTGAAAATTAAAATCACCAAGAAGAATGAACGGTTTTGGAATTATATCTAAGATTGACTTAAGGTCACGTAATGAGGAGGGGGAAGGATGAGGAATGTAAATAGATATAAAAGAAATGCGTTTCACCCTCGCAGCAACTGCAAAAAAGCAGTCACTGTGAGGGGGAAGATCAAGGCGAATGAAAGGAATTTTTTTGTTTATAAATAATGCACACCCGTCATAACCTTCACGCCTGTCGTCACGAAGAGAGGCATAGCCAGGAACTCTGAACCGAGCCTCAGGCTTAAGCCACGTCTCCGCGACGGCAAACGCAATGGGAGCATGCTTATTAACTAAATAAATAATATCAGATTTATTTTTTGAGGCGCTTCTACAGTTCCACTGAAGAACCGATTCGTTGAGGGTCATCGGCAGTGACGAGGGGAGAAGAGGTCATATTAGTAACATCGTGGTTCGGTGTTTTGTTTGGAGAAAAAGATTGAATAAAAGATATAAATAGAGATTGTATGTCAGCAATTGTGAATGTGTCTTGCACCACTCGTGATGGAAAGACACTACTGTTCTGAGACTGGAGAGGATTACCAATAATAGCCATATGGGCATTACGGTCATAACCCGGAGCGAGCGGCGCTCGAGCTCGGGGTTGAGTAACGAAGGTTTTTTTGTATGAAATATTGGACTTGGGAGATTGGGATGCAAGGACTGTCCTTGACATCTGTCTGAGAGAACCGACTGGAGAAGAGGAAGAAGTCACTTCGGCAAAGGAACGCCTCGCAGGAGGAAAACGCCTGGCAGCTTCCACATACGAGATCGATTCCTCTGCCATAATGGCCTTTATTTCTTTCTGTCTTGATTGCTCGGCACACTTTTTGTTGATTGCAAAGTGTTGGCCCTTGCAATAAAAACAGACAGCATCGACCTCCGAGACCAAGCATTTTTCAGAATCGTGGTGATCACCACATTTAAAGCATCGGATTTTTGACCTACATGCGATCTTAGTGTGGCCAAAAAGGCAGCAGCGGTAGCATTGTATCGTGGGATACTTATATAATTCAATTGATAGGGAATTGTACATGAGAGTGACTCGGTCAGGTAGTTTCTGACCTTCAAACGTCAACACAACTGTCTGGGAAGGTTTCCAAACAGGGGAATTATTTACGATTTGCTTGTAGTTCAGACGTCGGGCTTTAATGACCCTACCACACCCAACAGGGACAACAACTTCTTCAATTATCTCGTCGGCTGATAATTCTATGGGAACTCCTTTTACTAGGCCAATACGAGTAATTATGAACGATGGAATAAATGCCTTGTAATTGGCAGACAAAACACATTCATTTTGAATAAAACTATTAGCGTACGCAAATGTAGAGAAAGTCACTGCCACTCTGTTACGCCCAACACTCTTGACACCGTCACTGGCGATGCCCTTAAACGAATTCTTTTTTAAAAATTTACCAAAATTTACTGGATGAAGCGTGGTGCCTGAATCTGGACGAGTCTCCGTAAGTTGAACGTGGACCACGAATGGTCCAACGTCATGAGACCTATAAAGTGATGGAACATCACCAGGTCCTGTTTTTTTAATAGAGGTTGTGTTGGTGTTGCTGTGTGTAGTATTATCATTGCCCGATGTTGAATCTGAGCTCCTTGAATGCGATCGAATCCTTTTGGAGCTATTTCTTTTTATACCTCGACGTTTACGCTCACGCGGCGGTTTAGGAGTTAGAAACTCTTCATTTTGGATTGTGACATACGCAGCAATCGACGATGGTTGAGAAACAGGAAATTTGTTTGGTGTAAGAGGGCTGTCCATGTCCTGCGATATGGCTGCGTCAAAATTATCGTGATTTATGAAATTATTAATCTCTGACAGTAATGGCGAAAAATTATTTTCCGGAGGAGGGTCGGGGTCCGGCGGTTTTGTCGGATCCATGGCGACGTTCAGAGAAGACGAAACAAAGAAAAACACTCACCAAGTAAATGGGAAACAAACAAAGTATGAAAAAAGTATTAAAACAGAGTTCACCAATTTATAAAATTTAAAATTTCCCGGGGCTAAACCTAGTAATGTAATCCACACAACACGAGAATAGCCAATCTCTTTCTCTTTTACTAAAGTATCAACTATCAAATCAACGAACTGTCAGTGAACTGTCAGGTTGACATATTTAGTTTTTTTTATTTTTTTTTTTTATTGAAAGCGCGACATATGGCTCCGAGCCACCCATAAGGTGTCTAACGACGCCCATGGACGTTCGGTCGTATGCGGGGGTTGCGAATGCCATGCCGGCCTGACAGGTGCCCATTCACGCCCCTCTTGAAGGAAACGAAATTATCCTTGGAAACTATCTTGCTCGTCTGACCGTACGGCTAAGTCGTTTGTTTAACGTTTCATCTTCTTCATTTTCATTTGTTCTTTCATATTTTCTTTTTAGGGTTCCGTATCAGGTACGGGACCCTATTACTAAGCCTACGCCGTCTGTCTGTCTGTCTGTCTCCCTGTCTGTCTGTCCGTCCGTCCGTCTGTCCGAGGGCTGTATCTCGTTAAGCGTAATAGGTAGCCCGATGAAATTTTAACAAAAATGTGTTAATAAGGCCGATAAAACAACAAATAATAAAAATTAAAAAAAAATTCTTTTTTATACAGGGTGTCCCCGGACAGGTGTAGTTCCATTAAGGAGGCTATTCTACGCCTTGTAACAAAAGCAGTGGTGAAAGATTTTTTTAAATATGTGCTTTCATTAAAATTTTAGGATTTCCTAACAAACTAAATGCATACTACAATGTGTGGGCGCCTTTAGACCGCGCGACTGTGAAACGCAAGGTGGAATGGCGCGGGTCGGGGCGCGAGCGGTACGCGGGCGGGGCGGGCTATCTGTTTGCGTTCACTCGCGTCGCGTCCCGTCCATATTCCCGCTGCCCGCTGCCCCGTTGCCCCGCGCGCGCCCGATTAGAGCATTACAACATTACACTACATTAATAACTTTAACAATTTATATCTTCGCAACAGGCGTACCTAGAACCCTACTTCTCTTACTATTATGTTTGCTAGAAAGCGTAGAATAGCCTCCTTAAAGGAACTACACCTGTCCGGGGAAACCAAAAAGTGTATGCGCGCGCGCCATTTACCGAGTAGATTATGAAGCATGACATTAACTAATGTGAAGCATTTAATAACACGCCATCTAGATGGCGTGAGTAGCGCTGGCCGTGACATGGCGAAACGGGACCCTCCTCGGTGCGCGAGTTCGACTCGCACTTGGACGGTTTTTCTTATTTTTCAATCAAGGCATTCAGCCAGATTTTCATTTGTTAATTCCATAATTTTGTTCAAATTAGAGAACTTCACCAAACAAGCTATTTTCTGAGTTCAAAATTCATCTCTTTAGTGTTCTTGCTCTTTGGTAATATATTATAATCATAGACACATTTATAACTCTATGGCTGGCACGCAGAGTTTCTCCTCCGTTTGTTGGCAGCACTGCCGTGTCACGTAGCTCTCTGTCATTTTAGTTTAGCAGATGCCTACAGTGTCACGTTAGAAAATAAAATTTACGTTGCTGTGAAATAAAATGCATTCCGTGCCATATTATAATCAGTTTCCTTTTAATTTGTAATAAATTTTAACGCTCCGTATCAACTCACACGTTGTATCATTAGATCGGGATAAATGGGTTACGTGTGCGCTGGTATTGCCCTTGTGATTAGGACTTAACGTTTCGGCAGTAAAATGGAATATCGTGCTTTATACGTATTGTTTTCTTGGGTGGTCTGTGTGATGTGCTTACGGACAGAGGAAGATGTCACCGCTGAACGAATGAGCTACGAAGAACGTCTCGCGTTGAAGTAAGTACTTGCTTAGAGTAGGTATATTGTCCTCGAAATAGTGCGGAGTTTTTCCTCAATTTGAAATTATTACGAAATGTTCAGTTTTCGTTCAATATTGCTAGGGTTTTCTTTTCTCACAGTCTTTACTAACCTAAACGATGCATTACTAGCACGTAGTGACGAAAGAGTAATTTAAAAACATGGGTTAGGATTTCATGTTATAATGTAGGTTCCCTTCCCTTCCCTTCTTACCTTACGAGGTACCCGGCCGGATTGGCACACCGCACTGAACTAGGTGCCTTCCCTTCTTATCTTACGGTACCACCGCACTGAAAGAAAAGTCGGTCGAAACGGCTGTGTAAATAGTTCGTGTTTTCCATCCAGTTCAGTGCAGCCGACATGAAATGAAGGTAAGCACTGACGTGGCACCCAGTTCACCCGGTGTTATGGGCTGACATCACGGATGTTGTAGGTGATGTAGCCAACCGTGTCAGTTTCCATATTAAAAAAAAAACCAACACACAAGAAATATTGTTTAGAGCCTTCGGAAATCTGCCGCCCGTAGGCCTCGGCCTATACGGCCTAATGGTAAATCCAGGACTGCTAAGACATGGTCATAACCACACCAATCTTTGGCGGGGCACCAGCGGAGCGCACTTCCCCAGCCCCCGATTCCTCGGAGCTCGCGGACTTTACACCCTTTGAGTATAACGTTCTGCCATGACATTAACTGTTATTATCTCCTAAATTACTGAAGCTAACTGACAGATATAGTTCCACCAGGAAGTTATTATGATACGTGGGAAATATCTGCATTCCTAAGAAGGGGCGTGAACTGTCGGTCGAAAATTTGTCGATAATTGTATGACCTAATAACCTAAGCTAGAACGATAAAAAAGGTATGAACGCCGAACTGTCAAATGCTTGTATGAGAACTAGCGTCGCCGAGTTGCGGGGAGCGGAGTGTACTTACCGATGATAAGATATTCCACTATTGTGCACACTAGGAAGGAAGGTGTGGATCTAAGCTTGCGATGGCTTCACCGAACATATCCGGGCCCATCGGCAGTAGAGGAGGGTATTAATCGAGGCCGGGACTAGCGAGTGGCCACTCTAAATTTCCCGCGCATGCTTCACGTTTCGGCTCGCTTCAAGCCCTCGTCAGCTAGTCTGCGTTGACTAGGACGCGGGGAAACCACCAGTCCCGCTCTCGACCTCCCTCTCTCTACCTATCCATATTCTGTAGGATGCTTCCAGTGACGTTTTCGAAGCTCTCTCCATATATGAGCTTAGCGTCGATCTTGGGAGCCCTAGATTCTTGAAGAGACTGTAGAGCGACTTCGCTGGTAGTCCTCTTGCTCCGACTTCCACAGCGAAGAGATCAGTCTTGAATCCGTTTCTCACAATCCGGTCTACTAAGTTGCAGTACTTGTTAAGCTTGATGTTGTGGTCCTTCGGTATGTTACTTTCCCATGGAACTGTAAGTTCAACAAGTACTACATGCTTTGTCGCTTTTGAATTTGCTTTGGCTGTAGTGTTTTTACACGTAAACACAGAGCATGCGGGCATTTTAAACAGGTTTTTGCGAACGCGGCCGATGACAGACTGACGGGCCAGCGCGCGACCGTCCATACAAAACAAGCATGCTTTTGCTTATATCGTGTTACGCTGGCGAGGATAGGGTTCGGAGTCCATACCTTTTTTATCGTTCTAGAACCTAACTATAGACAAACTATCGATCGAAAGTTCACATCGCTTCTTAGGAATGCAGACATTTGCGGTGGAATTTTCGACATGTCTAAGCGTAGGTTACCTAACTATGGATGACATGTATTTATTTATTTATTTATTTTAGACAGGCAGCCTAGGCAGATACCTACGTCTAAATCCAGTTAAAATTTGTTCTTTTTGTCATTATCTTAGATTTATTATTATTAAATAAAAAGTGATATTACTTTTTATTATCGTTCTTGAGTACTAAAAATAAAACAATAAACTCAAAATATCGCTTTTACGCATTGAACCATCTTGTACCGTGTGGGGCCGGTACTTTAAAAGAATAGCCCCACTGCATCTCTCCCCGTGTATGTCGTAAAAGGCGACTAAGGGATATGACTCCCTTATATTACTAGGTGGTAGGGTTTAACCCGCCCGGGTTGGTACCACCGCACTGAATGAAAGGTCGGTCGAAACGGCTATGTAAATAGTTTGTGTTTTCCGTCCAGTTCAGTGTAGCCGGCACGACCGAAGGGAAGGCTGACGTGGCACCAAGTTCACCCGGTGTTATGGGCTGACATCACGGATGTTGTAGGTGATGTAGCCAACCGTGTCAGTTTCAATAAAAAAAAAATAAAAAAATTTAACTTGATTCGAGTATGCATTTTGACTCGTTGTCGTTTTTTTATTGGCAGAGAAGAGGCGCGCAAGATGGTGTACCACGCGTACCGGGCGTACATGGACAACGCGTACCCGGCGGACGAACTGATGCCGCTGAGCTGCAAGGGCCGGTACCGCGGCGTCACTCCTAGCCGCGGCGACATGGACGATGCTCTTGGAAAGTTAGTACACTATAATTCATCATCATCATCATCATCATCAGCCTGTATCGGTCCACTGCTAGACATAGGCCTCTCCCAAGGCACGCCACCACACGCGGTCTTCCGCTCTTCTCATCTTCTCGGCTAGGTGGACAGATGACCTAAAAAAGGTAGCCGGGAGTGGATGGATGAGAGGAGCGGAAGACCGCGTACACTTACGCTTACGGGTAATTGGCGACATGCAATCTGGTTGTACTCTACTTGCGATGAATGGCATCACTGAACATATCAAAATCAAAACATTTATTTTGTCCTAATATTATAGTACAAAAGTAATTACAGTACATTCAATATTAGAAAATTGTCAGTTTCTTATTACTAAATTAAAATAATGTCCATAGTACCTATACAGGGTGTCCCAAAACTCTACGTCAAGCGGGAACAAGGGAGTAGGCCAGTTTATGACTACCCAGGGAAAAATAAGAATTCGTTTTTTATTATATGTAAGCATTTTATTGAATAGCGTTGAAAATTTACATCTCGTACTACATTTTAGGTAATACGACTGCAAAATTGCTGCATCTGTCATAAAATCAGCACATGTGTGTCAAGGCAGTTGCAAACATTTTTGTAAAGTAGACTAAGTGTACATTGAAAAAATTTCCAGTGAAGTTTCTTGTCAGTTCTTCTTCGCTGTGATAATCGAACTGGCGGAATGTTACAATGCAAATTTGACAAATCTGAGCGCAGTGTACTGCCAGTAGAAGCTAAATAAATCATCAACAACAATGCCTATTGTATTGTATTGTATTTTGTATTGTTTATTGATCATTCATATGGCAGTTAGACTGCACTCAAACTTGTCACAATTTATTTAACCTTCGAAATTATTAATGCACAAGCCATGCCCGCGGCTCCGCCCGTTCTCATATTTCACTTCACTGCTAACCTCATAAGCCATTTAGCGTGATAGTAAGTAGCCTATAGTTGATGGGAAGAATCAAGCTATCCGTAGAATTTTGTTTTATTAAAATCGGTTCAGTGGTTCTCGAGTTATAAGCGGACAGACAGACATACACTCAGACAGAAAGCAGACGTTGAATTTTATTATAGGTAAGGATTTCGCTTCGGCATTCTGTCAGCCTCCACAGCTCAGTGGTGCACACAGTCGACTGTTGCTATAATTGTTAAGCAACGCTGGGCACGGTCCATTAGGGATAAACCCTACCACCTAGTAAGGTAAGAAGGGGCCTACAGTTTAACGTGGAATCCGAACCACGGTCAGCTACCAAGGGTCGAGCGGTTTCAATAATAAAAAAAAAAACTATTTAAAAAAATATAAAAACCGCCTTCAAAAATGTATGAAATAAAAAAATAAAAATCGAACCCTAGAGTTGAAGGCGGTCGGTTATTTTTGCTTGCTTTAGCACCACCGCCTTCAACTCTAGGATTCGATTTTAATTTTTTTATTTCATACATTTTTGAAGGCGGTTTTTATATTTTTTTAAATAGTTTTTTATTTCACAATTTTTTTAGTAATTTTTATTTGCTATTTATGTACTCGGCAGAATCGCTCGGCCTTCCGCCTCGCGATTCCGCCTCGCTTTCCAATCCGATCTTGACCAAAAAAAAATGGGACCACCTTGGAGCTAGACTGAACCGAACACAAAAAGAATCATCGAAATCGGTTCACAATTGGGGAAGATATTGCTGAACATACATAAAAAAAAATATATACAGCCGAACATAGAACCTCCTCCTTTTTTGAAGTCGGTCAAAAAGGTCCCTTCCTTTCTCACCTTACTAGGTGGAAGGGTTTAACCCGCCCGGGTTGTTGCCACCGCACTAAATGAAAGGTCAGTCAAAACGGCCGTTCCGTGTAGCCAGCACGGCGGAAGCGCCGACATGGCACCTAGTTCATAAAGGTGTGTGCAAATCGTGACTCAAAATGAAATCTGCGTCTATTCCATTGCCCATTGTCAACCTCGATAGCTCAGTGGGGTAGACAGTCGACTGTCGCTATTGATTGTTAAGCAACGCTGGGCGCGGTCAGTACTTGGATGGGTGACCGCTCGACCGTTGGAGGCTGACCGTGGTTCGGATTCCACGTTAAACTGTAGGTCCCTTCTTACCTTACTAGGTGGTAGGGTTTATCCCTGCCGGGTTGGTACCACCGCACTGAGCGAAACGTCTGTCGAAACGGCTATGTATAAATAGTTCGTATTTTCCGTCCAGTTCAGTGTAGCCGACATGAAATGAAGGGAAGCACTGACATGGCACCTAGTTCACCCGGTGTTATGAGCTGACATCACGGATGTTGTAGGTGATGTAGCCAACGGTGTCAGTTTCCATAAAAAAATATTGGTTGTCTGTAAAGTCGGTTTACGGATGATAGTTTTACGTGATAATGTTATTGCTAGCTCTGACGTCACGCGAGAAGAGAGATAAATGTGTACAAGCCGACGCTTGGGCCGATTGTGCCTCTCTATCGCTTGTTACGCGCTCTCGCTTGCACACACAGGCTCAGATGGAACGTGACACTTTTTCGTGCGTGCAGCCGGTGTTCATCAATTTATAAGACGTTATCACGTCAAAAAAAATAATTAAATCTGCGCCTACTCCATTGGAAAACAGTTGTGACAATGTTAAATGTAAATTGTATGCATGCACACCTCTCTTGCAGTTTCTCCTTAACCCTGGTGGACAGCCTGGACACGTTCGTGGTACTCGGAGACTTTGCCGAGTTCAGCAGCGGCATGAAGCTGGTCATCCGGGACGTGACGTTCGATCACGACATCGTCGTGTCCGTGTTCGAGACCAACATTAGAATGCTTGGGTGAGTAAAAATTAAAAAATTTAAAATGTTGCCTCGGAATGATAGATAGATAGATAGAAAATTCAAAAAAGATGTTATAAAATTTTTTTTATAAATAACGTTATACTAAAAAAAAAAATTTTTTATTATATTTGAGTCTAAAATCATTTTACTTATATTTTATTATCTTTATTTATTCAATTTATTTATTATACATTATTTATTTATTGTTCTTATTTTTTTGCTTTATTTTAAATACGAAATGGCAACTGTATTAATTTCTTTGTTTCACGGCGCTGTGGTACAAAAATTTTTGTAACAATTTTTGTAAATGCCTTTGTCTTTATTGTAAACACGAGAAATCTTTTACTGGTTTAGTAATTTATATGAAAAACCACTGGCAACTATATGTATGTACTATAAACTGTTGATTTTCCAAATATATAAAAAAAAATGCTTTATTGGCCAGTAAACATTAAACAGTAACAAGTACATTAGAAAATTTACATAAGGTACAACGTACAAAGTCCGTACAACGCGCACTGGGCAGGGATTGCATCGCTGTACGCTGGACTTGCCGCGGATGCGTACTAATCGGTTCTGCAGATCCTTCCTCCACAAAACCGGTAAACTCAGGAAAGCTCTCCCTGCCCACATATTTCCCCCCAAGTATAGTCTCGGCTCCTTCAAGAGAGGCGTGAATGTGGCAGGCCGGCATGGCATTCACAGCCCCCGCATGCGTCCGAATGTCCATGGACGTCGCTAGACACCTTATGGGTGGCTCGGCACCACATGTCGCGCTTAGTATAAAAAAAATAATAAGGTGCAGAGGTGGACTTATCCCTTACAGAGATTTCTTACAGTCAACCTTTGGATGTTTGAGATTCGATAATATAGTGGAATGTAAGTAGGTAGTAGCAAAAGAGTTGAGCGTGAGAATTGAAGATAAAATAATAATAAGAATACTAATGGATCAAGGGTCAGATGCAGAAGGCGGTCTTGCTCGACACCGCTCGAATTGTCCGAAGGTTTCTCTCTCTCGGGTCCGACCATCGGTAGCCTGGGTTCGCCCCGCCGCCGGTGGTGGAAATTCCATTTTGTTATTTTATATTAATTTTAGATTTAAGTTTTTTATGTAAAATTAATATAAAAAAGAAATGTGTCAATAAAAGAATACTAATAATAATAATAAGAAGAAGAGCTGTCAAACTGACATGTCGAACAAAATTTCTCTGGGGAAAAAAATTACTAAAATATTTTTCTTGGGGCGCAACAACCAAGCCCCCGCCACGCGCGGGCCTTTCTCCAGCGGGGCAACGACCCGCACGGTTGGAGGTACCGTGCCGGTATCACCACCGCCGCCGCTCGGCGCCTCAGGAACTACTCCACCACGACTCCACCCAACTCGACATGCCTGGTGATAGTAGCGGCTGCAGACCACCCGGGACGCGACCTGCGTGATGGAGAGCGGGCTCTGCAGCGACGGCCGGCCGCCGCCGCCGCCGCGCTCGACTTCGACGCCGCCGCCGCCGCCACCGCTCGCCCGCAGCAGCACTGCCTCCACCCAACGCGTCGCCCGGCCTCGCCGCGCCCGGGTCGTCCATCACGAGAGCCGCCGTTCTTCTTGGACACCAAACGCACACCCTACCACCCAGCTCCAAGCCGCCGGTGCATTTCATCGACGGCGAAGATGGAGCGTTGACGTCGGCCGAGCCACAACATCTACGGCGAGGGCGACGTCCACCATCGGCCAGCTTGGGGTCATCGGGACTTCACGTCCCGTCTAGTGCCCCCGCTAGTGGTCATCGGGACTTCACGTCCCGTCTAGTGCCGCCTGCCGTCTAGTACCACCACCTATCGCTCGTAGCTTGCCTCGCGTCGTCTCGGAGAGCTCCGTAGCCACGGCCTGCACACGCCGGTGTGCTTGGAGGCCTGCCTCCCGCCGCCGGCGGTATTACCGTTTTTAATTTTTTTATTAATTTTGTGTATTTTTATTACTTTGTATTTTTAATACTTGTATAATATATGTAAAATTAATAGAAAATTTTGAAAATGTGAAATAAAGAAGAATACTTATTAACAATACAAACATACAACGTGTCCCAAAACTCAACGTCAAGCGGGAACCAGGGAGTAGGCCAGTTTATGACTACCCAGGGAAAAATAAGAAAAAAAATCGGAGTCATTTATTTTTCATGATATGAGCATTTTTTGAAAAACGTTTCGTACAACATTTTTAAGTACTACGACTATAATTGTAAAATTTTTTTTATTGGTAGCCTAAATAACTCTGCTATTGATCAATATCCCAAATAAAACCGAAATGCCCATAGTTTTATCACAAAAAAATATGTAATATTTCAAAAAATGCTTATATCATAACCACAAGTGGGGACACCGAACGAAACGCTGAGTGTGCGTAACATCAATATGCGCAGGCGAGGTGCTCAAGTGTCGTCACCCAGCGATTGCACATCGACGCCGGTATGCTACGTAAGCGCTGACGGTGCTGTTGATGCCTCGACTTCTACACTGCGCACCCCTCCCGCTCCTCCGACCACCCGCCCCGTTGCCACTCGTCCGAAAAGGCGACGCGGATCTATGACGAAGCGCATCAGTAAAACGGTGGAGAAAACAACAATGGTATCCCCGCGCTTGGAACCGCGTCCCGACTGTCGGCAGGAGGCTGCACGTGACAAAGACGGGTTCGTACTCGTCGAGAGCAGGAAGAAGAGAAGGAAGAGGTGCAATAAGCGCGGATCTGCGCCCCCTGTAGAGAGCTGTTTGAAGGCAGCTCCCCGCACGGCTCTCATCTACGTGTCTCGCCTGCGAAAGGACATGAAGATCGAGGACCTCATCCGCCACGTCCAGGATAAGGGTGAGCGTGTTGAGAGTGTCGAGGCTCTTCCTTCTCACTAAGCTGACACGAACTTTTGCGCTTTCAAGCTGTGCATTCCTGCCGAGAAGGTGAAGACATTCCTTCGCAGTGAGTTTTGGCCCTCCGGTGTGGTGTTCCGGCGCTACAATCGCGACCTTCATCGTGAGGTCGCGCGCCATAAGTATGCTGAGCCCGCGCCGGAGCTGTCTACAACTGCCGTCCTGCACATTCAGGATACGCAACCCGCGCCGCCGCCGACGACGCCCGCGCCGCTGCCGACGACGCCCGCGCCGCTGCCGACGCCCGTGCCGCGGACGCAATCTGCGCCCACTCTACGCGCACCTGATCCACCGCGTCAGCAGACTAATATGACGCATACGGGTCTCTATTGGGACCAGTGGCGGCTGGTGACTTCAGTGACCGGTAGTGCGCTAAGTACCTACCTACTTAAATACCTACCAAATTTCCCAACACATTCCCGTCATGTTATTTTAAGATCGGGACTTACGAATTTTTTAAACGCCTGCGTTTTATTATGTACGTACCTACCTAGTATGAATATTCTCAAGACACTCAATGAGTTGCAAAAAACAAGAAAAAAAATCTAAACAAGTTTTTTAACTTATTTTTAGTACCTTTATGAATACACCCATAGACCACAACACTACTGCAGCTTTCAAAAAGAAAACAGTAGTAATGTCCCAAAAATACTTCAAAAAAATATATAAAAATAAAAGCATTTGAAACGTAGGAATTAACCCGGGATAACCTGATTGTAAAGCCTTTAACCAACGCTTAGGCAAATATCGGCACCACTTAATTCACAGTATCACGTGACAGAAAGCACAAAACCTAACCATATCCCATTTTAAATATTCGCGCGCTAACGGGTATGTGACATAACATGACAGCGCGCTGACTCGCTTCGAGGTAGACGGTTCGCTTTGAGGTAGACGGCAAAGAGTTTGTAAGACGGACTCGTGCAAAACGAATCGCTCGCGACGCGACGTGTCGCACGCGCGGCTATTCACGATATAGCGTCCTTGTTTGGCGCTCGTGCGCCGCACGCAGAAATCCTTTCGGCCCATACTGTTTCTATGAAGTATCTTCTGTCTCACGCGCCAGCGGTATTTTGCCGATCCCCATACATTCAGTATGGGAGACCCGCGTGCGATGTATATTCCGCACGGCGCGCGCGTTTACTCGCAAAAACGTGCCTTGTGATCTATAAAATAAGGTTGAATTCACATACGTATTTATTTGGAGTACGACCTTTATGGTTTTAATGTAGTATGTTGTAAGGTATTATTTATTTTGAGTGAAGTGAAGACTTCTCGTGGTATGGTAGTGCGGCGCACGAGCGCACTTTAGGACCAGCCGCCAGTGATTGGGACCCGTACAGACACAAGTGGAGAAAAAGTAATTTTAGTTCTTAGGTTAAGACATTTAATATGTATTTTCAATATGGCCCTAGTTGGCTGAAATAGAGAGATAAATAAAAAAATAAATAAATAAAAAACAAATGACTCCGATTTTTTTTCTTATTTTCCCCTGGGTAGTCATAAACTGGCCTACTCCCTGGTTCCCGCTTGACGTTCAGTTTTGGGACACCCTGTATACATAAGTACATGCTAGTTAAATATAAGCCATACATGTTTAATACATATAAATTACTAAATATATAGAATATTATATACAAATAAATATACATACATCATTGATTTTATAGGGGGAGTCAGATGTACCGCCAGCGCTGTTTTAAAGGTAACATGATATTAGTCTTCAATTATGTCCTAAGATGGCGCCAGGAGTATCGAATTTGAATTAAATAATTATTATATTTTTAAATCTGCTAATTATAGAACGATGCTAAGTGGGAACAGCATAGTTAAATTTAAAGATTATTTTATATTAAGTAGAAATTTCAAAATAGTGTATTTTAAGGTTTTCATAATTTTTCCAATAAATATTTTCATGTTTTGTCAGTCCGTGAGCTTGGCGGATAAAATGTATAATTTCGCCGCTTCTGCATCATAGATGTCAGACCAAAGTTAAGTTGTCCTATTTGTCTATAGATGGCATGCCTATTTCTTATTATATTTTTAGTTGCCAAATACCCACCAACCAAACCTGCGTGCAATTCAAATACGCGCGTGCGGTTAGGATAAAGTGGAGATACCTTCTTTAAAATTATATTTTTTTACCTCACCACCTTTGAAAACGGAAACAAACACGATGGATTAAATATAATAATAATAATAAAAATCATTAGCCATTTATAAGAAAATCGACCTCAACGAAATAATTTGTATGACAGCTACCCTTATTTTTTTTAATTAAAAAAAACTAAAAAAGGTACCCCTAGATTATCATTTCAAACTACTAAATACGAATTTTGAACGAAATCGGTTGAGCAGTTTAGGCACAAGGTCGCTGGACGGACACACACACACACACACACACATACATGTTTCTCAAAACCACTTTTTTGGGATCGTTGACAGATATATAGCCCAAATCTGTACTGTGTGGGGCCGGTACTTTAAAAGAATAGCCCCACTGCATCTCTCCCCGTGTATGTCGTAAAAGGCGACTAAGGGATATGACCCCCTTCTTATATTACTAGGTGGTAGGGTTTAACCCGCCCGGGTTGGTACCACCGCACTGAATGAAAGGTCGGTCCAAACGGCTATGTAAATAGTTTGTGTTTTCCGTCCAGTTCAGTGTAGTCGGCACGACCGAAGGGAAGCACTGACGTGGCACCAAGTTCACCCGGTGTTATGGGCTGACATCACGGATGTTGTAGGTGATGTAGCCAACCGTGTCAGTTTCAATAAAAAAAAAAAAAATCAGTCGCATTCTCAACTTCGACATTTTGGACGATCACAATACTTCCTTTCTCCTTACAGTCGCTCGAAAGTAAAAAGCCACCTCCATAGTTTTTAGCCGTTGCGGCAATTTATCGATCGACGCGCGACGTTCGCTTGTTTTGGAACACGCAAATGTTTGCGTGGAGCGTGCAGGCAAGCGATACGGGTTACTGCGCGTGGAAAAAGGATGACACAATATCGATGCGATCTCTTGAGACGGTCGGTTCTGTATTCACGCGATACGCACACTACCATAATCGCGGTGTCTCGTTTTAGTAATAGTTGAAGTATGAACAAAATGTCTTTGAGTATGAAGTAGGGAGTCCAGGCACCGAATTAAAAAAAGTTGAGTCCAGGGCTATTTTTTCCATCTACGATGCTGCTGGTGGTGTTATACCAAAGAGATTAAAAGAGGGTGGGTTTAATGTATTTGTGATAAGCTTTACAGAATATATAAGTCAATGATATTTTACATAAAATTGTAAAATTGTAGATTTTACCGACGACGACACGACGACGAATAAAATAAAAAAATAGTAAATCTGATTTAAATGCAAAATTGATAATAAACCATCGCTTCTCTTATATTCTCTATCTTTTTCGGGAGGAAGGAAGGGATTCCTTCCTCGCCCATCTCTCACTCACCTCTCTCCCGGTCTTCTCTCCTCGATCCCGCCTTCCTCCCCTCCTTCCCCTCACCCTTCACGGACCCCCTCTTTGCCACCTTCCCTTTCGCCCATTCCCTCCCTCTCTCCCTACTTCCCTTCCTCCCCTCATGTCGCCCCTCCTTCCCATCACCCTCGCATTCCATTCCTCCCCTACTACCCCTCATCCTGTCCGCAACCCCCTCTTACCCCGCCCCTTCCCCCTTTCAACCTCTCACTCCCTCGATATCCATTCCTCCTCGTTCCCTCTACTACCTCCCTCCCCCACACCTACCCTCATTCACTAACCCTTCCTCCCTCCATACCTCTCCTCCTCTTCTTCTTTTTTTTATGGAAACTGACATGGTTGGATACATCACCTACAACATCCGTGATGTCGGACATGTCGTGCCGGCTATACTGAACTGGACGGAAAAAAACGAAAAAACTATTTACATCAAATCTCTTTGATTTACATAGCCGTTTCGACATACGTTTTATTCAGTGCGGTGGTACCAACCCTAGTAAGGTAAGAAGGGAAGGGTGCTACAGTTTTACGTGGAATCCGAACCACGGTCAGCCTCAAATGGTCGAGCGGTCACCCATCCAAGTGTTGACCGCGCCCAGGGTTGCCTGCACCACTGAGCTACCGAGGCTGACAAACGTACCTCCCACCCACTCCCCCTTCTTTTCTCTCCCCCTTCCTCTTCCTGACCATTATTCATTATTTCTTACCAAAAGCAGTAACTATTGAGTAATCTGTGCCAAAAGCCTAGATAATAAATTTTCATATCCTTACCTAGAGAAATCATGGATTCCCCATACAAAAACTTTCACCCCTATTTCACCCCTTATTTTTAGGTTTCCGTATCCCTGTACGGAAGCCTATTACTAAGCCTCCGCAGTCTGTCTGTCCGTCCGTCCGTCTGTCCGTCCGAGGGCTGTATCTCTTGAACCGTAATAGGAAGCCCGTTGAAATTTTCACAGAATATGTGTTACTATAGCGGATATAACAACAAATAAGCGGAGCTAGGTACAACCCAAGTACAACCAAAGAGTTTGTAAATTCTTTGGACCGGAGTAAAACCGCAAACAGGAAATTACAATCTTACACGTTCAACGCCACATGAAAAATCCAGTATTTCCGTTTGGGCCACGGGGCTCACCGCTCACCGGTGAGCCTTTCCTTACTGAACCATTCAGGGCATGGGGGTCACCGGTGAGCCGCGTGAGAGGGCCTACGTAAACGCTTCCTACAAGCCACAGAGCGCAGCTACAAAGCCAATATGGAAGTGAGCCGCATGGCCTTGTAGTCGAAGCGGACGGCGTGGTTTTCAAATCCAATAGAAACTTGTAGTTTTTTATTAAGTTAATTGTAACGATGCTAGGGCTGCTCTTAACGATAAGGTAGAAAATAATATTTGTATTAATAGAATTAATAAAACCAGAAAATAATAAGAAAATATTCGTCAAAATAAAAATGAACATAAAATTTTCTTCATTGCCAAATAAGAAGACATTATTTATTACGAAAATAATTTATGAAATTGAACAAAACAAAATATTTATGAAATTGAACAATCACAACATTATGACACTTCATTATTTAAAATAATCAATCATCTTAACCCCAAAGGGTTTAACCATAAACAATAAAGAATTATCCGTGAGTCATGTTAAAACAAGGCAAACAAAGGAATGGTTTAGTTGGGCTGCTTTGGCAATAAGTGGATAATTTTTTCGACTTGGTTTTAGCCTGTTTGCTACCCATTATTGGTACGTTCTTTGCATAACATTGGTGACATGTTCTTCTCACTTTTCTGGCCAATCCCTCTTTCCTTTCCAGAGTGTGTTTCATTCTCTTCCGTCTTTCTATATGCATTTCATAGTCGCTATCCTCACTCTCCGACAAAAGAATTCGACAGCATCTTCTTTTCGTTGGTTGAACTACGTCTTCATAGAATCTATTCCGAAACTACGGTTCAGAAGATCTATCTCGATGTTTTCTAACTGCGTTAGCGCTTCTTGTGTTAACTCGAAATCTTCAAAATAATCATTTTTGGCGAGAAAAGCGTAAAACATCCTCAATTGTCGACGCAGCCGGACCGGGATTGATCGCTGCGTCCGCGGCGTGTGCGCAACGGGTGGGCCGCGGCGTGACCCCGCGGCCCCAGCCAACAGAAAAATACAAATCCTTCATATGAGGCCACACGATCCACCCGTGAGCCTTCTGCTATATCTCGAAAATTAGACGGTAAAAGTCGCAAATTTTTATTTTCCTTACAAATTACCGCATTTTATAAACTTTGTGATGAAAATCTCAAGTTGATGAAAATTACGGATATAATGAGTTTGGCTTGGCCCGAACCGAAAAGTACGCTAGGCCCACCGGTGGGTCGTATGGCGTTCAACGTGTTAATTATGGGCTGATTTTGAAAATTCTTTTTTTGTTTGGTAGGTCATACTTCAGAGGTGCTCCCATTGAAATTTTATTGAAATTGATTGAGCGGTTTATGAAAAAGCAACAAAATACTATTGGTGTGTGGTTACCTTCAGCAAAACTTTTGTGATGTGGACTTTTTCAGCAATTGGCAGTTTGACACATGGCGAATAATTCTGTACCACTTCAACCGATTTAGATTTTTCGATTTCGATTATTGTTTTTTATGTAATATTGTTTTAAAAATATAAAACCGACTTAAAAAAAAATAAACTAGAACTAAAAAGTATTAAATCGAAGGTATTAAATAGGTAGAATAGGTACCTAATATTTTGAAATTTTCTCTGTCATTGTATTGAAATACATGAATCGATATTGTCATTCATATTCGGACCCTTGTTTCATGAATATTCTAAATTTGAAATCTTTTCCGACCGGCCAGATGCGTTTAATATATTATAATACGAGTACGAGTACCATCGAGCTGGTCTGATGATGGAGACGGAAGGTGGCCATAGGAACTCCTAAACTACACATGATAAACCCATCGTGTTTGGGCTCGTTGAATTTGTCATCACGAGCAATTTACTTTAGACCTAGGAGATTCTCAATTCGACGGTATGTTTTCTTTTTTTGGATGTTTGTTACGCGATTACTCCGTCAATTATTGTGGGCCGATTTTGAAAATTCTTTTTTTTTGTTTGAAAGGGGATAACCATGACGTGGTTCCATTTTAATTTGGTCGAGATCAGATTGGAAAGCGAGGCGGAATCGCGAGGCCGAAGGTCGAGCGATTCCGCCGAGTACATTAATAGCAAAAAATTAAAAAAAAAACTGTGAAATAAAAAACTATTTAAAAAAATATATAAAAACCGCCTTCAAAAATGTATGAAATAAAAAAAATCGAACCCTAGAGTTGAAGGCGGTGCTAAAGCAAGCAAAAATGATACATGAAAGAAAACATGCGTGGATGATATCCTTTGTGATTTGTGTAGCCTTCTTTAGCACCGCCTTCAACTCTAGGGTTCGATTTTTTTAATTTCATAAATTTTTTAAGGCAGTTTTCATATTTTTTTTTACATACAATGCTGACATTATTAGAATGAAGAGTGACGAGTATTTGTTTAAGAGCAGACCGAGGTAAGTCACGTGATCGCATGTTAGGTATTTGAACAAAATATCGCTGTCTCCAGTCGTCCACCGGCCACGCACGGCCGTGTTTGTGTGTATTTGTGAAGGTTTGGGGGAGCGGGCGGGGGACACCACCGTACGCCCCGCCCGCGTCCCGCGCCTCCGCACAGCGCCGCCGCGCCGCCGCCGCGCCGGGCCGGTCGAGCGAGAAGTTTTGCAAATTGCAACTCCTGTGCAGTTTTCGTTCGCTAAATCAGTTGCGTGCGTTGCGTTCGAAATCGAAACTCCACCAAATATACTGGTTCACCAACATGGAACTAAACTTTACACCTCGCAAAGGAAAGAAGCGTCATCTGATAGGTACTGACTACAGGCCATCGAACAAAAAAAGATAAAGTTCTGCAATATTGTATGATTATTATTATCAGGTACAGCTTCACATCACAGAGAGGAAGTTTGCATTCTTTATCGTATGGACAGAACAAGGACTCGAATACCTTTTAATTTTGGGAGATGAGTATGATTACAAAACTGGAACTTTTTTATCACAAATGTATGCTAAAAGAAATAATTGACCCCAGAAAGCCACGCAAAATGTGTATTCGAGGTTTAGACGATGAATCGGACGATGATAGATAACCTGTAATAGTCCGTAAGCCCGCTCCAAAATTGCCTACGTCATATGACATCACGATAAAAATGCATGGCACACGGTCGGAAAAGTTGAGCTGAGCGAGAATCAGAAGATTATCGCACCTAAAATTTGCCGGAAGTTTGAGAAAATCCTTCACTTCCGGTCAAAATTTTAAGGTTATATTTACGTCATATGACATCATTACGAAACTCGTGGCATCATTTAGCCGTGTTATTGTAGAGAGAGTAAACATAAGTCTGTCTGTTCTGAAGTGGCCGGAGATAATTGAAAGACTGCACCAAAGATGGTCACTGGATACATTTTCCTACGCCATGAGACATCTTGACGAAAATTATTATAAAAGTATTGAAATAATAGTGTTTTTTAAGAATAAATAAGTCTGTCAAGCCATATCTGGCCGGAAGTATTTTAAAAGTAAATTTTTAACTGCTAGGTGAACGAATTATGTTAATTGCGCAAAATTTAACAAATTATAATCGATTAAGGCGAGAATAAGGGTCAAAAGGACAACTTTGAACGAAATTATTGAGATATTGGTAAAGATGAAAAATCTGTAAAAAATATATGTTATGTATTGTTCTTTAAATTAACAAACGTAGCGAAAAAAAATATATTTTACTACTTTGGAAAGGTATAAATAAATCTCCAAAAAATTACGAAAAGTACGAAAATTGTACTTTCTAGTTAAATTATCTTGAGAAACATCAATTGTTTCAATACAAGACCCTCATAGAAATGTAGATAATATTTTTCCCTATAATCGTAGCGAAAAAAAATTTTGTTTTTCATCTTTCCAACACGTTAAATATAATAAATAGTGTGATTTTCGCGCAAACGTTCTTCCTCCTCCTTACAATGAGACAGTAACAACAGTTGGCATCTAAAAAGGCCAAATAGAAGGTTTATGCAACGTAAAATTATTTGTACAAGGACACACTCACGACAACTTCCCATCACTTATAATGAGAGCTCTCTGCGCTGATGTGGTTCTCCGGAAGGATGTATTCAAGGAACATCAAGCTGTCGAAGTAGTGTATGGTGGCCCCATGGCACCGTTGAAAATTTCATGCCATTCCCTCAAGGTGGCGTCAGTCCCACCAGTGAAGCTTTTCGAATATTTTGATCCACATTGTCGACTGATTGCCACAAAGTCCCGTCGATATTCTGAAGCTGAGCTGTGCTTTCATTACTAGAGAAGTACAAACGTTACTCGAGGACGGCATTATTGAGAATAGCTGTTCATCTTGGCGAGCTCAAGTTCTGATAACAACAAACCAAAACCATAAGAAAAAAATGGTTATTGACTATTCGAGAACTATCAATAAATTCACACAGCTTGAGGCATATCGTCTGCCAAACATTGAGGACGTAGTTGACAAAGTCGCTCAACACCACGTATTCAGTATAATCGGCCTACGCAGCGCTTACCACCAGATACCGATCACCGAAGAAGATAGGCTTTACACAGCATTCGAGGCGGCCGGAAATTTATACAAATTTAAGAGGATCCCTTTCGGTGTCACTAATATCGTAGCTGCCTTTCAACGGGTAATCGATAATGTCATCAGAGAGAAAGCATTACAATCTGTGTATTCTTATCTTGACGATATTGTAGTGTGTGGCTGCGATAAAGCTGATCACGACCGGAAATTAAGGAAATACATGCAAACTATTGAGGAGTGCAATTTAACAATAAATGAAGCAAAAAATTTCCTCGGACTATCAAAGATAAAACTTATCGAATATTTCCCTCGGAGCGTCCCTTTCCCAAGCCGGCAGACCTGTAGCTTTTTTTCCAGAACAATATCTGACACTTCTTTACTATCATTTTATTTGATTTACGTTTTGTTTATAGACGTCCAGAGCTACCAACCTTGCGGTTACAAAATCCAGACGTCTACACCTGCACTCTTGCGAGTACAGATCATGTATGCCAGATCGAGGCTCCATAGCTGTACCGTTCTTCCGAAAAAATCCCATGGGAAATACACAGACTGTGACCTTTCTCCAGCCGATCCGAGCCACCACCCGAAGGAACCCCCGGCCGAAGCCGAGAGCCGGGGGTGAAGCCTTCACTGCCACTGGGGTCCGCACCCTATCCAACCACAGCCTGTGCCCAGGGCCTCAGCGTTTTGTGCTAGCCGCAGCTTTTCTTTTCACCAGCTATGTATATGCGTGGAAGTGCATATGACCACCACCAAAGTGACCGCTCACTGCCGCACAGTGTACTATTTGCGCCGAAGTTAAGCCAAGATTTCTGCAAAGTAAAGGAACATTGATCAGGGCTACTGCCCCATTTGAGAGGTTGGCATTGAATTTCAAAGGCCCTATTCCATCGAATACAAGAAACAAATACATGCTCACTGTCGTCGATGAATATTCCAGGTTCCCCTTTGCCAATCCCTGCTATGACTTAGCTACAGTTATCAAATGTCTGAACAAATTGTTCTTCCTATTCGGAATGCCCGCATACATCCACCCACAGCGATCGATGTGGTTCATTTATGTCTGCTGAACTAAAACAATACCTACATTCTAAAGGAGTCGCTACAAGCCGAACTACAGCAGCAAATCCAAGAGGAAATGGACAAATAGAACGCTATAATGGAATAATATGGAAAACCATACAATTGTCACTGAAAAGTAAAGGCATGCCTATAACAATGTGGGAGAAAGTGGTTGCCTAAACTCTACATTCAATTCGTTCCTTACTGTGTACTGCAACCAATTGCACTCCTCATGAGAGAATGTTTGTGCACTGTCGTCGCTCGAGTAATGGAGAATCAATCCCAGAACGGCTGTCTACACCTGGACCGGTTCTCATGAAGCGTGTTTTCAGAACAAGTAAATACGAACCTTCAGTAGATGAGGTCGAGCTAATTGAAGCGAATCCTTCCTACTCATATGTAGACTAAACTAAGAGACGGAATCAAGACTACTGTTTCAAACAGACATCTTGCGCCTTATGAAGGCAGAGCCGAGATAGATCCATCAAAAATGTTATTAGATTTGGAGTCCTATGATACAAGTGATGTTGCCCCTGATCCCAAAGCAAACTACCTTTTAAAATCGACAATTAAATGACTATAAAGATCAAACAAACGTTGGCTAACAAAAAATAGGTACTACGCGACTTTATTTTTACTAGATTAGTAATTATTTCTTTCATACTATCTATACCCAACACGACGGATGAGTCGACAATCCTTATTAATCGATTATAATTTGTTAAATTTTGCGCATTTAAAATAATTCGTTCACCTAGCAATTATTAAAAAATCACTTTTAAAATGCTTCCGGCCAGACATGGCATGGCAGACTTATTTATTCTTAAAGACAATATATTTAAATACTTTTATAATAATTTTCGTCAAGATGTCACATGACGTAGGAAAATGTGACCATCTTTGGCGCAGTCTGTCAAGTACTTCCGGTCACTTCAGAACAGAGAGACTCATGTTTACTCTCACTACAATTACACGGCTAAATGATGCCACGTGTTTCGTAATTATGTCATATGACGTAAATATAGCCTTAAAATTTTGACCGAAAGTGAAGGATTTTCTCAAACTTCCGGCCAACTTTAGGTGCGATAATCTTCTGTTTCTTGCTTAGCACAACTTTTCCGAGCGTGTGCCATGCATTTTATCGTGATGTCATATGACGTAGGCAATTTTTGAGCGGGCTTACGGACTTTAACGGTCATGACGGTCGTAATATATTATATTCAACTGACGTGCTCACTGTTTTATTGTACACCTTTATTGTATTATTTTATTTCGATTCATTTAGTTTTCGATATGTTATAATTAATAATTAATTTAGGTTTTGTAGGTTATAGTTAATTTCTTCATTTGTATTTGAGTGAATAAAACAACATTTTATTTTTTTTATTCACATACACAAAAAAATTTGATAAGTCAAATTCCTTTAGTAAAATATATAGAAGGTTCCGTAAAGGTACAGTACCTTGTCACACTTACTAGATTACTGCGCACCGTTTTGAACACTTTACGTTCTGAGTGAACGCTATTGTGACAAAGTTCTACATATATAATTGGTTTTTTAATGTGATCCGGTATGGGTGGCTGAGTCGGAGGGGCCAAAGCGCATGCTCCGACCAGCCAATATCACCTCCGAGAAGGTAGGTGCCATACTGGAGACTTCCCTGGATTGCTGGCTATACTGGACTAGAGGAGAACACAACCGAGGCTGCTATGCGGCCATCTTACATCCAGTACTGTGGTACCAACCCAGTCGGCTACAATTTGAGCCTACCACCTAGTAAGGGGCAAGGGAAGGGACCTACAGTTTTACACCGGTTCCGAACGGTGAAGCAGCAGGTGCAGGTATGCACGTAAGTTTTTTCGTCAGAAAAAACTCATTGGTACACGCCGACCGGATTCGAACCTCGGACCTCTCGCATGAGAAGCCGATGCCCAAACCACTCGGCCACCCGCCGCTTTATAATATTTCTAACTCGGAAAGAAATCATCACATCTCATAAAATACTTTACTATAGGTAGGTACCTACTTAATTTAATTTAATTTTATAAATTCGAAAGAAAGAAAGAAACCTGGAAAGTAACGCATACAGCTTCTCCGTTCCGTCGTCGTGGGTAAATATTAATACATTTACCAGAATTTAAGCCTCTGATTACAATTCTAATACCATTTGTAGCATTGGGTGACATCAGTATTATCAGACGGTCGGATGGACGAACTGACATTGAACTGAGACTAATAGGTTTCTGATTTTACTTACGGAACCGTAAATATTGAGATATTTCGGGATATATTGTTCATTTCCCGCAGAAGGGGCTGAAAATATCTGCACATCGATGACATAGTTCACATCACTAAGATTTATCGCTATCGATAACATTGGGGTACAACACTATGGCTTAGAGTTATCTCTGTGTGTGTATTGTGTGTCTCTACACCCTCCCCCGTGCTCGTACCTCACCGAAACGTGTAATAGGGACAGCTGCACGTTCTCAGCGAATATATCTACAAATTACAACAAAATTAGTGTTTCGGCTCTCACGTTTTCTACCCCCCTAAACCTTATCCGATTCTTACGATTATTTTTTTGTTGTAATAAGGACAGTCAAATCTACGTACCTGTCTTTTTTATTTCTTCGATATACAAAGTAATAATTAAATACAGCTTAATGAACTTCATGTCATAAAAAAATTTAAAATTCCAATTTTTTCGTTATTAAAACCAATTTATAGCTCGGGTCTCGTATATTTTATCAAAATAAAAAAAAGACAGGTACGTAGATTGGACTGTCCTTATTACAACACCAAAAAATCGTCGGAATCGGTTAAGGTTTAGGGGGGTAGAAAACGTGAGAGCCGAAAGACGATTTTGTATGGAGCAATACAACCTCGGAACAGTCTTAACTGTTCAACTAAATAAATACGTTCTATCCACAGAGCACGGAATACCGCGCGCGCGCGCGCGGGGGTATTCCGTGCTCTGTGTGGATCTATCTATTAAAAGCGCACAAACAGGAAATTACAATCATAATAATATTTTGTTCCGTATACCAAATAATTTTCAAAACATTTTTATATTTTATTTAATTTGATAAGAAGTGTTAGTTTAATTGTAAATTGTCATAATTTTATTATTCAAATATAATTAAAAATTTTGGAATTTACATAAATAATGTTCTTTATAAATATAAATGAAAGCGCCATCTTTTGTCTAGTAGCAGTAATTCTACAGCCTAGTGACAATTAAAGGTACCTAGATACATGTTGTATTTCAACTAGATAGCGCCCTTAGTATAGAAGTATTAACAAACATTAACGCCACCTGTTTGTTTTACGACAACATCAAGAAAAATTATTAACGCCCTCTGTTGGTTTTACGATTTACAACGTTACCAAATTTGTTATATGGAGTGGTCTATCTGTCCCGACAGGGTTATAAAATCAATGACATACATACATACTTGTCCATCCAGGTAAGTATGAAACAAAAGTTGTTTTTTGTTTTTTAGGTTTTTACTTCACATTGACGGAGGTAATACAGTTTTAGGTGTTTTTTGAATAAGTAATGTTTATTTTACCATAAAAATAAGACACAATGTTCACAATATTTCATTCATACATAGCATGTATGTTGTATGATTCGACCTCGTTTTTGTTTTGTTTTGTCCTGTTCAACAATGCAATCTATAAGGAAGAACGCGGCAGGAAACCTTCAGATTTTTTTTAATATAGGTAATTTAACTACCTATATTTATTTTGTATTATTGTATTGTTCCTTAAGCACTGACATGGCACCTAGTTCACCCGGTTTTATGGGCTCACATCACGGATGTTGTAGGTGATGCAGCCAAGCGTGTCAGTTACCATACAAAAACCTACATACTAAACTTATGGGGCCGGTACCTACTTAAAAAGGAAAGGCCCACTGCATCTCTCCCGGTGCATGTCGTAAAACGCGACTAGGGGATAAGGACAAGATGCCGTGGTAAAGGGCGACAGACTAGCCACCTCTCAGCTTGGAGCGGTCCTTTTACCGAGTCGTGCAGCGGGTGGGTCTTCGTACCTCACTTGCTGCTTGATAGTTATCTTGTCCGAATACTTTGCTAAATGTGGTGGATGGTGTTGTGCTATAATTTACAAGAGTAGTACATGCAGCACAACTCCGATTGCTCTGCTTACCCCGATTGTCGGGATACAGCATGTGGTATGTATGTATGTACCATACTACACTTTAATTAAACACTAGCTGTGCCCGCGGCTCCGCCCGCTCTCATATTTCACTTCACTGCTAACCTCATAAGCCATTTAGCGTGATTATAAGTAGCCTACAGTTGATCAGCAAAATCAAGCTATCCGTAGATTTTTTTTTATTTAAATCGGTTCAGTGGTTCTCGAGTCATAAGCGGACAGACAGACATACATACATACAGAAAGCAGACGTTGGATTTTATTAAAGGTACTAGCTGTAGCTCCGCCCGCTCTCATATTTCACTTCACTGCTAACCTCATAAGCATACGCCGTTATCGCGGAGGCACGAATGTGACCTTCTAAATATATTAGTGTTGGCGGGGACTCTCCGCCCTATTTGAGTATAACCTTGGTTTGTTCGTGCCCCCGCGATAACGGCGTATGCTCATAAGCTATTTAGCGTGATAGTAAGTAGCCTATAGTTGATGGGAAGAATCAAGCTATCCGCAGATTTTTTTTTTATTAAAATCGGTTCAGTGGTTCCCGAGTTATAAGCGGACAGACAGACATACATACATACACAAGCTGTGCCCGCGGCTCCGCCCGCTCTCATATTTCACTTCACTGCTAACCTCATAAGCCATTTAGCGTGATAGTAAGTAGCCTATAGTTGATGGGAAGGATCAAGCTATCTGTAGATTTTTTTTTATTAAAATCGTTTCAGTGGTTCTCGAGTTATAAGCGGACAGACAGAAAGTTATAGCTCGAGTTATAAGCGGACATACATACATACAGAAAGCAGACGTTGGATTTTATTAAAGGTAAGGATACTCATATCATACTCATACTCATCAAGGATACCACACTGAACTGGACGGAAAACACGAACTATTTATATAGCCGTTTCGACCGACGTTTCGCTCAGTGCGGTGGTACCAAACCGGCCCGGATAAACCCTACCACCTAGTAAGGTAATAAGGGAACGGACCTACAGTTTAACGTGGAATCCGTACCGCGGTCAGCCTCCAACGGTCGAGCGGTCACCCATCCAAGTAATGACCGCACTCAGCGTTGCTTAACAACAGTCGTCCGACCGCACCACTGAGCTACCGAGGCTAACAAACTACAATAGTCTGCATACTACGTCGAACTACAATACCAAGGGAGCATAGCAACAGAACAGAAGACGCAGCTGACAAGCTGTCAAAACAAACAAACATTTCAAACAATGGTTGTGCAGATCACGAGTGGAGATCTTTCCTCTACAGAACCGGTAAACTAAGCTTAACTTAAGCGGCGGGTGGCCGAGTGGTTTGGGCATCGGCTTCTCATGCGAGAGGTCCGCGGTTCGAGTCCGGTCGGCGTGTACCAATGAGTTTTTTCTGACGAAAAAAAAATTGATTGTCTGTAAAGTCGGTTTACGGACGATAGTTTTACGTGATAACGTCATACAACCCTTGTTTCATGAACATTCTAAATTTGAAATATTTTCCGACCGGCCAGATATTATGGTACGAGTAACCTCGTTTTAATTTCTGCGGCCCTGGTACTTTTACAAGCCGACGCTTGGGCCGATTGTGCCTCTCTATCGCTTGTTACGCGCTCTCGCTTGCACACACAGGCTCAGATGGAACGTGACGTGATATTCGTGCGTGCAGCCGGTGTTCATCAATTTATAAGACGTTATCACGTCAAAAATTTAGGTGCATACCTACACCTGCTGATTCACCGTTCGGAACCGGTGTAAAACTGTAGGTCCCTTCCCTTGCCCCTTAATAGGTGGTGGGCCCAAATTGTAGCCGACTGGGTTGGTACCACCGTACTGGATGTAAGATGGCCGCATAGCAGCCTCGGTTGTGTTCTCCTCTAGTCCAGTATAGCCAGCAATCCATGGAAGCCTCCGGTATGGCACCTACCTTCTCGGTGGTGATATTGGCTGGTCGGAGCATGCGCTTTGGCCCCTCTGACTCAGACACCCATACCGGATTACATAAAAAAAAAACTCTGGAACGCTCTCCCTGACCATATATTTCCGCCCAAGTGCAGTCTCGGGTCCTTCAAGAGGGGCGTGCAGAGGCACCTGTCAGGTCTGCACGGCATTCGCAACCCCCGCATACGACTAAATGTCCATGGGCGTCGTTAGACAACTTATGGGTGGCTCGGCGTCATATATTCAGTGCCACCTCCGCGGACGTCAACGCCATCTATTATGCCATAATGCTATTCTATCTTATTTCATACGTCATTTCCATTCAGCCACCCTATAGCCCCTTCATATAGCGTTAAATCTAACAATTTCTCTAGATTAAAATGTTGTTTATTGCTTTTTCGACCTAGAAGCAGCTTGCAGTTGTGCAATTACCGATAACGAACTCTCGCGAACTGGCCATTTGTGAAACTGTAGGCCCGGCATTATACCTAGAACCAATCATCTGATAACGCTAATCACTCACTCAAGCGAGCGATTTACCTACATAGTTTTTGTTTACATATTTTTTTTTTTTTATTTTTTTTTTATGGAAACTGACACGGTTGGCTACATCACCTACAACGTCCGTGATGTCAGCCCATAACACCGGGTGAACTAGGTGCCATGTCAGTGCTTCCCCCTTTGATCGTGCCGGCTACACTGGACTGGTCGGAAAACACAAACTATTTACATAGCCGTTTAGACCGACGTTTCATTCAGTGCGGTGGTACCAACCCGGGCGGGTTAAACCCTACCACCAAGTAAGATTAGGAGGGAAGGGACCTACAGTTTTACGAGGAATCCGAACCTCGGTCAGCCTCCAGGTTTATTTTATGTATACATAACGGATGTTATTATCACACCGCTTCTTAGAAATGAACCTATTAAATAGTTAATAAATAGTTGTTTTTATTTAATTAATAAATCAATTTTACATCAAACAAATTAATACTAGATTAACTTACAAAAACTTAAAATTAACATTACTTTTAAAAAATTAAGACTAAAAATATATACATATACATATCACACACGCTAAATGCCGACAATCGGGGTAAGCAGAGTAATCGGTGTTGTGCTGCAGTAACTCTGGTAAATTACAGCACAATACCGAACACCACGTTTCGCAAAGTATTCGAACAAGATCCAATAGATCAAGCAGCAAGTATGGCACGAAGACCCACCTGATGCATGACTAGGTGGAAGTACCGTGCCAAGGTGAGAGGTGGCGACCCTGTCGCCCTTTAGCGCGGCATCTTGTCCTTATCCCTTAGAACCGTGTCGGGCCGGTACTTAAAAAGAATAGCCCCACTGCATCTCTACCCATGCATGTCGTAAAATATATACATGCATGCTTATGTACGCCTAAAGAATATAAAACCACTAATAATATTTTAGAATAATTTTTTAAATATTTTAATGAAATGAAATTGCCAACTTCATACATGTATGTAATCTATTAAATGTTTCATACGATATATCTTTTTATTACAGTTCCATACGGGACCCTATTGCCAAAATATACGCCGTCCGTCCGTCTGTCTGTCCTAACTTTAAAGGGTTGTATCTTTTGAACCGTAATAGGTAGCCAGTTGAAATTTTCACAATTTCCCCGATGTCAAAGCAGTGGTGTTATAAGTTGGACGCCTCCGTCTGTCTGTCTGTTTGTCTGTGGCGTCGTAGCTCCTAAACGGATGGACCGATTTGGATGCGGTTTTTTTTTTATTATAGAAAGCTAACTTAACCGGGATGGTTCTTAGCTGTGTTTGTATTTTTTTTTTTATGGAAACTGACACGGCTGGCTACATCACCTACAACATCCGCGATGTCAGCCCATAACACCGGGTGACTTGGTGCCACGTCAGTGCTTCCCTTCGGTCGTGCCGGCTACACTGAACCGGACGGAAAACACAAACTATTAACATAGCCGTTTCGACCGACCTTTCATTCAGTGCGGTGGTACCCAAACCGGGCGGGTTTAACCCTACCACCTAGTAATATAAGAAGGGAGTCATATCCCTTAGTCGCCTTTTACGACATACACGGGGAGAGATGCAGTGGGGCTATTCTTTTAAAGTACCTACCGGCCCCACACGGTAATCAAGCACCTAATAAAAAAATTACGTCTCTTAAAGTTAAATAAATAACTCGCTAGTCCCGACCTCGATTAATACCCTCCTCTACTGCCGATGGGCCCGGATATGTTCGGTGAAGCCATCGCAAGCTTAGATCCACACCTTCAGTTAAATTACAAATTCAAAAAACCCCCACACCTTAATTAGTAAAAAATAATTTCCGTTTAGTTATTTAAAAGCGTCCGGGGAACGCTAGGTAGATAATTTTTTTTTTTTTTTTTTTTATTCTAAGCGCGACATGTGTCGCCGAGTCACCCATAAGGTGTCTAGCGACGCCCATGGACATTCGGATGCAGGCGGGGGCTGCGAATGCCATGCCGGCCTGACAGGTGCCCATTCACGCCTCTCTTGAAGGACCCGAGACTATACTTGGGGGGAAATATGTGGGCAGGTAGGTAGATAAATAAAATTTCAAAACTCAGAGCTGCAAGGTTAATTATTTATTCAATAAGTGCAATCACAGAAAGGCACGCTTCATTCGATACGAGAATTAATTAAATCAGTTTTTTTCTTAGTCTGGCGCAGTAGGTACCCCCTTGATCTTGTTGTGTTTGTCAGCCTCGGTAGCTCAGTGGTGCGGTCGGTCGACTGTTGTTATGCAACCCTGAGCGCGGTCAGTACCTACTTGGATGGGTGACCGCTCGACCGTTGGAGGCTGACCGTGGTTCGGATTCAACGTTAACTGTACATAGGTAGGTCCCTTCCCTTCTTACCTTACTAGGTGGTGGGGTTTATCCCGCCCGGATTGGTACCACCGCACTGAATGTAACGTCTCGGTCGAAACGGACATGTAAATGGTTAATGTTTTCTGTCCAGTTCAGTGTAGCCGATCATGAAATGAAGGGAAGCACTGACATGGCACCTAGTTCACCCGGTGTTGACATCACGGATTTTGTAGGTGATGTAGCCAACAGTGTCAATTTCCATAAAAAAATAATACGAAAAAATGTGTGTGACCACTGAGCGTTCTGTACGCTCAACCACAATCCACAATCAACGCGCCTCCCGTCTAAAGTTATTTTACGCGCTGGCTTAAAAACGCAATTTTAACTTTAAATGTTAAGGCCCACTTGCACCAACACGAGTTTAAAGTTAAGTAGCGAGTTATGGATTTAAACGCGGTTCCCACAGTCAACGGGTGCTAGCTTAAACTGGTTTAGCGAGTTAAACTGGTTTATATATTAAATTTGTGTTGGTGCAAGTGGGCCTAAGTTATTTAACGCGCCGCGTTCGATTGGCCGTCACTCTGATCGCTTCGTCCTCCCCAACTCTCGCCGCTTCGCCGTCTGCACGCTCTTCTCGACTTTCTCATTCTTTCATCATTGCGAAAATTTATATGTATTTGTATTTATTTTTTATTGTACACCATTTTTCGATAAAATAAGGTACAAAAAGGTCGGCTGAATGCAGATCTGCATTATGTTAGAGCAAACCTTTGGGATGTGGTAAATGTGTATAATTAGGCGCACAGATAATGTGAGAGAATAGTGACTAAATAAATAATGCCGTGTTACGTGAAACTGGGAGAGCTGGGGGGGATGGAGACATCAGAGAAACCCCTGCACTAGAGTCTATAGACTCTAGTGCAGGGGTTTTCAACTGGTGTGCCGTGAATTCTAAGCAACTCATTAAAAATTTGCATGAAAACAGCAGAAGAGAAGAGCAATAAGAATTTTTCGTCTATGTCATAGATATAAGTCATATATAGATAGATTATGCACAGTGACGTTTTCTGACGGATTTGTTTGAACACCTCAACAAATTAAAGGCGAATTAATGAGAAAATTTTGACATCCTCGGATAAAATGACAGTTTTCATTGATAAATTACAATACAGCGTACATTTCGGTCATTTTAGCGAGACTACTGAACTTAAAATTGTACAAAAAATCTTTTTTTGAATCCTTACAGTTAGCTCTTTCAAATTAAACCCCACACGATAATTTAGTAAATTTTTTTTTTATTTGTATCAAATTGGCTCCCCATATTAATGTAAAATAAATTGTTATGTATTTTTTGACGCCCTATATATTATGTGCTGCTTCATTAAGATCTATCATTATGCCAAATTTCAAGCTTCTAAGTTACTTAGTATTGGAGAAAAACCTCTGTGACAGACAGCTGGACACCGTAGTGATCTTATAATGGTTCAGTTTTTACTTTTAAGATACGGAACCATAAAAAGGTTGAAAACCCCTGCTCTAGAGGCCTAATATAGTATCTATTATTTCGTGTTTTCTGTTCGCAATACCATACCGTGATGTTTACTCAGTTGCTACATTTTCTGACGCATTTCTTTTCTGTGAGAATATTCTTAATATTTATTAACTTTTGATGTAAGCGTAAAGCAAGTCAAACAAATAAAAATTTCACCGTTTACTTATTCTGAATCATGTTTATTTATTTATATAAAAAAACTGGCCAAGTGCGCAAATCTTTCAAACTGAGTGTTTTATAATTTTTTATTATTTCCTTAATTTCACATTTAAGAATATATTATATAAAAGTAATAAAAATACAAAATTTAAAAACGGTAATACCGCCGGCGGCGGGAGACAAGCCTCCAAGCGCGCCGGCGCCGGCGGGTGCAGGCCGTGGCTACGGAGCTCTCCGGGACGACGCGAGACAAGCTTCGAGCGATGGGTGGTGGTACTAGACACGTAGGCCACCACCACCCCCATCTCGGAGAGCTCCGTATCCGCCGGACTGCGGAGCGACGTCGTCGCGCAGCTCTTTTAAACTTTTTCTTTTTCGCGCGCGCGTCCCCTGATCAAAAATAAAAAAATATATAAAATCATTTATTAATAAGAACATATACAAACACAACACTTATATAATAACAATAACATGAATAAATAGGTGAAAAGACGTAAGCATTGCATTTTGTTACAATTTCTGCTTCCACGCTAGTCCTGGCACTGTGATGTGTGAAGCAGACATTAGTTTATAGACAGAATAATAATAATAGACAGCTTTTCACTTACATTTACTTTGGGTTACATATTATTTTAAAAAAAATATGTTGTTCTGATGTCCGCACTGCACCACCGGGCACTAGACGGGACGCGAGGTCCCGATGACCCCATATTTTTTATCATTATTATTTATAGCACTAACAGCTTGAAGCTGATGCGTGCATTTCAATTTTTGTTTTTTCTCCGCAGTGCACTTTTTTTTTTTTTTTTTATGGAACCTGACACCGTTGGCTACATCACCCACAACATCCGTGATGTCAGCCCACAACACAGGGTGAACTAGGTGCCATGTCAGTGCTTCCCTTCATTTCATGTCGGCTACACTAAACTTGTTCATATTTTAATGAAATTTTTGGAAGCTATTTACATTCTATTAGTTTAATGGGTTTTTTTTCCTTTTAGGTGTTTATCTAACTGGTTTTTAAATCCGTTTGTACACTTTTAGCACTTATGACCTCCTGTGGTAGTTCGTTCCAAGAGTCCACAACTCTGTTCACCAAGAAGTGTTTCTTTGGGTTAAGAATAGAATTAAGTTTACAAGTCTTTTGTTGATTCTCGTAATTTGTTAATCTATCTCTCCGACTGTATTTGCAATAACTGTAAACGCAGTGGCGGTGCTAGATCAAATGTACACATCAGCGACATCAGCTTTGCGAGGCCACTTTCATTATCCAAGTCAGAAAGAAAACGATAAATAGAATGAGACTGATGTATGAGTATATGAGTTTTATTGCTAACCAAATGTTGACAAAAATTACATGAACATAAAATATATAATAATAATACAATTAATAAGTTTAACTATTGTAAATTACTTTAATATAATACTTATAAGGTACTAACAAAACATTGTGACTTGTGAAGTTTGTTTGTCAGTTCTTGAATTTGGAACTGGCGGAATTTTCGACATGTCGTCCAAGCGTAGGTTACCTACCTATGGAGGAAATTGTACAATAAACAACAATGTATTAATATATTTCAGAGGTCTGCTGTCTGCGCACATTTTGGCGATGACGCTGAAGCCGGACATTCCCACGCTTAGCTGGTACAACGGTGAGCTGCTGGGTATGGCTGAAGACCTCGGCCAGCGGCTACTGCCCGCTTTCAACACGACTACGGGCATCCCTCATGGTCGAGTGAGTCAAACATTTTATTTTTATAAAAAAAAAAAAAATTTGTGGTCTGTAAAGTCAGTTTACTTACGATAGTTTTACGTGATAACGTCATTAAGTGGTAAGACTACTGGGAACGCTTCTAAAGTACCGGGGCAGAAGACATTGAAAGAAGGATAATTACTATGGTGTGTGGTTACCTTCAGCAAAACTTTTGTGATGTGGACTTTTTCAGCACTTTGCAGTTTGACATGTATTCATTCTAAATTTGAAATCTTTTCCGACCGGCCAGATGCGCTTAATATATTATGGTACAAGTAACCTCCTTTTAATTTGTGCTGCCCTGGTACTTTACAACCAGAGAGATAAATGTGTACCAGCCGACGCTTGGGCCGATTGTGCCTCTCTATCGTTTGTTACGCGCTCTCGCTTGCACACACAGGCTCAGATGGAACGTGACACTTTTACGTGCGTGCAGCCGGTGTTTATAAATTTATAAGACGTGACGTTATCACGTCAAAAATTTTTTTTTATGTAAATCAGCATCGGCGACTGTGCCAATGGTGCAGTCGACAGAGCATTATTTTTGACTTTTTAAGTGTTGGGGATTTTTTAAATTGGTAATTTTTTCTATTCATTTCTTCATTTTTAATTAATTAATTTTTTATTTAAGTAATATAATAACTCTGACCAACAACGTGCGATCGCAGATTAACCTGCGGCACGGTCTGCGCAACTTGTCTGACTCGCGTGAGACTTGCACCGCGTGCGCCGGCACAATGATCCTCGAGATGGCGGCGCTGTCGCGGCTCAGCGGCAACCCCATCTACGAGCTGAAGGCACACAAGGCCATGGACAGATTGTGGAAAATACGACACAGGTATGTATGTGTTCTGACAGCGAGCCGGTGCTAATGTGTATGTCAGCCTCTCGGTAGCTCAGTGGTGCGGTCGGTCGAGTGGTGTTAAGCAACGCTGAGCGCGGCCAGTACTTGGATGAGTGACCGCTCGACCGTTGGAGGCTGACCATGGTTCGGATGCCACGTTAAACTGTAGGTCCCTTCCCTTCTTACTGACCGCGCCAGTACTTGAATGGGACACCGCTCGACCGTTGGAGGCTGACCGTGGTTCGGATTCCACGTTAAACTGTAGGTCCCTTCCCTCTTACTGACCGCGCCAGTACTTGGATGGGACACCGCTCGACCGTTGGAGGCTGACCGTGGTTCGGATTCCACGTTAAACTGTAGGTCCCTTCCATTCTTACCTTACTAGGTGGTAGAGGGTTGATCCCGCCCGAGTTGGTACCACCGCACTGAGCGAAACGGCTGTCGAAACGGCTATGTAAATAGTTCGCGTTTTCCGTCCAGTTCAGTGTAGCCGGCACGACCAAAGTGAAGCACAGACATGGGACCTAGTTAACCGAGGCGTTGACATTACGGTTGGTGTAGATGACTCAGCCAATTAAAAAAAATCTGTGGAGCCTTATACACGCACCCCACTACCAATAATCATCATCAGCGTGTATTAGTTCACTGCTGGACATATGCTTCTCCCAGGCACGCCACGACATGTGGTCTTCCACTCTTCTCATCCACCTCCATATGGCTACCTTTTTTTAGGCCATCTGTGCACCTAGCCGGGGGGGGGGGGGGGGCGTCCCACTCCGTATTTGCCTGAAATTGACTATTCGGCTGTCTGCGACAGGAGTGCCCAGCCCACTGCCACTTCAGCTTTTTCAAATTTTGCTGATAACAATATGCGCCAGAACGTCCGACCTCATGGGCACCGTCATCAACATCCACTCTGGCGACTGGGTGCGCAAGGACTCTGGCGTGGGAGCCGGGATCGACTCGTACTACGAGTACTGCCTGAAGTTATTCTTTAAATAACCAGTTACTGTATTAGTTCACTGCTGGACATATGTCTCTCCCAATCTCCCAAAGCACGCCACCACATGTGGTCTTCCACTCTTCTCATCATCTACACACGGCTACCTTTTTTGGCCATCTGTGCACCTAGCCGGGCGAGTGTGGGGGGGGGGGGGGCGTCCCACTCCGCATTTGTCTGTGATTGACCATTCGGCTGTCTGCGACAGAAGTGCCCAGCCCACTGCCACTTCAGCTTTTTCAAATTTTGCTGATAACAATATGCGCAGAACGTCCGACCTCATGGGCACCGTCATCAACATCCACTCGGGCGACTGGGTGCGCAAGGACTCGGCGTGGGAGCCGGGATCGACTCGTACTACGAGTACTGCCTGAAGTTATTCTTTAAATAACCAGTTACTGTATTAGTTCACTGCCTGCTGGACATATGTCTCTCTCCCAAAGCACGCCACCACATGTGGCCTTCCACTCTTCTCATCCAACTACACAGCGCTACCTTTTTTGGCCATCTGTGCACCTAGCCGGGCGAGTGTGGGGGGGGGGGGGGCGTCCCACTCCGCATTTGTCTGTGATTGACCATTCGGCTGTCTGCGACAGAAGTGCCCAGCCCACTGCCACTTCAGCTTTTTCAAATTTTGCTGATAACAATATGCGCAGAACGTCCGACCTCATGGGCACCGTCATCAACATCCACTCGGGCGACTGGGTGCGCAAGGACTCGGCGTGGGAGCCGGGATCGACTCGTACTACGAGTACTGCCTGAAGTTATTCTTTAAATAACCAGTTACTGTATTAGTTCACTGCCTGCTGGACATATGTCTCTCTCCCAAAGCACGCCACCACATGTGGCCTTCCACTCTTCTCATCCAACTACACAGCGCTACCTTTTTTGGCCATCTGTGCACCTAGCCGGGCGAGTGTGGGGGGGGGGGGGGCGTCCCACTCCGCATTTGTCTGTGATTGACCATTCGGCTGTCTGCGACAGAAGTGCCCAGCCCACTGCCACTTCAGCTTTTTCAAATTTTGCTGATAACAATATGCGCAGAACGTCCGACCTCATGGGCACCGTCATCAACATCCACTCGGGCGACTGGGTGCGCAAGGACTCGGCGTGGGAGCCGGGATCGACTCGTACTACGAGTACTGCCTGAAGTTATTCTTTAAATAACCAGTTACTGTATTAGTTCACTGCCTGCTGGACATATGTCTCTCTCCCAAAGCACGCCACCACATGTGGCCTTCCACTCTTCTCATCCAACTACACAGCGCTACCTTTTTTGGCCATCTGTGCACCTAGCCGGGCGAGTGTGTGTGGGGGGGGGGGGCGTCCCACTCCGCATTTGTCCGTGATTGACCATTCGGCTGTCTGCGACAGAAGTGCCCAGCCCACTGCCACTTCAGCTTTTTCAAATTTTGCTGATAACAATATGCGCAGAACGTCCGACCTCATGGGCACCGTCATCAACATCCACTCTGGCGACTGGGTGCGCAAGGACTCTGGCGTGGGAGCCGGGATCGACTCGTACTACGAGTACTGCCTGAAGGCGTACATACTGCTCGGCGACGAGAAGTACCTGGCGAGGTTCAACCGGCACTACAACGCCGTCATGAAGTACATAAGCCGCGGGCCGATCATGCTCGACGTCCACATGCACAGGTGAGGATAGTTTAAAATTTTTGAGGTTTTTGACTGACGTTTTTTCGATCGCTTCGGTATAGTTCTCGCTTTCCAGCGAGAGTGCGAATTCGCCCTGGTGTCGTGAGTTTTAAGGCTACGTGAATATTAAGGTGTCAAATGACGCGTATCGAAGAGGGCTACAAAATGGTGAAAAAAATATTTTTAAAATCTAAAAAACTGCTTAAACTAGCAGTTTTTAGGAAGTTTTAAAAGGGTATTTTAAACGTATTTCTAAATATATATTTTAAACTTTTATATTGTAGATTGACTCAATATTTGGGGTGTTTTTATTTTTTGAAAATAGTGAAAAATTTGTCAGTGAATGGTTTTCGTGTATGCATATACTTGAAAATTAAGAATTAAATATTTTTTTAATTCATTTATTTTTTATTTTTGATAATGTTTGTCAATTTATCAAAATTTTTATATGTGAATACGCCCTAACAGTCATTTTCAATGTACCCAAAGGTTATGTAATGCACAAGATCTTTTTTATTTTTATCGAAAGCTTGATATCTTGAGCCTTGCCACCCATAAGGTGTCTATCAAATCAAATCAAAACCTACTTGTATAACGGTACTTCCCATTGACATAGCTACTCGTAGAGTAATTAAATTTGGCAAGAAGCAAGGTCCCACAGCACAAGTACCTAAAGTAAAAATCGTAAATTGTTATGTCATTTATAAAACATATATTTTTGTATATTTCAACTATACGAATGCCTGACAGTCAAACCATTGCTGTAGTTTTTATTTAGGCGTTTTGTGATTTTCCAAAACACAATTATTTTTGTACTTACATAATATTGTGTGATGGTATGGAACGTCAAGTGCGAGTTGAACACCGAGGGTGGAGTTGCGAATGCCGTGCCGAACTGACAGGTGCATACTCACGCCTCTCTTGAAGGACCCAAGACTGTACTTGGGGGGAAATATGTTTATTGTATAATTTCATCCATTGGTAGATAACATACTCTTGGTTACGTCTAAATTCCGCCAGTTCTACTTATTAATTATGGTCAGCTAACGCATCGTTAACAGTGTAATAACTCTTTTCAATTAACATTAGTTTTGTTTGTCATCGTTAATAGTGTAATAACTCTTTTCAATTAACATTAGTTTTATTTGTCGTTTAAAATTATTATCATCTAATTGTTTTATGTCTAATGACAGTTTATTATACCTAACGCTTTTACAAATAAAGCTTTTTGGAGTTTTAGATGATTCTGGCGGCCGGTGGCCGAGCGGTTTGAGCATCGGCTTCTCATGCGAGAGGTCCGAGGTTGGAATCCGGTCGGCGTGTACCAATGAGTTTATTCCGACTGAAAAAATTACGTGCATACCTACACCTGCTGCTTCACCGTTCGGAACCGGTGTAAAACTGTAGGTCCCTTCCCTTGCCCCTTACTAGGAGGTAGGCTCAAATTGTAGCCGACTAGGTTGATACCACCGTACTGGATATAAGATGGCCGCATGGCAGCCTCGGCTGTGTTCTCCTCTAGTCCATTATAGCCAGCAATCCAATGAGAAGTCTCCAGTATGGCACCTAACTTCTCGGAGGTGATATTGGCTGGCCGGAGCGTGTACTTTGGCCCCTCCGACTCAGCCACCCATACCGGATTATTTATTTATTTATTTTAGACAGGCAGCCTAGGCTGATATGTCTAAATCCAGTTAAAATTGGTTGTTTTTGTCATTATCTTAGATTTTTTTATAATTTTTTTTTTTAATATCGTTCTTGAGCACTCTTTTTGAGATTATGTTTTATTTGTGATATATTTATCTAGTCTATTTTTGAATTGGTCGGTACTAAGTGCGCTTATTACATAAAAAAAAGCCTAGGTTGCACTCCGGGAGTGCCGGCAGAAGTGAAAACTTAAACATCAACGTTGTGCATTTTTGAATATTTTGGAATGGTTAGGGAATAATTTCGCACGAATTGTTTTATTTATCAGTATAAAGGTACTATCATTTATGTGGTAAAATACAATATTCATTTATTTCGCTATCGTAGACAAACATGACAATTTATATTACATAAAAAATTTAACACTACAGAACTATTATAATAATTATTTTACATCAAAAAGTTTATTTGTCAGAAAAATCAACTTTCATCATAATTTCAACGAATCTTACGCTTTTTCGATCAGGCTACGGATCTGACGCGAGTTTAACATTTTTTACCCATCTAAAAAAAGTTACAAGCGCCGCTAAAGAAGTTTTCACTTCAAAAATATGTAATATGTCTTACTAATTTGTACATTACTCTAACATCGTGTATCGCGTGCGGGCAGACCTCACCTGCAGTCGCGGAACTTCATGGACGCCCTGCTGGCGTTCTGGCCGGGGCTCCAGGTGCTGCTGGGGGACGTGAGGCCCGCCGTGGAGACCCACGAGATGCTCTACCAAGTGATGCAGCGGCACACGTTCATACCGGACGCGTTCACTTCGGACTTTCAGGTATTATCACTCGCATTCTGAAGCTGATTATGAAAAAAAGTTAAAAAAAAAAACATTGAACCGACTACCTATATACTTAGGTGACCAGTGGCGGCTGGTGACTTCAGTGACCGGTAGTGCGCTAAGTACCTACCTACTTAAATACCTACCAAATTTCCCAACACATTCCCGTCAAGTTATTTTAAGATCGGGACTTACGAATTTTTTAAACGCCTACATTTTATTATGTACGTACCTACCTAGTATGAATATTCTCAAGACACTCAATCATAAAAAATGATGACGAACGATACTGAATATGCATATGTCTCAATGAAATATTGTTATTGTTGTGTGTTCTTTATTGCAACATAAATATCTGAATCTGAATCTGAATCAATGAGTTGCAAAAAACAAGAAAAAAAATCCAAACAAGTTTTTTAACTTATTTTTAGTACCTTTATGAATACACCCATAGACCACAACACTACTGCAGCTTTCAAAAAGAAAACAGTAGTAATGTCCCAAAAATACTTCAAAAAAATAATAAAAATAAAAGCATTTGAAACCTAGGAATTAACCCGGGATAACCTGATTGTAAAGCCTTACCTTTAACCAACGCTTAGGCAAATATCGGAACCACTTAATTCACAGTATCACGTGACAGAAACCACAAAACCTAACCATATCCCATTTTAAATATTCGCGCGCTAACGGGTATGTGACATAACATGACAGCGCGCTGACTCGCTTCGAGGTAGACGGTTCGCTTTGAGGTAGACGGCAAAGAGTTTGTAAGACGGACTCGTGCAAAACGAATCGCTCGCGACGCGACGTGTCGCACACGCGGCTATTTACGATATAGCGTCCTTGTTTGGCGCTCGTGCGCCGCACACAGAAATCCTTTCGGCCCATACTGTTTCTATGAAGTATCTTCTGTCTCACGCGCCAGCGGTATTTTGCCGACCCCATACATTCAGTATGGGAGACCCGCGTGCGATGTATATTCCGCACGGCGCGCGCGTTTACTCGCAAAAACGTGCCTTGCGATCTATAAAATAAGGTCGAATTCACATTCGTATTTATTTGGAGTACGATCTTTATGGTTTTAATGTAGTATATTGTAAGGTATTATTTATTTTGAGTGAAGTGAAGACTTCTCGTGGTATGGTAGTGCGGCGCACGAGCGCACTTTAGGGCCAGCCGCCAGTGTAGGTGACAATATATTTAGGTAAATTAAGGGATGAACACCTTTCACACTAAGGAATTTTTCAACCATCTACTTCCCGTCAACTGATTTTCAATATTATGTTATTATATTACTAAAAAGAGTGAAATAAAAAAAACTGTTTAAAAAAAAACATTGAACGGACTTCAAACCCTAAAAAGTATTAAATAATATTTTAATCTTGAGTAGAAGGCGGTACAAAAGCGCACCTGAAAATGTATAGATGGATGTTCTTTTGTGCTTTTGTACCGCTTTCTACAACAGTTTTTTTATTTTACTCTTTTTTGTAAAAAAAATTATAATCTTGTTTGGTGTTGTGCGATCATTTATACGAGTACTCGCAGCACAGCACCGACCACTCTGCTCGCCCCGACCGTCCGGGCGACGGGGGCAGCAGCGCGACGGTTGTGTATTTATATTTTCACACGAAACGGCAGGTACACTGGGCTCACCACCCGCTCCGTCCGGAGTTCATAGAGTCAACGTACTTCCTGCACCGCGCCACCGGCGACGACCACTACCTGCGCGTGGGCAAGGCGCTGATGAGGGCGCTGCAGCAGCACACGCGCGTGCCGTGCGGCTACGCTGCGGTCAACGACGTCCGCACGCGGATACACGAGGACAGGATGGACTCGTTCGTCATAGCCGAGACGTTCAAGTATCTGTACATGCTGTTCGGCTACGACCATGAGCTGCCGATCAAGCTGGACGACTACGTGCTGACGACCGAGGCGCACCTGCTGCCGCTGACGCTCGCCGCAGTCGGCAGGAACATCACGCTGGACATGCGGGATGAGGGCAGCGACGATGACAAGTACAAGAAGTGAGTTTAATTTTTGTTTTCTTTTTTTTTTCTTTTATGTAATCCGGTATGGATGGCTGAGTCGGAGGGGCCAAATCGCATGCTCCGACCAGCCAATTTCACCTCCGAGAAGGTAGGCGCCATACGGGAGACTTCTCTGGATTGCTGGTTATACTGGACTAGAGGAGAACACAGCCGAGGTTGCTATGCGGCCATCTTACATCCAGTACGGTGGTACCAACCCAGTAGGCTACAATTTGAGCCTACCACCTAGTAAGGGGCAATGGAAGGGACCAACAGTTTTACACCGGTTCCGAACGGTGAAGCAGCAGGACGTGTAGGTATGCACGTAAATTTTTTCGTCAGAAAAAACTCATTGCTATACCACAACCAGATTCGAACCTTGGACCTCTCTCATGCGAAGCCGACGCCCAAACCACTCGGCCACCCGCCGCTCTTTACATATCACACACGCTGAATCCCGACAATCGGGGTAAGCAGAGTAATCGGTGTTGTGCTGCAAGAAGTCTGGTAAATTACAGCACAACACCGACCACCACGTTTCGCAAAGTATTCGAACAAAATTAAATCGATCAAGCAGCAAGTAAGGAACGAAGACCCGCCTGCTGCGTGACTCGGTGGAAGTACCGTGCCAAGGTGAGAGGTGGCGAGCCTGCCGCCCTTTAGCATCGCATCTTGCCCTTATCCCTTAGTCGTCTTTTACGACATGCACGGGGAGAGATACAGTGGGTCTATTCCTTTTAAGTACCGAACCCACACGGTACCGGAACCCACACACTCTTTTTATTTCAAAAACAGACTTGACATCTATATAAAAAAACCACAAACTTTAGAATAACGAAATAAAGAAACAAAAGAAAAAAATCAAACAAGTGCACCACCAATTTACCAACTTCGATGTACACGAATCAGCTCTAAGCTTTTAAGCTGGTAGTGATATCTAAATAATAATATTTTTTTTGTGGTAACTGACACGGTTCGCTACATCACCTACAACATCCGCGATGTCAGCCCATAACACCATCGGGTGAACTAGGTGCCGTGTCAGCGCTTCCCTTCATTTCATGTCGGCCACACTGAACTGGACGGAAAACACGAACTATTTACATTGCCGTTTCGACTGACATCTCATTCAGTGTACCAATGTAGTGGTACCAATCCGGGCGGAATAAACCCTATCACCTAGTAAGGTAAGAATTTATTTTTCACTTCAAGTAAAACTGTACGTCCCTTACGTACAGTTTTACTTGAAGTGAAAAATAAATATTTCTTACTCTTATTCTCGCAACGGTCGAGCGGTCACCCATCCATCCACTAACCGCGCCCAGGTGTGCTTAATAACAGTAGACCGACCGCACCACTGAGCTACCGAGTCTAAACAGACACGGGGCGAGGCAGCCGCTCGACCCGAGGCCGCACAAGTGGAGACGCTGCCTCAACCTGAGGCACGCCGCGCCTTGAGGCAAATTCGTCGCCTCGCGCCGAGCCATATTTTGTCGGGTTTTTTGCCGCGCTCAAAGGAGCCTCAGTCTGAGGCGTGCACTTGGTCCACGCCTCACCTTGATCCGCAACGTGGTTCGAGACTATGCCTCAGAGTGAGCAGCCTCAGTTTGCTTGAAGTCGAGGCCGCTCGGCCTGAGGCCGTGTGGGGCCGGTACTTACCGTGTGGGGCCGGTACTTTAAAAGAATAGCCCCACTGCATCTCTTCCCGGGCATGTCGTAAAAGGCGACTAAGGGATATGACTCCCTTCTTATATAACTAGGTGGTAGGGTTTAACCCGCCCGGGTTGGTACCACCGCACTGAATGAAAGGTCGGTCGAAACGGCTATGTAAATAGTTTGTGTTTTCCGTCCAGTTCAGTGTAGCCGGCACGACCGAAGGGAAGCACTGATGTGGCACCAAGTTCACCCGGTGTTATGGGCTGACATCACGGATGTTGTGGGTGATGTAGCCAACCGTGTCAGATTCAATAAAAAAAAAAAAAAAAGGCTAGTCTAATGGATACGCAGTTTAAATTGACCGCCCCGTACATTGTTATATTAAAATTGTTATCATGCGTAACAGAACATGTCCGAACACGGTGTCGCTGCTGCCGGACCAGGTGCGCCGGCCGCTGCGGCGGCTCGTCGGCGAGAACAGCTTCAGCGGGCGGCCGCTCGCGCGCTTCTTCATGCCCTCAGACCCGCGGCAGGTGGTCGCGCTGGCAGACATGGGCATATCCGTGATGACGCTCAGCGACGGCAGGGTGCAGCTCCTCTACACCACGTCCACGGTGAGAACCGACACGCTCTTGTTTTTTTTTTATGTAATCCGGTATGGGTGGCTGAGTCGGAGGGGCCAAAGCGCATGCTCCGACCAGCCAATATCACCTCCGAGAAGGTACGTGCCATACCAGAGACTTCCCTGGATTGCTGGCTATACTGGACTAGAGGAGAACACAACCGAGGCTATGTGGCCATCTTACATGCAGTACGGTGGTACAAACTCAATCGGCTACAATTTGAGCCTACCCACTGTTGTTGTTCGGACCCCACTCCATTGCAGGCCTTTTGCGTGTCCTATGGCCTTACTCCAACCAGCCGAGTTCTTCCAGGAGCAGCACACTCTCTTTGGATCTTGGCACACCTCTCGAAGTGTAGTCGGGCCTCCCAGCTCCTTCGCACTTATGTCTGCCAACTCCTCGCACTCCAGCAGCACGTGGGTGGGTGTCTCGTCCGCCTGCAGGCATGCTCTGCACAGTGGACAGTCCGAGCCTACCCACTAGTAAGGGGTAAGGGAAGGGACCTACAGTTTTACACCGGTTCCGAACGGTGAAGCAGCGCAGTGTAGGTATGTACATAATTTTTTTCATCAGAAAAAACTCATTGGTACACGCCGACCGGATTCATACTTTGGACCTCTCGCATGAGAAGCCGATGCCCAAACCACTCAGCCATCCGACGCTTACGTATGTAGGTTTATGTATATAAGTAAATAAATACAAATACATAGTTGATTTTATGTCTACAGGCCAAATCGGACAAGGAAGCGTCGGAGGGACTCTCCTTCATGCGCGAAATGTCCAAGTGGACGGAGGCCTCCGAGGGCGAGAGCAACAACATCAAACCCGTCGCCGTAATGTTCAATGACGAAATATTGGAGGGCGGCCCGGGTCACTTCGGCAAAGAGCTCACCGACGGATACAAGATTACAGGGAAAATTGCCTACGCCACGCCGCTAGACGCCTGCAGTAAGATCATTAACTCCGACGATCTCTTGGATAAGATCGGTGTGGCCGCGCGCGGCGAGTGCACGTTCGCGCAGAAAGCGAGAAGTCTGAAGAGAGCCGGCGCCGTCGCGGCCGTCATCATCGACAACACCGGCGGCACGTCCAACCGGGACACGCCGATGTTCGCGATGTCGGGCGACGGCCGCAACGACATCGACATTCCGGCCGTATTTTTGTTCTCGCGCGACGCCGATCTGCTCGGCAAGGCGTTCGAACGCGATCCCGAGTTGAAAGTTACGCTCGGCGAGTTGAAGTCGCTCAAGACGCCGGACGCCGCGTGTACGCAAGGAGACGCGTGCGACGCTACGCGATTGAGCTCAGAGCCGATCAGTGGGGACGCGGATCCCGACGATAGCCAAGTGACGTTCGAGCATATGAGGATCCTCGGTCAGCTGGTGGCTCAAGTGGAACACTCCATGGCCACCGAGGAGAACAGATCGAGTTCGCAGCCCGACTGCGGTGAGGAGACAGTCGACGACGACATCGTAGTTCTTCACAAGAAGACGCTGAGTGATCTCGCGCAGGACAAGACGGTGCAATTGGCGCCCAACACGGGCGCGTCTGAGCCGGTCGCCAGCGGACTCCTGCAGTCGGACAGCGAGGACAGGAGCTCGTCCGGCGGTAACAAGGAGGCTGATGACTCCTGACGCATTCTGTCTACTACGTAAATAAGGGCACACGTAAAGGATATCACCCATGAGGCCTTCTGTTTTAGCCGACAAGTAAAAATAACCCTCATATTTCCGGTTGAGTATGATATTTGCAACATATTTCACTGTTGGTCGATACCTCTCATCCCGCTCATTACCATTTGAGTTTGAAAAATAACTTCCAATCAACATAAAACTTTTCTATTAATTTTCCTGGACATTTCTAGTTTGCCTAAATCTTCACATGTAAAAAAATCGTATAGGCACAAAAATCTGTACATTGATACACCATATGTTCGGAAAAAAATTTTAATGAGAAATTTAATATTATAAAACAGTTTTGAAATTTTTTGTGTTTTTACCGTCTGTACACACAAAAACCACTGAACGAATTTTGGCAAAACTTTGTACAGTGACAGTGTATATCCTGGAATAACTTAATATATAAAAAAAATAAAAAATAAATTTAAAAAAATATTGCGCATTTAAAATCACATAGTCCGTTTTTGGCTTCAGCTAGCCGGTGACGAATTATTTGATTCATGGAAAGCAAAACAATTCAAAATTTCAAGTGGACAATGGAGAACTGTCATCTAGGCGTCAGCTGGCCGGTGACGAAATCAAATATATAAAAAATGAATGTTCGTTCGTTCGTCTTTTGCGAGCGCTCTCACGAAGGTTTTTGACAAAAAAATCGTCACAACAATCCACAGTGACGGCACCAAGGGTATCGCGTATCCAAATGAATATGCGGTACCGAGCTACATTTAGAGAAACAATAAACATTCTTGAAGAAACTAATTAACTAAGGGCGAGGCTGAAGGCCAAGCTACGTTCAGGTAAACAATAAACCTTCTCGAAGAAAGTAAGTAACTAAGGGCGAGGATGAAGGCCAAGCATGCTTCGCATAAAATATATTAATCAAAGAAAGCAAGTCATTAAGGGCGAGGCCCGAGGGCAGAAAAAGGTGTATTGTTTACTTGAACGCAGCTCGGCCTTACTTACTTTTTTCTCTAGAAATACAAATATCACACGCTGTGTTGTTCACCGGAAAAATACTGAATAAAGAAACACTGCTTTATTAGGGTTTCGTAGCCAGGCATGCTGGCAGGGACCCTTATAAAATTCGTCCGGTGTCTGTCCGTCCGTTGGTCGCATGCGTTGTCTGACGTTATTACTTCGGTAATTAAAGCTCAATAAATAAAAAAAAATATATAAAATAGTCATTTAGTCCTAACAGCATGGAAATATATTATTTGTATTCATATCTTAAAACGGTTATTCTGATAAGCGAACAAATGGCTCCTGACTCCTTGTTTATAAACAATGTTCTCGCTTAACAGGCTTTTTTTTATAATATTTATTTTTATATCATAATTATTAGAGATGGGATAATCGAATACATATTTACCTAAGGTTGGATAAGTATGGAAAGACACTTTAATTTTTTTCCCGGGATTGCCGAATTTTAATTTTGTAACCATATATTTTTGTGCGAAATCAAAGAAGCCACTTCCATATTATTTAGCATTTAGGCAAATATGTACCGTGTGGGGCCGGTACTCTAAAATAATAGCCCCACTGCATCTCTCCCCGTGTATGTCGTAAAAGGCGACTAAGGGATATGACTTCCTTCTTCTATTACAAGGTGGTAGGGTTTAACCCGCCCGGGTTGGTACCGCCGCACTCGAATGAAATGACGGTCGAAACGGCTGTGTAAATAGTTTGCGTTTTCCGTCCAGTTCAGTGTAGCCGGCACGACCGAAGGGAAGCACTGACGTGACACCAAGTTCGCCCGGTGTTATGGGCTGACATCACAGATGTTGTAGGTGATGTAGCCAAGCGTATCAGTTTCCATAAAAATAAAAAAAATTTAAAATATGTATCCGATTATTATCCAATCTCTAATCAAAATATGGCGGTTGTTTTAAAGGGCCGGCGAAAAAATGTACACAAAAATTTTTAAAGCCTGGGTGATCTCCTTTGATGGGGACTTGCAGGGGGGGATCGCTGCGAACTGAGCCGAATTACAGCCAAATTGTATGTGTCAGTTGTAAATTTGTTAGCATGTCGAGTCTGTCATGTAGAGTATTTCTGATTTTTTACGCTAGTTTTACTTTCAATTGCTATTTCGGTGTGATTTTTGAATGATAATGTGTAAATACTTACTTTTTTATCTAACGTAAGGTGTTAGAAATACTCTACGACATTCCCTATTAGGCTGTGTACATAAACTTATAGGTATATATCCTTTCCTTCCTTACCTATAATAAAATCCAACGTCTGCTTTCTGTCTGTCTGAGTGTCTGTCTGTCCGCTTATAACTCGAGAACCACTGAACCGATTTTAATATAACAAAATTCTACGGATAGCTTGATTCTTCCCATCAACTATAGGCTACTTACTATCACGCTAAATAGCTTATGAGGTTAGCAGTGAAGTGAAATATGAGAGCGGGCGGAGCCGCGGGCACAGCTTGTATATAATGGAACCATTGTTAATGTTTAAATAGTACATAGACAAATGTCCGCAGACGAGAGATTTTTTTTTTGTAATCCGGTATGGGTGGCTGAGTCGGAGGGGACAAAACGCATGCTCCGACCAGCCAATATCACCTCCGAGAAGGTAGGTGCCATACCGGAGGCTTCCCTGGATTTCTGGCTATACTAGACTAGAGAACACAGCCGAGGCTGCTTTGCGGCCATCTTACATCCAGTACGGTGGTACCAACCCAGTCGGCTACAATTTAAGAGGTTCCGAACGGTGAAGCATCAGGTGTAGGTATGCACGTAAATTTTTTTGTCAGAAAAAAGTCATTGGTACACGCCGACCGTATGCGAACCTCGGACCTCTCGCATGAGAAGCCGATGCCCAAACCACTCGGCCGCCCGCCGCTTTGAGAGATAAGATGGATCATCAACAAAGCCCGGCCGTCTAGGCCAGTAGTCGCCAACCTGTGCGACGGATCGTCGCACTAACGAGCATTTTGCATTCAAAACCGGACAAAAATATTTAGTACTATTTCTTTACTGGAAATCAATAAAAATACAAAATTAAATAAAAAAACTATGTATATTTAAAAAAAATGGCTCAAAATAAAATTATAAAAATTTTTTTCTTTCACGGAGCTTATCTTCCATAAATGATATTTTGTCATCCAATTTTCTTGCTGGGCTCGTTTTAAAAAGCATGTACAACGATTTCCGAGACATTTCAATCATATTTGATGTCGAATCTGCGAAAGAAATGAAAAAAGTAAAAATAAATTTAGAACTCGATCTCTAACAAAAACTACACAAACAAGTACTATAACAAAAATAATAATTTATAAAAACAAAAAAACACACAATTTCACTTTTTTCCCTCTTATTGATGTTAGGTCTAAAAAATATAATATTAGTCAAAGTAATCTAATATAAATAGGTATACATTAAAATTAAGTACATTCCGTACCGTGTGGGGCCGGTACTTTAAAGGAATAGCCCCACTGCATCTCTCCCCGTGTATGTCGTAAAAGGCGACTAAGGGATATGACTCCCTTCTTATATTACTAGGTGGTAGGGTTTAACCCGCCCGGGATGATACCACCGCACTGAATGAAAGGTCGGTCGAAACGGCTATGTAAATAGTTTGTTTTCCGTCCAGTTCAGTGTAGCCGGCACGACCGAAGGGAAGCACTGACGTGGCACCAAGTTCACCCGGTGTTATGGGCTGACATCACGGATGTTGTAGGTGATGTAGCCAACCGTGTCAGTTTCTAGAAAAAAAAAAAACGTTCTTCAGATTCCATAGCGAAAACTTTTCACAATCCACTTCAAACCAATTTTAAAACCAAGCGCAAGTCTTAGCGAACATTGAACGTATCGCGAACACACGCGTGCGTACTGAGCGAAGCCCAGATTCCGGCTAACCGAACGCGGAGCGCGGGGCGGAAGAATCTGATGTCGGCCCGGTTTATGATAGTACGGTTACTCAGGTCCAATAAAATACCAAAATGGGCTGCATTTACAGAAGTTTGTAATTCTTTTAATTTTGTCCGGTTTTGAGAGCAAAATGCTCCTTAGTGCGTCGCAAGATTTTTTTTTTTCACTAGTCGCACCAGGTTGGTTGCGTGTGAAATTCTCAAGTGAAATTTAAAATCTGCGCACAGTCCGAACGCCGTCTGTCCTTCGTTCGAAAATAGTGCATTTTGACATTCAGTTAATTTATGACTAAGTTGGATTTTGACTTATGTATGACTTTGTGAAGTTAATTTATGAATTTATCACTTGACTTAAAGATTGCTTTTAGAAAAGACTATATACAACACAGTGGAGGTGCGAAAAAATTTGCAACATGTTGTGGGAACCGTGGTCTAAAAAAGGTTGAGAACCCCTGTTCCAGCCATTATTTCTCTAATCTGTGACTGTATCTCTAATCTTTATCATTTTTTTCACATAATCATTATTAACCAAACACACCAAAGCACATTGACTAATGTAATGTAACCAATAAGGACAAGGTGAAGGGCGACAAGATAGCCGCCTCTCATCGTGGCACGGTCGTTCCACCGAGTCATGCAGCAGGTTGGCATGAAGCTCCATGCCTTACTTGCTTCTTGATAGTTAACTTGTCCGAATATACTTTGCGAAACGTGGCGGTCGGTTTTGTGCTGTAGTTTACCAAGAGTCCTTGCAGCACAACACCGATTACTCTGCCTACCCCGATAGTCGGGATACAGCGTGCGGTATGTATGTATATAACCAAAAACTCCTGTGTGAGTTCAAGGTTAAAAACCAAACTGTAAGTAAGTCTTTAAACTAAAGTGACGTCTTTGTCACCATCTTCGTTATGGTACCTGGCATGGTTACTACGTCACCTTGTTGCTTATTATCCGCGTCAAATCAGGTGGCACTGACAGTGCGTCATGTTCGCGTGACACCACCGCCAGCCTCTAGCCGGTCTCAGCGACAAACGTCAACGCAAAACTATGAAGCCCATCACAGACGGAGCTATAATATACTATATTAATATAAATCATAGCGAGGCATATTAAGATATATTTTCTATAGTATTCTTCGAGTGACCACAGACACAGAATATAACATATATTTTTATTACGTTATGAAAATATTATGTGGACAGATATAGCACGATATATTACGGCACGACAACCACAGAGCTAATGAGTGCAAAAATATATATATTATAGGTACCGTCTGTGGCAGCTTGCTATAACATAATATATAGCTTAGTATAATAATATATATTATAGCTCCGTCTATGATGGGCTTCAACGGCAGGGAAATTGAAAGAACTTTTTGACGTGTAGAGTCATGTATATTTTTCTCAAGTCTGGTTGCTAAGTAACAACACTTTTTTGTCTATCTAATTTTAAATGTCGGAACAGAATAATTTATTATACATGACCTTACAGAGTTACCCAAAACATCATATATGAGAATTACCGGTTCAGGTGCTTCGTGACAGTATTTGTTCAGTCAAACCTGTTCAGTCAACTCATTGAGCAGTGTCAAAGCACTAACGGCAATAACTGTGTGAACTACTTGCTGTTCCTACACTTCTCCCACCTTATGAGAACTGGGAAGTCCACTTTTCTCATACACTAGGGGAAGTCTCTTTCCAACCCTACCATTTTAAAAATTTTGTGTTTAAAAGATATTTTCAATATCTATGTCCCTATGTTGTCCTTTTTTCGTTATTTCATTTTATATAAAATATTTGATTATAAAAATGTGAAAATATAGCAATTTTAGGCCTAACTTTCATATTTTTTAAATGGAAAACTATAAAAAAAATAATTAAAAAAAATTAAAACATAGGCTTTTGTTGATAGTAAAAAAAAATATATCATTTAAATTGTGGAAGAATAAAGACATGAAAAAAGACTTCGCCTGAATGATGATGATTCACAAATATTTTGTAGGCAGTTTGATTCTGAGCTGCAGTTGTCTTTTTCACTTGCGTGGGCCGCGGCGCGGTCCACAGCGACAGCAATACGATGAAGCAAATTCGAAATTTAAAAACGGTTCACAGTACACGATGCTCTTACGTAAGCAAGTAGTGTACAATTAACACACAAGACCCCCTTGAAGGTTATATTACAGAGAACACACTCGCCACCTGATTTGACGCGGATAATACACCTGTGATATCAACCCGGCGTATTCTGGTCGGAACTAGGTGCCATGTCAGCGCTTCCCCTTGATCGACCTCTGTCTAGCGGGACTCCGGCTTAAGGCGCTAGGACCAGTCTCAACACTTATTCCGATTCTATCTTGGGCCCAAGAACGGATCGCAATAAGTATTGAAACTGGTCCTAGCGCCTTAAGCCGGAGTCCCGCTAGACAGAGGTCGATCAAGGGGAAGCGCTGACATGGCACCTAGTTCCGACCAGAATACGCCGGGTTGATATCACAGGTGTATTATTCGCGTCAAATCAGGTGGCGAATGTGTTCTCTGTAATATAACCTTCAAGGGGATCTTCAAAAGGTGTGTTAATTGTACACTACTTGCTTACTTAAGAGCATCGTGTACTGCGAACCGTTTTCAAATTTCGAATTTGCTTCATCGTATTGCTGTCGCTGTGGACCGCGCCGCGGCCCACGCAAGTGAAAAGGACAACTGCAGCTCAGAATCAAAGTGCCTACAAAATATTTGTGAATCATCATCATTCAGGCGAAGTCTTTTTTCATGTCTTTATTCTTCCACAATTTATATTTTTTTTGACTATCAACAAAAGCCTATGTTTTAATTTTTTTTTATTATTTTTTTATAGTTTTCCATATAATTTTTTTTTTTTATGGAATCTTACACGGTTGGCTACATCACCTACAACATCCGTGATGTCAGCCCGTAACACCGGGTGAACTTGGTGCCACGTCAGCCTTCCCTTCGGTCGTAAAAAATATGAAAGTTAGGCCTAAAATTGCTATATTTTCACATTTTTATAATCAAATATTTTATATAAAATGAAATAACGAAAAAAGGACAACATAGGGACATAGATATTGATAATATCTTTTAAACACAAAATTTTTAAAATGGTAGGATTGGAAAGAGACTTCCCTGGTGTATGAGAAAAGTGGACTTCCCGGTTCTCTTAAGGTGGGAGAAGTGTAGGAACAGCAAGTCGTTTACACAGTTATTGCCGTTAGTGCTTTGACACTGCTCAATGAGTTGACTGAACAGGTTTGACTGAACAAATACTGTCACGAAGCACCTGAACCGGTAGTTCTTATAAATGATGTTTTGGGTAACTCTGTAAGGTCATGTATAATAAATTATAAATAAAGAAATTATTCTGTTCCGACATTTAAAATTAGATAGACAAAAAAGTGTTGTTACTTAGCAACCAGACTTGTGATAAAATATATGACTCTACAGGTGAAAAAGTTCTTTCAATTTCTCTGCCGTTGAATCCCATCACAGACTGAGCTATAATATATATTATTATACTAAGCTATATATTATGTTATAGCAAGCTGCCACAGACGGTACCTATAATATATATATTTTTGCACTCATTAGCTCTGTGGTTGTCGTACCGTAATATATCGTGCTATATCTGTCCACATAATATTTTGATGACGTAATAAAAATATATGTTATATTCTGTGTCTGTGGTCACTCGAAGATTACTATAGAAAATATATCTTAATATGCCTCGCTATGATTTATATTAATATACAGGGTGTTTCAGGATAGGCTTGAGAAACTTTACGAATAGAACATTGTTATTAAAATTTCCTTGTACATTCGGACATTTTCTCAGTTAAAGTTCAGAAATCGACTCTTCACCTAGATACAAATTAGATGGAATGGAACCAAAAATTAATTAAATTTTAACCTGTAGGGTTTCTTGATATCCGCGCGGATACCACATCTCTTACTCCCCCCACTTCCTGCAGATACCAGAAATGGTAACTCGATATTTCAGTTCTCATTAGAACGAGAGAGAACGGTCGATATATGATTAAAAACCTTGCCATGGTTTCAATCAATTTTATTTATTTATGTCAGTTTACGTATGTCAGCCTCGATAGCTCAGTGGTGCAGACAGTCAACTGTCGCTATTGAATGTTAAGCAACGCTGAGCGCGGTCAGTTCTTGGATGGGTGACCGCTGACCGTTGGAGGCTGACCGAGGTTCGGATTCCTCGTAAAACTGTAGGTCCCTTCCCTCCTAATCTTACTTGGTGGTAGGGTTTAACCCGCCCGGGTTGGTACCACCGCACTGAATGAAACGTCGGTTGAAACGGCTATGTAAATAGCTTGTGTTTTCCGACCAGTTCAGCGTAGCCGGCACGATCAAAGGGGGGAAGCACTGACACGGCACCTAGTTCACCCGGTGTTATGGGCTGACATCACGGACGTTGTAGGTGATGTAGCCAACCGTGTCAGTTTCCATAAAAAAAAAAGTGCGGCTTGAATACAAGTCCCGCTGTCATTCGGAGCGTTCTTTTAAAGAGCACATTGTTTTAGCTACACATCAATATATAAATTATTTGTGTAGGGGAATTGGGAAGCTACAGGTTAAAACAAAAACGGTACAATCTATAGAACAATAATCATTGTATAATACTTGCCCGCGGCTTCGCTCGCGTGAAATTCGTATTTAAAAAGAAGATCGTAAGTAAGCCCGCTACTAATACCTATACCCGCTAATAATTCGTTTTGTATGAGAGCCACGTCTTAGCATAACCGGAACTGAATTTTATTTAACCTATCCTGTGTCCCGTATATTGAAATGTGATTGTACTAAGTTTCATAAAATTCGGATGATCGGTTTAAGAGTTATGGAGGAACATACCTACATACATGAAGAAAAGATTTCTAAAAATCGTAAATTTAGCTTTAGTATCATACATAGAGTCTAAAAACGCAGTATCCGATAAAATAAAGTAACTTACTCCATGACCATTCCTTACAGATTTATTATTAGTATTGATTGAAGCTGTCAGACTAAACTGCTTCACTTGCGGTTGCCGGGAAAAAATTTGCATGTTGGCTGGTACCAGCGCCTTAATGGAAAGTACTTATACAACGCAAGAGCGTCTTGTAAAAATGTATATATATACACCGTGTCCCAAAACTCAACGTCAAGCGGGAACCAGGGAGTAGGCCAGTTTATGACTACCCAGGGAAAAATAAGAAAAAAAAATCGGAGTAATTTATTTTTTTAGATAACAATTGAACTGAATATTTTTTTTGGTAAAACTACAGGCATTCTGGTTTTGTTTGGGATACTTATCAATAGCAGAGTTATTTAGGCTACCAATAAATTTTTTTTTAACAATTATATTTGCAAATTTGTAGTCGTAGTACCTAAAAATGTCAATTTTCAACGTTTCTCAAAAAATGCTCATATCATAAAAAACAAATGAGTCCGATTTTTTTTCTTATTTTTCCCTGGGTACTCATAAATTGGCCTACTCCCTGGTTCCCGCTTGACGTTGAGTTTTGGGACACCCTGTATAATTTTTACGTAAGATAATTTTTGCAGAGAGATTTACGGAAACGACTGTTGTAAGTTGTAAGTAGTAGGATGTATGTATGTACAGTTGTAAGGTAATTTGTAACGTTTTATCACCTGTTGCGTAAGAGAAAGACATAAGTGTACATTATAATATTAAAATTATAATGTTCATTGTTCCAATTAGCCATATTGCGGAAAGTTCACTATTCAAATGGTTAAAATTTATTTAAATTGCGACATTATTTTTTGGCGAAAGAAGTCTAAACCTGGAGGCTATCTGCCGTCAACTGGCACGTTTACTCACACAAATAGGTACTCGCAGATTTCAACCAATCAGAGAGTAAAGTCGATAATAAAGAGAGAAAAAAATACGTCCCGAGCAGGAATTCGAACCTGGACCTCTGGCATGAGCCAGCGAGCGTTGGACGGTCGCGCCAGAGTTGCATGCTTAGTACTAACATACAATAATAAAAACCGGCCAACTGCGAGTAAGACTCGCGAACCGAGGTTTCCAAAAAAAAAATACAATGAAAAAAAAAACACGTTTCTTGTATGGGGAACCCTCCTTATTTTTTTACTTTTTCTATTTTTTATTATTCGTTGTTATATCCGCCATAATAACACATATTCAGTGAAAATTTCAACGGGCTACCTATTACGTTTCAAGAGATACAGCCCTCGGACGGACAGACAGACGGACGTACAGAGACAGACAGATGGCGTAGGTTTAGTAATAGGCTTCCGTTCGGGATACGGAAACCTAATAAAAACAATCTGAAAGTTTTCGGTAATGCTGCCGGCGTTGCCATTGGTTGAAATCTGTGAGTAAGCATACGAGACAACGCCGCCGGTAGCCCCCAAGCTGTCAATCATACAAATGTTATGTTTTAAACGTTACATAAATTTTGTAATGTTGTCGGTGTTGTGCTGTAATTTACCAGAGCTATTTTTTTATTTTTTTTTTTATTTATTTCGGTAAACTTACAGTGCAGATACTTATTAAATAAACATACAATTATAACTACAGGACACCAATTACAAGTTTACACATTTAGGTTCAAATTTAGAGAGAAAAAAAGCGAAAATTTAACACAGATAATGAAAACAACAGACATTTAAGTGTTACATTTAAGTTATTGCAGCACAACAACGATTACTCTGCTTACCCCCGATTGTCGGGATTCAGCGTGTGTGATATGTATATGTACCTATATAAATTTTGTAAATTCAAGTGAAGAAAAAAAGGACTCAACATCTGCATAGTATAAAAGTGATTTTTTTAGTATGTTTAAATATTTTATAAAACACTCTCTCAGAAGCGAAACTTGATGAAACAATCAATGAGTTGAGTTAATGTTTAGTTTTTAATATTTTCGAAATTGAGTGTAATGTGTATAAAAAGAAATTAAGTTTGTTAAAGTTTCACAGTATAAAAAATTATCTGTATAGAAGTTTGTTTATAGTACATTTTTTATACATTTTTATAGTTTAATAATGTACCTACACGGTGTTACATTAATAGTAAGTAGTAACCGAAAGGGGTGATTATACACCTGAAACGGACAACTTTTGTTCTACGTCTTTTTAATTTTGAGAATATGTTTTTTTCACCTTCTTCATACAGAAGTGCGGAACGAATTGAAAATTTCAGTTGACATTTTTACAGTGTCACATACAGATAAAGTTTTCAGCGAAATAAAAAAAAATAACGACCAAAAATGTTACATCGTGTAAATATATTTGAAATATTAGATTGATTATTTTTTGATTTGCTGTCATATTCAACTTTAGATTTCTCATCCCTTACACAATAATAACTATCACAGAAAAAAAAAATACAGAACTAAATTGTTATACTTTAAGTTTGTATAAAGTTTTAGACGCTATGAAATAAATTCCTAATATTTGGCTAATTGTAAGGCTGTCACTTCACTTCAAAATAATTAATCTAATTGTATTGTAAAAATTTCAACACTGAATTATACATATTTCTACAGTAAGTATTTGAAGTTTTATTCCATGTGGTTGGCAGTTAAATAAATAGTATCCTTATCCTTATCCTTACCTATAATAAAATCCAACGTCTGCTTTCTGTCTGAGTGGCTGAGTGTCTGTCTGTCCACTTATAACTCGAGAACCACTGAACCGATTTTAATAGAAAAAAAATCTACGGATAGCTTGATTCTTCCCATCAACTATAGGCTACTTACTATCACGCTAAATGGCTTATGAGGTTAGCAGTGAAGTGAAATATGAGAGCGGGCGGAGCCGCGGGCACAGCTTGTGACTTATATAATGCAATAAAATGAAAAAAGAAAGAAATATTTTCTGTATAAAAATATTTTACACATCAAGAAAACGAATGCTGGTTATTTCTCATGAATCTACGAGTCGGCGCGGAGTACCTCAACCCTTTTTTATGCTACTTCACCTTGGTGAACTGGGTGCCATGTCAGTGCTTCCCTTCGGTCGTGCCGGCTGCACTGAATTGGACGGAAAACGCGCTATTTATTTACATAGCAGTGTCAACCGACCTTTCGTTCAGTGCGGTGGTATCAATACTGCGGGTTAAACCCTAGGAATTTTTTTAGTAAGTTTGTTAGGGACTTAAGTTGATAGAAACTTTCAAAAAACTACTTTGTACATTCCTCAAAGTGAGAGAAGTTTTAAAGAATGTTATAACGTCTTTGATTGATTTGATTAATTGAGAGTGAACTGCATACTGCTATAATGAATAACAAATAACAGGTTCCTCCAAAAAACAGATTGTTTCGAAAAATATCCTTCCCTCCAGATACCCGCAGCATCGAAAAACCCCCCAGTTTAGAGGGAACCCTCCAGATCTGGCAACATTTAATAAAAAAAATCATAAGATTGACTCCGAAGGACATCGCCATAGTCCAGATCCGTAAAATTTTTAATAAAAAAAAAATACTGGATCGCTGTGTACAAATAAAACAAAATAGGTACGAATAAGATATGAACAGACCGTATGGCACAGGAGACCTTAGCCTTCCCCACAACACAATGAAAATGTAAAACCTTGATTTTTTTTATTTATTTGTACCTTTTCGGGACGCATATTTCCAAAGTCTAGTAGGCGAGTTGCTCTGATTGGTCGTTCTCAGTTTGGCGGGAAATTTAAATTTCGGAAGTATTTTCGAAAATAAAGTTTTTTTAGGTGGTTATAAAAAATAACCATGACCTAATTTTAACACCCTAACATTGCCTAACAAAAAAAAAGTAAAACAAAACAAATTTTGGCAAAAGGGACACACGAACCCATGGTCGAGATCGAAAAAATAAAAACCCTACACTACCACTGAACCATCAAATTATATAAATGACCAAACGAATATCGGATTCAGTAGGTTCGTTGGGAGTGCAGGAGGCAGATGAAATTAAAATTTCCCGCCAAACTGGCATCCACCAAACAGAGCAACTCGCCTGCTAGACTTTGGATATATGAATCGGTTAATTAAGAAAGGGTCATAAGTCAAGCATATCAAATTTTACAGGACAAATAAAAAACTTGACGAAGAAATATATTTATTGCACAATATGAAACAACATAAAAAATTTCTGGTCTCATGTCTGGTGTAAAATTTTCTTAGGTCTTCTTCTGATATTTGTTTTTGTTATATTAGTTTGGTGTAAATATGTAAAGTTACATTAGTTTTACATTATTTAAATAATTGAAAATTACCTAAAGTCACTTGACTTATTCCCTTTCTTTATTAATTATGGTATTACTGAGAAAATATAGTAATTCTTGTTGATAAACTCTTTATTCAGCATTAATTACAATGGTTTTAGGCCAGTTCTCAACAATATCCTTATAATAATCTATTTTGTCGTCCTATGTATTGCAGAGTACGTCTTAAATCATCATTTTTTTTTTTTATTTATTGGTATGGGTCCGGCGTAATATGCTTTGTCGGCTGGAAGTGTTATATTATGGATCCTAGTCTTCTTTAGGTTGAACGTGTTCACCCGAGAAGTTTCCGATGAATGGACGGGCAACAACAGCCCCTTTTTTCGGATGAGTATTCAAACTCCTAAAAGTTTGAAATGAGGAAATGCTGTTTATCAATCCGAGGGGCGTTCCTGGATTGTGTTTATATGGTGCCTTTTGTAGAATTTCATCCACCAGTTCTTGAAATCTATCGGTGTTTACCATGGATACGGTCAACTTTCGATGTTTGTTACAGATTATTTCGCAAATTTCTGTAGGAAGGCCGGTCAAGTTTTCAGCCTCGGATTCAGACATTTTTACAGTTTTAAACTTCGATCATAAAAAATATTAAGATTCCGCATGTCAGTGCGATTCGTGCCCCACCAAAAATACGTGCAATTCAAATAATACGTGCATCGCCCGCTCATTCTGCCATCGACCGCCAGCGCGAGAGCAGTTGCTTCAGCGTCTTCAATATTACACAAATGCCGGCTTCAAGCCTCTGCATAGCATACGAGAGCATCTGGCATTATATTTCAAGAGTGAAAACCCCTTCAAATACAATATTTTATAAGAAATAGTAAAAATTTTTACTTCATACATTTAATGTGTTTGGATAAAGTGGAGATGGCTTCTTTAAAATTATATTTTCTTACGTACACCACCTTTGAAAACGGTATCACCGGATTCCCAAAAGAATTAATTTATAATATATATTTCTTACTATATTAGATGGCAATTGGAAAAGCTACAATAAAATCAACAAAATACCAGAACTCTTAAACATAATTTTTATTTACAGATTTTTGCTTGTGTTTTTTTTTTTTTTATTGAAAGCGCGACATGTGGCGCCGAAGCACCCATAAGATGTCTAAAGACGCCCATGGACATCTGGTCGTATGCGGGACAGGTGCCTATTCACGCCCCTCTTGAAGGACCTGAGACTGTACTTGGGGGGGGGGGGGGGGGGGGAAATATATAGACGGGAGAGCGTCCCAGAGTGTACCGGTTCTATAGAGGTAAAATCTGCAGAAGAGGTTGGTACGCGTTGGTAGAGGTTGGTAAGTCCAGCGTGTGGGGATGCAATCCTTTTTAACAAATTCCTCTTTTCACATAATTTCCCTTTTAAAAGCTGATATTTGGCAGAGCCATCCCACAGGTACTCCAAGCATGACCTGGTCTGCGATTTGTGCAAAAGGACTCACGTGCACAAGAAATTTACGTGTTTCTTTCTTGGTTGGTTCTTGTTTGATTCTTACAGATTTTAAATATAATATTTATTTGCTTTATGAAAGGTATATGACAAAGTTGTTCAAAAAAGTTAACTTCAAAGGGAGGAATACGAAAATATGAAAAACTGGTCTCGTTTAAATAGTTAGTGAGAAATTATTATTTAGGTTGACCGCAAAATTAAATTTGTAATATATTTATGTATCACAAGATTAATCTTGAGATGAACTTAATTTACATTATGGGTGTGGCTTTGAAGTGGGAGGTGGTGGGTGGGGGTGAGAAATGTTATTATCTTTATAACCAGTTTGGTGGTTTAAAAAAATTTATCAGGGTTAATTTATAGAAGATGCGTCACTACGCTCCGCGTCTTCTATAAATTAACCGTAACCTAATAGGGACCATGTCGAGGCAGCTCGTGTCGTTTTTGCATACATGTCTATTCAAAATCAATGTTTTTGTTCCACTTCAAAGCCACGCCCCCATCGTATTTGTGCGGAACCCTCGGTTTGTGGGTTCGACTCGACTTGGTCTGTGTTTAGTAGTAACATATTGGCTTTATTTCTAGTAGCCACTTCACACTACTAAAGCTACAATTTATATTATTGTCATTTTGAGGAAGAAAGACAGGAGATGAACGAATTATTTAAAATCTTAATTTAAGCATATCTGTCAAATTTTAGGTGATTTTAGTTGCAAGTGACTTATGACACGTCTAAACTCTAAACTCGGAAAAAATTGACAAATGCGTTGTCACCGCACCGCAAAAAAGGCAAGAATTCCACCGCCGCTCCGCCGCGCTCTAAACCTGAAGAACTGAATATATCTTCGCGGTATCCACCCCGGAATCTGGTCAGTGGCTAAACGTCGTTCCATCTCCACATACAGGCACACTGCTCGATGATACAACCATGAGGCTCTCGGTTGCTCTTCGGCTTGGTTGCGACGTGTGCCAACCGCATGTTTGTGCCTGCGGCGCTGCCGTCGACTCGAAGGGACGTCATGGACTGAGCTGCACTAAAAGTGCTGGGAGATTTTCTAGACACGCCACGCTTAATTCCATAATAAAAAGGGCACTCAGTTCCATCGATGTTCCTTGTATCCTGGAACCAGTCGGTTTATTTAGAGACGACGGTAAGCGCCCAGATGGGATGACGTTGATCCCATGGGCCAAGGGCAGGTCTCTCGTGTGGGACGCCACCTGCGTCGACACCATGGCAGCTTCATATTTGAGCCAAACATGTAAGATGCCTGGTGCCGCCGCGGAGGCTGCCGCGCGGAACAAACACAGTAAATATTCAGAAATTAAAAAATCTTACGAATTTTTGGCTTTCTCCGTCGAAACTTTAGGCCCCTGGAGTAAGGAAGTAAAAAATCTTGTGCACACTTTAGGCTCAAAATTAAAAATTATATCGGGCGACCCTCGTTCAGGAGTTTATCTCAAACAGAGGGTCAGCATCGCCATCCAGCGTGGGAATGCAGCGAGTATGCTGGGAACACTCAGCTCCATCCCCAGGCAAAATTTCAGTGAAATATTTTATATAGTTATGTAAGTAGTTTGTTTAGCATTTTAATTTTGTATTCATTGTATATCAAATAAATCTCTATATATTGATGCGTTTGAATATTTTATAAAATAATTCACTCATCGTCCATAGGTTTACTTACACAAATAAACGAAAAAAAATCCAATAAATGTTTTTCATAATAAAAAGTAAAAAGCCACCTCCATAGTTTTGAGCCGTTGAAGCAAGCGGCAATTTATCGATCGACTACGTGCGACATTCCCTTGTTTTGGAACACGTAAATGTTTGCGTGGAGCGTGCAGGCAAGCGATACGGGATTACTGCGCGTGGAAAAAGGATGACACAATATCGCTGCGATCTCTTGAGATGGTCGGTCCTGTATTACGCGATACGCACACTACCATAACCACGGTGTCTCGTTTTAGTAATAATTGAAGTATGAAGTGCGGAGTCCAGAACTATTTTTTCCGTCTACGGTTTTAAAGCACAACAGTTCAGCAGCATAATCTCTTTTTTATTTTTTTTTTTTGGCGTCTCGCATAAGCGAACTATGCCAGTGTCAGGTGTGATAGGACCACAAAGTTAAAATTTTGTAAACAAATTAATAAAACAGAAAGACATAAAAAAAAACCAACTATTGCTAAACTGCACGAAAATGATCAACTCTGATCTCTAATAATAATACATACATATTTATTTATAGCTATTTTATTTTATAATTATATAAAATTAATATAAATATGTACCTGTATGCTGAAAAAACGTGAAAATAAAGAACATACATAAATAATGAAAGATATTTATAATTTTATATTATGAAAAAATATGAATTTACAAATGAGTTTATAAATAGAGTAATCTCGCACATGACGACCGAAACTAGAATGTCAGCTATTATAAATAAATGACACGCGTCAAAACAAGAAACAACAAACATGTGCTGCGAGATTGCGAACGAAAGGGAACAAGTCAGTTGACTTATTCCCTTTCATGAGTAAACGAATATTTTCGCTGCCTATGTTCATTAGTTAGAATGGCCTGACTTGTTCCCTTTCTTGACTATTCGATAGATCTACCCCAAAAGAACCAATTGGCATCATTATTGCCATATGTAAAAAAAAATTACTTCTTTCCTTTCTTAATTAAGAGTTAAGGACTCAACTAAGTGCAATAAAAATATATAACATTGTATCTTATTATGTCTAGTACTAATGAAAACAACTCATTCACGATGTTGAAATCTAATATTAAAATAAAATCCCATTTCGTAGGAGGGTCGTTCCGCCATTTCGTTCAAATTGCATTTCCGCTCAATAAAAGCGTGTGAAAATGTATATTTTTTAAAAGGTTTAGATGAAAGGCAAAAGTAGTATTTAACGAATCAGACATTTGTCCATTCAATTAAATAAAAAAAAAAACCTTCAAAATTCTCATTCGTATCCTCTTCCAAACGAAGGATCAGTATTTAGTATAATTTTTTTTTAGTTTCTCCAAGTAAAATGAGTATATTAATAAACACACCTATAGTGTAACTAATAACGCATGTTTCTTTGGGATTCATTTATTTTTAGAGCCATTACATCATAAAAAGAATTAATATTTCATTTTTGTCCGTGGAAAAACGTCATTACCTTCCGCAGAAGTGGTATTACAAATTAGACAGAGTGTGGCCCGACTTTAGCCTTCGCTCTACGCTTCGCACGTCGAACGCCGCTCATTGTGTCCCTGGATCTAGACAGGAGAGGACGAGCGTCGCTGGGGAAGAAAATACTCACGATCTTCGTGCTCATCAACTACTTTGTCACCGTCCAGGCATCATTACCTTCCGGCTTTTTTAACATAAGTACACGATATTAAAATTTTATTTAAATCTTAATGAATCAGATTTTAGTCAGAATATTCCTTAATTAATGTAATAAATTTGTAATATCATTGAGGTGAACATTTAAACACAAAACCTTCGAATCAAGGTTTTAATCAACTAAAATCGTAGTAACATAATAATAGAAGAAGGAAAATTATTGACAGCCAATGATGACAATAGAAGATGACATTTTACATATTTAAAAATCACCACATTCTTCCATCCTCAAAATCCACATGAACTATTTATTTAGAAAAGTCTCTGAAGTGTGACGGAGGCTGTCGACTTCGCCCCGAGCGTCTAGGAGCATCAGCAGCAGCTGGAGGTGGTGGCGCTTCTGGAGAAGCAGGAGATAGCTGTGGCGACTCTACTGGTGAAACAGGATCCGAGGGAGGGATATCCTCACGGGCTTGAGTATTGTCGAAATGTTCTCCTTTTCCCTCTGCTGGATCGAGGTTAGATGTTCGGGTATTGACTTCAGATTCTGATATCTCTTCATCTTCTGGAATAATCTCACCGACATCACCAGGAGGAGCTAAGTGTCTGTTGGAGACGGTTACCTCCCGACCGCTTTGCAAACGAACACGAGAGTAAAAGGGGTTGGACTCGATGAGCTCTACGTCTTCCACGAGTGGATCGTATTTGCTCGCTCTGACGTGCTTCTTCATAAGGACTCGTCCTGGACTACTGAGCCACGTTGGAATTGATTGACCGTTTGATGACCGTCGGGGATGCTTGAACATTCTCTCGTGCGGTGTAGCGTTAGTTGCAGTGCATAATAGAGATCGAACGCAATGCAAGGCTTGAGTGAGAACAGCTTCCCAGTTCTCTACAGCAAAATTTTGAGATTTCAGTGCCAACTTCACTGTTTGCCAAACGATTCCATTGTATCTTTCGACTTGTCCATTGCATGGTGGATTATACGGTGTAGTTGCACTAGTAGCGATGCCTTTTTCATTTAGGAAATGCTTGAGTTCACCAGACAAAAATGATGTGCCTCTGTCGGAGTGAACGTAGGTTGGCATTCCAAACATAGAGAATATTTCTGTGAGGTGCCGTTTGACTGTATCAGTGCTGATGTCTTGGCAGGGAAATGCGAAGGGAAAACGTGAGTACTCATCGATTACGGTCAGAATGTATCTGTTTTTGGTTTGAGATGGTATTGGACCTTTAAAATCAATAGAGATTCTTTCCAAAGGAGCCATAGCTTTAATGAGTGTCCCGTGAGATGTATTAAATCGTGGTTTGACCTCGGCACATACAGGGCATGCTGCAGTTATACGTCTGATTTCTTCAATGGAGAATGGCAAGTTCTTGGTCTTTACCCAATGTGCCATCCTTGTTACGCCCGGGTGACATAAGGTACTGTGTAAATCCTTGAGTTTACTTTCTTCATCCTTTGTGGCTGCGGCGAGACCGGACGATCTGGATAGAGCATCAGCTACAACATTTTGCCCTCCGGGCCTATATACTATTTCGTAAGTATACAGGGATAGTTCCATGCGCCAGCGCTGTATCTTTTCATTCTTTATTTTACTGTTGTGGTTCTGATTGAACATAAATGACACTGATCTTTGATCGGTGATGAGTCTGAAAGGTTTACACATCAAGAAACATTTCCATTTTCGCAGTGACTCTACTACAGCATATGCTTCTTTTTCAATAGCAGAGTGATGACGTTCACTGTCAGAGAGAGATCGAGAGAAAAATGCTACTGGTCGACCTTGTTGCGAGAGAGAGGCAGCAATAGCGAAATCTGAAGCGTCTGTTTCGACAGTAAATAATTCATCATCACTGATGGCATGCACAGAGGACTTGGCTATCTCAGTCTTCAGGTTTTGGAAAGCTTCTTTTGCTTCTGGTGTTAAGGGGAATGTCCTCGCATGTATGAGAGGTTGAATTTTCTTAGAGAAATTTAATAACCACCTTGAGTAGTGGGCGAACATGCCCGTTGCTCTTCTGAGAGAAGCTGTATCGTGAGGGAGCGGCAAATCGAGTAGTGGTCGCAGGCGCTCCGGGTCAGGTTTTATGGTTCCATTGTATATATTATACCCGAGTATATTTATTTCTTTAACTGAAAATTCGCTCTTTTCTTTATTTATTGTTAGTGCATATTTTTCAGCGACTAGCATGAATGCACGAAGTTTCTCATCGTGGTCATTTTGGTCTATTCCACAAACGGTGATATCATCCAAATAAGGAAAAATGCCTTTTAAATTTTCTTTTCTGATGATATTGTCGATTGTTCTTTGATAGCAGGCGACCCCGTTCGTAACTCCAAACGGAATTCTTGTAAATTCATACAAGTTCCCATTAGCCTCAAAGGCTGTATACGATCTATCTTTCTTCGTGATGGGTATTTGGTGGTAGGCACTTTTCAGGTCTATTTTACTGAATACGTTGAACTGAGATACCTTTGATACAACTGTTTCTATTGAGGGAAGTGGATAGGCAACTAGCTGAGTGTATTTATTTATTGTTTGCGAGTAGTCTATCACCATACGTCTTTTATGGTTTTCATTTTTAGTTACTAGAACTTGCGCTCTCCACGGTGATATACTCTCCTGTATTATATTATCAGCAAGGAGGCTTTTTATTTCCTTATCTATAAATTCTAAATCTGAAGCAGAGTGTCGGCGTGATTTGATTGCAATAGGCTTAGAATTCATATTGACGTTAGGAAAGAGATGAACAGGATCGATTTTTGCGGCAGTCAGTGCGCAGAGCTTGAGAGGAGGTAGTGGGCCACCAAAATGGAATTCCAGTACGGAATGGTTCTGTAGTATGTCTCGGCCGATTATAATGTCATTGCATAGATTTTGCATTACTGTCAGTTTGGCTTTGATTTTATTTCCCAACAGATCAATTTGAATGGGGCAGCAGGAATTTATAGTCATAACATATTCTGATGACGCTAGCGAGACGCGTGCATAACAGGGTTCTGTTTTAATATTGTACTTTTGTACTAATGTGTTATCAATATGACTAGATTTGCTGCCCGAATCTATCAATGCCATTACTCGATGTCCATTTACTAGTACTGGAACGAGAGCCTCTATTACATCCATGTTCGGTGTACGATCAGATGATGTGACATTGCAAGAGAGGACATTAGATACCGGTGCAGACGTTTGAGGAAACTCTTCTTCAGGTTCCGGAGTTGAAGCAGCAGACTTTTGTATTTTACTGCGACACATTTTATAAAAATGACCACGTTTGTTACAAGATGTACAAGTTGCATTTGAAGCGGGGCAAGAGCTACGTGGGTGCCTCTTATATCCACAGTAGAAACAGATATCAGTTGGACGACCACTTGAGTTTCTGCCCTGATTAATTAGTTGAGGCAGAATTAATCGATTGGAAGAGGAAGCGGCAGAAGGAATGGTATCTCGGATTTCATACACTTGATTGTGAAGATGTGCAGATTCCAACGAACGTGCCTGATTATAAGCATCACATAAGTCTAGACTGATATTTTCCAGTAAACGTTGCCTTATTGTTTGTGAAGAGAGTCCTGATATAAAGCATCTCTTATGTAGTCGGATTCATTTTCATCAGTTGAGACTGCCTTAAATAAACAATCTTTTGCAAGCAACTTTAGATTTTGCATGTACTGCTCTATAGTTTCCTCATTTTTCTGTTTTCGTGTTGCGAGCATATGACGCGCGTATATTTCATTTGCAGGTTTCACGAAAATATTTTCTAGTTTCGTGATAGCAGTTTCGTAGTCACTGGAATCCTTTATATATTTGTATACATCAGTGGAGACATGGTTTGTGAGCAGTTGGAGTTTAGAAGAAGATGAGAGCGTACCTTCCTTCGAGCCTGATGGCACTAGTGAGAGAAAGTTTTCAAAAGTCTTTCTCCAATGTATCCATCGAGAGGAGTTTTGATTACTTGTCTGAGGATCCACGTCGAACTTGTCAGGTCTGAGATATTCCTCCATTTCATAGAGTTTATTTTAGTTGATTAAATTGAGGTGAACATTTAAACACAAAACCTTCGAATCAAGGTTTTAATCAACTAAAATCGTAGTAACATAATAATAGAAGAAGGAAAATTATTGACAGCCAATGATGACAATAGAAGATGACATTTTACATATTTAAAAATCACCACATTCATTAATAAGGGAGCAATAAAATTGAAGAAATACATCAAAATTTCATTACCCTGCTTTTCATTACCCTCCTTTACCCTCAAAATGTTTGCCGGACGGTAATGAAGGGATTCGGATGGTAATGAAATGTTTATTTGATTTTCCTTCCCTCCTACCTAACTGGGTGGTAGGTTATATCCCGCCCGTGTTGGTAACACCGCAGCACTGAATGAAATGTTGGTCCAAACGGCTATGTAAACGTCCGAATGTCCATGGTCATCGTTGGACACCTTATGGATGGCTTGGCGCCTTAAGTCGGGCTTTAAATAAAGCAAAATATTTCGTGTTTTCTATCGAGTTCAGTGTAGCCGACACAATGAAAGGAAAGTACTATCAGGGCACCTAGTTCACCAAGGTGTTATGGGCTGACATCACGGATGTTGTAGGTGATGTAAACATGTCAGTGTTCACAAAAAAAATTGTGTGCACGTAGTAAGTAGTACATAAATAATACAAATCCAATAAAACTAGACTTTTAATTCTATTTGGCACGTAAAGTATCTACATAACGTATACTGGAGTACGGGGTTTAACCCGACCGGGTCGGCACCAACGCACTGACTGAAGTTCGGTCGAAATGCTATAAAAATTGTTCATGTTTTGACCAGTTAAGTGTAGCCGGTTCAATTCAGTGATATGTAAGAGTATAGTTGTTTTCACTCAGTGCATAGTGTGTGTGTTCACTAAGTTACTGTATTTTAATTGCTTAGCAACGGTTGGACTTCAATACAGCGCCGAGTCTAGTGAAATATTCACTAGATTCACCACTATGTTGTGGCCGGTTCTATTTTTTTCTTCTTCTCTTATTAACCGACGAAAGCAAAAAGGAGTAGGTTCTCAATTCGAAGCTCACATATTTTTTTATATGTATATGACCAATTATTTTTTTATTGGATAGGGTATACTTCAAAGTTGGTCCCATTTTTATTTGAAAAAAAAAACAAACGCTTTAACAAAAAATTTTATCGACGAAAAACTGAAAAGCGAAAAATCCAATTTTGGCGGGTAATAAACCTTCTTAGTCTTACTAAAAGTCTCAAAATTAGTCACTTGCGTAGCTATTAAGACTAAAATGGTTTATTACCCGCCGAAATAATATTTTTCGTTTTTCAGTTCTTTGCCTGTTGAATTTTTTGTTAAAAAGTTTTTTACAATGTATTTTTGTTTTGTAGCTGGTTGTAATGCTGTAGTGAAAAAACTAATATTTCTTTCTTTCTTCAAGTAGTATGTTGAAAAAATCAGTCGGTAACTGATTATTATACGCAGTCGGGCCATAAGTTCTGTCACAACCTTATTATTTTCAAATTTCGAATACTGGCCAGAAATGTTTTGATTGATTTTGAATGAGGAACGTTTTGCGTCTTTAAAAAAAAAAAAAAAAAAATTACTCCATTTTAAAACATGTAGTGGAAGCAAAAGGAAGACACATTCGCAGTTATTGCGTTGCACCGCTGCGGCTACGCTCAAACTGAGATTTTTAAACTTAAAAAAAAAATTAAAATAACACTGAGGTTTGTTTAACGTACAATCAAACGATTCAGTGAAGGTTCGAGCTTCGAACATCCCAAGAGGAGCGGCCGGTCTCGTACGGTTAGGACACCGGCGGTCATCAAGGCAGTGAGGGCGCGAATCCAACGAAATGCTGTGCGCAAGCAAAAATTTTTAGCTCTGTAGATGCGGTTAAGCAGAACCACGCTTAAAAGAGTATTAAATGAACACCTGGGACTACGAGCTTATCGAAAGAAAATATGACATTTTTTTTATGAGCGTCTGAAAAAAATAAGGATAGTGAGATATCTGACTTTGTTATGGCGGTACGCGTGAAAAAAGTACCGCGAAATCCTTTTTTCAGACAATTTTTTTTGTTACCTCGAATAAAGTTACAACATAGAAAATGATAAAGTGTATGCCCATAACAGTGAAGAAGTGGGGAGGCCTATCCCGAGAGTTCAGCGTGGACATCATTCTTCATTATTCATGGTTTGGCTTGAAGTCTCATATTCAGGCCTAACTGAGGTGTTTTTCTGTGAGAAAGGTGTAAAAATAAGTGCTATTGTCTACCAAAATACGGTGCTTTCAAACATTGTGGAACCTCTTTCTCACAAAATGTTCGAAAACAGACACTGGGTACACCAACAAGATTCTGCGCCAACTCATAGGGCAGCAAGCACGCAAAATTGGCCGACCGCCCATGGAATCGACTTCATCAGGCACCAAGAATGGCCCTCCTCCAGCCCAGACTTGAAACCATTGGATTACAAAATATGGCAACATGTGGAGGAGAAAGTCTGCCCTAATCCTCACCAGAATTTGGAGTCTCTCAAAGCATCCCTGATTAAAGCAGCGGCTGATATAGACACGAACGTCGTGCGTGCTGCGATCAACAACTGGCCAGACAGGTTGAGAGTCTGCATTCAAAATCTGGGAGGGTTTTTCGAATAATTTTAATAAAATTTTAATCTACTTTAACCTGCCTTTCTTTTCATATATATATTTCAAACTAACATAAAAAGTCGTACAATTTATTTAATAAAGTATTTGTGACAGAACTTATGACCCGACCTAGTACATAATACAGTGGTTTTTCTTGTGATCTTTACATAAAAGTCTGAATCCTGAAACCTGCTCACTCTGTAAAGTTTCAAAGTATCAGTAATACAATTTCATTTGTTATTTTATTTTATTTATTTTTTATTGACAGCGCGACATATGGCGCCGAGCCACCCATAAGGTGTCTAACGACGCCCATGGACATTCGGTCGTATGCGGGGGTTGCGAATGCCATGCCGGCCTGACAGGTGCCCATTCACGCCCCTCTTGAAGGACCCGAGACTGTACTTGGGGGGAAATATATGGGCAGGGAGAGCGTTCCAGAGTTTACCGGTTCTGTAGAGGAATGATCTGCAGAATCGATAGGTACGCATCCGCGGTAAGTCCAGCGTGTAGGGAGGGATGCAATCCCTGCCCAGTGCGCGTGGTGCGAAGGTGGAAAGGGGATTTGTTATTTTAGTTAAAACTGTTTACACTATGAATTATAAATTACTTAGCTAAAATTTTGATGATAATTGTGTCGAACTTTTGATAATCGTTAACATTATTACTACCATCAACTAATAAATAATTATAATAATAACAGAAGGCAGCCCTGCTTGACACTGCACGCATCGTCCGGAGGTTCCTTTCTTTGGGACCCGACCATCGGTAGCTTGGGCTCGCCCCGCCGCCGGTGGTGGAAACTCCATTTATTTTATAATAATTTTATATATAATTTTTGTACATTTTAGTTATAGTTTATTATATGTAAAATTATTGTAAATATATGTGTTAATAAAGGAATAATATCGCGTCGTCTCGGAGAGCTCCGTAGCCACGGCCTGCACCCGCCGGCGCGCTTGGAGGCTTGCCTCCCGCCGCCGGCGGTATTACCGTTTTTTATTTTAGTATTAATTTTGTGTATTTTTATTACTTTTGTATGAATATGTAAAATTTATATGTATTTTTAAAATGTGAAATAAAGGAGTTAGTAATAATATAATAAAGCAAATTTCATTAAGACATACTAGCATGCTTCATTATTACCATCCAACCGCATAAAATACCATCCAGGTGTTTTTCATTACCATTCACACCTTCATTACCTTCCATCAATAATTTTCTCCAAAACTAAAAGTTGTACATAGATGCCTCTCTTATGTTACTACATCTAATAAGTACAGGAACACATATATATATAAATATATTTCAGAAAATAAAAAAATATAAATTCCGCCAAAACATGCAAATTTGAACGAAATGGCGGAACGACCCAGGATCGAATGAGGAACTTTCCCCAACTTTCCCAATAAAATCCCTATAAAGTCTCGAATAAGGATTCGGTCCCAAATGGGATTGAATCCTTGCCCATCAGTATCAGTCTGGCTGGCGTCAGTTTGGCCAGACTGATGGAATGAACTGATGCCAAACTGAGCGTGTAACCTCCGTCTTTCTCACTGACAGCCGTCAGTCAGTGAGATCCTGAGCTTTTGTCGCGAGCACGGTGGCCGTGAGCACGATCCGCGAGACACTCGTATTCTTTGGGTCTGGAACAGGAGAGAACAAAACAGGGATGGCGCTGTAGATCAGCTGTGATTTTTTGGAGGTTAAAAAAAATAAATGCGTCGCTACGCGACGCATCTTCTCTATATTAACCCTAACCTAATGTTGAGGTGGTGCATGTCGTTTTTGTTACGTTTCGTTTCTGCCACTTCGCGTTTACAATCAACTGATCTACAGCGCAAGCGTTCCTTTGTTCTATCATGTGCCGCTTGCGTTCAATTCGAGTTTTCTGTCTCTAGCATTTTATCATGCGGAAAGCTATTCACAGTGATGCCCGGAATATAATCCTAAAAGAGTAATAGGTTAAACAAAAAATAACCAGGGTTAATATAAAGAATATCTATTTTAACCCTAGTAATAAACGAATTTCCTATTCGTTTGGTTGCCACTATTTAAAAAAAGAAGAAGAAGAGAACTAAATCTTCCCTTCGCCGTTATGTTGGCTCCACTGTCTATCTGTCAAAACAGCGTTGAGGGTTGCTATGTGTACAGATTTACCCGTAATTATCGGTATGTACCGTATTTATCATACGTACGGTAAAATACCGATTACATTATTAGGTAATATAATCTTCGCAATCTGGCAACAAGCTAACAGTGGATCCAACATAACGGCGATGGGAAGATTTAGTTGAATTGAAAGTTGAAACGCTCTATAAATAAAAATATTCTCTTTCTTTGATAGATGCAGAATATGCAGAATCAGTGTTGCCAACTTAGTGCTAGCGCCACTAGATCTGGTGGTTTGGAATCCCGTCTGGTGGCCAAATTTGCGATCTAGGGTCTAGTGCTGAGTATGGTGGTTTGAGCAGATTTGTTTAGTGGTTGTGCAAAAAATTTAGTGTTTAAATCGATGAAGTGTTGCAACACGTACCTATACTTTCCCCAAGGATCTGTTAAACAAAATTGGAACCAAATGTGTTAATGCTGCACCCATTCCATGCGAAGAAGCTGAAACGCTTTCTTCTTCAGAAGAAGACTAATCTCAATTGTTATTTTAGTAATATTATTTTGTATGCAACCATCTGTCCTGTGATTGCAGTGATAATTATTATAATAATAATATAACCGTTTATTGGATGAAAAAGAAGACAAAAGCAATATAACAAAACACAGTAAAAATAAAACTAGATACTAAACTAAAGAAACAATAAAAAATAAATAACAATTTTGAAGAAAAACATAGCTAATTATATAACTTTTATAGGTGAGTACATACTTTAAGTTTCTTTCCTTCATCCAATGGGTGAGGTTATTGCCCTATGGCAATCTCTTCCAGCTCACCCATTAGATTTAAGGGCACTAATTGTAATGGGGCGCAGCGAACAAGTGCTAAATTGTACGCACCTACAGAAAAAAAAATTATAAAAACACATTATAAATCAATATGAATCAATAAAACAATGGCAACCGTGGATGGGGGTCGAAAGAGACATCATCACTGTTGCGACAGGTAATGTTCCCTCAGGCGTGATTTGAAAATGTGCACACTCTGTACACTGCGTATGGGCTCAGGCAATGCATTCCAGAGCCGCGGAGCATGAACAGAGAAAGAGCGAGATATAAATTTAGACCTGTGTTCCGGGATTAATAATAAGTTGGAATAATATTTATATTATGTATACATAATTATTATTATGTATACTAAATTGATCTGTTTGGAAATGATCGTACCTACTATTTCATTTGAAGATCCTGAAAAGGACGTTTGTCTGGTTTTTCATTATTCTGAAGACCAGACACAGCCTCAAAAACCGGAATGTTTGTTACCTCAGAACTTTCGACTGGGTGAAGCGATTTAGAATTTTTTTCTTTTTTCTTTTTTTGAAAGCCTCATTTGTGGCCCCATTTCAATTTGGTCACGATCGGATTGGAAAGCGAGGCGGAATTGCGAGGCCGAAGGCCGAGCGATTACGCCGAGTGCATTATTACCAATAAAATAAAAAAAAACTGTGAAATAAAAAACTATTTCAAAAAATATAAAAACCGCCTTGAACAATGTATGAAATAAAAAAAAATCGAACCCTAGAGTCGAAGGCGGTGCTAAAGCAAGCAAAAATAACCGACCGCCTTCAACTCTAGGGTTCGATTTTTATTATAATGTTTTATTTTTGAGTATTTCTGAAAATCTGGGGAAATTCTGGTGGTTTCGACTGGCGCATCTGGTGGGCGAGCTAGAAAAGAGTTGGCAACACTGTGCAGAATGCAGATAGATTGTGGCAGTGGTAACTAAATTACCTAAACTGTACTGTATTGTATTCACATTGTACTTGCTCGCTCACAAGTGGAGTGGAAGTATCACTTGTTTGTTTGTTAGTGCGTCTATCATCTGTTTGCAGCTTGCAGAGGGCGTGGTGTGCATTTAACTCTGCTTGATATTTACATGAATTGGTTAGGTAGCCGGCGCGGGCGTGCGTTGTAAGTAGACAATGTTTACATTCGCGCTCGTGCTGTTGTCGCTGTGCGCTCACTGCTGCTCGGCATCAGAGACCTACAAGTGGCCTACTGTCGGCATATCTGTGCTGGTGAGGAACAAAGAGCACACTCTGCCCTATTTCCTCACTTGCATTCACCGGCTCGATTATCCTAAAGACAGAATTTACATTTGGTAAGTATATAACACTTTGCCTCAGACCTATTATGCTTACACGCTTTTGCGGAATTTTGAGCGCGCGCGCGTAAACTCAAATATTCCGTAAAATTATGAATTCAGATGAATAAACTCTATTCGCTCTAATAGCCAATGAAATTACCCACGAAACGATGCGAAACAAGTGAGGATTTAATTATTTAGAAGCATTTCTTAGCACCCGATATTTTTTTTTCGAATTTTTCTAACCTTAAATTGACCATTCCCCTGTACAAATTGCATATTAATATGTAGGCAAAGAATTGATCTGTTCAAATAATACATTTGAAATAAAGTTAGACTAGAAACCAGGAAGGGAAGGTGTGGAACTAAGCTTGCGATGGCTTCACCGAACATATCCGGGCCCATCGGCAGTAGAGGAGGGTATTAATCGAGGTCGGGACTAGCGAGTGGCCACTCTAAATTTGCCTAACCACCCTGCCAGTAATGACGTAGTTATAAATTGATGTTGTTATAGGTTGATAGTTATCTTGTCCGAATACTTTGCTAAATGTGGGGGTCGGTGTTGTGCTGTAATTTACCAGAGTACACGCCCCGACATGTAACTTGGCCTTTGTGCGAGAGGAACGGCGTTATACGCATGCGATCGTTGGTATAACGCTGTCCCGCTCGCACAGAGGCCAAGTTACATGCCGGGGCTTATACTTGCAGCGCAAAATCCGGTCGGCGGTTGGTTGACCGAGCTTCATTTTTTTTTTCCGCTTACATTTTTACATCAACAACCATTAAAGCGAAGAACAGCATCAGGGTCATCAGTTTTTTAAATTTGAAATTAAACTTTTTTTTTCAAGTTTTTAAGAGACAAAATAAATTTGTTAGGTTAAGGTTACAAGTACATAAATTGGTTTTGTAATAATTTCTGTTCATTATTTAAAAGGAACGAGTGAAAGTACCTACTCGTATAATAAATTTCCTTTTAACAGCAGAGATCCCTTCACCAATTAGGAAAAGTGTCAATGATCTTCGAATCAGCCGGCCTGATGTTCATAAAACATCTTATATATAACACAATCATTTAAATTAATAATACATTGTAAAATGTATTTAAAATTATATTTAAATGGAATTTAATTTATTATAATTAAATGATTATATATTAAAATGAAATACATAGCTATTAAAAAACATTCACAATACGATTAGATAAAACAGTTAATATGCCAGCATTGAATGAACTAATATTTTAATAATAAATAACTAAACAATAAGAAATTAGAAGGAAGGTGTGAAACTAAGCGTGCGATGGCTTCACCGAACATATCCGAAGTAGAGGAGGGTGTTAATCGAGGTCGGGACTAGCGAGTGGCCACTCTGAATTTCCCGCGCATGCTTCACATTACGGCTCGCATCAAGCCCTCGTCAGCTAGTCTGCGTTGACTAGGACGCGGGGAAACCACCAGTCCTGCTCTCGACCTCCCTCTCTCTACCTATCCATATTCTGTAGGATGCTTCCAGTGACGTTTTCGAAGCTCTCTCCATATATGAGCTTAGCGTCGATCCTAAACCATATCTCCTTTTGCGTAGAGCAGCGGTTCTTAACCTCGGGTCGCGACCCAAATTCGGGTCGCGGGAGGTATCGGGATGGGTCGCGGGAAACCCCCAAACGACTTTAAAGAAGTAAAATTTCATTTTTCAACACATTTTTAATATCGAATCTTCGCTAGTTTCCTTGTATTGCAAAGTTGTTACTATAAGTATAATTTGTTGTGTATTACATAAAATAAATAAATTAATACAATCATTCATAAATATACAGTTGGGTAAGAAATCCATTTGAAGTAAGTAGATGTAATGGGCGTTGAAAATGATTCCGCTGGATTACAAGAAGAATTGCTCGAAATGCAAGGTGATGGAGTATTAAAAGAGAGATTTGCCAGAATGAATCTCACGAAATTTTGGGCACAACTAACTGGGAAGCCTGTATCGGTCCACTGCTGGACCGATACAGGCTGATGATGATGATGATGATGAACTGGGAAGCCTATTCTGAGCAATGAAGCTGAAAAAGCCCTGCTACCATTCCCAACTATTTATTTATGTGAAGCAGGATTTTCGTGCCTTGCTGTCATGAAAAATAAATACAGGAATAGATTGGATCCTCAGCATGACATGCGGTGTGCACTTTCTAGAAACTTAGCTCCACGTATACACCTTCTTTGCTCAAAATTACAACACCAGTGTAGTCACTAATCTTTTTGCTGATTAAAACCAAATTTTTTTAACTATTATAATGCTGATTTGTTTGATTTCAATAAAGAAAATTTAAATAATGTTGTTTACATGTTTATTTCTAATTTTATAATGACATCAATTCTGGCAAACCACGAGCTTATATAGTTAATCCTATCATTTTATTATCACTGGAAAATAAAATAAAACATTAGGGTCGCGGGCTTCAATTATATTGTACTTTGGGTCGCCAGCCAAAAAGGTTAAGAACCGCTGGCGTAGAGATTAAAGAACTGACAAAGTGTTAATTGGTCCCCGCATCCAGGATCCACAGTGAGAGCAATGAAGACGAGAGTGCAAAAGTGTTAAAGGCGTGGAACGAGGAGTACGGACGCCAGTACAGCAATGTTTATATGAGGGCGGACGCGTCTGTCAGGATCAACGTCCCCGCCACGCAGTGGGACGAGCCGCGCTTCAGGCACGTCATCGCACTCAGGGAGAGCGCTGTCGACTTTGCGCGGCGGCATTGGGCTGACTTCATTCTTGTGAGTATCATTTTAAATATTGTTATTGACGTGATGACGTCACGTCTTATAAATTGATGAGCACCGGCTGCACGCACGAAAGCGTGTCACGTTCCATCTGAACCTGTGTGTGCAAGCGAGAGCGCGTAACAAGCGATAGAGAGGCACAATCGGTATAGTCAAAGTTACCATGGAAACGTCTTAAGAAGTAAAACTGTCAAGATCAGACAACAGAAGTTTATTGATGGCCAGTCACAAGATGATTAATCTTTCTACTGGAAATAGAAATTACTGATCTTTGATCTATGTAATACGATTATTCCACGTCATCACGTAAAACTATCGTCCGTAAACCGACTTTACAGACAACATATGTTTTTTTTATGGAAACTGACACGCTTGTCTACATCACCTACAACATCCGTGATGTCAGCCCATAACACCACCGGGTGAGCTAGGTGCCATGTCAGTGCTTCCCTTCGGTCGTGCCGGCTACACTGAACTGGACGGAAACATGAACTATTTACATAGTCGTTTCGGCTGATGTTTCATTCAGTGCGGTGGTATCAACCCGGGCAGGTTGATACCACGGGAATGTGTTGGGAAATTTGGTATTTAAGTAGGTAGGTACTTAGCGCACTACCGGTCACTGAAGTCACCAGCCGCTACTGGATCCAATCATAGCATTATAGCATCACACCTTTATTCATATGTGCCGAACAGTGGGGCCAGAAACGAACACAGTCGGAAAAAAATTTATGATTTCCGATTTGAAATCCGATTTGCTGTTAGATAGATAGACTTTACGGCGACCGGAGCCGCGGCGGGCTAAGTGTAAAATATTCGTATTTTTGAGGCAACGAGTTATCTATAGTAGAGGTTATCTCTATATGTTTATAAACTTGTCAGAGCAATGGCCGTATTAAACTTCCGTGATATAAATTGGATGTTTGATAGTCATGAAATGTAACTAGGTAACTTATCAGCCTCGATACCTCAGTGGTGCAGACAGTCAACTGTCGCTATTGAATGTTAAGCAACGCTGGGCGCGGTCAGTACTTGGATGGGTGACCGCTGACCGTTGGAGGCTGACCGAGGTTCGGATTCCTCGTAAAACTGTAGGTCCCTTCCCTCCTAATCTTACTTGGTGGTAGGGTTTAACCTGCCCGGGTTGGTACCACCGCACTGAATGAAACGTCGGTCTAAACGGCTATGTAAATAGTTTGTGTTTTCCGACCAGTTCAGTGTAGCCGGCACGATCAAAGGGGGAAGCACTGACATGGCACCTAGTTCACTCGGTGTTATGGGCTGACATCACGGACGTTGTAGGTGATGTAGCCAACGGTGTCAGTTTACATAAAAAAAAAAAAAAAGAAATAGGTACCTAGTAGGGAGAATAATTTTTTAACATTGAAAATGTTTATGTTTTCGTTCGAGTATAGTGCCCCGATTTATGAAATTAAGACATTTGCTTGTAGTTTCGCAGATATGAGAGGTACGCGGATGGGTCATATGTCAAAATGTCAAAATGTGCGTCTGCCGGAGGGCTTTAAAGTGCAATTTAAATTACCAAAATCGGTTTGTAACTTTTTGAGATTTTCCAAAATTTTTAAAAAAATTTCGCCGACTTGGATCGAGAATTTCAAAATAACTTTTTTTTGAGCTCGCTATTCAAGAAACAGAAAAAATGGTATTTCGGGATTGAATGAAGCTACAGTTTGGGCCGTCTTATGAGGCGGGCGGACAAAAACTGTAGGCGGTAGCGGGTCCCTTACGCGCGAGGTCAGTCTGAGCTCCGTTCACTTTATCGTCAGTACGATAAAGAATGAATTCACAAATTTGTCAAATTTACATTTTCAATGCCTTCGATAGTTGCGCGTAGTGTGAGATCTGTAGATTTTTTTTATTAATGACCCTAATTGAATATACAGTTGCAGTTACCGGCAGCAAATAATGCGTGTCGAGCTTTAGAAAGAGATAGTCCGGTTGTAGAGCGTCGTCCCTGTCGCACGAACTCGCGCGTCTCTGTGTCGCACAGACGGGACGACCCTTTACAACGGGATGGTCTCTTTCTAAAACTCGAGACGCATTATTTGCTGCCAGTAACTATACATTTATCTCTAGTTTCTTGAAAAACTCTATAAGATTTCTTGGCCGGATGTTCTTTATAGATTGTATTGCTTTAAAAGTATACTAAAGAAGATACTTTAAAAGAATAGCCCCACTGCATCTCTCCCCGTGTATGTCGTAAAAGGCGACTAAGGGATATGACTCCCTTCTTATATTACAAGGTGGCAGGGTTTAACCCACCCGGGTTGATACCACCGCACTGAATGAAAGGTTGGTCGAAACGGCTATGTAAATAGTTTGTGTTTTCCGTCCAGTTCAGTGTAGCCGGCACGACCGAAGGGAAGCACTGACGTGGCACCAAGTTCACCCGGTGTTATGGGCTGACATCACGGATGTTGTAGGTGATGTAGCCAACCATGTCAGATACAATAAAAAAACATTTAATAGGTAAGGACGTCTGACCTTCCCCGCGCCAGCGTAACATGACGTTTGCCTCGGGCGAGGACTGCCTGACCGAGGCTGCCTCGCGCGGCAGCCGCGCTCAGTCAGTACGCGGCTGATGAAATATTGTTAATATTGTGTGTATGTGTTAACATTTACGGTAAAATAATTGTCTAAATCTGAATCTGAATTACAGATGATTGATGCTGACGCCTTCCTTACGGACACAATGACATTGAAAAATTTGGTCTCCAAAAACGCAAGCGTGGTCGCACCAATGTTGATTTCGGACGGCCTTTATTCCAATTTTTGGTATGTTTTTCGCAATTTACATGTGATTATTATTTTTTTATTTTCATTTTCAAGAATCTAGGGCTGCCAAGATCGACGCTAAGCTCATATATGGAGAGAGCTTCGGAAACGTCACTGGAAGCATCCTACAGAATATGGATAGGTAGAGAGAGGGAGGTCGAGAGCGGGACTGGTGTTTCCCCGCGTCCTAGTCAACGCAGACTAGCTGACGAGGGCTTGATGCGAGCCGAAGCGTGATGCGAGCCGAAGCGTGATGCGAGCCGAAGCGTGAAGCATGCGCGGGAAATTCAGAGTGGCCACTCACTAGTCCCGACCTCGATTAACACACTCCTCTACTGCCGATGTTCTTGTACAACTGGTGTGCTCTACGTTTGCAGGTGCGGCATGTCTGACAAATATTACTACGAGCGAACGGAAGCGTACAAGCCGATACTGAACCGCAAAGATGTCGGCTGCTTCGAGGTGCCGATGGTCCACACGGCGGTTCTCATCAACTTGCGGGAGGTCGCGTCCGACCGGCTCACGTACGACCCGAACAAACTTGAAGGCTACGACGGACCTGTCGACGACATCATCACATTCGCCATGAGCGCTAAGAAAAACAGTGAGTAGCTGATCTCGGCAAATGTTGGCAATCACCTTTGATATGGTAATGGCAATTCCAAAATTCCATAGAACATTGACGAAATTCCATATTTCAGTTGAAGTTATTCTGTTGGCAATTCCAGCATTCCATAGCAAGTGATAATATTCCATATGTCAGTCGTTGTTTCGTTGGCAATGCCAGCATTCCCAAGCAAAATTGACGATATTCCATATTTCAGTTGAAGTTATTCTGTTGGCAATTCCAGCATTCCATGGGAAATCACGATATTCCATATTTCAGTTGACTTTATTCCGTTAGCAATGCCAGCATTTCCAAGCAACATTGCCGATATTCCATATTTCGGTTGAAGTTATTCTGTTGGCAATTCCAGCATTCCATGGGAACTGACGATATTCCATATTTCAGTTGCCTTTATTCTGTTGGCAATGCCAGCATTCCCAAGCAACATTGACGAAATTCCATATTTCACTTGACCTTATTATGTGGACCCCAAAATGGTCAGAACTCACGGTCTAATGTTTCAGATATAAAGTTGACGGTGTGCAACGAACGCGAGTACGGTTTCGTCACGATCCCCCAGGAGGATCTGGACGAGCTGTCCGACGACTACGAACAGCTGCTGAATGTGAAGCTGGAGGCGCTGGGCCGAGGCGCTCCGTTGCCCCTCGACACGCACCTGGCCCATCACGTCCGCTATCTCAAGCCGTGGAAGTACACCTTCGACCAGATCTTCATGATCAACCTGCCGAGGAGGAGCGAGAAGCGACAGCTCATGGAGCAGAGTTTCAAGGAGCTCGGCATGGAAGTGAATATCGTGAACGCGGTCGACGGCAAGTGAGTCAACATACTTGTCACGCCTGTTTCCCGGCGGGGTAGGCAGAGACAACGGATCTCCACGTGCCACGATCCTGACACACCTCCGCCTCCTCTTCCACTCCCATAATGTTCTTCATGCATGCTCGTCGGTTACGGGTACTACGCACCTGACCCTTTTTGAGCACATACCCGATCTGGTCCAGATACGTTCGTCTAGGGCGACCCTTCCCGACTCTTCCACTCACATTTGCTTCATAAATTTCTTTCGTTAGTCTCCTATCATCCATTCTTCCAACATGACCGAACCACCGAAGCATCCCTTTCTCAATCCTTGTCACTATATCTTCTTTCAACCCACAGCGCTCTCGCACTATTTCTCAATCTATCTTTCATTGTAACTCCACACATACTCCTCAACGCGTGCATTTCCATATCATTAATCCTGCTTTCATGTTTCGTCTGCCATGCCCAACTTTCACTCCCGTACTATGTGTAGGGGCCAGCACTCCACCATGGACAACACTCACGGCCGTCTTAGGCCATGCAGGGGCCCCTGGGCACAAAACAATTTGGGGCCCTCTTTAGAAAGAAAAAAATCTTTATCTAAATTATTAATACACATATTATATTATCATGGTAAAAGCATGTATTAGTATACAAATTTATTAGAGCGAGTTAAAATTTTTTTTTTACAATAATTAAATGCCATTTTTACATAAAAATAATGATTTTGTTAGCTTCTAGTTCCTAGTTTGCTAAGTCCGAAAAAATAATTAACTATTTGTTTTCTATTTCTTTATTAAACTTATGGGAAGCCACTGAATATGAATTGAAACCTTAATATTGTACCGTTTAATTGTAATTAATTTATTTCTATCGGGTATCACAGAATTTTCTGGCGTCTAAGTTGCCATATATAATTATTTTTTTCTAAATACAGCTTTGAGACAGCTGATACTATACTCAATTCATTCATTATTATAGTACTAAGCGATCGCTGGTAATGTAGTTTCAAAGAGTAATTTTTTCTTGTTAGACTGAGTTGGCGCGTCCTATGATAACTAATGCGAGCGGCGGAAACATTTTCATCAACATCAATGGGGCCCCGGGGGGGGGGGGGGGGGGGGGGCCTAGATGTCGGAGGCCCTGGGCCCGTGCCCCGTGTGCCCTTATGGTAAAGATGCTATTGACAACACTTCTGTACATACTTGGCAGTTGAAGGTCGGTCTGGTATGATCGCAGAACATATCGAATAGGATTAGGGCATTCATGTACTCGTTGTGCGTACCATAAGTAAGACTACCCTTGACCCTTACTAGGTGGTAGGCTTAAATTGGAGCCGACGGGTTGGTACTACCATACTGGATGTAAGATGGCCGCATAGCAGCCTCGACTGTCCAGTGTAGTCAGCAATCCAAAGAGAGAAGTCTTTGGTAAGGCACCTACCTTCTCGGAGGTGATATTTGCTGGTCGGAGCATGTGCTTTGGCCCCTTTGACTCGTCCACCCATACCGGGGCCGTGAGGTGAAGTGAGGCCACGTTTTCTATTTTTTATTGGAAGCTCGACATTGGCGCGCGCCAGACTAACGCAGAGGTATACTCCGATGGCGCCCATGGGCATTCGGATATGGACGGGGGCTGCGAATACCATGTCGGCCGGCTAGGTGCACCTTCACATTATGTTTGAAGGACCCCAGACTGTACATTAGAGGAAAGGATGCAGGTGGGAGTGCATTCCACATGTTGGCAACCCTGTAAATAAAGGATTTACAGGATCGATTTGTCCTAAGTGCGGGGATATCGACAGTGTGTGGATGCATTCCCAACCTGTTGCGCGTGGAACGATGGTAGAATAGAGATGGTGGGATCGCATCGTGCAGCTCCTTGGAACACTCTCCGTGGTACAGGCGATAGAACACACACAAAGATCCAACGTCCCTGCGGAGCTGTATTGTCTTTAAGTACCGAGATACCTCAGGGTCGTTAACGAGGCGTACAGCGCGATGATGAATAGAGTCTAACAAGCCGAGCATGTATTAAAAAGCGTAAATTAAATCTGACTGTGAGTTAATTACAATTGTTTTTTTTAAGGGATTTAAACCACGAAGAACTTACGAAGAGGTCAATAACCCTGATGAAGAATTACGAGGATCCCTATCATAGAAGGTAAGTAAACATTTTAGTATATCATATTCCTACGCATTATTCGATCACACATGCTGCTTCGACGTTCGGAACAGGTGTTAAACTGTGGGTCCCTTTCCATTGCCCCTTGTCCAGTACGGTGGTACCAACCCAGTCGGCTAAAATTTGAGCCTAGCTTTACACACACACACACAGTTTTACACCGGCTCCGAACGGTGAAGCAGCAGGTGTAGGTATGCACGTAAATTTTTCCGTCTGAATCAGGTTATCACTAAACCGACAGTTTACACCACTCTCCTACTGACGGCCCCCCTTGCCCCGTCACTAGATGGTAGAGCTCAAATTCTATAATAATTTTAATATAATACTAGCTGTGCCCGCGGCTCCGCCCGCTCTCATATTTCACTTCACAGCTAACCTCATAAGCTATTTAGCGTGATAGTAAGTAGCCTATAGTTGATGGGAAGAATCAAGCTATCCGTAGAATTTTAAAGATAAGATAATAAGATAAAGATGTTTATTTGCATAAATGTTTTTACATTGTAACATGTTTAGTATCAACCCCTGCCCTCTGCACTAGCGTGAGCTGTCTTGCAGGGGGCAGGTAGCTGTCAACAGATTAAAGAGAAGAAAAAAAAATACTTAAAGAAATACATTTAGAAAATGAAGTTTACAAATTATTTATTTAACTTTCTCGGCCAGTACCTGTGTACCTGTCCTAAGTATTCAGTCTTATAAGTATACTTTCCACCATCACTACACCATTATGTTCAATAGTTCATTTGATTTTTTAAGTCCAATAGTTAGTAGCCAGGAATATACTTGTTTTTTAAATAGATATTTTTTAGCAATTTTTCTAATAGGATAATCTAATTTATTGGTCAAGTAGGGTCCGATAAATGTATGACATTTTTGGGCAAAGCTAGTACTAACAGTGGGGACTTTAATATTTTTGTAAATTTTACTTCTCGTTTGGTGTTTGTGTGTTGCATACTCCATTGGATTTCCAATTTTGTGATACTTTTCTAGTACTGCTTTAATAAACAATTGCCGAAGTGAGAGAAATTTACATTCCCGATATAATTGTTCAGTTGGGAAACGATAGGGTTTACCGAGCATAACTCTGAGAACTGCTCTGTGAGCTCTTTCTAAAGCTATAATATTGCATTCAGCAGCCCCACCCCAAATAGTTATACAGTACAATAGTAGAGATTGACACAAAGCATAATATACACATTTAAGTAGATTTAGTCCAAGGACACTACGAACTGTTTTGAAAAAATAGATCAATCGTCTTATACGTGATGTCAGAGCACCGATGTGTTGCTTCCAGCAAAGATGTTGATCTACCATAATTCCAAGATATTTAATAACTGATACTCTTTCGAGAGTCTCGCAGTTGCATGAATTATTTTGTTTACACTTGTGAAGCTGAATAGTGAAATTGCAATCCGGTTGTTTCCGTTTATCTATTGTGAAGCATAAATACTTAGTTTTGGAAGCATTGAGTGTTAGTAAGTTATTTTCTAGCCAGGTCTTTATAACTCTTAACCCATTTTCAGCATCCTTTTTAACACTCTGCCAATCTCTTCCAGTAAAAATTATAGCTGTGTCATCGGCAAATGTTAATATTTTAGCATTTGGTAGGCTGAGGTTGCACAGGTTATTAATATATATCAAAAACAATAAGGGCCCCAGTACGCTGCCTTGAGGAACGCCATAAGTACAATTTCGTGGTTCGCTCAATTCACTATTTGCCCTAACTCTTTGAACTCTGCTAGTAAGATAATCTTGGAACCAGGACAGAGCAACACCGCGAATACCAATGACTTCTAGTTTTTTTAACAATATTGGAATAGACACCGTGTCGAAAGCTTTAGCAAGATCAAGAAATACTCCTATACATAGGTTGCCGTTATCAAGTTCTTTAGTAACATGCCCTGTAAGTTCCGACACTGCATCTTCTGTGGATCTAGATGCCCGGAAGCCGAATTGATTATTAGAGTAAAGGGAGTTATTTTCAAGGTATGACACTAACCTCTTTGCAATTAATTTCTCAAAAATTTTAGAAAGAGTGCTTAGAAGTGATATTGGTCTATAATTAGTTAGAATAGAGCTGTCACCACCCTTATATATAGGACACACTATTGCCTCTTTGTACGCTTTGGGAAATACACCCGTACACATGCTCATGTTGTATATGTATGATAAAGGTTTCACTATATGTGATTTAATGGACTTTAGACATATTGGAGTTATTGAATCAGCTCCAGGGGCACTTCTGTTATTTAGTTGTTCAATTATTTTATCTACTTCAAGCTCATTAGTAGGATAGAAGAAGAATGAGCGCTGGAACCAATGTTCTGTAGACATGTTATTTGTTAGATTTTCTTCAGTAGTACCTAGGTCATTAATGGTTCTGTTGGCCAGGTTTTGACCTACTGTTACAAAGTGCTCGTTTATCCTATCCAAAGGGTTGCCGCCACCACCGGTCTCCGCCAAAAGCTGCAATAGCTTAGAATCTTTTGTGTTTTTTATATGAGCAATATCTTTAATAATCTCCCAAGTTTTCTTGGGGTTCTTATTATTCTGTTCTAACTCCTTTTGGTAGTGCAGTTGCCTTGCTGTTTTGATAGCTTTTTTGCATGTGTTCCTATATATTTTGTACTGTCTTTGTAATTCAACGTTGCATGGGTCCGACCTGGTTTTTTTTATGTAGTTTGTCTCTTTTTTTAATACATTTAAGTAGACCCACTGTGATCCAGCTTTTTATAATTTTTTTGCGTACTGTACATAGTTTGGTGTTTGTTTTTATGTTTTCATTGAGTACGTCGCAGAAATAGTCTGCTGCAGAATTGGTGTTCAAAATATTGTATAGAGGTGACCAGTCTGTATTTTTTAAATCATTTCCTAATGCTTCATAGTTTATTTTATTAAATGTTTTATGTTTATTTACTTTGTTTAAGATAGGATTGTCAGTTATACTTGCCATAACTGGAAAATGGTCAGTTATTGCAGTATGACAGATAACGGCGGTGTAAGCACCCCTTGACTTAATCATGATGTGATCTAGACAATTATTCAAGCGAGTAGGTTGGTTAATAGCGGCAGTTAATCCATGCTCTGACATCAAGCACAAGTAGTTGTCACATTTTCGGTCGTTATTGTTTCCCTTGATATCTATATTTATGTCTCCCACTACAGCTACACAAGGAATATTCGCAGAATCGCTGAGAGCGGAGTCAAGTGACATCAGGAATTCGTCCGTATTTGTCACAGATGGTGACCTATACAAGCAATAAATCAATATTTTTCCGGAGATGCTTATGCGTAGACAGCTGGCTCCACTCACTTGTGTTTCAGTAACAATTGCATTTAAGTGTGATCTAGTGTATACAACGACACCATCATTTTGATTAAGATTTACTTTAGTGTTATAGTTATCGTATCCAACTAGATTTTTAGGTATATAATATTTATCGATCCAACATTCAGAAAGTGCTATAATATCAAAATTAAATCCTGCTTGGTTCAGAAATACAGTAAAGGAATCATAATTAGCATCTATGCTTCGAATGTTTATATGTAGTATAGATAAACCCTTATTATTCAATATATATTTTTTACACATTGACGGATCGTCCACCACGTGCAGTGCACCATTCGCTACGGTATCAATATCTAAGTATAGCTCATCAGTGTTTTCTAAGGATGACATCTCAAGCGTATGGGGTACATAAGTATTAGGTGTTGCAGTACTTGCAAGTACCAGTGCGCTGACATGGTGTATGTGGCGTATATAATGATAGACAAAGCGGAGGGATTACAGAATAGCCCTAAATCACATTTATATTTAAGTGATTTTTCATTCCGTGATTCATCGCTTAGATTTATCGCATAGATTTTCATATTTTCTTGCGACATTGTAGGCATAACACATGTTAAGAGCGAGGAGACCAGTATGAGATAGTTTTTTAATAGCTAAATAATAGATCAGAAAGACCATCATTTTTGTTGTTTGTAGACTTACAGAGAGAAGCAAGAGTATAAGTAGGTAATACACATTTATAAGACTTACAGATAGAAGTGAGATTATGAGTAGATGAGACACATTTATAAGTAATAAGTTTATAAGGCTAACATATAGAAGTGGAATTATAAGTAGGTAAGACACGTTTATAGGTAAGACACGTTTATAGTATTTGTAGTTGTAATAGGCATAGTATCGTTCACATTCTATCTTTAAGAGGATTGTTGCAGTTGTATATATCGTATTACAAAGTTTGAGGCAACATAGTAGCATATAGATAGACATAATGCAGAGACAGATCCATACTGAGAAGAGCGTATTTGTTTCAACGGTGGGAGATTCTATGGGCCGTTGTTGTCGTCCTCGTACTGCTGTCGTCCGGTTGGGCCGATGTGTCGACGTCTGCTGCAAGGCTTCCCATAATGCGCAGGAGCTCTGCTTCGCTGTCGACGCGCATCGCAGGTGCTCCAGCCTCTCGACGGACGTACACACGTCCATATCGGGTCCATACATAGCGAAAGTTATGTGTCTTTGCGTAGGTACGTGTAACGTAATAAAGATTTCTGTTCTGCTTGCTTAGCCTCTCATTTAGATATATAGGGTTTTTCGCGCCAGCGATCTGGATGTCATCGGTGTTTATACCACGTCGCACTCTGGCCGCCTTTAGGAGTTGGTTTCTTACCGCTCTACGACTGAGTCGCACAACAAAGGCTCGGGGTCGCCCGTCTCCGGAATTGCTGCGTCGGGGCCCCACTCTGTTGGTGAAGACGACGTCCTTCTCGTCGAGTGCCACTCCAAGTTTTGAGGCGATGACAGATACAACGTGGCCGAGATTTTCACCCGGCTGTTCCGTGACTCCCGCAATCTCCACATCGTTTAGCATGTCTTGTTGTTCACGTGAATTTAGTTCAAGCTCAAGGCGATGCACCCTCACCTGTAGGTTGTCTATCGTCTTGTCTCGCTCTTCCAGCCTCTGCAGGCGCAGCTCCATCGTGTCGAGCTGCTGGTTGAAGCCCTTCAGACGGTTTTGACAGTCCTCCAGCGATGCTTGGAAGTTGGCGATTTCCTTTCTAGCGGCTCGGATGGTCGTACTGAAGTCGTCGATTTCATCAGCGTGTTTTTGACGAACACCTTGGTCTGCTTGCGGTTGCTTCGCCGTAGACATCTTCAATGTTTTGACCACGAAGTTGTCCTCGGCACAGGCGTCCGGCGAACGATCCGTAAGTGTTGAAGAATGCGCCGCCGTCGTGTTCCTCACGGGAGTGTCGGTGTTGTTCCCAGCTCTCCGCTTCGAGGTGAAGCACTGGGGACATATCCAGGTGTCACGTGTAGCGCGTGTGCGAAGGGAGGAGTTCACACATTCTGCGTGAAATTGCGACGCGCACTCGGAGCACGCTATTTGGCGTTCCCCAGTCTGGAGCGGTTTTTTGCATCCGCCACACTCTCGCACTGCCGACATTATTGTGGCACAGGTTTCTGCACCGACGTGGATCGTTTACAACGTAATAAATAGGAAAAACTTACTTATTTGATTTAATAACCGAGAAAAAATCACGGAGAAAATTTTGGCGCGACCGCCTTGGTTGACAGCCAGAGTTGCCAGTTTTGTTTTATTAAAATCGGTTCAGTGGTTCTCAAGTTATAAGCGGACAGACAGACGTACATACATACACTCAGACAGAAAGCAGACGTTGGATTTTATTATAGGTATGGATATCTAATTATATTATTATATAATTTTTTTTTAGTTGTCGTTCTTGGCCACTCTTGCAATTTTTTTGTTGATGTTATCGGGTTTTTAAGTTGTATTTATTAATTTCATACTTAGGTACAGTTCCCAGCAGCAGATAATGCGTGTCGAGCTTTAGAAAGAGGCAAACGGGTTGTAGAGACCTGTACTGTGTGGGGTCGGTGCTTAATAAGAATAGTCCCACTGCATCTCTCCCCGTGCATGTCGTAAAAGGCGACTAAGGGATAAGCGGCCTGCAGACACCCCGGTCGACTTGTGGCTTCCATGGAAGATATAGTCTGGCTGGGGTAGCTGGAGACTGCGGGGTTTTGCACGAAGGTCCCCAACCAAGCGGGATTAGTTTGCAGGCCTAGAGCCAACCCCAAACCAAAACAACAACAACAACGGGTTGTAGAGCGTCGTCCCTGTCGCACAGAGACGTGCGAGTTCGTACGACAGGGACGACGCTCTACAAACGGATGGTCTCTTTCTAAAGCTCGACCCTCATTATTTACTGCGGGGAACTGTACATACGCTGTACAGTTGAATTTTATTAATGCTCTGATCTGCGGTACTTGTTTTATGAACCAATTTACTGATTATTATGATTGATGATGACTGTTGTAACACGAACTGTATCATCGAACTGTAGTAGTTGTTAACGTTTGTTTAATAATAACTTTTTAGGATTCCGTTGCCAACGATTCTGTTAGGTAACATTATAAAATAGGCCAGTTGTCTGTTCGTCTGTTACGCGCGTTGTCCGAGTCGGATTACTCAGAAATAATTTTTGTTTTTATCCTTTTTTATATTGTTTTTTTTTTATGGAAACTGACATGGGTGGCTGCCTCACCTAAAACATCCGTGATGTTAGCCCATAACACCGGGTGAACTAGGTGCCATGTCAGCGCTTCCCATATTTTCTTCTTTCCTACCTACCTTTCACTTACATTATTGTCACTTTTGGTTTTTAGTTGGTTACCTACAAGGTTAGGCTTAAAATCAGCGGCACTGAAATGCCAGTGCCACATGCTGCGCCTACAGCTTTTTTTCAATTCACGACTCATTCTGTATAAAGATTGTATATGTTATTATTATGAGAATTGAAAAATAAAGAATTTTGATTTGATTCCCTTCATTTCATGTCGGCTACACTGGACCGGACGGAAAACACGAACTATTTTCATAGCCGTTTCAACGGACCTTTCATTCAGTGCGGTGGTACCAACCCAGGCGGGATAAACCCTACCACCTAGTAAGGTATTAAATACCACCGCCACCTATAAGGTAAAATTTTATTATTTGACGATGGCTAATAAAAGTCAAAATATCACGTAAAATATATGTTTTTATTTTTTTATTTATTATGATCAAATTATAATAAAAATGCATTAACTAACAAATTCTTGTTGTAGGCCAATGAAAATGGGTGAAATCGGGTGCTTCCTGAGCCATTACAACTTGTGGCAAGAGGTAAGGGCATTGTACTATCTGTACCTACATAAGCACCCTGCAAGTGTCAGTCAGCGTGTAAGCGTCCACTGCTGGACATACGCCCCTCCAATTTTTATCCAGTCCTCCCGGCCGGCTGAAAGCGGAACCACTGCTTTCAGTCGACGTCAGTGTGATACAACTGAATATTTAAAAACATTTTGACCAGTTTAAGAGTACCTAGCTTATATGACTTAAATATTTGACTTATAAAGTTTTTTTTCTAGCATATGTGGTAGTATTTTATATGTAGCGGAATTAAAGTTTAGCACGTAAGTTATATTTAAAATACAAATTCAGAAAACCCTCGGCAAAAAAGTAAAAAATTATTTCCGTTTACTTACTTAAAGCAATCGGGGCACCGCTAAGTAAATTACCTGAAATGAAATGAAATGAAATATATTTATTGTTGGCATATAGATACATAACTTAAAAATAGATAAACATACGTCTTAAAATTAACACTTTTTACACATTAAATCTAAACTAGGTAATAAATAACAAAAACAGTAAAAAATTTGGCTATGAAAGAAACCTGTAGAAAATAATTTAAAAATGTAAACAGAGCAGAACAAAACTTAGATTAAGGATAATTAATAACTAATAATAAGAAAAATAAATAGAAAAAAATAAAAATATGTATCTTTGCCGAACAAAGGTCTGGACGCAGCTTGTGACTTTCGTCGCTGATTTTAAGTCCAGCCTGATTTTAATTTATTGTGTGAGGTCACAGATAGATAAATAAAAATAAAAAAAAATGCAAAAACTATCAAAATATATCAAACTTTTATCGTAAGTATAAAGGAAATAAAACATTAAAATGTTATATTGCAAACAAACCTGACATTGACCTAACATTACCTGAGCTCAAGCTTTGAGTTTTTATATTTTATTTACTTAGCGGTCCCACGACTAGTACTTTTTGGTGTAAATCGTTTCATCGTGATTTGATGGACGGTTAACATCCGACTTTATTAAATAAAAATAAAATGACTAACTTACATGCTATTAGAATTAAACTGAGTGTAGGTAAATTTCTAAACACTTAAATTTTAATGACATCAAAATAAAAAGGGGACTGGACTAGGTCAATGCACTCCCTACACCTAGACAGCACTGTTGCCAAATCTCCCCACCATCACTGTCCATCGAGTTTTTAATAGATTTTTCAATTTTTGTATGAAAAAAAAGTACGGAATTTCGATTTGAGTGATAGGGTTTTTTTTCTTCTAATAATGTGTACTTTCTATTCCTGAAGTTTCTCAAGCCTATCCTGAAACATCCTGTATATATAACGTCTTTCATTAGTAGATAACTTTACGCTAAGGGATGTATGTGTATCAGATACTGATCACGTTCCCCATCACTGGCGGCTGGCCCTAAAGTGCGCTCGTGCGCCGCACTACCATACCACGAGAAGTCTTCACTTCACTCAAAATAAATAATACCTTACAATATACTACATTAAAACCATAAAGATCGTACTCCAAATAAATACGAATGTGAATTCGACCTTATTTTATAGATCGCAAGGCACGTTTTTGCGAGTAAACGCGCGCGCCGTGCGGAATATACATCGCACGCGGGTCTCCCATACTGAATGTATGGGGATCGGCAAAATACCGCTGGCGCGTGAGACAGAAGATACTTCATAGAAACAGTATGGGCCGAAAGGATTTCTGCGTGCGGCGCACGAGCGCCAAACAAGGACGCTATATCGTGAATAGCCGCGCGTGCAACACGTCGCGTCGCGAGCGATTCGTTTTGCACGAGTCCGTCTTACAAACTCTTTGCCGTCTACCTCAAAGCGAACCGTCTACCTCGAAGCGAGTCAGCGCGCTGTCATGTGATGATGTCACATACCCGTTAGCGCGCGAATATTTAAAATGGGATATGGTTAGGTTTTGTGCTTTCTGTCACGTGATACTGTGAATTAAGTGGTGCCGATATTTGCCTAAGCGTTGGTTAAAGGTAAGGCTTTACAATCAGGTTATCCCGGGTTAATTCCTACGTTTCAAATGCTTTTATTTTTATATATTTTTTTGAAGTATTTTTGAGACATTACTACTGTTTTCTTTTTGAAAGCTGCAGTAGTGTTGTGGTCTATGGGTGTATTCATAAAGGTACTAATAAGTTAAAAAACTTGTTTGGATTTTTTTTCTTGTTTTTTGCAACTCATTGAGTGTCTTGAGAATATTCATACTAGGTAGGTACGTACATAATAAAACGCAGGCGTTTAAAAAATTCGTAAGTCCCGATCTTAAAATAACATGACGGGAATGTGTTGGGAAATTTGGTAGGTATTTAAGTAGGTAGGTACTTAGCGCACTACCGGTCACTGAAGTCACCAGCCGCCACTGTTCCCCATACCCATTTTTTTTTACGATATAAAAAACCTACTCACTCCTCAAATTTAATACGTGAAGTGCGCGTATTTCACCTTAATAAGTATGTTTTTTATATCATAAAAAAAATTGGTATAGGAACGTGATCAGTATGGCTCATTTCACACTAGGCCGGCAGCGGCCGGCGCGGCAGGCTCGCGCGGTCGCGCGCGGGCGCCCGGCGCCTCGGGCGCGGCCACTGGCGCTCGTCCTTTTCGAACAAGCGATATTGGTCTTTTTAAGTATGTAGTTTTTTACCGTGTGGGGTCGGTACTTAAAAAGAATAGCCCCACTGCATCTCTCCCCGTCGCATGTCGTAAAAGTCGACTAAGGGATCGTCAGCCTCGGCAGCTTAATGGTGCGGTCAGTTATTGGATGGATGACCGCCCGACTGTTGGTGGCTGACCGTGGTTCGGATACCACGTTAAACTGTAGGTCCCTTCCCTTCTTACCTTACTAGGTGGTAGGGTTTATCCCGACCGGGTTGGTACCACCGCACTGAGCGAAACGTCGGTCGAAACGGCTATGTAAATAGTTCGTGTTTTCCGTCCAGTTCAGTGTAGCCGGCGCGAAATGAAGGGAAGCACTGACATGGCACCTAGTTCACCCGGTGTTATGGGCTGACATCACGGATGTTGTAGGTGATGTAGCCAACCGTGTCAAGTTTCCATAAAAAAAAAAAAAAATGTAGATAAAGTTTAAAATTATTTCACACCGAAAGTGCGCGCCGCGCCGCTGCCGTCCCAGTGTGCATTTTAATCTGATACACATACACGAGCGCAGCGTTACCTACTATTGACAGACGTTATATATATAATTTTTGGATTTTAGATAGTAGAGAAGAAGTACGCAGTGAGCCTGATCCTGGAGGACGACGTCCACTTTGAGCCGTACTTCCGCAACAAGCTGGCCGCACTGCTGCAGGACCTACACAAACTGCAGTGGGACCTCGTGTGAGTTGACCGCGCGGACTTAGCAATATACCTCACCCACTCTCTCTTCCTCTCTCTCCCCCCCTCTCTCTCTCCCCCGTCTCTCACCCCTCTCGCCCCCGCTCTCTCTTCCCCTCTCTCACCCCCCCCCCCCCCCCCCCCCCCTCTCACTCCCTCGCTCTCTCTCTCTCTAGACTTGCAGTGCGTGCGAAAGAGAATGTATATTGCAAGGGTAGGTGGCCGAGTGGTTTGGGCATCGGCTTCTCATGCGAGAGGTCCGAGGTTCGAATCCGGTCGGCGTGTACCAATGTGTTTTTTCTGACGAAAAAATTTACTTGCATACCTGCTGCTTCACCGTTCGGAACCGGTGTAAAAAAAAACTGTAGGTCCCTTCCCTTCCCCTTACTACATAGGTGGTAGGTTCAAATTATAGCCGATTGGGTTGATACCACCGTACTGGATGTAAGATGGCCGCATAGCAACCTCCGTTGTGTTCTCCTCTAGTCCAGTATAGCCAGCAATCCAGGAAGTCTCCGGTATGGCACCTACATTCTCTGAAGTGATATAGGCTGGTCGGAGCATGAGCTTTTGCCCCTCCGACTCGGCCAACCATGTTGTTGTTGTTGTTGTTTGCTGCCCAGCCTCTTGGGAAGACGGGTGGGCCATTCTCCGCACTGAGACCTCAAGACGGTCCGTTGTACGTTGGCGCTCGGGTGGTGTTACTCCAGCCACCCGAGCTCTTTCATGAAGTGGAGCACTCTTCTTGGACGCTTCCACACTCCATGGGCAGTTCCCACGTTCCCAAGAAACTGCAGTCGTACTTCTGCCACCACCGGGCACTCCAGGAGCACGTGGGTGGCTGATTCGTCCCCCGCCATGCAGCCTCTGCACAGGGGACTGTCGGTGACACCTATTGTAAACAAGTGTCTGTTGAGTGGGCAATGACCCGTAAGAAGTCCTACCGCCATACGCAGTTGACCTCTGTGGAACTTTAGCAGGCATTTCCTGAGTCTCAGGTCTGGTTTGGGAATGGCTTCCCGGGATTGCCTGCAGTCCCTGGTGTTGGCCCAAAGATTTTCATGTTTAGATTTTGTAAGTTGATGTAGCCAATATTTGAACTGGCTGATTGGTAAGGGTACATACGGTTCTGGGCCTTCTGCACTCCAGCTGGAGCCCCGCTTAGCCAGCTCGTCCGCCGCATCGTTCCCGTAGGAGCCGCTGTGCCCCCTGATCCACTGTAGGGTTACCTTGTTGTTTACCGCTATACCCTCTAGTGCCTGGTGGCACTGGAGTATCAGTCCGAAGTTGATTGTCACGGTGTTTAGGGCTTGTAGCACCGATGCGCTGTCTGACAGTACTCTGATCTGGTAACCAGTGATTTCTCTGCTGCGTACTGCCGCTGCTGCCTCTATTATTCCGATGCACTCAGCCTGGAAGATTGAGTTGTGAATACCTAGAGTGATTGTCTTATGTATGTTTAGGTCAAGTGAGAAAGCTGCTGCCCCTGTTCCCAACCCTGTTTTTGACCCATCGGTGTATATTCTTACCTCGGACCCCGAATAGTCCTTAGGTTCCTCAGCTAGTTCTACATAGTAGTGTTTGTCAAACACGTGTGTTTTCCTGATTCTATCACACGGTGCTTCTATCAGGGGATGTTTTTTTATGATTTCCTGAAGTATGGTCGTGTGTGGTGCTTGTGTACTAGCCCTCCACAGTCCTAGGACGTTCAGCCTAATTGCTGCGGCTGCCGCCTCTTGTTGTATGAAAAGTTCAAGAGGCGGAAGGCACAGCATGGCTTCCATCGCTGCTGTGGGTGTTGTGCCACAATCAATGCACCCTGTGGTCGCAACGCACGCTAGACGCTGGAAACTTTGAAGTTTGTTAATAACTGTGCTGAGTTTGGTCCTGGGCCACCATACTACTGCACCATAAGTTACCATAGGTCTTATTATAGCTGAGTATAGCCACAGCGTAATGTTAGGGTTGAGTCCCCATGTCTTACCTATGAGTCTGCGACATTGCCAAAAGGCTATACGAGCTTTATTTATTTTAAGATTAAGATGTTTGGCCCAGTTTAGCTTACTGTCAAGTGTGATGCCCAGGTATTTGACTTCTGTTGCCAGGGGTATTGGGGTGCTGAAGAGTTTTGGCAGTATTAAGTCGCCTAACTTCCGTTTGTGTGTAAAGAGAACTAGTTCAGTCTTATCGGGATTGACGTTGAGCGAGAACTCTTTGCACCATCGTTCTATGATTTTGAAGGCATCTTGCATCAAACTGCATTGGGTGCTTTCGAATTTGCCGTCAATCAGCACAGTCAGGTCGTCTGCATATCCTACCGTGTAGTGCCCTGCTGTGTTTAGACGTCTGATGAGGTCATCCACCACAAGATTCCACAGGAGTGGTGATAGGACTCCTCCTTGAGGGCATCCTTTGGCTACGATGCCTCTAGTTGTGCTGTTTATAGTGAACTGGATGGCTCTATATTCTAGCATGTTGCCTATCCAGCTGCATAGGGTGGAGTCTCTCTCTGCCTGGTCAATGCTCTATTAATGCTCTCAAAGGTGGTCTTGTCAAAGGCCCCTTCTATGTCTATGAAGGCACCTAGGGTTGATGCCTTTGAGCTCATGGCGTACTCAATTTTGGAGACTACACTGTGTAATGCGGTCTCTGTGGATTTACCTGTCGTGTATGCATGTTGATGTGGGTGAATTGGGTGTTCGACTATAGTTGTACCCCTAATCTCCCTATCCACGAGTCTTTCCAGGGTTTTTAAAAGAAAGGATGTCAGATTAATTGGTCTAAATGATTTTGCGCTAGTGTAGTCCTCTCTTCCGGGCTTCGGAATGAAGACTACTTTAACCTCCCTCCAAATCATTGGGACATATTTGTGAGCAAGACTGGCTCTGAATATGTCTATGAGGAAGGGTGTTAGGGTTTCACCCGACCATTGCAGGAGTCCCGGGAAGATGTTGTCTATTCCTGCGGATTTGAATGGGGAGAAGCTGTTTATGGCCCATGTTAGTTTGTTTTTTGTCACTACTTTGTCAGCTGTAGTCCAGTCCGAATCTGTAGGATCAGTGTGTTGTTGTGTAACCCAGTTGACGTGGTTCATAATTTGTGAACCTGGAAAGTGAGTATTGAGCAAAAGTTCACTAGTCTCTGCGTCATTCTGGGTGAAGGTGTTGTCAGGTTTCTTTAGGTGTCCCAAGGCCCTGTCCGGTTCTCTGGAGAGGACCTTCTTGAGCCTGGCTGCTTCTGTTGTGGATTCGATACCACTGCAGAAGTTCCTCCATGATTTTCTTTTTCCTCCCGAATGCTATGCTTATATTGGGCTAGAGTCTCTTTATAAGAGTCCCAGTCACTCTCTACTCGAGCGTTCTTTGCCCTGTTAAAAAGTTTCCTTACCCTTTTTCGAAAACTTTCGAGTTTAGGGCACCACCAGCTACTTTTGTTTTGTTTGTACTTTGAGGGATCGCTGAGTGGACAGGAATCATGATAGTTGTTTGTTAGACACGAGTTGATGATGTTTACCCAGGACTCGATTTCCCCTGTTGTGTTTATGTTACCAGGCGTATGCATAGTACTTAGACAGTTACGTACCTTTTCCTGGAAAAGCGACTTGTCGGTTTTCCTGGGGTTCCGTTTGGGTTCTGGTCGCCGGAGATTTCCCTGCAGCTTCAGCCAACCATACCGGATTACATAAAAAAATGGGACTTATTCATAGGAGAGAACCAGATCAAATGCCATCCGGCACCACACACAGACAGGGCCCTATTTCACTGTGACACCATGGTTATTTTATTAATATTTTTATTATGGAAACTGACACGGTTGGCTACATCACCTACACCATCCGTGATGTCAGCCCATAACACCGGGTGAACTTGGTGCCACGTCAGTGCTTCCCTTCGGTCGTGCCGGCTAAACTGAACTGGACGGAAAACACAAACTATTTACATAGCCGTTTCGACTAACCTTTCATTCAGTGCGGTGGTACCAACCCGGGCGGGTTGAACCCTACCACCTAGTAATATAAGAAGGGTGTCATATCCCTTAGCCGCCTTTTACGACATACACGGGGAGAGATGCAGTGGGGCTATTCTTTTAAAGTACCGGCCCCACGCGGTAGAAGGTGTGGATCTAAGCTTGCGATGGCTTCACCGAACATATCCGGGCCCATCGGCAGTAGAGGAGGGTATTAATCGAGGCCGGGACTAGCGAGTGGCCACTCTAAATTTCCCGCGCATGCTTCACGTTTCGGCTCGCTTCAAGCCCTCGTCAGCTAGTCTGCGTTGACTAGGACGCGGGGAAATCACCAGTCCCGCTCTCGACCTCCCTCTCTCTACCTATCCATATTCTGTAGGATGCTTCCAGTGACGTTTTCGAAGCTCTCTCCATATATGAGCTTAGCGTCGATCTTGGGAGCCCTAGATTCTTGAAGAGACTGTAGAGCGACTTCGCTGGTAGTCCTCTTGCTCCGACTTCCACAGCGAAGAGATCAGTCTTGAATCCGTTTCTCACAATCCGGTCTACTAAGTTGCAGTACTTGTTAAGTTTGATGTTGTGGTCCTTCGGTATGTTACTTTCCCATGGAACTGTAAGTTCAACAAGTACTACATGCTTTGTCGCTTTTGAGAATATGAGTATATCCGGTCTTAATGCTGTGGTACAGATTTCCGAAGGCATTTGGTAATGCTTCTCATGTGTGTCCATCAACAATTCCCAATCCTTTGCTGCTCCCAAAATTGAAGAAGGTTTAGTCCTATCTTTGGGCAGCTTATTGGCTCCAGGTTTCACAAAGTTGACCTTCTGGAAGCCGCTACTGGTTTGCCCTTTCCTGGTCCGTGCAATTGACAGGTTGATGGCCTCTCTGATGATTTGGAGGACTTTATCATGACGGTAGGAATACTGGCCTCGCTCAAGTAGTATTTTGCATCCGCATAACAAATGTTTGGCCGTGCCTACGAACTCCTTACATGACGGGCATAGTCTATTTGTAGATTTCCCCCATCTAACTAGGTTACTCGGGTCGGGGAGAGTAAGCTGGAATGCATTTAAGTAGAACTTAAGCAGCTCAGGGGACCAGTTGTATATTATGGATTTCCACTTCAATGCAGGAGGGATGCAGAAGTCACCCACTGTTAGCCAATCATTCTGCATTTCTAGGTTTAAGGCGTGAAGTTTGAAGCCTTGTTCCATGTCCTCCTGAGCAAAACCTTTCAGTATTTCTTTATCAGACTTTGCTGTTTCTATGCCCAATCCAGATCTATTGGTGCGTGTACCAACTTGGAATGATTTGTAGAAGTCGAGTCTCGATTCCAGTTCATCTGATAGTGATGTGTTGGGTAAGGCTTGAATAGCGCTATCATTGGAGTCTTTGAGTATACATCGTTTGGCTATTCTCGCCTTTTGATAAAATATCGACGGTTTCTTAATGTTCAGTCCAAAGTTATTGTGAGATCTGTATAGCGTTGACGAGTCAGCCGGGTGAATGTGTGATGCTAGCCCGTAACAGCTTGGTGAACTAGGTGTCATGTCAGTGCTTCCCTTCATTTCATGTTGGCTACACTGAACTGGACGGAAAACACGAACTATTTACATATCCGTTTCGACCGACATTTCATTCAGTGCGGTGGTATCAACCCGGGCGGGATAAACCCTACCATCTAGTAAGGTAAGAAAGGAAGGGACCTACAGTTTTATATGGAATCTTGAAAGGTCCGTCATGATAACAAAATCACACGGGGAAAGGTGCAGTGGGTCTATTTTATTCTTATACACGGTATGATTGTGTACGTGAAATGTGAAATAGAACTACTTTTGTTCTACGACTTTTATATTTGAAGAAAAAAAATTTTTTTTTCTCCATACATTTTGGGAATATGAAAAATTTTTATGGAAAAAATATTTTGTTTTGTTTCAAAAATTTTGTTTTCTTCACAGAATTTGTTTAGTTTCACATAATATAGAATAACGCCCTTATGTCAGTTAAAAATATTAGGGGAGCAACTGCAACACTGTGTATAGTGTTGCATGATTATACCTATTTAAAGCATCTTTTGTACTTTTCAGTTATATCGGCAGAAAAGTTCTCCTGGATCAGGAAGAGCAAGTGGTGACGGAGCAGATTGTGAAGCCCCTCTACTCGTACTGGACTCTCGGCTATATACTGACGCTGTCTGGCGCTCAGAAGCTGCTGGACGCGAAACCTCTCGACAACCTTCTGCCCGTTGATGAGTTCTTACCCATCATGTTTGATCAGCATCCCAAGTAAGCAAATGTCTTTTTTTTTTTTTTATTTCGCCATAAGGAAGACAACTATAACAATATCTTTCGTCAGCCTCGATAGCTCAGTGGTGCAGACAGTCAACTGTCGCTATTGAATGTTAAGCAACGCTGGGCGCGGTCAGTTCTTGGATGGGTGACCGCTGACCGTTGGAGGCTGACCGAGGTTCGGATTCCTCGTAAAACTGTAGGTCCCTTCCCTCCTAATCTTACTTGGTGGTAGGGTTTAACCCGCCCGGGTTGGTACCACCGCACTGAATGAAACGTCGGTCTAAACGGCTATGTAAATAGTTTGTGTTTTCCGACCAGTTCAGTGTAGCCGGCACGATCAAAGGGGGAAGCACTGACATGACACCTAGTTCACCCGGTGTTATGGGCTGACATCACGGACGTTGTAGGTGATGTAGCCAACCGTGTCAGTTACCATAAAAAAAAAAAAAAATTTCATTGAGACATAATATGCACATTCAGTATGGTTCGACATCATTTTTTGTCATGTACCGTTTAGCAGTGCAATCTGTAAGGAAAGGAAGAACCGGGTAAGAAACCTTAGAGTTTTTTTTAAATATAACTTATACTTACTAAGTTTTCACTATGTTAAATATAACATACTATATCTAAAGCAAACAATTAAAAATATTAAGTCAAGATATACCCATTAAAAAAGATAATAAAATACAAAACAAATAACATAGGGTTCAGTCAAGTTATTAATAAAATTTGAGTTTATGCATGTAAACAATTTGAATTATCAAAGTCAGCAGAATTTTTATTTACGTACGTGATGTCGTCGCCCCACCTGGCGGGTGGTCTTCCAACACTCCGTTGTCCAGTCCACGGCCGCCATTGTAGGACACGGTTACTCCAACGGTCGTCGTCTCTTCGGCTAACGTGCCAAGCCCACTGCCACTTGAGCTTAGCCACCCGGTGTCCAATATCCACTACTTTGGTGCGTCGGTCGGCGGAAATATATAAGGTCTTTCATTAGTAGGTAACGATACGCTAAGGGATGTATGTGTATCAGATACTATCACGTTCCCACACAAATATTTTTTTTTTACAATATAAAAAACACCTCTTGTACCGTGTGGGGCCGGTACTTTAAAAGAATAGCCCCACTGCATCTCTCCCCGTGTATGTCGTAAAAGGCGACTAAGGGATATGACTCCCTTCTTATATTACTAGGTGGTAGGGATTAACCCGCCCGGGTTGGTACCACCGCACTGAATGAAAGGTCGGTCGAAACGGCTATGTAAATAGTTTGTTTTTTCCGTCCAGTTCAGTGTAGCCGGCACGACCGAAGGGAATCACTGACGTGGCACCAAGTTCATCCGGTGTTATGGGCTGACATCACGGATGTTGTAGGTGATGTAGCCAACAGTGTCAGCATCAATAAAAAAAAAAAAAAAATACTTATTAAGGTGAAATAAGGTGAACTTCACGTATTAAATTTGAGGAGTGAGTAGGTTTTTTACATCATAAAAAAAAATGGTATGGGAACGTGATCAGTATCTGATACACATACACCCCTTAGCGTATCGTTACCTACTAATGAAAGACCTTATATTTTGGTACTGTGTGGGGGTTCGGTACTTAATAAGAATAGTCCCACTGCATCTCTCCCCGTGCATGTCGTAAAAGGCGACTAAGGGATAAGCGGCCTGCAGACACCCCGGTCGACTTGTGGCTTTCATGGAAGACATAGTCTGGCTGGGGTGGCTGGAGACTGCGGGGTTTTGCACTAAGGTCCCCAACCAAGCGGGATTAGTTTGCATGCCTAGAGCCAACCCCAAACCAAAACAACAACAACAACAACATAACTTATATTGATTGATGTGTAAATGTGTGCAGTGCGACGTGGAAGAGTCACTTCCCGCTGCGGAGCGTGATGGCGCTGTCCGCGTCGCCACAGCTGATCAAGCCGACCCGCTACACGGGTGAGCCGGGCTACATCAGCGACACCGAGGGCTCCGACATCATCCCGCTCAAGGACGAGACCGCGAACCCGAGGAGGGGAGTACGGAGCGACCTCTAAACGCCATATCTCTCGAGACACATTCATGAAACTTGTGAATTTATACTATACTCTGTTCGAACAGTGTTGGCAGTGACTCGTCATTGGTTACCCTTGAGGGGGCGAATGCGCGTTTACATAGCTCAGTCTTCATTTGGAAGTCACTCGACATGGACGCATGCGTTTGCTCTTCGCAACACAAAACTTACCTTTATCTATAAACATTATTGCCAAGTAGTATTTATAACTGAGAGACATCCTGAATACTATTAGCGGGTTCCCAAAATCCATCATAATTTTTATAGACAATTTCCCAGAACAATAGGAATCTCTGTAAGTTTTTTTTCATCTTATTTGAGGAGCTTTAGTACTTTTACATGATTCCTTTACAAACTTTATTACTTAATATATTTTTCATAAGTATTAACTTTGATAACAGAAGTGCATTCTGATCGGACCGGTTCAGAGAATTCGTCACTATGTAAATGCTAATTATTTGCAATGAGTCACTGTCAACACTGGCCGAACAGAGTATAACACTATATTATGTACTAGTCTTAAAATTTTGGGTACTAAACCTTAAGGTTGCATTTATAACTCGTAGACTAAGCAAGCTAGCTATAGCGAAAGTGGACCGGTCGCATTGTCTTTGTCGTCCGGTTTAACGTTTAAACCAAATATTTAATGTGCCATGTTAGAAAGTAGAGATTTTTTTTTACAAGTTTTATTAAAATTATTTACACTGGATCCGTGCGTTGGCACAAACATTTTAGATTCATCTCAATAGAGGTTAGAATGATATAAAGCTTGAAATGTTTGTCTTATTCCGCCAACGTGTGGAATCCGGGTATAGAATTATTGAGCCTTTTTTGGCGCTAACGTCTGATTAATACCACTGCAGTTACGGTCGATGCGTACTAATAGATATAATAAAATTTTCGTGCATTTTAAAGTGTCTTTTTGTTTTCCCCAAAATACTCTTTCTTGTAGTGACACGGACACAGAACCGCGGATGCGTACCGATCGGTTCTGCAGATCCTTCTAAAGCCGGGTCTCCTGCGAACGTTTTTTTCGAAACATTGGGGCGAGGCCATCAACATTTGTATGAAAACCATACAGAAAAAAGGTTTTTGTTTCATGTTTTTCGAAACATTACACAAAAAATATGAAACAAAAACATTATTTCTCTATGGTTTACTTACAAATGTGGATGGCCACGCCCCAATGTTTCGATGTTTCTGTGCAAATGTTTCGAAAAAACATTCGCAGGAGACCCGGCTTAACAGAACCGCTAAACTATGCAATGCTCTCGCTACCCATGTTGTTGTTTTGGTTTGGGGTTGGCTCTAGGCCTGCAAACTAATCCCGCTTGGTTGGGGACCTTCGTGCAAAACCCCGCAATCTCCAGCTACCCCAGCCAGCCTATGTCTTCCATGAAAGCCGCATGTCGACCGGTGCGTCTGTAGACCTCTGCAACGGATGACGGAGAACAGAGTATGTCCCTTCGTTGCTTGTCAAGCACACTGCACTCCAACAAAACATGCTCGGCCGTTTCATCCGTCGCCAAGCATATAGGTATTCCCTCTCCTTACCTATTTACCCCTGCACCCACTGCATAATGGTAGGTATTTAATGGGACAAGTCCGTTCTTGACTGAAAAGGCAACTTTTGAATCGAGTGGTCCGTTGGTAACAAACGGGAAGGGCCACCGGGGACGATCAGACTAATTGGTATTTTACGTAGCACAAACCATGTTTAAAGTATTGTAAATGCACCTAGGTGAATTAAGTAAACTCCAGGGTTTTTTTATTGAAATCGGGCGACATGTGGTGTCGAGCCACCCATAAGGTGTCTAACGACGCCCATGACATTCAGTCTTACGCAGGCGTTGCGATGCCGTACCGGCCTGACATGCATATTCAGTCCCTCTTGAAGCACCGCAGACTGTACTTGGGGGAATTTCCCCCAAGTACAGTATCCCCCAAGTATGCATGTCAGGCCGGTACGGCATCGCAACGCCTGCGTAAGACTGAATGTCATGGGCGTCGTTAGACACCTTATGGGTGGCTCGACACCACATGTCGCCCGATTTCAATAAAAAAACCCTGGAGTTTACTTAATTCACCTAGGTGCATTTACAATACTTTAAACATGGTTTGTGCTACGTAAAATACCAATTAGTCTGATCGTCCCCGGTGGCCCTTCCCGTTTGTTACCAACGGACCACTCGATTCAAAAGTTGCCTTTTCAGTCAAGAACGGACTTGTCCCATTAAATACCTACCATTATGCAGTGGGTGCAGGGGTAAATAGGCAGTCCCCGTGCACCCACTGGTGTGAGAAGCCGTTGGGTGGTGGGTGCACCGGTAAATATGAATTCCCCGTGCACCCACTGGTGTGAGAAGCCGTTGGGTGGTGGGTGCACCGGTAAATATGAATTCCCCGTGCACCCACTGGTGTGAGAAGCCGTTGGGTGGTGGGTGCACCGGTAAATATGAATTCCCCGTGTACTCGCTGGTGGGTGAAGTCGGTGGGTGCACGGGTCGTGACTCGATCCATCCGCCTTGTTGGTTGGTTAGGAATTTTATTCCTATCAAACCACCTACTGAAGTAGTGACAACTGGTAGTGGTGACGGGTGGTGGGGTGTATTCCATTGCGCCGGTAGTATGTATGGACGGGGACAAATAGCGGGGACGTAGAGTTAAACCCGTACTATAAAAATAGTAGTCGGCGTAGGCGTGACGTTATGTATGTGTATGTATGTATGAACTTATAGCACAACACCGATTACTCTGCTTACCCTGATTGTCGGGATACAAAAGCGTGAGTTATGTATGTATAAAAATAGTTTGTTTTCAGTACAGTTCAGCGATTTTAAGATTCGATTTGGGTTTCACGTAAAACTGTAAGTCCCTTCCTTCTTACCTTACTAGGTGCTAGGGTTTATCTCGCGCGGGTTGGTACTATCGCACTGAATGAAACTTCGGTCGAAACGGCTATTAATAGTTTGTGTTATCCGTCGTCGGTTGGGCACCTTTGGTTTATAATCTGAAATTTTGAATAAAACACACATTGGCGATTTTTTTTTTATATTTTTATTATTACGACGATAATATCTTCGCTGGAATTTTCAATAAGACTTAGAGAACCAAATGCAAAATGACTGCACCAATTGAAAGTGACACAAACATAAAAACTAAATTGGATAAAATTTCAATTGGCGTAAGGGATATTCCTTTCTAGAGTCTGACCATCATCACTTGATGCGAGTTGGCAACACAAACTTAAAAGGCAGCTTATTTTCGTGTCAGATAGTATAGTGCGCGGGACGGATCTCGGCGTGTCGTCGCCGCAGCGGGCGACCCGCCACGCGAATACACTATACAAGTACGGTGCGGGTGCGAGGGAGAACACCGACGAACCGCTGCGGCGGCGACACGCCGAGATCCGCCCCGCGCATTATATCACTGGACACGTTTTGATACGAGTACTTACTAGTCATGTTAGTTTTTAATTAAAATATAATAGAAAATGTATTGCCACAAGAAACCTTCTACAGTAACAAGCACATTAGAACATTTAGTGCAAAGGCGGAGATTTCTTACAGTCAACCTTTTATAAATTGATGAACACCGGCTGCACGCACGAAAAAGTGTCACGTTCCATCTGATCCTGTGTGTGCAAGCGAGACAAGCGATAGAGAGGCACAATCGGCCCAAGCGGCAGTGTTGCCAAACGTACGGTAATTGCCGTATCGTACGGTAATCGAGGCTAGAAATCGACAAATGTACGGCGTATGGCAGCCAAAGGGGTGCCGTACGAAAAAATACGGTAATTCTTATAGCTGTGTTTCTTTATGACGTTATCACGTAAAACTATCGTCCGTAAACCGACTTTACAGACAACCAATTTTTATGTATGAGATTCGATTAATATAGTGGAATGTAAGTAGGTAGTAGCAAAAGAGTTGAGCGTGAGAATTGAAGATAAAATAATAATAAGAATACACATATAATAATAAGAATACAAGTATAGGTCGTTCGTTCTAACCTGAGGCGTACAAAGTTCTAACCTGAGGCGCACAAATACATTCACGCATGACGGTGAGCATAAAATTCTGCGAGTGTAGTAGTGCTCGGGCCATGTTTATGTAGGTGAATGTCAAGCATTTGTATTAGAGAAATGCATTTGTGTGCGGCCTCAGGTTAGGCCGTCCATGCTATACATGCTAATTCAATAAAAAGCTATACTTGGTTTTATACATATAAAATTACTAAATACTTATATAAAATATAATATACAAATAAATATACAGCCTGTCTATCCAGGTATTATAGAAAAGAGGATTTTTTTAGCGCGAGCCCGATTCACATATGGCCAGTTTTTATTATTCGCACCAAGTAACGATGTCAGCCTATATTATTCTTTACAGCCATTAAACAAAAAAAACAAAAAGAAAACAAAGTAGGTAAATAAAACGTATAATAAAAATTAATTCAGGACAGTGATTAATAGATCTCCTCATCCAACCACGCCTGGGCTACCTTTTTTAGGTAGTCCCACTCTACGTTCGCTTGTACATTGGCATACATTCGAGCACCCGTCTACCCCAGCGGTAGTCCGGTCTGTGACAGATACGCCCACTGCCGTCGGACGGTAAAACGATGTATGAGCACATACAGCGTTTTTACGTAACACGGCTCAATCGAAAGTTCTTGGCGTGGCCTATCACCCAATATAAATGTTATCTTTGTAGGACCTTCACTGAAGGAGTTATGAAGATCGATATGACGATGTATGTCCAAAAACATACTATTCTGTGCGGTAAAACGATGCATTTTTTCCAGAACCCTCCATTTAAGGTAGGTATGCCACGACGATGTAATATCCAATACATCGTTTCATCATAACACCGCCTAGTTACAGCGTTTAGCCATAACACAAACCCTTCAAACGCGTTTATCTCAAAACAATACTTTTGAACATACATCGTTTTACCGTCCGACGGCAGCCCAGCCCACGCTGACTATTATGCATACCTACATATTATGACTACAATATTTTATTTTTTTAAGATATAGTATTGATTTTATTTAGAAACTTTTGGTTAACAGATCTATTATTTTTATTAGGAAATTCAAATCAGATTTCATTAGTGATACCTATTTACTACGAATTATTGTGAGTCCGAAAATATTATTTTAATTTTCGAATGACGGTCTATGTCGCTCACAGTTTGACCGCTTTTATAGGCCAATTTTGTAACTTCGTGCCAAAGTGACAACTACTCAGTTTGTAAGTAATTTGGGGTAGTTGCTAGGTATTTTAAAATATTCACGGAGAGAGTAAAAACATGTGCCATCTCAACACAAATTGTAAAATAAAAAAATCATATAATAAATCAGCTGTAGAACAGAAGTTGTTCAGTAGGTATTCAGACTTCTTTGAGTTGGGCGCGAAGTTACAAAATCAACCTGTATACCACTGTATACATTCAATAAAGAGGTTCGTCACTCACTCACAATACTTAGTCCTGGTAAGGCTTAGCACAGTTAGATGCCGCCAATGGAACTTAGCACAGTTAGAGCACGCTAATGGGCCTTAGCACAGTTAGAGCACGCTAATGAGCCTTAGCACAGTTAGAGCATGCTAATGGGCCTTAGCACAGTTAGAGCACGCTAATGGGCCTTAGCACAGTTAGAGCACGCTAATGGGCCTTAGCACAGTTAGAGCATGCTAATGGGCCTTAGCACAGTTAGAGCACGCTAATGGGCAAATTATAAACAACTTTAAAATAGAAATAATTACATATTCTATAGTATTAAGTGCTACATTGTAAAAAATACTCAATTGAACCAATAAATTGAACTGAAATGAACTTACACATCTAGAGCACGCTAATGGGCCTTAACACAGCTAGAGCACGCGAATGGGCCTTAGGACAGTCAGAGCAGAGGAGAATGTGTTGGTTTTGGATCTGTTCTCTTTTTCAACTTGTAACCCGGTGGATATAGGGTTTGAGGCTGCATTAATAATTTTTTTTTTTCATTCCAATAGAGAGATCTTATAGAGTCTGTCCGTTTTTTTTATCAGTTTTTAACTACACCTTCTTAACGCAAGAATATTAGAGGAAGGTTTTTATGGTTGCGAAATTTTGGAAATATTTGTATCTATGCTGTAAAAAAAATCATTTCCTAAAAAAATAGTTTTAACCTTTGACTTAAGTCAGTAATCAATAACGCACCGGGTGTCGTCGTAGGTAATATACGAAAAAAAGTTGTCATGTTGTTCTTATCGGAAATACTTAGTTCGCTTTTTTTACAGCATAAATAGCTACAAGCCCTTCCAAATGTAAAAAAATAAAAAACAATCTCCCTGTAATGTTCCTCCGTTGAGGAGTAATAAAAACAATTAACAAAAGTACACTGAACATTTCTGTACATTGAACATTACTGAACATTTCTCTACATTGACTTTGTTCCCTAACATTCTAACAATACTGACACGACCACACTTCCACTGTAACCGGCGGAACCGATCAAAATACGCAAAATGTTCCTTAAAACTAATCGCTAACCTAGGTAGGTATATTACAAAATCCAAACTAAACTAAACTACAAAAAGAGCGCATCGTGTTCACTTAGAACACGTACTTACGATTATAATTTTTTTTTTAATTAGATTAGGACCTATCGAGATAGCCTCCGCTGGATAAGCGAACAAACAAAACGTCAGAAGTCCCACGCTCACAAATAGGTTTGAACACTCCATTAATCTACCTTATACTTCCTTTGTACAGTGCTCATCTGTTTTTGCAAATAACGGGTGGCGCAAAAGTAATGGCACAACAGAAATTGTCTATATATTTTTTTAATGTGTCATTTTGACACACCACCTGTCATTTTGACATTGACAGTTGTGTACGATATGTAAAATACACAAAGATCAATATGGGAGCGCTATACAGTTTTCTACATTACATCTCTGTCCCTGTAGGAATGCTATCAAAATATTGTTACATAAAAAAATATTTCATTAAATTTGCTTATTATTAAAATTGTTCCTACGGAGACACAGATCTTGAGCGGAAAAGTCGAGAAAAAATTAATGTTTTACCTTATACGTCAAAAATAAATGATTTTGAAGTAACTGTTTGACGCGTTAGTACGGGAGCTGGCTATTTCGTCCGAGAACAACTCGATAGTCTTCATCAACTTTATAATTTAGAACTAATCGAACGTTATAATTAAAAAAGAAAAGCAAGAAATTAAAATTGTCCAATTAATTGGGTGAATCTACTTTTTCTTGTTTTTTGTTATCTGTCTGAAAACAGAATATTATCTTCATAAATTCACCTTATTTTAATAGTTACAGCAACTCTCTGATAAGTAATTGATTAATAAGAAAGCAGCTGCACAAAGAATTTTGAGTAATTAAAAAAATATATATTGGTTACCCTGAGGACAACCCCTTTTTTCCATACAAAACTGGAGACAAAATAGTCCCCTGAGTAACCCCTAAAAATTTGGTTAATGTTTTATTTTAAATAGTTCTCTTTTTTTATTTCAATTGCCTATCAACCTAAGTATTTTCTGCTTATTGATTTTCAACTAAGTAATAAATTAGAATAAACTTTTTTTTTGTATTTGTCTTTGCAGCTGGTTTTTACGTTACAAGAAAAAGTTGATTCACCCAATTGACGATGTGAATTACAACATAAATTCAAGAATGAAAGCTAACCAGCTCTACGATCACGGCGCAGAGCGTTACTGTAAACGGTTGCCTCGTTACGCGAATGAGGCGCCCATAGATGTCCGGAGGTAGATTTTAAGTCCTTCTCCGCACCTAAACCCCGCACGTGGGCTTGTTGACTGGAAAAAAGACGTTGAGCTCGATGAGGGTGGCGAGTATGAGGAACACGGCGTACATGCAGAGGCAGGAGACGCCGACAGCCTTGTCCAGCTTGAACTTGTTGAAGTAGAAGGCGATGTACAGCATCAGGAGAGTGGACAGCAGCGAGATGGCCGAGTACTCCAGACCGGACGAGTTGATCTCCACCTGCAGCAGCACACACTCGTCAATCGACCGCCGCGATCAAGTGCAAAAAAGTGTTTAGTCTGCAGTGTCCTGTTAACGTCCTTATTAGGATTCTTATGTCGTTTCGTTTAAGGTTTAATACCTCGCAAGTGAATTTGCGCGAGTACACAGAAAGTTGTGCCTTCGCGTGCTTCTGCCAGGGCAGTTACAACCAGTGCTGCTTACTTTAGTTGCGTGCCCAGGAGAGTAGCCCCGCTACCTTACCTCATACCTCAGCTGTTGGAACGAAACTTCTCTGTAGCTTTCTTTGTAGAGATGCCTACATGAGAGAATACATACCTATTAACGCACTGTGGCTGGGCAGCTCTAGCTACGGAACGCTACTAGAGAATGCGGGAATGCTCACCGAGTTCTGTCCACGTATTGTGGGCGTGAACGCGGACTTGATGAGCCACGGCAAGCCGAGACAGAGCAGGATGTCGAATGTGTTGGATCCTATCGAGTTGCTGATCCCCATCGACCCGTGACCTGCGACAGTTCATTTTATTTATTAGGCGAAAAACAAACAGACACAGAAGCAGACATGAAATAAACAGAGAGATACAGACAATAATTTTAAGTTTGCCTCCAGCATCGTTAGGCACGGATTAGACATAAGATAAAGTTGCAGCAATGCATAAAAGGAAGAAGAAATTAAAAAATAAATAAAAAGTTACAAAAAGAGAAGAGAGAGTAAAGTCTGTTCCAAATAAGCCTGGATAAAAAGTCAGAGTGCTAGCTCCCTTGCACAAACGTGAAACGCTAAGCACCGTCTCTCTCCTGCGCCGGTGTCGTGGCACAAGAAAGAGACGTTTGTGCAACCCAAAGTTCAATGACTTTTTATCCAGGCTTATTTGGAACAGACATTGTACCAACAACAGTACCTACTGGTGTAGTAGTAGTAGTAAAGAAAGAAACAGGAGAAACAAACGCTAAAACAGAAATATCATACTGCGCCACGAGCTAAAGCAGAAATATCATACTACGTCACGAGCTAAAGCAGAAATATCATACTACGTCACGAGCTAAAGCAGAAATATCATACTACGTCACGAGCTAAAGCAGAAATATCATACTACGCCACGAGCTAAAGCAGAAATATCATACTACGTCACGAGCTAAAGCAGAAATATCATACTACGTCACGAGCTAAAGCAGAAATATCATACTACGTCACGAGCTAAAGCAGAAATATCATACTACGTCACGAGCTAAAGCAGAAATATCATACTACGTCACGAGCTAAAGCAGAAATATCATACTACGTCACGAGCTAAAGCAGAAATATCATACTACGTCACGAGCTAAAGCAGAAATATCATACTACGTCACGAGCTAAAGCAGAAATATCATACTACGTCATGAGCTAAAGCAGAAATATCATACTACGTCACGAGCTAAAGCAGAAATATCATACTACGTCATGAGCTACTCCTGCTGCTTCACCGTTCGGAACCTTTGTAAAACTGTAGGTCCCTTCCCTTGCCTGTTACTAGGTGGTAGGCTCAAATTGTAGCTGACTGGGTTGGTACCACCGTACTGGACGTAAGATGGCCGCATGGCAGCCTCGGTTGTGTTCTCTTCTAGTCAAGTTTAGTCAGCAATCAAGGGAAGTCTCCGGTATGGCACCTATTCTCGGTGGTGATATTGGCTGGTCGGAGCATGCGCTTTGGCCCCTCCGACTCAGCCGCCAATACCGGATTAAATAAAAAAAAGTATTTTCTAACAATAACGTTAGTATTCCTTACCCTGCTTGGCGACAATAACACTAGACACCGCCTCCGGTACGGACGTGCCCGCCGCTAAGAAAGTGATCCCCATCACCGAATCCGGTATCTTCAAAGTGTCACCTGAAATTTTACAAAATATTATCTTCAGTGCCAACTAACAAATACTAAAGGGGGTGATCCATTGGCGACCCTACGAGCTAACGGTGTAAACTGTTGGCTCGTACGTAGGGTCGTCGTTCGCGTTGGTGATCCATTGGCGATCCTACGAGCTAACGGTGTAAACTGTTGGCTCGTACGTAGGGTCGTCGTTCGCGTTGGTGATCCATTGGCGACCCTACGAGCTAACGGTGTAAACTGTTGGCTCGTACGTAGGGTCGTCGTTCGCGTTGGTGATCCATTGGCGATCCTACGAGCTAACGGTGTAAACTGTTGGCTTGTAGGGTCGTCCATTGGAGTCTCGCTCGATCGCCGTCGAGTCATGGCGAGCGAGTCGGAGTTACTGTGCTACTTAGGCATACTGTTGCATCTACAGACCAAAGGAAAAGAAAAGACGTCACAAAGTGTGGGTGAAAAACTGGCTTCAAAAAAGACAACGCTTGTCTCATGTCAAGTTATAAATTTTTCGTATGCAGACAATCTGAATACCTTGTTTTTATAGTCCCTGCAAGTGTATAACCACAGATACTTCTGTTCCTTAAAACATTTTATTATTTCGAGCACCATATCGCGACGATATGCCCGCAAATCCATTCTATCGCCAGCCTAGAGCACGTGCGCTCGCTCCCGCAGTCCGAAAAAAACAGTTTCCCCGCAGGCTCGGCTGATCCACTGGCGGTTTTTTACACCGCAAGGATTTCGAGCATGATCGAAGAGCCAACGGTCTAAGTCTAAACCGTGGTACTTAAAAAACCGCGGTTTTTAGGTGATCCATTGGCGGTTTACACCTTTAGCTCGCCGAGTCGCTGGCGAGCTAACGGTTTAGAACGCCAATGGATCACCCCCTTTAACATAAAAAAAAATATTTGGGCCAACACCATGGATTGCAGCCAATCCCGGGACGGTATTCCCAAACCGGATCCGCGACTTAGCAAGCGCCAGCTAAAGTTACACTGAGGTCAACTCCGAATAGCGGTGGGACTCCTTACAGGACACTGCTCGGAGGGTTCGGAGGAGCTGTTTAACGCAATCCCGCCGTCCCCTTTCCACCTCCGCGCCACACGCATTGGGCAGGGTTTGCATCGCTACACGCTGGACTTACCGCGGATTCTGCAGATCTTTCCTCTACAGAACCGCTAAACTCTGGAACGCTCTCCCTGCTCATAATATATTCCCCCCCAAGTACAGTCTCGGATCCTTCAAGAGGGGCGTGTCCTGTCAGGCCGGTATGGTATTCGCATACGACCGAATGTCCATGGGCGTCGTTTTTTTTTATTGCTACCGAACTAGGTGGCTCTGCCCGAGGTCGAAGCCTCAGGCGCAGCCAATTTCACCGCCGAGGAGGTGCCAGTCCGGCTTGGAGGTTGACTAATGTTGCTGGGGAAAGGCCATTAACACGCGATTTGAAGATCCGTGGATTGTAGGAGTGGGGAAAGATATTTACTGGGAGCCTGTTCCACACCTCTGCAGTGCGGCACAAGAGCGATTCGAACGATCGCGCAGTTCGAAGAACTCTTCTGTCGACTACAAAGGGGTGTTCCGCGAGAGTATGGCGGGTTTGGCGAAGGCGAACAGGAGGAGGAGGGATAAGGGAAGCAAGTTCATCAGAGCAGCGGCCATAGTAGCACCGATAAAACAGGCTCAATGAACCAACGATACGTCTGTGCTTTAGAGGTTGAAGGTCCTTTGTGAGTACAGAGTCACCTATGAGGCGAATGGCTCGTCGCTGAATAGAATCCAAGGCTGAAAGAAGGTACTCAGGGGAACTCTCCCAAAGATGACTGCAATATTCCATCACCGGTCATATTTGTGCTTTGTAGAGTGTAAGTAGTTGGACCGGCGTGAAAAATCGCCGACATAGGTAAAGGATCCCTAATTTTCGAGAAGCCAGTTTCGCCTTGAACTTTATGAACGATCTAAACCCAACGTCCCTGGACACCTCTATATCCAGGACGCCCAGACTACCATCGTTGGGGACTTGGCTGCCCTGGAAAGTGGCTTGGAGAGGAAACGGATCAACCTTAGTAGAGAAGGCACAAGCTTGCGTCTTGGCTATGTTGAAGTTGCCCAAGTTCTTCTTCCCCCAAGAGGATACTTTTTCGAGAACCTGTTCAACCCGAGCAACAGTTTCGGGTCTTGCGTTTGCTGCTGAGGCTTCTCTACCCTTCCAGTCCTTGATGAACCCTTCGCGCACCGTGCTGTCGTCCGCGTAACTATGTATTTCGCCGAGCGACAGCATGTCGTTGATAAACAATAGAAACAGCGTAGGCGACAGCACGCATCCTTGTGGAACACCAGCATTGATTGAGTAGTCGGCCGAGCAGGCACCTTAGACACCTTATGGATGGCTCGGCGCCAAATGTCGCTTTTCAATAAAAAAAACACTGTCCACTCAACAGACACTTGTTCATTATAGGCGTCACCGACAGCCTAATCAGAGGTTGCATGTAGGAGGACGAAACAGCCGCCCACGCACTCCCGGAGTTCCAGGTGGTGGCGGAAGAACAACTGCAGTTTCTTGGGGACGTGGGAACTGCCCATGGAGTGTGGAAGCGACCGAGAAGAGTGCTCCACTTCATGAAAGAGCGCGGGTGGCTGGAGTAGCACTACCCGAGCGCCAACGTACAACGGACCATCTTCAGGTATCAGTGCGGACTGTGCGGAGAATGGTTATATGCGTCATTCTGTGAAATCTGTGAAAATTTTAACCGGCTTGCTATCATGGTTTTATCAATTGACGATCTACACCTCGTGTCGCGTAAAACGCGCGTAAATTTTTGCATGTTTAGGTAAAATTTAACATATAAAAGATAAACATGAAAATTTTCGAAGTTATTCTAGTGGCACAACCACGGCACAACAAAACGCTAGGACAGGAGATATAATCTCTGGGTATTGTCAGACTTGCTGGTGTTTTCTGTGATGAAATAGATTTTCAGAGGAGTAAAACATGCAAGATTGATGAACACAACAGGACAGCTTCTTCATAGAGTAATGCCGTGCATTTTCTTGGCAAATTATATTGGTTTTGTTGTTATTCAAAACCATCATATTTTCTGTGAAAATTTCAACCGGCTTGCTATCATGGTTCCAATGATACAGCACTAGGACAGACAGACAGACAGACGGCGTAGGGTTAGTAATAGGCTTCCGTGGTGGGGTACGGAAATCTAAAAATCAACAAACCGATAATAGTGATCATCCAAGCGACGATGTAAGACAGGGAGCCGATCCACACAATGCACATGACGAAAGTCAGAGGAAACCATTTCTTGTAGCGCTCCTTCTGGCAGTCGGGGATGGTGAACATGAACACGAGGTGTATGGGCCATGTTATTACCCAGGCGGTCTGGAAACAGAAAAAAAGTGCGAGTTGAACTCGCGCACCGAGGGTAAAATCATACATTGCAATAAACAAGTCTCCTACACTAGAAAACTTCTGTTTCGCAAAAATAATTATTGAATAAACAAAGTGGCATTTTCATTCCGTGCTCACTAGTAAATAGTAATATATATTTGTCTTATGTGTTTACAAAAATAATAATATTTTCGAAAATTACGAAACGCCTAAATATAAACTACAGCAATGGTTTGACTGTCAGGCAAACCATTGCTGTACCACCACGTTTCACAAAGTATTCGGTCAAGAACTATCAAGCAGCAAGTAAGGCACGAAGACCCACTTGCTGCATGACTCAGTGGAAGGACTGTGCTAAGATGAGAAGTGGCTAACCCGTCACCCTGTAATACGGCATCTTTGCACGGGGAGGGATGCAGTGGGGGTGTTCTTTGGTTTTATTTATTTCATTAAAATGTTCAATAGCACAAAGGAGCTGCATACAGGTACAGGTTTAAAATAAATAAAATAAAAATAGTTACCTTAATAGCTACCTAAAACTAGGGACACCGGGTGGCTAAGCTCAAATGGCAGTGGGCTGGGCACATTAGACAAAGAGACGACGACCGTTGGAGTAACCATGTATGTCCTACACTGGCGGCCAGGAAAACCGAGCGTGGGAAGACCACGACATCAAGTACGTCGGCGGAAAGCCGTGGTTCCGTACCGCTGAAGGCCGGGAGGACTGGAGGGAAAATTTGAGAGGCGTATGTCCAGCAGCGGACGCATACACGCTGACTGGCTGACTGTACCTTGGTGAAGCAGCTCCTATTGCTGGGCCACTTCCAAAGGGAGTGCCTATACACGTCCACCTCCAGCGCCGCAGCCTCCACATCCCGTCCGATCGGCTTCTCTTCACCGACACCGTGCCTCCCGCCGTCGGTCACCACCGCCGCCACCGCCACCTCCAAGTTGACCTCCGAGGCTCTGTCCAGGGAGGCGTCGCCGCTGCACCTCGACTGGGCCGCCATCGCGGAGCTCTTCACACTTCCGTTGTGCTGCTGGTGGTCCGGGGAAGAACTTATCTTGACCGACTGCAGTGGCATCTTGGATTCGATCGTTTCTGTAAATTCGATTAAATGGGTGAATTAACTTTTTCTTGTTTTTGTTATCTGTCTGAAAACAGGATATTATCTTGATAAATTCACCTTATTTTAATAGTTACAGCAACTCTCAGATAAGTAATTGATTAATAAGAAAGAAGCTGCACAAAGAATTTTGAGTAATTTAAAAAAATATATTGGTTACCCTGGGGACAACCCCTTTTTTTCCACACAAAACTGGGGACAAAATTGTCCCCTGGGTCACCCCAAAAAATTTTGTTAATGTTTTATTTTAAATAGTTCTCTTCTTTTATTTCAATTGCCTATCTACCTAAGTATTTTATACTTATTGATTCACAACTAAATAATAAATTGTAATAAACTTTTTTTTTATTTGACTTTGTAGCTGGTTTTTACGTTACAAGAAAAAGTTGATTCACATACCAGTTGTAACAAATTATTATTGAGTGGACGCTATTTTTCTTTATTTTATTAAACTTTTTTGCATACATTTTGACTACACTCTGTTCGGCCAGTATTGACAGTGAGTCATCATAGGTTACCGCGCCTCCCAACCTCCGAGTCAATGATCTCAAATAATCAAAAGGTCGTAACTTAGGTTAGGCACCTTTTGATTATGTAGGTAGAACATGGACATTAGACAAGTTTTGTTAAATTTATCGAAAATAAATGCTGTAAACATTTTTTTTTTGCATGTTTATTATGGCGGGTATGTAACCTTTCTAAAATATTTGTAGCTAATATAGAGACACCTTGTACATACACAATATAGCTTGTTACATGAAACTCACAAATTGTATGAAAACTGTAACTTTGAATTAAAAACATTGTTTCACTATATTGTTGTTTCCTAAGGCAGGGGTTCCCTCCCATTTTATGGTTAGGTACATATCCATACAGCACGACGCCATAAGGCAGGGTTTTTCAACCTTTCTTATTAACTGGCACACTTTTTCATTTACATAAAGATATCCACATACAAAAAGCATATCCTATTACTTTAAGTGAGCTAAACTTGTAGGTACCTATATATATAATTGGTTTCTCGGAAACGGCTCTAACGATTTGGATGAAATTTTGTATTTAGATAATGTTATTTTTTTCAAGTTTATCTAGATAAGTGTAGACGCCGAGCGAAGCTCGGTCCCCCAGGTACTTAAATTTTAAAAATTGAAAAACGACTTCTGGCGACTTCTTACCTACGTAATGTACCCTGTATGTGTATTATCAGTCAGAAAACTCTCATTTTATCCGAGTATGCCAAAATATTCTCATTAATTCCCTGAGAACTCGCATTTAATTTAAGTGTTTAAGCAAATCAGTCAGAAAAAGTCATTGTGGATATCTATAGAAGGTCTTTCAATAGTAGGCAACGCTACGCAACGATACACACACACCATGTGTATCAGATACTGATCACGTTCCCCATACCCATTCATTTTTTTTTACGTTATAAAAAACCTACTTATGAAGGTGAAATACGCGCACTTCACGTTTTAAATTTGAGTAGTGAGTGAGTAGGTTTTTTATATCGTAAAAAAAATTGGTATGGGAACGTGATCAGTATCTGATACACATACACCCCTTAGCGTAAAGTTACCTACTAATGAAAGACCTTATATAGATAGACGAAAAATTATCCTTGCTCTTTCCTTCCGCTGTTTTCATGCAAATTTTGAATATGTTACTTAGAATTCGCGACACAACTGGATGTCACTCGCGGCAAACCGGTGTGCCGCTGCACTCCGGTTGAAACCCCTGCCCTGGGGTGTCGCGACGCACAGGTTGAGGAACCCTGACCGAAGGAGTAATTTTCCAAATTGAATGCACCGGTCGCAAGTTGCTGTAATTTTCGTCGTTGCTTGCCAATATAAAAATGTTTATATATATTAAAGATTCTAAAACGTTATTGTGTTTTAGGGCTTTTGTTAATATCAGACCGATAATAATTTGTTAATATTAGCCCTACAGTAGATACTCATCTTCTCCATCCGTTAGGGGTCAGAGTCCCTAAGGGATATAGAACGCTCCACAAAATCCAACACAATTGAAGACGTGAGTGGACGAAGGTACTATGTAAAAATTTTTTCGAAATGCATTTTCTTCCGTAAATGAAGGTGTTATGTGCCGAGTAATCTAGTGGCACTGACAGAAAATCCGAAATCACGACAGAAATAGGAGTTATTCAAGTGGTGAAGGTGTTATGTACACGAAATTGTAGGTTTTTCCGTGGAAGAAGGAGTCATGGTCATATAACACCTTATTCCAGTTTGATCATCTCCAAAGATTATCTCATAAATTGAATTTTTTGTTCATGATGAAGGAGCTATGTGGTACAAAACACCTTAATCCACAAAGCAAAAAAAAAAACATAATGCATGGTTTTGTACGCTTTTCATGTATATACAAAGTAAACTTAGTCAGTTAGTTATCAGGAATAGAAAAAAATCAATTCAAAAGTCCTAAATTAAAAAAGTTGAGCCATAAACTTTGACCTCATTTTTCTCAGCTTTTTGTTTTTGTTACAAAGCACCTTTGTCACCTGATGTCTTCAATTATTAAATTTCCTCTCACTTACCGGCGTCATTTGCATCGTACGGGTGTTCCTCCTTCTTACCCAATAGTTTTCTGAAGTGCTTCGAACTACCTGTGCGAAATATTATGTTGTTAGTTTTGCATTCTCTACATTGTGAAGCACAGAGCAAGGAGGGGCGGGCCCCGGTTCTGCTCGGCTGGTGCAAGGCGACCGCCGCCGATCGCTGTTCTGTGCTGTGAACACTGCTAGACATTTGCACTAGTTTGTTGAAGTGGGTAGTCAAATATACTCTTTCAGACTTAAATAAATTAGTTAATTATTCACAAAACATAAAAAAAAACGTAAGTGCAAGTCGGTCTCGCGCACCGAGGTTTCCGCACCACAAATAAAAACCGGCCAAGTGCGAGTCGAACTCGCGCACCGAGGGTTCCGTTTCGCCATTTCATGGCTAGCGCCACTCACGCCATCTATACTATGGTGTGTTATGAAATGCTTCATATTAGTTAAAATGCTTTATAATCAATTCAGTAGATGGCGCGTACAATTTTTGGTTTCTTCTATGGGAACCCCGTGAATTTTTTTCTTTTTCCTATTTTTATTATTTGTTGTTATATCGGCCATAATAACACATTCTGTGGAAATTTCAACGCGGAAACTATTACGGTTCAAGATATACAACCCTCGGACAGACATACGGACAGACAGACAGACAGACGGCGTAGGCTTAGTAATAGGGTCCAAAAAAGGTAACCGGGAGTGGATGCATGAGAAGAGCGGACGAAAGCGTGCCTTGCGAGAGGCCTACGTCCAGCAGTGGACCGACAAAGGCCGACGATGACGACGATGACGGTGATGTTCAAGTTACCTCTGGCGCATCTCTGTATAGGCTTGTCGAACAGCATGATGGCTATGTACAATCCGTAGAGGAGTACGAGTATGAGCGCCTCGTACCACTCCACTCGCTCGTCGTGGATGATGCAGATAAGCACGGACACTGTGAAGCCGTACGCCACGCAGTCGCGCGTCAGCGGCCACCAGTCCAGCGGCACCACCTGTTCCCACATCAGAGCAATACAGATTATTATTTTGACATAGTTGGATACATTATTTATTTATTCGTTTATTGACACATTTCTTTTTTTATATTAATTTTACATAAAAAACTTAAATCTAAAATTAATATAAAATAACAAAATGGAATTTCCACCACCGGCGGCGGGGCGAACCCAGGCTACCGATGGTCGGACCCGAGAGAGAGAAACCTTCGGACAATTCGAGCGGTGTCGAGCAAGACCGCCTTCTGCATCTGACCCTTGATCCAAGCAAGTGGCTCTAGCGATAGCCTCTTGAGATGATGGTCGAGGCTCTTCGCTATCAGCCCATGCGCAGACACGACTATGGGCACAACGATCGTCGAGTCCACGGGCCACATGTCGGTAACCTCGTGAGACAGATCGATGTATTTTAACATCTTGTCTTTTTCTGCCTTCACAAGGTTCTCGTCATGCGGCACCGTGATGTCGACGAGCGCTGCGCGCCGCGCCTCCCGGTCGATTATCACTATGTCAGGTCTATTAGCCATAATAGTCCTATCAGTGATAGATAATCGACCGGTCCCAGTAGAGCGTGATGTGAGCATTTTTGAGAACTGGCTGTGGGTTATACTTGTAGTAAGGCACCTCCGAGCCGACAAGGTTGAACTTCAAAGCAAGTTGCTGATGGATGATCCTGGCTACTAGGTTATTATTATTATTATTTTACATTTATTTACACATTTTTTTTATATTGAAGGTCCCTGTAAACTATAGGTCCCTTCCCTTCTTACCTTACCAGGTGGTAGGGTTCATCCCGGCCGGGTTGGAACCACCGCACTGAGCAAAACGTCAGTCGAAACGGCTATGTAAATAATTCGTGTTTTCCGTCCAGTTCAGTGTAGCCGGACACTGCAGAGCAGCACTTCGGCAAAAGTCGACAGACACCCCGTAGCAAGCTATCCGCAGAGACGTTGAGGCTCCTGGAAACACGACGGAATATGAAACCGGAGACCCGGAGTAGTGTCGTGCACAGGAACCTCAACAAGACCATAGGCAAGTCCTTCGCTGTGATATTCGCCGAGAGAACATGAAGATGGTTAAGCGCGTTATAGAGGAAAATCGAGGCAGCAAATTCTTGCCAGCGCCTTCTCTACCGGCGCTAACCAAATTTCGAAACTCGAGCGGGCGAATGGGGTTGTCACTGTAAGAAAGCCGGATATTCTTGAGACGGTGGAGGAATGCTATGGTCAATTGCACTCCGTAGAAATCCCTGCCCCCAGTTCAAGCAAACCAGTCGACTCTGATAGGCGTGCGCCGCTCACTGGACACTACACGGAGCATACATACATACATATCACACGCTTTATCCCGACAATCAGGGTAAGCAGAGTAATCAGTGTTGTGCTATAAGGAATTTGGTAAATTATAGCACAACACCGACCACCACGTTTAGCACACGTTTAGTAGCAAGTAAGGCACGAAGAACACACCTGCTGCGTGACTAGACTAGGTGGAAGGACCGCGCCAAGGTGAGAGGTGGCTAGCCTGTCGCCCTTTAGCGCGGCATCTTGTCCTTATCCCTTAGTCGCCTTTTACGACATGCACGGGGAGAGATGCAGTGGGACTATTCTTTTTAAGTACCGGCACCACACGGAGGATCTACCCGATATTTGTGTCTATGAGATAAAGGCTGCCTTGAAAGGACTCAAAAACACAAGGCTCCAGGTGAAGACGGGATAACGACAGAGCTGCTGAACGCTGGCGGACGACCGATCTTGAAGGAACTGCAGAAACTGTTCAATGCAGTTCTTGAAAGTGGTGTAGTTCCGGCCGCATGGCGAAATAGTGTCGTCCTGTTTCACAAGAAATAGTGTCGGTTGTCTTGTTTCACAAGAAGACAACCGGGGACAGGGCGAAGTTGAAAAACTATCGATCTATCTCACTTTTTAGCCACGTGTACAAGGTCTTTTCAATGATCATCACGAGTCGGCTGACACAAAGGCTGGACCAGTACCAGCCTCGTGAGCAAGCTGGATTTAGGATACGGGGTTAGGCACCATGTACCACATATTTACTATGAGGCAAATGGTGCAAAAGTGCGAGGAGTACAACAAGCCGCTCTCAAGTTCCCGAGATCAGCTTTAGATGATGCTGGAAGACCTTTATACAGCGTCGATGAAGGTTGGTCTGAAGATGAACCGGGACAAAACCAAGATCATGGCGACCGAGGTTATGACGGGAGGACAAATTGTTATTGGCGTAGAAGTGATCGAACAGGTTGAAGAGGACGTATATCTCAGTCAAATTCTGCGGCTTGGTAGACAAGGTCTGCTTAAGGAGGTGGAGAGACTAATTCAACTGGGTTTGGATGCCTTTCGAAAGCTAAATTTCGTCCTGAGGTCTGACCTTCCGCAAAATTTAAAGACCCGTATATATGACCAGTGTGTCCTCCCGGTTATGACGCACGGGTGTGAAACGTGGACTCTGACGGTCGCTGTTGTCCAAAGGTTGAAAGTTGGCCAGCAGGAATGGAGCGAGCCATGCTGGGAATATCGCTACGTGATATGGTGCGTAACGAGGCAATTCGCCGACGCACCAAAGTAGTCGATATTGGACACCGGGTGGCTAAGGTCAAGTGGCAGTGGGTTGGGCACGTTAGCCGAAGAGACGATGACCGTTGGAGTAACCGTGTCCTACACTGGCGGTCGTGGACAGGAAAACGGAGTGTGGGAAGACCACCCGCCAGGTGGGACGACGACATCAAGTAGGTACGTCGGCGGAAAGCACTGGTTCCGTATCGCTGAAGGCCAGGAGAGCTGGAGGAAAATTGGAGAGGCGCATGTCCACCAGTGGACGCTTACACGCTGACCGACTGACTGACTGACTGACTCAGTGTAGCAGACATGAAATGAAGGGAAGCACTGACATGGCACCTAGTTCACGCGGGCTGACATCACGGATGTTGTAGGTGAAGTAGACAACGTGTCAGTTACCATAAAAAAAATTACAATAATTCAAAACTGTTCCTCCTCCTCCTCCTCCACGTACGAAGGTTAGCTAGGATAGAATGCCTAATGGCAGTAAGCCCGCCTATTGTGCCTTTGTAAAATTGCTGAGCAATGAAGAATATTTCAATCCAACTCAATTTTGGATTGAAATATTCAATTTGATTCAATTTCACCATGACAAGCGCTTCACCTACAGTCGTGACCGGCCGCGCTGAATTACTATACGCAAAGTGTCAAAAGCTCACCATCCCCGCTCCTATGCCGCAGCAGGCGGCCACCGCGAGGATGTTGAAGACCGCCGAGCCGACGATCGTGCCCACCCCTATGTCTCCCTCCGTGATGAACGTCCCTATAACGTTGACAAACAGCTCCGGCGCTGAGGTCGCCGCCGCCATGAACGTCGCGCCCGCAACGTCGTTGGACATCTTCAGCGCTGAAATTCAGTTCACAGTTTTAATTTCCACAGAAACTAACACTGGACACAACATCAATATCATAAATCATCATATCATCATCCTATATATATATTTTTTTTTATGGAAACTGACACCATTCGCTACATCACCCACAACATCCGTGATGTCAGCCCATAGCACCGGGTGAGCTTGGTGCCACGTCAGCGCTTCCCTTCGGTCGTGCCGGCTACACTGAACTGGACGGAAAACACAAACTATTTACATAGCCGTTTCGACCGACCTTTCATTCAGTGCGGTGGTACCAACCCGCCCGGGTTGGTAACACCTAGTAATATAAGAGGGTAGGTTGTCATATCCCTTAGTCGCCTTTTAAGACAAACACGGTGAGAGATGCAGTGGGGCTATTCTTTTAAAGTACCGGCCCCACACGATACACTGCTTTCCGCAGACGAACATGATGTCGTAGCCCCACTTGGTCACCGGGAGGACTGGAAAAAAAATTGGAGAGGCTACATCCAGCAGTGGGCGCACTCACATGTTGGTACAGTCAGTCAGTCAGTCAGTCAGCGTGTAAGCGTCCACTGCTGGACATACGCCTCTCCAATTTTCCTCCAGTCCTCACGGCCTTCAGCGGTACGGAACCACTGCTTTCCGCCGACGTACTTGATGTCGTCGTCCCACCTGGCGGGTGGTCTTCCCACACTCCGTTTTCCTGTCCACGGCCGCCAGTGTAGTGCCTCATCCACACGTTTGGCAAACCTCCAAATCAAACCACAAATCCAAACGTGTGGAGAGGCGTTTGTGTTGGTTTGGCATGGTTTGCCACCGATCCGGTCGAGTGTCGGTTTTTTGACACAAACCAAAGGAGTTTGCGGCAAACCACGGCACGCGTTTGCGATCCGTCCACACGTTTGCCAAACGCATTAGTATCGCATGCGCACTGGAGGGAGGTGGACGTATAGACGCGCGTGCATAATTGCGATTGTTTTAACTCTTTTCAGTGATAGTGTTCGTTTTAAAGTAAAAATGAGTAACTGGACCAACGAAGATGTTCTATTTTTCCTAGAATGTTATCAATAGAATGTTATCACGGTTTCTATGTATTTTTAACATCCACCATCTTCTTTGACGAACTTTTCGTTTCCTTTCAGTTTTTCTGGCTTCATTTTGTTTATTTTTGCAATATAAATAGGTTAAGCCGAACGTTATTGCCGACACTAGCTCGACGTCCATCACGTTTGCCTTTCCAAAATACACCAACGCACTTCACAAACCATCGCAAACGTGGGGATAGCGACGTTTGGTTTGTGGTTTGTGGTCTGTGATTTGTGGTTTGTGGTTTGCGGCAAACATGTGGACCCGGCATAGGACACGGTTACTCCAGCGGTCGTCGTCTCTTCGGCTGACGTGCCCAGCCCATTGCCACTTGAGCTTAGCCACCCGATATCCAATATCGACTACTTTGGTGCGTCGGCGGATTGCCTCGTTACGCACCATATCACGTAGCGTTATTCCCAGCATGGCTCGCTCCATTGCTCGCTGGGCAACTTTCAACCTTTGGACAACACCGACCGTCAGCGTCCACGTTTCACACCCGTACGTCATAACCGGGAGGACACACTGGTCATATATAGGGGTTAAAAATTTTTTTTTAAGGTTTTTAAATTAATTGTTGCTACAGTCGGCGGCAGTAAATAATGAATATCAAGCTTTAGAAAGGGACCGTGTGGGCTCGGTACTTAAAAAGAATAGCCCCACTGCATCTCTCCCCGTGCATGTCGTAAGAGGCGACTAAGGGATAAGGACAAGATGCTGCGCTAAAGGGCGACAGGCTAGCCACTTCTCACCTTGGCGCAGTCCTTCCACCTAGTCATGCAGCAGGTGGGCTCTTCGTGCCTCACTTGCTGCTTGATAGTTGTCTTGTCCGTATACTGTGCTAAACGTGGTGGTCGGTGTTGTGCTGTAATTTACCAGAGTCCTTATAGCACAACACCGATTACTCTGCTTACCCTGATTGTCGGGATACAGCGTGTGTTATGTATGTATTATGTATGTAATCCGGTCGCAGTGGTTCCTATCCCTGTCGCACGAACTCGCACGCCTCTGTGCGACAGGGACGACACTCTACGATCGGATTGTCTCTTTCTAAAGCTCGTTGTTCAATAGTTTATTTACTAGGTGCTAGGGTTCTACCCGCCCGGGTTGGTACCGCCGCACTGAATGAAAGGTCGGTCGAAACGGCTATGTAAATAGTTTGTGATTTCCGTTCAGTTGAGTGTAGCCGGCACGACCGAAGGGAAGCACTGACGTGGCACCTAGTTCACCCGGTGTTATGCCCTGACATGTTATGGGCTGACATCACGGATGTTGTAGGTGAAGAAGACAACCGTGTCAGTTTCCATAAAAATTATTATTTTTAAATCCGTTACCGCTGAAGGCCTGGTGTTATGAACATGAAGACCAGTTTAAACCGACTCACATACAAATTATTTGTGAGATACATCCACTCCAAGTTGCCGTGCCGTTATATCGTCTAGTACGCAAGCAGCCAGCGAAGGTAGGTCGAAACGGTTCAGTGTAGCCGGCACCACCAAAGCGAAGTGTTGACGTGGCACTTAGTTTCCACAGGAATGAGTACAACGGGCTTACATCGCGGCTGTAGCAAGTGGTGTAACCAACCATGAAGAAATAATTGAAAGGATTAAAACAGAACGCAAGACCAATGTGCTGGAACCTACTTCCATTGTAAAGTAAACCAATTTAAAAATATCAATTAAAATTAAATTAAGATAGAAGGGACTACCACCTCCAGTTAAGTCTCTTCCAACAGTTATCCGTCGGTTAAAGAGACATTTCTCGTATAGTTCCCCATAAAAAAAAAAACAAAAACACGTTGACAGGCCTTAACAGGCATTTACATTATAGCGGAAGGTGGTGAAAGCGGGTGTCACTGAAAGAAAATTTTATTAAAAAAAAAACTATTTCTAAAACAACATAAAATATAGGAATATCGCTCACATAGGAGTATAACCTAGCCTTACTGCCTGCCTAAAACAATTAATTTTAATTTTATTTCATTGTACCGTAAAAACCGAAAGGGGGTGATTCTGTACATGAAATAGAACAACTTTCGTTCTACGACTTTTTAATTTGAAGAAAAAACATTTTGAGAATAGGTATTTAAAATGTATATGGAAAAAAAAAATTTTTCGCCACAGAAGTTGTTTGGTTTCACATAGAGAATAACCCCCTTATGTCAGTTAAAAATATTACAGGGGCAACTGCAACACCGTATAACACGATATAATATTTTATAGTATGAAAAAAATATTGAAAAACACCTAAATTCATTAGCCCTCGCAACAACTCATTCCAAAACTGTATGCACAGTAACCGGCAGTAAGTAATGTACATCGAGCTATAGAAAGAGACAATACGGTTGTAGAGTGTCATGTCTCCGTCGCACGAACTAGCACCTCTCTGTGCGACAGGATAACGCTCTACAACTGGATTGTCTCTTTCTAAAAAGCTCGATGTACATTACTTACTGCCGGTTACTGTACTTTTGTTTGACATATCATAACACAGAACAGCGATCGGCGGCCGCCCTTCCTCCAGTTTCAATTGCTTCTAGCTACTTCAGGAGCAAGGCTTTGAAGAAGGCTTGGCCAAGGCTTGGCAGTCGCTATGGGCCAAAGTGTATGAATTCGTCGCGGCGCGAAACTATAGGATAGTTCGTAAAATATAGCTTGATATCTGTGGCAGATTTAATCGAAAACATGCGCATGACTATTTAAAAAAAAGAATAAGTTCCGTATTTTTTTACAGCAAAATGCATGCAAGACAATGTCATACTTTATTGGTGGTAGCACACAAATAGTGATGTTCGATCTTGAAAATATAATGAATCAAATCTTGTTCAATCGATCTTGATAATCGATGTTGAAAATGTAATAAACCAAAATATATAAGTAATATCTTTTTAAATTCAAAAAGTTTCGTTCTTTTTAAATTCAAATGTTGAAAATTCACAAAAAAACTATATAAATAAATAAATTCGACCAAAACCAAAATCATCCAGTTTTGTTCGCCAGCTGTACAATTATGATCGATTTTCAACATCGTCCTAAATAGGTCCCAACTCTATCCTACAATGTCACTCTGACAACTGTCACAGAGATCAAGCTATATTTTACGAACTATAGCTATGCTCAAATCAAAGGATTTGCGCAAACCCTTATACAAAGGTGCATAAGCCTCCTCTTCTACACGTTGACAAATGCTTTTGCCAAAGTGTTTGCCAATGCATTGACAGATTCCACTTTCACCAGCACGTGTTCACCATCCTATTTTGAGATCAAGATTGTTTTTTTAACCCAAAACTTTGTTTTTTTTTTCGCTTGGCAGAGACATTGAAAAAATAATTCGCATTGCTCTGATCCTGAGAACTGAGCTTAGAGAGCAAAACAAATTTTTTTTTACGGCAAAGTTAGGTATTGCATAAAAGAAATAAATTAAATTTACCGCACATTTTTCTGCGCATAAACTCTTTAGCAAATAATTTAAAATCGTTAGGCGGCTAAAGCACTATTTAAATAAAGATGAAAAAAAAATTATTTCCTGCATTCTTATTATCTCTCAGTGCTGGAGGAAGGTACTTACGAGTAAGATGAAGAAGTACGAGTACAAACAAGAATTGAACTGAAATTCGCTCTAGCTGCATTGGATAGAAATTGCACCCTAGTTGTATTGTAACAAATACAATTTTTTTTAAAATAAATGTTTCGCTAGCATCACTGTTATTTATGTTAGTGTTACTATTGTTACAGTTACCAGTGCCACTGTTCTGTTCATGTTATAAATGTTAGGGATCATCCACAAATTGCGTCACGCAAAATACTCGACCCAGAATTCAGTTCTGGTTACGCTAAAATGTGGCTCTCATACAAGCCGGGCTTACTTACTTTCTTTCTTTTTAATTTTTTTAAATGTAAACCAGCATGGTTGGCTGCGCCGAGAGACCAATGGTGCAGTCGACAGAGCCAAAATCACCTCTCCTCGCGAAACCACGTCAGCCAGCAGATTTGCGGCATATAATACGGCATTAAATACGAATTTCACGCGAGCGAAGCCGGGGGCAAAGCTATTATTAAAACTATTAAAAAAATACAGGTTTCTCTGCCTCATAATAATAATAGAGACAGATGAAAGGTTACCGTGGCATATCTTGTCGACGGCCGGCACGAAGAAGCGATCGCACACGACCGCCAGCGACACGAACAGGTACAGACTGACGAGGCAGTGTAGAATGATCCCTCCGCTCTCCAGCTGCTCCCGTGTGAACACACCGACTGGGAAGTCGTCGATGGCGGCCTGCGTACAGTTCCCCGAGTGGCCATCTAGTAAATAAACATCATGGGTTAATTATTTGTAAATTACTATAAGGCTGCCGTTAAACGACGCAAAAGTTTCCGTGCGGCCGCCGCGCGTTTACCGCGCGTTCGCTGCGCTCTCGTGCTCAGAAACGGCGAATGTGGACTTTATGTACTACGAACAACATTCAAATTCCTCGCAATCACCTAACCGCGCGGACGCTGCGCGGCCGCCGAGCGGCCTCCGCGCGTTGTTCACGCGGTCTCGATGCCGCGCGACTCCACTACGCTGATAGGATGAACCCAAAATCGTCTATGTACGTCTTTTCTTTTCTATTTTTTTGCATTGTCGGTACAATAATACGCAATTATAACTTTTGTCTTTTTACGCATAATGAACACAAGCGACTTTCAAGACAGGCCTCGAGCAACTGTATGAAAGAACCGTGAACCGATGTCGCAGTGGCGTCAACGGTGGTGAGAATGCTAATTTAATTTTAAACCTAGATGCTAAATAAATAGAGCTTATTTTGCTTTAAGAACTGGTCCACAGATATGTGCACGCAGTCGACGCCCAGACGCCGCACGAAATAATTCGTGTGAAATAAACACGCCCTCATACTTATAAAGTACCTACCCACTAAAAAAACATTGTGACTTGCGAAATTTGTTTGTCAGTTCTTCTTCGCATTGCATTTAGAACTGGCGAAATTTTCGACATATCCAAGCGTAGGTTACCTACCTACGGATGAAATTATACAATAAACAATAAACAGTGCTTCATTAGATAGAGCGCCTCGCGGCTCGCGCCTTCGCTCGCTCTCACCTCCTCCGCTCGCTCTCACCTCTGCTCGTTCGGTCGACCGACCGACCGACCGACCTTCTGACAAGGAGCGGCTGTGCGGCTGAGCGGCTGAGATGTTTTACTCAGTTGTTCTGAGCTTGCTCATACGCTCACTTCAGTGAGCTATATCGGTTCGGTCGGTCGGTCTGTCTTTAGACAAGACCACTATTCAGATCAATGATATTATAAGTTAAAAGGAGGTAGATAGGTTATCTGAGCTCCCAAGCGGCACATTAAATACAAGACCACAGTCCTATCTGAAGTTAGTCGGCCACCAACTACGCACGCGTTCGTACCGCTAACCACGAACCGCTAACACATCGAAAATTCCGTCGTGTGTAATGAGATTCTGCACTAATTCTAATAAATTGGAATAAGACTATTCGAGTCGGCGCATCACTTTATAGTTCTTCCTCTCAACTTTTCAAGGATGTGCCATGTGTGAGCACTGAATGTCATATAGATAACCTATCTTTCCTAAAATATCATTGATTCAGATAGTTTATGTTGAGAGTTAGCATCCTCGTGAAGCGGTATCGGTGTGGGCGACCCTCGTTGGCGGCGCGCGGATGCATTGGATCGATTAGTTTCAAACATCTTTTGCGGACCTTAAAGGGGGTGATCCATTGGCGACCCTACGAGCTAACGGTGTAAACTGTTGGCTCGTAGGGTCGTCGTTCGCATTGGTGATCCATTGGAGCTAAAGGTGTAAACCGCCAATGGATTACCTAAAAACCGCGGTTTTAAAGTACCACGGTTTAGACCGTTGGCTCTTCGGTCATGCTTGAAATCCTTGCGGTGTAAAAAACTGCGGTGTAAAAACCGCCAGTAGATCAGCCGAGCCCACGGGGGAACAGTTTTTTCGCACTGCGGGAGCGAGCGCGCGTGCTCTAGGCTGGCGATAAAATGGATTTCGCGAGTTGGTGCTACAAACCAACAGTTTACACCGTTAGCTCGTAGGGTCGCCAATGGATCACCAATGCGAACGACGACCCTACGAGCCAACAGTTTACACCGTTAGCTCGTAGGGTCGCCAATGGATCACCCCCTTACGCTGCTAAAACCGAGCGATACGCTTCGTTCGTGCCACTTTACCTCGGGGGCGGCGTCGACGTGCCGCGCACCACTGCGGTCGCTGGAGCGCCGTGAATCAAACACTACTGCTATCTGCATTGTCTGACGACGCTGCATCGCATCGCGGCATGACCCTTTCATTATTGTCAGTCAACAAACAACTGTCAAATACAAACTATCAACAAACGTCAGATGCCATCTTTCCTGCGTCTGTTGTTGTTGTTGTTGTTGTTGTTTTCGCCATAAATAGGCAGGCAAAGACCATTTGCCCATATAGCCAATTCACAATTTTCTTCTTTTGTATATAGATATTTTGTAAAATTATATTTTTCCAATTGTATTTCTTATATATGTATAAATGGCTGGGTAGTTGTGTGTATTTGAAAAAAATCTTTCGAAAGATGTAGGGATCGTTTCGGGATATTTGTAATTTTCCATAACTTTTCCTGCGTCTGACTGAACCTCCTTTTATTGGCACACTTTTTAATAGCTTGGATGCCAGCAGATGCCAGGTTCTCTGCCATTTAGATTTTCCATTCTATGTAGGTACCTATATCTTTTCCATTGTGCAGTATTAGTATCGCAAATGATTTTATAGTATTTGTGTTCACATAACAACTCTTTAAGACATCGGGATGTCCCTGTACACTGCTTCAGAACAACGTTCGCTCGAGTTCCTGAGGCAGCTTATCAGTGTGGCCATCCAGCGAGGCAACGCCGCCGCTAGCGTCTCCTCGGAACATTGCCCACATCGTCCTAACCACGTCCCAGCTGGAGGAGGGTTTTAGGTTATAGGTTATAGCGGGTTTATAGGTTATGGGTTGTTTGTTTTGTCCAAAATTATTCATCTTAGAATTATTTTTATAATATACCTATATTATATTGTACATTATAAATAAAAAAAACACATATTTTTTTCCAAAATTCCCATTTTGTTGCCAGGCTCCGCTAAAGGTAGGTACACCGACCGGACGGAGGAGCCTTCTACACGGTGCCAGTGAAATCATTCTACTCGCCGAATTTGGGTGTAAATATGAGGCTGCCTCACAGGGCTGCCTCTTCACACGCACTGTGGGCTGGAGAGAGAGAGAGAGGGAAGGAAACTGGATCGCTGAGTCGAGCCTACATAAAGCTAAGCGCAAACTGGCGCGGCGGTGGCGGTCATAGCGGTGGCGGCCAAAGTAGTGGTGGCGGTGGCGTTCAAAAGTCGCGCAGATCAGAGCGTTCAGATTCGACGGCGGTGGTGCCGCGGTGGTTGCGTAATTTCGTAATTTTCGTACTTTTAACTACAAATTGAAGAAATTTTACTTTTTTTTCTCTTAAATTCTACTTTTTTTTATTTTTTACTTTTGTTTTACTTTTTTTGAATTCCGCGTGAGCAGTATTGTATAGAATTGAGTGATTGTAGACCTCGTTTATAATTATTTCCTCCATCATTTCGTCAGTACCTATGATTATCACGGGATCAGATGCTGCAGGCGCGATCTGATCGCCACCGCCGTAACCGCCGCGATCGGATCGCGCGTGCCCGCGTGCAGCGATCGACCGCGCCAGTGTGCGCTCGCACACACAATTGCATATAACCTATCTGATCGCCACCGCCACCGCCACCGTGCGTCGTGATCGCCTTGATCGCGCCAGTTTGCGCGCTTAGCTTAACACACGTATCTCGCTGACACTCTACATTTCCTGTAAATCGCAAGGACCCAATAAAAAAAAAATCAAACCACTACCTACGCGATTCTTTACTTAGATCATTAAACTACAATAATTTTTATTATATTTTTTTACCTAGTTTATAGTTTCCATGTTTTTCAGGATTAGGGCGTTCTGTCGTAAAATAATGATTTTTACGGTTCCGTATCAATACCTACGGAAGCCAAAATTATTGAAAAGCATTACTATAAGCTTACCTGACGTTCTTGCAGCACAACACCGATTACTCTGCTTACCCTGATTGTTGGGATACAGCGAGTGTGGTATGTAGGGCTTTTATATTTTGCATTGTAGAAAGACAAAATACCGATATCGGTCTATCTTTTGTCTTTATGATTTTTTGACCGGGTGGTGTGGTACCTATACTATAGCGGATCTACGGAGCCCTCCGTGTGCGATTAAAACTCGCACTTGGCCGATTTTCATTTTTAGGGTTCCGTATCCGGTACGGGACCCTATTACTAAGCCTACGCCGTCTGTCTGTCTGTCCGTCCGTCCGTCCATCCGTCCGTCTGTCTGTCTGTCTGTCTGTCCGAGGGCTGTATCTCTTGAATCGTAATAAGTAGCCCGTTGAAATTTTCACAGAATATGTGTTATTATGGCCGATATAACAGCAAATAATAAAAACAAGAAAAAGTAAAAAATTCATGGGGGTTCCCATAGTAGAAACCAAAAAATTGAGAAATTGTATGCGCGCGCGCCATCTACCGAATACATAAACTAATCATGACATTTAACTAATATGAAGCATTTCATAACACGCCATAGATGGTGTGAGTGGCGCTAGCCATGACGTGGCGATACGGAACCCTCGTTGGGCGAGTTCGACTCGCACTTGGCCGGTTTTTTTCCTAATATTGTATGGAACTCAACAGTACAATTGCATAACTCTGGCGCCTACTGTGAGGCCGTCCTCCGCCTTCGCCGCGCCGCGCGGCCGCCGCTCCGCGCAGCCGCACTGCACTGCAACGCACCGCAAGGATATGCTTGGTCGTTGACCTGGCCATCAGTGCGTGGTGGCATCAAGTGTATAAATCTTCTCTCATTGTAGACCTTTCATTGACAGCATTCACGCAAGCGAGATCAAAAGTGTAAGAGATCCTTTACCTTCTTATAGAGTTCTAATCATCATTTGCCCGCCACTTCGTCCGCGTGGATTTTAAAAAAAGAACAGAATTCGAAATTGAAGTTTTTATGTGACGTTGATAGGCTTTTGTTTTTCTTGTATTTTATATTCTCTCTCTCCCGTCCATACTATACTTTATTTTATACTGCTGAGCCCTAAGGCTATTTAGCGTGATGATATATAGCCTATATAGGTTATTCTGATGTATGGGATTCAAAATCCGTTCAGTAGTTTTTGCGTGAAAGAGGAACAAAGATCCATACATTCAATCCATCCTCACAAACTTTCGCGTTTATAATATTAGTAGGATAGGATGTATCACGTTAAAACAAAGACATTAAACCCACCCTCTTCGTTAAAAGTATCTTTAGTTATCAAAGTAAGGCAAGATGAATGAGGAAGAAAAGTAGACTTGAACAAAAAATTAGTGTCGAATTGGAACTCTCGCAGATCTCTCGTTTCTCGGATGTGATATTGGCTGGTCGAAGCATGTGCATTGGCCCCTCCGCAGCCACCCATACCGAATACCATAAAAAAACTTTTGGACCCCCCTCCCTCCATGCACGGTATTTCAATAACCCATCAAGTATTTCACAACTTGCTGTTTTTCTATTTTTAATGTAACTAGGCGAATAGTTTTTGTTTTGTGTCTAGGCGAATCGTACAGTTCCCGTGGAGTTCTTAGCAAAAAAATTGCAAGAATGGCACAAAATCATATTCAAATGTGTCCTCGAATGTCTTTTGTATATTTTGAAATTCCACGTGACAAGGTGGATAACCCCCCCTCCCCCTCGTGACCCAGCCTCGTATTTTGACAAACCCATCCCTCCCGCCAAATCGTACAGTTCCTGTAGAGTTCTTAGAAAAAGAATTGCGAGAATTATATTCAAATGTGTCTTTTTACACTTTAAATAGCACGCAACATGAATAAGCCCCCCCCCCCCCCCCCCCCCCCCCCCCCCCCCCCAATCGGTCACGTGGTATGGGTACGCTCCCTTACTAGTACACAAAAAAAACCCGGCCAAGTGCGAGTCGAACTCGCGCACCGAGGGTTCCGTATCGCCATTTCATGATCAGCGCCACTCTCGCCATCTATGTGTTAGTTAAAATTCTCCATACTCTTTTCGGTAGATGGCGCGCATACACTTTTTAGTTTCTTTCTTCTATGGGGACCCCGTGAAGATTTAACATTTTCTTGTTTTTATTATTTGTTGTTATATCGGCCATATTAACACATATTCTGTGAAGATTTCAATGGGCTACCTATTACGGTTCAAGAGATACAGCCCTCGGACAGACAGACAGACGGCGTAGGCTTAGTAATAGGGCCCCGTACGACGGATACGGAACCCTAAAAATCTCATATGGGGATGGGTCTAAAGCGCCCAATTCTGGATAACAAGCGAAGCGCTATAGAGTGTGTACCGGTCGCTCGTGACGCGCAAGGTTGAGGCTGATCCGGGCAAGTTGCCGCGCACTCTCGGCACGGCTGACCCGCCCAGTTAACCCAAATCACAATCAATTGAATTACTATAAGTAACTAACCGCGCCGAGCAGCCGCCGCGCCGCGTCGAGCACAACCGCGCGTAGCTGACTGCTGGCTGAGCACACCCATTTGTACCGAACACAGAACGTTAAAAACGAGTAGAAGTGTCTCTGTGAGACAAAAAAAACTTTAAAAACGAGTAGAAGTGGCTCTGTGAGAAAAAAGAACCTTTAAAAACGAGTAGAAGTGGCTCTGTGAAAAAAAAAACTTTAAAAACGACTAGAAGTGGCTCTGTGAGAAAAAAAAACTTTAAAAACGAGTAGAAGTGGCTCTGTGAGAAAAAAAACACTTTAAAAACGAGTAGAAGTGGCTCTGTGAGAAAAACACCTTTAAAGACGAGTAGAAGTGGCTCTGTGAGAAAAAAACCTTTAAAAACTAGTAGAAGTGGCTCTGTGAGAAAAAAAACTTTAAAAACGAAAGTGGCTCTGTGAGAAAAAATAAAACTTTAAAAACGAGTAGAAGTTTCGAGAAGAAGATTCTTTAGACGTAGCATGACTGTACTCGAATTGTCACAATTATTTGTTATATTGTAATCTAATAAGTCAAAGAGCTAATGTGAGTATGTGTAACACTATTAAAATGTTATTGTATACATATGTAGGGCTGGACTTAAATACAGCGCTGAATCTAGTGAAATATTCACTAGATTCAGCACAGGCTGTGTCCAGTCCTTTTTTTCTCTTCATAGTTATAGTTATCTAGTCTAGGTGTTGTAGACCTACAACACCTAGAATAGATAGATAGATAGAATAAGAATAAGAAATATTT